>JAJJWX010003169.1:0-1200000 GCA_023529315.1 Papaver bracteatum
GGATATATTCTGCGATCTCATCGTGGTATTTGCAATATTAATCTTCGCCAACTTTTGTAATCCTCGTGAAACAATACTCTAATAACATTTCTCTTCAATCGTCAGCTATTATGATGCTTCCCCGTGACTCTCGCCAAATGTTGCTGAAGAATCCTTACGACACTCTCGTGAACAATGTTATTTATACTTATAGGAATATTTGACCTTCTCGTGAAAGCTTTGTTCTTACTATGAGAATATCGTTGTGGCGATATTCTGGTACTACAGTTGTTGTTTTTTCTGATCATGCAACACTTAGGTACTTGCTAATGAAGAAAGAAGCGAAATCGAGGCTCATACGATGGATTTTACTCTTGCAAGAGTTTGATATTGAAATCAAAGACAAGAAAGGAATTGAGAACACCGTTGCGGATCACTTGAGCCGTATTTCTGTGGACAAGGAAGCTATCCCACTGCGTGAAAGTTTCCCGGATGAGCAACTATTCTCAATTGCCTTTGGAGAACCATGGTTTGCTGACATTGTGAATTATTTGGTAACCAAACAAATCCCAAATAACTTGTCGCGTGCTGAGAGGGACAAACTTAAGAGGTTAGGAAACCAATATATATGGGATGATCCATACTTATGGAAACATGGCAGCGACCAAGTAATAAGAAGGTGCGTTCCCGAATCCAAGTTTAATTCTATCTTGTCATTTTGTCACTCTTATGCTTGCGGAGGACATTTTGAAAGTAAGAGAACCGCTCACAAGGTACTTGAAAGCGGTTTTTATTGGACAACCTTGTTTAAGGATGCATACACATTTTGTACAACTTGTGATAGGTGCCAAAGAACAGGCAATCTAGGTGCCCGAAATCAAATGCCACAAACTTTTATCCAATTTATTGAAGTTTTTGATGTATGGGGTATTGATTTTATGGGTCCTTTTGTCAACTCTCATGGGAATTTTTACATCTTACTTGTTTTTGATTATGTCTCTAAATGGGTGGAAGCTAAGGCCACCCCAACTAATGATTCCAAGGTTGTTTCAGATTTTGTGCAAGCTAACATTTTTGCAAGGTTTGGAATTCCAAGAGCCATAATTAGCGATGGGGGTTCTCACTTCAAAAAAAGGATTTTGCAAAGCTTGTTGAAGAAGTACAATGTGTCACACAAGATTGCAACACCTTATCACCCTCAAACAAATGGACAAGTCGAGGTTTCTAACCGGGAGGTGAAATCCATTCTAGAAAAGATGGTGAATCCAACAAGGAAAGATTGGAGCATGCGACTAAATGATGCTTTGTGGGTTTATATAACCGCATACAAGACACCTATTGGGATGTCTCCCTTCAGGCTTGTGTATGGTAAACCTTGTCACTTACCCGTGGAGATTGAGCATAAAGCGTTTTGGGAGATTAAGCAATGAAATATGGAGATGGATGGTGCTGGAAAGCAAAGGAAGTTACAACTCCATGATCTAGAAGATCTTCGCAATGATGCATTTGAAAGCTCTCGCATTTACAAGGAGAAAATGAAGGCCTTTCATGATACTATGATTTCTAGAAAACAATTTTGTGTTGGGCAAAAAGTGCTTTTGTTTAATTCTCGCTTGCATTTATTTCCGGGTAAATTAAGGTCACATTGGATCAGACCTTTTATTGTTACTAATGTGTTTTCTCATGGTGCAGTAGAAATTTTGTAGCACAGCTACAGGCAAGGAACTAAAGTTAATGGGCACCGGTTGAAACCATATTATGAGAATTTCACTTCTGAAGTGGTGGAAGGAGCCAATTTTATGGATGCTCTCCCTCTGGAGGAGTCATAGAAAGCAAGGAGCAAGTCAGGCTGACGACTTTAAACCAAGCACTAAGTGGGAGGCAACCCACCGGTTTTGTATCTTTATCTTTTTATTTTTAAGCATTTGCTTTTATATTTATTTTCTTTGTTTTTTGCATATAATTTGTTGGACGATTCAATTTTACATTGAGGACAATGTAAAGTTTAAGTGTGGGGGAGCATTTATATGTTTGTATAGTTTGTTTTAGTTTGTTTTATGCCTTTAGTAAAAAAAATCAGAAAAATAGAAAAACCAAGAAACAATTTGTGCTTTTTGAACTTAGAAATCTAGAAACTTGTGCCTTTAGGATGACACCATTAGTGGATGGAACTATTTTGATTGCAGGAGTTGAGGACCAATTAACTAAAAGGATGGACATAGCTCAGAAATTATAAATAACATGATAGTTGTTACCATATCTCGGAATATCACCATATCACATTCTATTTTTATTTTTCCATATTTATCTATTGTTCTCTAAGTGCTTTGGTGGGTCACTAAACATCGACTTTTTATTACTGCTAGGATGAAATAGAGTGATTGAGTTCCTAAAAAAAAAAAAAAAAAAAACCGACCAATTTGACCAAACGGAATAAAAATGACACTTGGATAAAGAAGTATGTGTGAAACGTTGTCCATGTCTCCGTCGCCTAAACAAGCGTGGAATGCAGGATCCAAGGCAACTATCACATACTTGCTGACAAGAAAGCATGCGCTTGGATCCAAAAGATCTAATCATGTTGTCAATTAAAAAAAAAGTGAAAAAATATATATTATTATTGTGTTGAATAAAGTCGACTCCTGGTTCCCTTGTATATGCCAGTTGAGTTGATGTAGGATTAATATTGTTGACCACTAGTTCCCTTGTATATGGTGGTGCGTTGACACTAGAATTCAGACCAGTAGCTCAATCCAATAGGATGAATAGGTTCATATTGGCGGTGACCTTCAGGCAGATATGGGAAACACCGATCACTTGTAAACATTCGAAACTTCTACCTCTATATCCATCTTCTTAATCTTTTCATTGTGATTGTGGTTAGTCAGATTCCGAGTATTGTGGTTTGTTCGACTTTCTAAGAAAAACTTTATTTTACTTATATATGAATTGAATTTGATCAAGGTACCTCCTCCTGTAATCAGTTTAGATTTGTTCATTGATTTGTCACAAATAGATGGAGTTGGAAATATAGGTTTTGTAGGAAGACCTCTTGTAAACCTTCACGAGACTAAAACTCGTCCACTAGGGACACCTAGGGGTTCAAAGGCTTGTTATTTATGCTTAGAGTAACCGTAGCCTCGACGAGACGGAGTTGTATGTATGTTTTATAATTATTTTGTTTGATTTGCTCGAGGACTAGCAAAGTCTAAGTGTGGGGGAATTTGATAGGTGTCTAAAACACCTTGATATGTATCTATAGTTTATGCTTTCTTTGCGAGTTTTCTTGTAAATTATGTATCTTATGTTTTGTTTTTGAGTATTTAGGTACTTTGGAGTCATTTGGAACAAAAGAAGAAGAAGCAGGGCAAAAGCATCATCTCATGTGCAAATGGTGTTTGAGGCGGACTATTTCTCATTATTTGCTTTTATTTCTTCATGTCTGTCTGAAAAGTACGTCGGCTTTAGTGATGCATATTTTGTTTGAAAAGCACGACCGCTTTAGTGATGAATAGAAATTGAAGAGATGAAGTGGGTTTGAGAAGTAAGAGACGGTTGTTGTTGGCGGAGGAACTTGAAAGAAGGAGAAAGCATTCAATTGGAGCATAAGGGTGCATGCGATTGACATGAGAGTCGAGCTAAGTCAACATAAGGGCTACCATTTGGTTGGCCTTTATCCTATTTATGGGTACCTAGAATCATTCTGGGTATCCCCTATCTAATTCACTTGAGTGGGGTTAACCGGCTTCACTTCCTACCAAGCCCTAAAATCTAGAGAAATGTCTTCTCTTCTCATTATTGTTTCGTCTGAAATTTAAAGATGAGAGGAAATGGAGGCGCAGTTTTTCTAAGAGTTAGAAAAGAGAAACAAACAAAATCTTTCTGTGATTGAGATGAAGATTAAGAAGATGGTGGATCTGTAGGGTCGAGTGATGAAGCTTCTGAAGTTGATGAGATTGGGGATCGAGAAAGGGTTGATGCTGTTGAGAAGAAAATCATGAGGAAATAATATGTTGCTGCTGTAATCGATCTGAGAAGGACTTAGGTTGAAGATAATATGTAATTAAGGTGTGGGTATGGATTGGTAAGAGATATGAAGTTCGATTTCATATCAAAATTTAGCAGAAAATTGAAGACATGGGTTTGAGCAACTTTGAATGAAAAATCAAGATTGGTTCGATTTGTTAATGGATGGTGATGATTCAAACAAAGCCTTGACTATTTCTGGGTATGACTGGATAAGTGGGTCTCTGAAATTGCAAATGATGGTTCTATGGAATGGATAATTTTAGAACTGAAGCTTAAATGAATGAATGAATCAGTGGGTTTAAACTGTGTGGAGAATGGCTCAGTCGAAATTGATGCAGATACAAGTCAGGGATAGCTGCTATGGTTAATGGCTGCAGACATCAGTGTTGTTGGCTGGGAAATTTCAGGGGTTATGATTGAATGAACTGCAGGAAGTGTTGCTGCTGGTACTGATTTTGATCGTGGTAATGTGATTGTTGTTCAACTGCTACCAGAACAAGGAAGAGAGAAAGCAGACATGGTTCTAGTGTGATGTATGAAATGATATTGTAGCTATGCAGCATGTTGGCTGCAATGAAGGACAAAGGCAGTGAGATGGTGGTTATGCAGAATTGCAGTTGTGGTGGTATTGCTGCTAGATAATCTGAGTTTGATTGGGTTTTGGTTTGTAACTGTGAGATATGGATTCTGGTGGTGCTGCTTAGATAGCTCAGGAGGAAAGGGTGTTGTTGAAATGTTGTTAAATGTGAATGTTAGGTTTTGACTGAGTTGGTGCTGTTGGTTTTGAATATATGGCAGTTGCATTTGGAGATGATTGCATTGCAGTGCTAACTGATATTGTAATGAAGCTACAGAAGAACTGCAGGAACTGGTAGAAGCATTGAGTTAATATAATTGTCAGAAATTGGAGATAGCTTGTTGCTGTTACAGGTGGTGATCCTGAGAAGTGGTTTTGCACCTGGTATTGAATTACAAGAAGAGGTGCAGATGGTTTAAGGTGGGAGTTGTATTGTGTGTTGCAGTTGTGTTGGTTTTGCAGTAGATTCCGGTCCTATGTCAGTGATGGAGAAATTGATATAAATCAGACAAGAAGGAGCTAAGTTGGTTATGGAGCATTATAGGTGATTAGTTAGCAGCTGGAGTTGAAGTTGTAACAATTGAAGTACATGGAAGGTTATAAAGACCAGCCATCATGGCTGGAGTGAACTGGTGAAGTACAACCAACATGGCTTGCTGAGATGCTGTGAATTATGCATCACAGGTTTAGCTTATTCCAAGACAAATCAGCTCATTCAGCCAAGACAGTCGACTGACTTAGTTGACCAGAGGTATGATCAGTTTGACCGGAGATATTTTCCGGTCACCTGAGGTGATTTTCCGACCGAATTCCGGACTAATTCCGGCAATAAACCCAGTTTTCCGGTGACTATTTTTTGTGTGACATATTTTCTACATGGGTTTCTCTTTTATGAGCTTGGTGGATTTCTTGTTATTGGACCTTGGGCTTTGAAGACCTAATTTGGGAAGTTGAGAAGCTATAAAAAGAAAAAGTTTATATTCTTTTGGGGGGACGTATTATCTTTTCTACTGGATTTTTGGAGAAGAGCGATTCTACTAGGGTTTGCTTTCGTTTATTTTTCATATTTTTTATTTTATAATTGATTATGATGAACTCAAAAACTATGAGTAGCTAAACTTCATATTATTGGTTATGGGATATAAAGTGGATTTCACAAATAAGATTTGATTCAATGTATTAGTTTTGTCTCAATAATTTACTGTTTATGATTCATGGTTCATACTGTTTATGATTTGATTGTTTGTTTTGTTGAGTCCAGAATAAATCTGATTGCATTCATATCTAGAGCTATATTAGGGTTTTCAATACGAAAATGTTGTTTATCCCTGATTTTAAGTAGCATAAATGTGGGTAGTGCTTGTAGTGATATATCCTACTAGTCACATTTGAATCATAACTTAGGTTAAATCGATTTAGTGATTTTACACATTTTTATTGCCTTGATTAGTCTTATTCCATAGAACATATTGCTTTTAGGGAGTTAAATCTAATTGTGCTTTTACACTTTAGGTTGCTTTCTAGGAAGAAGTCACATATGCATCTTTTAATGTGGTTGTGATGAAATCAGGGGATTAGCGGGATACTCTTGCGATCAGGGTATCCTAGGACTTTTAGTAAATGAGAGATTAAAATTTCAATTCTAGTCATTGTTGAGAATTCGAGTTTGTAAATGAAACTATCCCGTGACCAATATCTTCTCTTTATTGATTACTTTTATTTTTACTTTGCTTTCAATTTATTTCTATTGCTTTGAAATATCAAACCCCCCCCCTTTTTGGTTACTAAAAATCTGAAAATTTTCATAACAACAAAAGCCTTTCTGTGGATACTAACTCTTTCTTATCGCATACTACATTATTTTAGTTAAGTAAGAAAGTAAAATTATATTTGACCGGCTGACAACCGACCAGAACCCAAAACACTAGCGATGTGGGAATTATATCACGGTGGACGTCCTTTCGACTAAAAGCTTCTTTCAACATTCTTAGGGTGCTCAAAAGATACGATCCCTACATCGTCCTAGGAATTCCACCACTCGACGAGAATTGACGCCTATGTAGTAGTTGTTTCAATCTAATGTATTTCATTTATTCTCATGTATGATGTGGTTGTTTAATCCAATGGAATATTTTTTTTATTTATGATATTGATGGTGCAATGTTTAATCCAAGAAAAATTTAAATTAGTTATGATATTGATGGTGCAAATGTGAAGAAATCCACATGTTTGGTTTAGATAATCATAATAACACAATATAAACATCAAAATAAATAACATAATACCATAGTCAATCGATTTTTCCTTCAACTTTAATCAGCCCACTCCACCAAAAAACACCTAGGACATTTCCAGAAATTTCTTCCTTATGTGTCTTCTTCAGTAGAAGTGCACAAATACATAAAAGTCATGCAACCGGGCTTTGAGAATTCACTAATTCTCTATGGACAATGTTTGTATTCGTGATCTCCATCTCCAAAATGCTTGCAGTGTAATAACTTCTTCTTCTTTAATTTGGCTTTAAGTTTGAAGTTTTTGCAGAGTGTTACAAACTTTTCTTCTTCTTATTTAATTTTCATAGCATCATCTAGCGTATGTGATTCATCTGGAAATTTGGGATCTTGACATTGCAAATACTTGATCTTTTCCTGTTGTGATATAATCATCATTCTGATGCATGAAGAACCTTCCCGCGGATACTTTGAATACATCCAAGGGCATAGCATAAGATTGTGGTTATCCGTGAAACATAAGGGACAAACCTATTTTGCTTCGACACATAATATTCTCTTAGCTTTGCCTTTACGAAACATGGTGGATGTTGCTGTCTTAAGAAAGAAATCTGTTGGTTTGGTTGAGAATGAAACCTAGTGATGTGTCTATAACAAAAATAAAATAAGCGTTGGTAGTTCAAAATGACGGTTGTAGTAAATCCGCGCGGTTTTACTACAAATGCCAACGGATGAATTTCCAGCGGTCGATTTTCTTTCTCGCCCTATAAATTACATTCTTCCCATCTCCAAATTCACTTCTTCTTATTATTTCTTTCTAAAACTCTTAATCATCCTCACTCTTCATAAATGTCTATTAGTAATCGTGGTCCCAAGATTACCGAAAAAGAGGATATAACTATATGCAAGCATATTTTTTTCATAGGGTAATCGTTGGTACGGTCTTTCAAGACGGTTCTTTTTGGAAGAACGTTTTTACAATGTTCGTCTCACTGACGAGGAACCCGGGAAATAGAGATGCTCGCCGATTGTATGCTCATTTTCAATCTATTATGCTTGCAGTCCAGCCATTTCTTGCTCTGGTAAGGTAAATTGATCGATAAAAGTTGATCGGTGTAACTGAGATGAAGTGATCCAAATAACTCTTGATAATTGGGAGGAAGATCACAGTAAACCTTTTCGTTACGAAGCGTGTTTCAGAATTCTAAAAGATGGTCCATCTCAATCATATCTTTACTGCACTCGAATGATGTTAGAGCACTGCTCGGTCGAACTCGCAAGCGTTTCTATATCAAGCTTGTTGTCAAATTTAGTTGTCAAAACTATAAGTCTTGATTTCTAATATACTTATAGCTAAGTCTCGGATTAGGATAAGAAGTATAGTTGAGCATTAGACTTCACGGCATTCATCGATTGAAGACAAAGAACTACTAAGGGGAGCTTGTGGAACTTCATCAACAAAAGATATGTGGAGACTTGAACTCATCTGTCACTCAAAAGTCTATCTACTATATCTCCTATTTGAGACAAAATTCGTATAGCTATATAGACTTCAATTATACACATTTGATATTTCAAGCTAAGTTTAACTCGCTTACATATTTCTCGAAATATGTGTTTGTAGGACCAGAATATCGCTACAACGATATTCTCGCGAAATAAACAACACTTCTGTGAGAATACCGCGATCTTTTCAAACAACACTTTGCGAGTGTCACAGAGTAGGTTAAAGAATGACATAAAAGCTGATGATTGAAGAAGCACAAGAAGAGCGTGTCTGTCCTGCTATTGTTACAGTGCTTACGAGAGTTGACATCATAACTGTCGAGATAAGATCGCATAGTATATCCGAAATGAAAGGAAAACTTAGCTGTCATCCACTATGTAATTTCCTATATAAAGGGTTCATATAGATTCAGAGAAGGATGATGTATTTTTGAGGGTTGAGAAAGTCTTGAGGAGAGAGAAACTTTGAGAGAATAGTTGTATTCTTGATTTCTTTCACTTCTGTAAACATTTCTGAGAATTAAATGATAAAGAGTCATTTTTAATCTTTAAGTATGAGTTGATTATTATGAAATTTTAACAAGGGTGTAGTGTAGGATTTCCTGCAACTACATTTTGGCTCCTGAAACAGGGATTGAACCTGTGAAAATCATAGAAAAGGCAAAGTAGAAGTTGAGAGTTACTCAAAATCAAGAAGATAATTAAGCAAATCGGTGAAATAGTTAAAGGAAAAATGATTAGAACAAAAGAAAATTGTAGGAAATTAGAGTGTGATATGGTAACGACAACAATGATTGATAAATTCCATGAAAACATTAAGGGTAAGATACATAAATGGGATTTTGATGGAAGGAAAATTATGACGGTGGAGAAAATATCATCATTAAAATATTGGGAAAAGTAGGAGATCATGTTTACAACAACAGAAATACCAGAAGAAAATTTAAATCACACATCTCCTTTGATAATCACGGTATCTACTATACCAATGGGAAGAGGAAAATCAACAAAATCTACTGAAGAGTGGGCCGTAAATAGAATTTTGGTGGACGCAGGAAGTTCTGTGGATATAATATTTTATCATGCTTTTAAGAAAATAGGATACAAAGATGAAGAAATGTCATGTCCAACATATCATATTCATGTCTTTGGAAAATCTTCAACAAAACCAAAAGGCGAAATAGTGGTACGAATTCCGCTAGGAAAAATTGAAACACAAGTAACATTATGTCTGGTAGACGTGGAATCACCGTACAACATGATATTGGGAAGACCATGGATACACGCAATCAAGGACGTAGCGTCAACATTGCATCAATTCATCAAATTTCCTATGCCCAATGGAGTTGGAGAAATTAGAGGAGACACAGATCTTGCGAAGATATGCTATCAAATTGAAGTAAAAAATTATGAAGAACGTCCAAAGCTTCGAAAAGCTCGCAAAAAAGTGGCTAGAGAAACAAAGAAAGAAGAAGAATTTAAAGTTTATTTGATAATAGCAAAAGAAGGAAAAGGAATACCCAGTGAAATCTCACAAGAAGGAGATGAACCTGCGAGAACAATGAAGACACCAACACCAATGGGAGAACCTGAGGTCAGTTACATCACAACAGAACCAACCAAGGAAATAAATGTTGGGAGTGAAGAAGAACCTAAGTTTCTGAAAATTGGAACTAAAATGGATACAAATGAAGAAGAGAGAACCATAAATCTTTTGCGAGAGTATAAAGACATCTTTGCATGGAACATGGATGAGATGCCAGGCATAGATCCATCAGTAGCGTGTCATAAACTAGAAATTGATAAAGATGCAAGACCATTTAAACAAAGAATAAGGAAGATTGCAACAACGTATCATTCCCAAATAGAAGAAGAGTTACAGAAAATGCTTGACGCATGAATTATAAGGGAAGCAAAATATCCAGAATGGATTGCAAATATGGTGGTGGTCCCAAAGAAGAACAAGGGAATAAGAATTTGCATAGACTGTACTGATTTAAATAAAGCTTGTCCTAAAGATAGTTTTCCACTACCAGATATTCCACAAATGGTTGAGTCAGCAGCGGGAAATGCCATAATATCTTCATTAGATGGATATAAAGGATATAATCAAATTCCCCTCGCTGAAGAAGATCAAGAACACACCGCATTTTTTGCTCCAAGAGGGTTATACTGTTATACAAAGATGCCCTTTGGCTTGCGAAATGCTGGTGCAACATATGAAAGAATGGTGGAGAAGGTGTTTGCGAAGTGGATACAAAAAACATTATAGGTATATGTGGATGATATGTTGATCAAAAGTAAAGAATCTAAAGATCATGTACAGGATTTGAAGGAGATTTTCGATCAAATGCCACATTTTAACATCAAAGTGAACCCTGACAAGTGTACTTTTGGAGTAACTTCAGGGAAATTTTTGGGGTATATTGTGTCAAAAAAAGGAATACAAGTTGATCCATAAAAGGTACAAGCAATTTGTGACATGCCAACGCATGCAACAGTAAAAGATGTGCAAAAATTAAATGGACTCTTAGCATCGCTAGGAAGATTCATCTCGCGATCCTCAGACAAGTGCAAACATTTTTTCGATATACTCAAGAAGGGAACAAAATTCAAGTGGACAGATGAATGTGAAAAGGCTTTTCAAGGAATTAAAGAACATTTAATGAACATAACTATCTTACAGAAAGCAGAGCCAAGAGAAGAACTATTGATTTATCTCGCAACAACCGCGCACGCGCTAAGTCCAGTATTGCTGCGAGTAGATGCAGGGGTATAAAAACTAATTTATTATATCAGCAAGACATTTAATTCTGCAGAGAGAAATTATTCAAAGATTGGGAAGTTAATTCTAGCATTGGTTCATGCAACTTTTAAAATTCACATTTACTTTCAAGCACATAAGGTAAAAGTATTAACAAGAGTGCCAATTGAGTCAGTAATGAAGAATTCAAAAAGATCAGGCAGAGTTAAAAGATGGAATGCACAAGTAGGGCACTTTGATATTAAATATGACATTTTATCTTCGCCAAAGTCACAAGTTATAGCAGATTTCTTAGCTGAATTTCCTTTAAAAGATGACGAAGCAGTGGAAGAAATGATGGATATAGAAGAAGAACATGGAGACCCAAGAGAGCTATTAACAGAACCCAATAGGTGGGAGATATTAGTGGATGGATCATCAAATGGAGAAGGTAATGGAGTTGGAGTTGTTTTTATCTTGCCAGAAGGAGAAAAAATGGCTTTTTCATTTAGATTGGAGTTTGCATCGACTAATAATGAGACAGAATATGAAACTGTGATTCATGCTCTAAAATTTGCAATAGAAATGAAGTTAGAAAATGCAAGAATTACTAGCGATTCACAATTGGTTATTCGCCAGATAAAAGGAGAATACACAACAAATGAACCATCCTTGAAGAAATACAAAAAACTTGTTGAAGAATTGTCTGCGAGAATTCCAAAAATACAATGGAGAAATATATCAAGAAAGGATAATAGGCTCGCAGGTGCTTTTGCTTTTATATCAAGTATGATGACAAATCCAGCTGCGAGATGCATAAAAATTCAAACACTTTTGTTACCTTCGATAAACAAGGAGGAAGAAGAAACAGATGTGATGATGGTAGAAGCTGGCGAGGAATAGCCAAAAAGCAATATTATAGATTGGCGAGAAGATTTACATGCGTACTTGGCGAGAGGAGAAACTCCAAGAAATAGATTAGAAGCACATAAATTAAAAAGTAGGACAACCGATTATGAGCTAAGAGATGGAGTATTATATCGCAAATATTTTAATGGACCATCGCTAAGATGCTTAACGAGGGAAGAAGGACAAAAGGTGTTAAAAATGCTGCACAGTGGCGATGCTGGTAATCACAGTGGGGGAAGATCTTTGGCATATAGAACAAAAATGCAAGGCTATTACTGGCCATATATGCATGAAGATGCAAAGCAACTCTCAAGGCGTTGTGAAGACTGTCAGCGATATGGAAAAAGGATACATGCACCAGGAGCACCATTATCATCTTCCACAAGTGTATGGCCTTTTGGGAAGTGGGGTTTAGATATTGTGGGACCATTTGTACCTGGTTCAGTGAAAAGAAGATATTTAATTGTCGCTACAGATTATCTCACAAAATGGGGAGAAGTGAAGGCAGTACAACATATTCGCGATAAAGACATCTTCACATTCATATTTGAAAATATAATTTGTAGATTTGGAATTTCAGCACAGTTGGTATCCGATAATGGAAAACAGTTTGAAGGGAATAATATAGAATTACTACTTAATGCATTTAAGATAAAATGTGGAAAATCTACTCCTTTATACCCACAAGCAAATGGTCAGGCTGAGGCAACTAATAAGACAATCGCAGACATCTTAAAAAAGAAGATAGAGGGATACCACGGGGCATGGTGCGAGCAGGTGCATAACACAATATGGGCTTAAAATACAACTAGACGAGAAGCTACTGGAATGTCACCTTTTTGTTTGACATATGAGGTTGAAGTTGTGTTACCAACAGAAGTCGCTATTCCTACAACAAAAAGAGAGGTTTGGGAGAAGAATCTTAATACTAGTATGATTCTAAGAGAACTTGATAAAGTATAAGGGAAGAGAGGAAAAGCATTACAACATATGGAAAATTACCAGCGAAGGTTGGCTCGAGAATATAACAAACGAGTTAAGAAACGTGAGTTTCAACCAGGCGATTTAGTTTTGCGAGAAACACCAGAGTACCAGCGAGAGCGTGGTGGAAAGTTGGCGAGAAAATGGGATGGACCATATATCATTAAGGAGATAGTTGGAACAGGGGCATATAGGTTGGTAGACCCAGAGGGCAGAGATGTTGGTCAAAGACTTGGTAGGCCATGGAACAGATTATATTTAAAAAGATATTATCAGTAACAAATTTTTAATGAAACAAAGAAGAATTGGGATTTTATTTTTTTACAGCTGCAAGTTCATTCGCAAGATTATTCAAGATTACATAAAGAATGAAAGATTGTTGTAATTACAGGAATTCCTACAACACACCCCTTATCAAATCTTGATAACAATTCCTAGATCTAAATATAAAGATGGTGATAAAAATACTAAAATTATAAATAAACACCAAGATTTTTACGTGGTTCGATCAATGTGATCTACATCCACGGATCTTCACTATAATAATTTGTAACTACATTAATTTACATTTACAATCTCCATTAATGGAGTTCTTGGAAGAATTATAGATCTAGTTTTGGGGAATAATATGATAAAGAAATTACATTTTCTCTCTCTAAAAATCTCTCTCTGCAAAAGAACTTTCTCTCTCTTCCCTCCAATTATCTCTCTCCTCTCTCTCCTGCTCTCTTCTTTATATAGGTATTTACATTGTGGATGACATCTTATAGACAACTCACATTTCCCCTAATTTCGGATCCCAGTTATGCGATAATTTCGCAAACTTTCTTCATATCTCTCGAACTCCTCCATGTCTCGCAGGATTTTTCCCTCTTGCTATAATTCTTGCGAACTATCACCTTATTCTTGCGAGTAATGATAAAATCTTCACATATTTCATCATTTCTTGTAATTATTTGCGACACTTGCCATGTGTGGCAGAAATCTTTGCAAGAGCGTTGTTATTGTGAGATTCTGCTCCTACATTTTGCCTCTTTTTTCTTGAATATTGCTTGAAGAGCAATCTTTAAGAAAAAATTCATTGTTGTAGTAGTCTCTGATCTTTGTTGACGAAGGAACTAGCGAAAGAATACCAAACTTAAAAAGTATATACTTGCCTCTATTCTTTTGCGAAGTTCTGAAGCTTTGAGAAATAATTAGAAGTGTCATCTTTTGAAGTACACGAAGTATGAAGAATGAAGTATGCGAAGTATCCTTGAAGAAGTATAAGAAGTACTCAATCCTCGAAATATAAGAAGTATCCGCTCTTGAATGAAAAGTATTGCCTCTATTCATGCGAAATTATTTCTTCATTTTTGGTGAGAATTCTTGCCCATTTTGGGAATGATTCTTGCCGAGAAGATAAAGAACATTAAATATTTTCTTGGTAATCCCTAACTGCCTCTGTTCTTTATCTATGAAGGTGAATCCTTGAGAAAATGTTGAATGATTAAATTGCTTCTTTATTCTTATCTTGCCTCTGCCTCAAGTGATAATCACTTTAAGAAAATAATCACATTCTGCAAAATAATCACAATTTCTGCGAAATTCTGGGTGAATCTGCGAATTTATGAATGAGTCTGCGTGATTATGAATAACCTTGCTAATTTCTGAATATTTTTGCGATTTCCTGAACATTTCTGCGAATTATGAATAGTACTGCGAATTATGAATAGTCATGCGAATAGTGTCGCAAATAGTGCCGCTAATTATGAATAGCGTCGCGAATAGTTCTGTGAACAGTGCCACAAATAGTGATGTGAATAGTACTGCGAATAATGGATCAAAATATGAATAGTCTGCGAAATTTCAAGGTATTATTCTCATTTCGCCGCGGTAAAAGTGATGTAGCTTTAAATTTCCTCCATTCTCCATTTCTTTGTATTTTTCTCTAGTGAATACATTCCTCTTTATTCCCATGAGTTCATTCTCTTGTGCCTCATTTTTCTGGCTCATTGTATCTCATTGTTATTTTCTCCACTGTTTTTTCCTGCAATATAATTATCTTCGCAAGGTTATTTTTGTTCTCTCTAGTGGTCTTATTTTCTTTTTGGCCTATAAAACTTGTGTACTTCTCTCTTTCTTTCTTGCGACTATTTTCTGCGACAAATTGTAATTTCCATTCTATGCGTTCCCATACTTGCCTCTTGTTATTGATCTGCAATATGATAAATGAAATAAGACTAATATAAAGTCGTTAGAAATCTGTTATACGCTTGTAGGTATAACCTCTCTTGTGGTCTTATTCTGCCTTCCTAGTTAAAGGTCTTATTATGCCACTTGTCTGCGACAAGATCGCAGGACATTCTTACATTTTCATGTAATAATCCATTGATCTTGTCTTATCATTTATTTTGATCTCTGTGACAATATGATAAGTCTAAGCCATCTTGTGAGATTAATCTTTCTCCTTGCTCTTTAAGACTTATGACATTGCCGTCTTTGCGATTTATATCCTCTTAACATTGATCTCATCTCCTCTTATCATTGATCTCATCTTAACATTAGTCTTATCGCAAAAACCCATTGATCTCATCTTAACATTTCTCTTAAGGCTTTTTGGCCTGTTACGCGACAATATGACGGGCCTAAATATTCTTGCGAATATAAAGTCCCATGACATTGCCATCTGTGTCACGCGACAATATGACGGGCCTATATATTCTTGCGAATATAAAGTCCCATGACATTGTCGTCTTTTTTGATACACAGCTCCCTAATGGAGGGTATCTCCCTTATCTTCCCCCCGGTTGCCCCTTCAAGGATTATACATCGGCCATACAAGATTAGCACTTTCCCATCCGGTTCTGCCAACAACCAGTTGTTTTCGCAGCCTTGTCCTTTATGCCTATATGGCTTATAGTTACAAGACTGCACCCTAGTGGGGTTTTCTTTGGGTCGAACACATCGTAAGCCAAGACTTTCCATGGATGGCCAGGGTAGGTTCATCCGTCCCGGGCACCCACAACTCAACCGTGTACCTCGGCGCCTTGATCATACTTTGCATTCCTTAGGAGAAACTCTCGGGCGCCCAACCAGGGTATAACCTTATAAATTTGGGAATCCAAGTTATCTCTCCTGGATGGATTTTCTATAATCCCAAATCTCCATGACTAGGTTCCAGCAGCAGTATAGCCTTTCCCATAGTCATGCAAAGAGATACCCCCCTTATGACGCACTTTAAGGACATTGCCTCTTACAGAATAGAATCCGCGAACTAAGGTGTACGCCATAAAGGTTCGTCCCATTCTTATATGTTTTTAGGCGATTTGCGCCCGTCTTATGCATTTGCATTTCTCTCTTGCGAAATTTTATTCTCGTCTTTTGCGATAATTTCGCATTTCTTTATTCTTTCATTTCTTGCGATAATTCCGCCATCTTATGCAATTGCATTTCTCTCTTGCGAAATTTTATTCACGTTTCTTGCGATAATTTCACATTTCTTTATTCTTTCATTTATTCAGTCATTTCTGTTTGCATTCTCATAATATAATATCATCTGAAATAAATATTCAAGAAAAATTCTAACATATTGTAATTCTGAAATTTTTGTAATTGTAAAATCTTTGTAATTCTGCGATTGTATCGCACTTTGTAAATCAAATCAAAATATTTGAAATCTTTGCGATAATTTCGCTCTTTGTAGTCTTTGAAATTTTTTGAAATCTTTAACTTTCTGTAACAATTCGCAGACATTTTTATGATCTTTGAAATATTTTGAAATCTTAAGAATTTTAGAAATCTTGCGATTATATCGATTTTTGGAAATTAAATAAAAAATCTTGTTGTAAGTAAAATATTCTAAGAAAAGGTACTTAGCTCTTATGTGAATTGTCTGAACATCTCGCAGCAAAAATAATTGTGAAGAGTGAGACTTGAACCCTTGATCTACTTTCTGCATTTTCTCACACCATACCAACTGTGATAACATTCTCTTGCGAAATAATGAAAGATCTTGCGAAGTAATCAAAGTCTAACTGTTCTAGAGACAATTCTCGCAAAGCAAAAATAAACGTGCGTGAGATGAGAATTGATCCTGCGACTTATTGCTTGCATTCATGCCTCTCAACCAACTGTGCTAGCTCTCTTGCTTGCGAAATTTATCTGCGAAATAATCAAAGGATAACTTTCGAAATAACAAAAATAAACTTGCGTGAAGTAAGAATTGATCCCGCGACCTATTGCTTGCGACATATCACGCTGAACCATCTGTGCTAACCCTTCTCTGCGAAATTTCTCTGCAAGATTATCATTAATTATCTTCTGTGTGAAATACACTTGCGAAATTATCAAGGATTGCGTGAAAAAATATGTATGTGTTAGGACTTGAACTTGCGACCATATACTCATTAACTTCGCAGATTACCAACTGTGCTGCCTCTTGTTTGCGAGATAATAAAACAATGCTGCGAAATTATCTATTTTTTCACCCTTTGTAAAAAGAAAAAAATTATGCTCGCAGGAAAATTCGAACCTGTGACCACAAACTCACATACTGTTCTCTGGACCAACTGTTCAAGAATCTCTCTGCGACATTTAACGCAGAAAGTTTTTACTTATTCTTTTATTCTCCGCTGAAAATGAGAAGAAAACGAAAAATATGTATTTCTGCGAGATTTGAACCCTTGACCTCTTTGTTATTTATTTTCGCAGACTTGAACCATCTGTGCAAACTTATGCTTGTGATAAAAATTGCAGCGTCTACCTCTTATCTTCTCTTCGTCCTCCCTTAATTTCTTTCACAATTTGCCTCTTGTTTATTCTCCTGAACATGAAATCTTCCACTGAAACCTTGGTTTTCTTTCTCAAATTCACCACAACAACTAATTTTTTCTCTTAGTCTTCACATGTCTTTGAATTGTTGATAATGCTTACTCCCTGAAAATGTAATTTCTTCCATGAAATTTCCATTTTTAACCCTAAAATTTTTTTAGATCTAAAAATATACATGAACAGTAGCTAATCTTTCTTGGAATTTTCTTGAATCAACTAATTCATCCTTTTTACATAATTTTGCATCTTCGTCTTTTTATTTTATGCTCTTTCACTGTGTTGTCGGTGTTTGTTTGAAGACACAACTTCTCCATTATCGAATTTCCTCTCAAAATTTTTAAATCTCACAAATTCTAACTCTTCATGTAGCCAATTTCTTTGAATCTTCCTCAATTAATCAAATAGAAGTCCATGTTTCTAGCGCCAAAATGTAACTGCAGGAATTCCTACAACACACCCCTTATCAAATCTTGATAACAATTCCTAGATCTAAATATAAAGATGGTGATAAAAATACTAAAATTATAAATAAACACCAAGATTTTTACGTGGTTCGATCAATGTGATCTATATCCACGGATCTTCACTATAATAATTTGTAACTACATTAATTTACATTTACAATCTCCATTAATGGAGTTCTTGGAAGAATTCTAGATCTAGTTTTGGGGAAGAAGATGATAAAGAAATTACATTTTCTCTCTCTAAAAATCTCTCTCTGCAAAAGAAATTTCTCTCTCTTCCCTCCAATTATCTCTCTCCTCTCTCTCCTTCTCTCTTCTTTATATAGGTATTTACATTGTGGATGACAGCTCATAGACAGCTCACATTTCCCCTAATTTCGGATCCGAGTTCTGCGATAATTTCGCAAACTTTCTTCATTTCTCTCGAACTCCTCCATGTCTCGCAGGATTTTTCCCTCTTGCTATATTTCTTGTGAACTATCACCTTATTCTTGCGAGTAATGATAAAATCTTCACATATTTCGTCATTTCTTGTAAGTATTTGCGACACTTTCCATGTGTGGCAGAAATCTTTGCAAGAGCGTTGTTATTGTGAGATTCTTCTCCTACAATTACGATATACGCAAAAGAAACAAAGAACGGGACGAACCTTTATGGCGTACACCCTAGTTCGCGAATACAATTTCGCAAGAGGCAAATGTAAGACCTAAAGTACGTCATATTAGGGGGTATCTCTTTGCATGACTCGGGGATAATGTTATACCGCTACTGGAACCTGAGTCATGAAGATGTTGGGGTTAAAGAAAACCTATCCGGGAGAGGTACCTTGGATTTCCAACTATATAAGGTTATACCCTGGTTGGACGACCGAGGGTCTCTTCTAAGAGGTGCAGAGTATGACCAAGGCACCGAGGTACACGGTTGAGCCAAGAGTGCCCGGGACGGAGGAACCTACCCTGTCCATTCTTGGTAAGTCTTGGCTATGATGCACTTGGCCTGAAGAAAACCCCACTTAAGGTGCAGTCTTGTAACTATAAGCCATATAGGCATAAAGTACAAGAGACTGCGAAAACAGCTGGTTGTTGGTAAATCCGGATGGGAGGATATAGTCTTGTATGGCCGATGTTCCCTCCTTGAAGGGGAAACCAGGGGGAAGATAAGGGTGGCACCCTCCATTAGGGAGCTGATAAGTGTCTAAAGACGGAAATGTCATGGGGCTTTATGATCGAAAGAATATTTAGGCCGGTCATATTATCGCGTGACAAAAATTATATAGAGGCAACAAGCCATAAGAGAAAACAAGATAAGATGAGATCAATGGGTTTTTACATGAAAGTGTAAAGACGTCCTGCGATTTCATCGCAAGACGGCAATGTCATAAGGCCTAGTACTCGCAAGGGAACTTAGTCTTGTCATATTGTCGCAGAGAAATGAACAAAATATGGATAAGGCAAGATCAATGGGTTTATACATGTAAATGTTAAATCTTCTTGCGATTTTGTTGCAGATACAAAAATTGGCAAAATAAGACCTTTAACTAGGAAGGCAAAAGAAAACCAACAGAACAATTTTAAACATTAACTATTTTCTTTTGAGAATGTAGGAAAGATTTGTTCATCGCAGGAAAATCTATGAGAAACAAGATTCCTTCAGAATTTTTCAGAAAACGTTATTCAGAATCACACAACAGGATTATTAGAAGAAAACATCGCAGTAATATTCGTCATATCGCAGATTTATTCATAATTTCGTAAGGAATATAACAACACAGCTCGCAAAAAGAAGATAGGGGAAGTAACTAATCACTTCAAGAAAGATAATGAGGGGCAAATAAGGGATCTAGTAAACATAATATTATTATCTTCCTTGAGAATATTCAAAGTAATAGAAATAAAGTTTGGGTTCCAAAAATGCATAAAGATACATTGCTCGCAAGAAAAGGGAAGAAAAAGAAAACAAAATAAAATTCAAGCTTCAGTATTGGTCTCACCAGATTCATTCTCTTTGTTAGTATCATCAGCTTCACCAACATTCTTTTCATTACGATTAATTTGAGATTCTTCTTCTACTGGGTCTTCTTGAGGAATATCTTCTTCTCCACTTGAATATTCTAGATCCTTATCCATAGGAAGAGGAACTTCATCATCATCTACTTCTATAGGAGGAACATATACAGGGGGAAGAGCATGAGATATTAGAATATCATTCAAAAGGACTTTAGCGCTAAGATGAACCTTGCGAAGGAAACCCTTATCGCGATTTCTAATCTCTAAGTTCTTAAAATACTCAAGATAGTCATATCTTATCTCTGCTCGATCGCGAGATTTAACATAACGGGAAAGGAGAGATCCATTTTCTTTGCGAGCTTTAGCCAATTTATCAGTCAGATCAGAAATGGTAGAGTGAAGGCTTTTTTCAGATTCTGCGAGAAACAAAAATGACAAGAAAATATTCAGATGAAAATCTCGCAAGAAGTATAGTGGAGAAATTAAATAGAAAAATTAACAGTCAAGATAGTCAAAATGACTACCTTCTTTTTGAGAAGTTAAGTTTTGAATTAAAGATAAGCAACAATTCTCCCATTGATTCATGGCATCATCAAAATTGTCCCCAACTATACCCTTCAGGCGAGATTTTATATTTTCTTCTTTGGAGAGGAGATACGAGTTTTCCTTTGTTAATAAAGAATAAGATTCTTATAATTGGGAGTATTGATCTTGAAGCTTGCTGGCCTTTAAACTAAGAGTTAACCTACCCTTGATAAGCTTATCCTTCTCAGCGGCAGATGATTCAGTTACTCTCCTGAGTTCATCCTTAAGAGAATGAAGAGAATGCTCTTGATTATCACATATTATCTGAAGATTACTAAATTGTTGCGAAGAAATCGCCATCAAGCTTGAGAAACTATGCTTTTCATAAGATAAAGTTCTATTTGCATCTGATAAAGATTTTGTCGCCAAATTAGCCTCGATTAACAAATATGAGAGGCGAGTAATCTCGCTACTTAATAAATTTTGGCTTTGTGATAATTGATTATTCTCATTAGTAATATTATCTATTTGATCGATCGAGTACGTGTAGAGATTATCTAATCTATTAAACTGGTCCATCCAAGAATCTTTTTCAACACGAGCTTCTTCAGCGATAGACTCAAATTTAAGTCTTTCAATGAATCGATTCTGATTTAAAACTAAATATACAAGCCAAGAATTTAAGAAAGAATCTTAAGTACAGATAAGATGAAAACTTGCTAGAATAGAAAAGCAAAAAGACAGAGGCAAGAAAATTATACCTTTCAGCTCGTTATTTTTTCTGCGAATATTCTCGCAATCAAGTGATGAATTGTGAAGTTTCTGGTAGAGAATATCACATTCTGAAGTTTTGGCTTGAAGATTTCTCTTTAGAGCATCAACTTCATTTTCCAAAGATGTTCGCGAAGCGGTACAGTCAGAACCAAAATATTTGAGCAAAGTCTCGCAGACATTATATTTAAAAGGGTCAATAGAAGATTTCCTAGCATCGTGTAAAATGTCAGATAAAACTCTAAAAGCAGTATCAACCTCTATTGGTGTTTCTTTGGATGAGGGAAGAGGTGTAGAAGGTAAAGTGGTAATGATGGCAAGTTGGAGATTTGAGTTATTTGCAATGGTTGCATCATCAGAAGGAGGAGTGTTTGGGAAGGTAACAGTCGAAGGTAATAAAGGGATGGAGGGAATTTTATTGACAGCGGCTTTGGAAACTTCATTTGTAAAAAGGTCATTGGAGAAAGGGATGCTAGCGGCGATGTTCTCGCAAATAGAAGATGAAGGTTCCACTTGCGAAGCTATGGTAATTGCTCTCGCAGATGTCAATTTGGGAATGATAATATCAGCCTCAAGAGTCTTAACCTGGCGAGATCGTTTGCGAGATCTAGCGATATTCTCGTCATCCTGCAAGTAATAATTTAGATAAGAAACAGAGGCAACAATATTGTTAAGAATAAATAAAATGTTTCTTACTACCTTATGACTCGCAGGATTCCTTTTCTTCTCAACTAGTTTCTTATGAAGACTAGGGTTTTGGATTACAGATTGGGCGTTAGTTCCACTGAAGAGAAAAACATAGTATGTGAATCATGAAGAATCAAATAGAAAAGATTAGTAAAATAATAATAAACATGATTCGAGTAAGCGAAATGGAATTTAGTAATGTCATAAAAACACATACCTTGAAGATTCTATTAAAGCAGTAGCAGGTAAATATGAAGAAGAAGAAAAGTTGCAGACGGAAAAACGAAAAGACAAAGGGACGAAGAAGAAAATTAGTTCTGTAACCAAATTCTACCTTTTATAGGCAAAAGGAGATGACCCATTGAATAGACACGTGTCAGTAAAAAATAAGAATTTACGACACGTGTAGGCGGTTAAGCTAAATTCTCGGAGTTTTGTCGAGGAGAAAACATGGAAAGAAAGGAAATTGCGAGTGCTAAGAAAAGTTGGAGATTCTCATATCCTCTCCACTTTGCGAAGAAGACATGAGAAGAGGCAAGATGTAGGACCAGAATATCGCTACAACGATATTCCCGCGAAATAAACAACACTTATGCGAGAATACCGCGAGCTCTTCAAACAACACTTTGCGAGTGTCATAGAGTAGGTTAAAGAATGACATAAAAGTTGATGATTGAATAAGCACAAGAAGAGCGTGTCTGTCCTGAGATGGTTACAGTGCTTACAAGAGTTTACATTATAACTGTCGCTATAAGATCGCAGAGTAGATCTGAAATGAAAGGAAAACTTAGCTGTCATCCACTATGTAATTTCCTATATAAAGGGTTCCTATAGATTCAGAGAAGGATGATGTATTTTTGAGGGTTGAGAAAGTCTTGAGGAGAGAGAAACTTTGAGAGAACAGTTGTATTCTTGATTTCTTTCACTTTTGTAAACATTTCTGAGAATTAAATGATAAAGAGTCATTTTTAATCTTTAAGTATGAGTTGATTATTATGAAATCTTAACAAGGGTGTAGTGTAGGATTTCCTGCAACTATATTTTGGCGCCCGAAACAGGGATTCACTAGTGGAAAATGGAAGTTAAACCACTGCCAAGACAAGAGGTATTATCATCAAAAACGAATGTGTTCATCAGTTGGAATCTGGGAGTGGTTTTTTCCAAAACGACTGTGGCTCACAGAAGTTGAAATCTTTAAAATACGTTTATTATGCTACTTATACAAATTAATGAAAAATAGTACTTACCTTTATATTAATATATAATATTAATGCTTCTTCAAGATTATATTATGTCGCGTTTTAAGTTTAATTTTTACAATACGTTTATTCTTTCCCCCAAAGTCTATTATCCGAAGGAGTGTATAAAAGGGTATATTGTATATCTAAATAATTTGTTGTTTGGATGTAGAGATACATATTTTTAGTCGCCTCGCCTAAAAATAATTTTCACTTGGGGGGCTAAGAGGAGTTCCTATGGACTCAACAAACATGAAGTTTGTTCATTTTTATCCCACTATGGACTCAACAAACATGAAAAACGGATGGGCAAACCAACAATTTTGTTAGTTTGTTGAGTGATAGGAAAGAACAGGCGCGTTCTTGAAAGAACAATGGGCGGTCATGGCACACCTGCTGGCGTATGATCCAGAAACACTGGCATGTGTACCAAACTCACCACTTTTTCCATCACACGTCAGAAACTCTGGTGAACCCTCCCGCGTTTTTCCCAAAACTGCCAACGCCTAAATCTGGACGGCTGAAAACTCTTGTGATCCAACGGGTATAATTTTGAGTTCTATAAATACTCCCCATTTCAACTCCAAATTCACACATTCTTCACTCTCAAATCATCTACAAAAATGCCTCCCAGAGTTTATGGTGTTAGATTCACCCAACAATAGGATTTGTCTATTTGTAGAGCCTTCGTTTTTCACACAGAAGATGTTGTCGATAGGAATGTAGCGGAGAAAGTTTATAGAATGTTTTTCGCTGAAACATAGAATATTAATAGGCGTGATTCTCACGTATTTCATATCGTTTTAGTTTAATTAGTCGTCATGTATCGGAATTCATCGTTGTACTAGTGGAGAATCACAAAAATAAACTCAACGGTGAAGCTGTACATGAAGTGGAACCCAAAACACTAGCGATGTGGGAATTATATCACGGTGGACGTCCTTTTGACTAAAAGATTCTTTAAACATTCTTAGGGTGCTCAAAAGATACGATCCCTGCATCGTCCTAGGAATTCCACCACCCGACGAGAATTGACGCCTATGTAGTAGTTGTTTCAATCTAACGTATTTCTTTTATTCTCATGTATGATGTGGTTGTTTAATCTAATGGAGTATGTTTTTATTTATGATATTTATGGTGCAAATGTGAAGAAATCCACATGCTTGGTTTATATAATCATAATAACACAAAATAAACATCAAACTAAATAACATAATACCATAGTCAATCGATTTTTCCTTCAACTTTAATCAGCCCACTCCACCAAAAAACACCTAGGACATTTATAGAAATTTCTTCCGTATGTGTCTTCTTCAGTAGAAGTGCACAAATACATAAAAGTCCTGCAACCGGGCTTTGAGCATTCACTAATTCTCTATGGACAATGTTTGTATTCGTGATCTCCATCTCCAAAATGCTTCAAGTGTAATAACTTCTTATTCTTTAATTTGGCTTTAAGTTTGAAGTTTTTGCATAGTGCTACAAACTTTTCTTCTGCTTCTTTAATCTTCATAGCATCATCTAGCGTATTTGGTTCATCTGGACATTTGGGATCTTGACATTGCAAATAATTGAGCTTTTCCTGTTGTGATTCAATCATTATTCTGATGCGTGAAGAACCTTCCCGCGGATACTTTGAATACATCCAAGGGCATAGCATAAGACTGTGGTTATCCGTGAAACATAAGGGACAAACCTATTGTGCTTCGATACATAATATTTTCTTAGCTTTACCTTTACGAAACATGGTGGATGTTGTTGTCTTAAGAAAGAAATCTGTTGGTTTGGTTGAGAATGAAACCTAGTGATGTGTTTATAACAAAAAAAAATAAGCGTTGGTAGTTCAAACTGACGGTTGTAGTAAAGCCGCGCGGTTTTACTACAAATGCCAACGACTGAATTTCCAGTGGTCGATTTTATTTCTCGCCCTATAAATTCCATTCTTCCCATCTCCAAATTCACTTCTTCTTCTTATTTCTTTCTAAAACTCTTAATCATCCTCACTCTTCATAAATGTCTATTAGTAATCGTGGTCCCAAGATTACTGAAAAAGAGGATATAACTATATGCAAGCATATTTTTTTCATAGGGTAATCGTTGGTACGGTCTTTCAAGACGGTTCTTTTTGGAAGAACGTTTTTACAATTTTTGTCTCACTAACGAGGAACCCGGGAAACAGAGATGCTCTCCGATTGTATGCTCGTTTTCAATCTATTAGGCTTGAATTCCAGCCATTTCTTGGTCTGGTAAGGTAAATTGATCGATAAAAGTTCATCGGTGTAACTGAGATGAAGTGATCCAAATAACTATTGATATTTTGGAGGAAGATCATAGTAAACCTTTTCGTTATGAAGCGTGTTTCAGAATTCTAAAAGATGGTCCATCTCAGTCATATCTTTACTGCACTCGAATGATGTTAGAGAACTGCGATGTCGAACTCGCAAGCGTTTCTATCTCAAGCTTGTTGTCAACTTTAGTTGTCAAAACTATAAGTCTTGATTTCTAGTATACTTATAGCTAAGTCTCGGATTAGGATAAGAAGTATAGTTGAGCATTATACTTCACGGCGTTCATCGATTGAAGACAAAGAACTACTAAGGGGAGCTTGTGGAACTTCATCAACAAAAGGTATGTGGAGACTTGAACTCATCTGTCGATCAAAAGTCTATCTACTATATCTCATATTTGAGACAAAATTCGTATAGCTATATAGACTTCAATTATACACATTTGATATTTCAAGCTAAGTTTAACTCGCTTACATATTTCTCGAAATATGTGTTTGTGGGACCAGAATATCGCTACAACGATATTCTCGCGAAATAAACAACACTTCTGCGAGAATACCGCGAGCTCTTCAAACAACACTTTGCGAGTGTCACAGAGTAGGTTAAAGAATGACATAAAAGCTGATGATTGAAGAAGCACAAGAAGAGCGTGTCTGTTCTGCGATGGTTACAGTGCTTACGAGAGTTGACATTATAACTTTCGCGATAAGATCGCAGAGTAGATCCGAAATGAAAGGAAAACTTAGCTGTCATCCACTATGTAATTTCCTATATAAAGGGTTCCTATAGATTCAGAGAAGGATGATGTATTTTTGAAGGTTGAGAAAGTATTGAGGAGAGAGGATAGTTGTATTCTTGATTTCTTTCACTTCTGTAAACATTTCTGAGAATTAAATGATAAAGAGTCGTTTTTAATCTTTAAGTATGAGTTGATTATTATGAAATCTTAACAAGGGTGTAGTGTAGGATTTCCTGCAACTACAATGTTGGTAAGTTTTCGCTTTAACCAAGTTTATCTTATATTCTTGACGAAAGTCAAACGATGATCATGTGAAAATCGCCTGGTAATATCTTACATGATTTGTGTGAGACAGTCATTTGATATAGACTCAGAATGTTTTGTATTGATCATTCGATCACTTGAAAATTGCTTTGAAACTAATATTTTGTGTGAGACAACTATTGTCGTCTCCTGAGAATGTTTCAATTGTTGAAATGAGAGTTTAGAACAATTGGATTTAAACACAGTATGCGTACTTGCATATGTGCAATCCAAGTCCGGGAAACATTGTATGCATACCCATATGCATACTGTTTGGTTTAGTCAAGGTCCGAGAACCAAGTACGCATCCCGGTACACGTATTGGCATGAGGTTCAAGTTCTGGGATTTTAACCGAGTTTGTAGTATACGTACCAGTTCGCATACTGGCGGACCCAAACTTAGTCCGACCACTAAGGTATGTGTACCCGTTTGCATACTTGAGTGGGCTATGTTCTAAAATTTGTTTCTTCATGAACTAATTCATTTATATAATAAGGAATGAAATATTTTGCAAACCATGGCTATAATGTTGATGACTTGATTCGGGTGAATCAAAATCGATTTTTCTTTAATTGTGTCTTGTATACTTCTATGAGAATATAAACAATTGAACAACTCTAGAACTAGTTTCATTTGAGTAATTTGAACTAGTTATGGTTAAGATGAATAAGGTTGATATGAAAGTGTTCATATGGATAACTTCGGTTAACTACTGTTGATCCAACAAAGGTGCACACGTTTAGGTACGGTTACTCATATCTAAATGAAGTCACTTTTCATTTGTGTGTAACAAGCGAAGTTCGATCTAACGGTTGAAAGATATTAGCTTGAGTCTAATCAGGTTTTCATCTAACGGTGAATATTGAATGATTTGTTACCAAGGTAACATTGATTGCAAACCCTGATTTGAAGACTATATAAGAGAGAACTCTAGCAACTTGGAAACCTAATCCCCACACCTCCTATGTGATACTAGTTGCGACTAGAGTCGATTCTCCTTTAACCTTAGGTTTTTCACGAATGTTTATATAATTGTAATATCACAGGTTGTGCGTAAGTTCAATCATCGCGAATCAAACATGTGGTTGTTGATTAAATCAATTGACACTTGTATATTGGTTTTTGATACCGTCTTAGTTATTTCTTATATTCATTCGGGATCGCAAATTCCTTTTTGTTTGATTGCGGATTGAATTGAGAGATTGAGCTATAACTCTTTGATATACTTTTCTTAAGATTGAGTCTGTCTGTCTAGTTGATTCTCTTAAAAGTATATTGGATTTGATTATCTCTCGATCTTTATAATGGAAGAAGATGTTACTCTTGTTCGATGTTGGTTACATCGTATGATGAGACCAATGAACATTGACTATTTCTGGAAAAGAGTATTGGGACATTTTGTAGAATTGCAGAACAAAACCATAAGAAACGTTAAGAGCCTAAAACTAAGAATTTCATTTATCACTAAGGAAGTCAAATATTGTACATAGGTTTTGTGGATGGTTCACCGTAACAATTCTGGATTATCAAACGAAGAACTGGTGAGTATCTCACCTTTGTCCCCACTGATCAACTGCATCATAAATATCTTAACTTGTTGTTTATCTGTTTTACAGAAAACCATCGCCCATACCAAGTTTACTGAAGAAACCAGAAGAGAGTTTACGTATTTTGAATGCTATGAACTCTACAGAGATGATGTCGTTGGATTTGATGTAGTTTGATATTATTGTTGTGGCTTATTAAAATCTAGTTTGATGTTATATGCAAGTTTAAAATGTAATAAATATCGCTTAATCTGAAGTAGAAATCTATTTTAAAATCTAAATATTTTCATTCATTGATATTACTGCCAATTCTTTAACAAGATATAAACTATAACAATAATAAAATGTACTAAACAACAACTTCAATAAAAATCAAGTACAAGCTTTGGCCTCCTGTTTATCTTCATTTGACATATCTTCCATTCAACGCGCTCTTTGAAAGTTTCGTTGTTGTTTTCGATTTTTTTGTTGTTAACTTTCAAAACTGGAGCTCTTCTCTGCCTTCTAGCGGAACATTTTCTCGGAGCAACTTCAAAAACTTGCACTTTCCTCTTACAATTTTCAATCTTTTTAAAACTTCCACATATCTTAGAAACAACAGCTTCAAGTTTTGCATCGCAAAAAAGTGTGATCTCCTTTTCAGCAATTTCACCAATAATAAAAGTAAAAATTGAAATAGATTTAGAAGAGAAAATTCAAGAGAAGTGAATTTTGGTGTGAGTGAATTTTTTGAAGATGGTGGTAATTTAAAGAGGTAAATTTGAAAAAAAATGACCGTTTTTGAAATTAAAAAAATAGCCGTTGGCGTTTGTGCGACCCATGCTGGCGATTGTGCAGAACATGCTGGCGGTTTTGCTTCACACGCCAGCGTGTATAGGTTGATTTCTCGTTTTCTCTTAAAACGCCAGTGTTTTATGTTGACACGTGCGTTTGATGATCAACCGCCCACTTCTTTTCCCATAGTGGAGAAACGTGTTTGTCCATCCATCTGACTCAACAAAACTTTTCAATTGAACATTACCATAGGAATTTCCCTAATCATGTGCCAATTTTTATTCTTTTTGTTGATATTTTTGTTCACCTATCCGAGCAAGAGTTATGTGATAAAGTGCTTTAAAACCCCATCTCTTTCAAAACTAATAAGAGAATAGGTGATACATGGTGTTTTCTATTATGGGATCTAGTGGACGAACATGTTATGAATAAACAATTAACGGGTATGAAAATATTTGAAAAAATTGTTGTGGGGATACAGGTTCAACCAACTAAAATAAAATGAAAAGCGCAATATAGTTAAATGAGTGGTCGATTGAGTTTGAGGTAAATGAGTTTTTTCTTGTACCCATAGTGTTGAATTTGCATTTGAAGAAGACTCTCTGTGAACACGCAAATCACGTAGGCATCAACGTGTCCACAACCAATCTTCGCATGTACAGAGTGCATGCATTAAAGTACGAATATATTGTAAGATGCTGGGATAGATGTTGATTCATTGATTCTAAACCCCACGGGTTTTTCATGATCTCCTCAACATCCATAACGACATATCTAAGAGATGCATACAAATATTAGGGTAGATCAATACGAAATGTAAATAAGACAAAGATTTATGTGGTTCGGCTCTAAGGCCTACATCCACAGGTCTGAGGGTGATTCACTATGATGGTAAAAGATTACAAGATTAGTCGAAAGACTTTGGGTGATAATGGAACCCGAAGGTTAACGCTCATACTTATTCTTCCCTTCTTTCTCTCTAATTGTTCCCCCTCTCTATCCAATTGTTCGACCCCCTTCCATGTAACAGGAAGGGTCATATATATAGCTCTTCTACGTGGGTCCCTTAGAAAGGAGCTGTTATAATTTTATCTTCTTGTGCTTTGTGCATAGTCCGCGGACCTCTTGGTCATCCCGCGGCTTCTATGCTTCCTAAGATCATCACGCTGACCAATCTCTGTCTCTCTCTCTTCCTAAGACCGGGAAAGAGCTGTTGTATCCTTATCTTCTTGTGTTCTGTGCATAGTCCGTGGACGTCTCTGTCATCCCGCGGCTTCTATTATTCCTACGCTCATCACGCTGGCCTGCCTTTGTTCTTGTCGTCAGTACAACCGACAAATGCCCTTCACGCCAGGAGGTGTCAGTCCTTCCCTGTCGCGTCTGTCAGTGGGGCTTCACCTATCCGTTGATCACATCTTGCCTCGTGAGGGGGTAAAGTGTAATAGGGAAGTTCTTTGGTGCTACGCGGGTATACCTTCCTTTGATGCTCCTTCATCTTCGATCGCTTATCTTGACAGATGGCGCACTATCTAGACCCACGGATGATCTTGTGTGTCACCCACCTTTGTGACGTGGCTTCCACGTGGGGATGCTAGTACACGTGGTGAGGGAGGTAAATAAGTGTATCTACAATTTGCCCCTCTTCTTGTGACTAGGCGCCAGCTATAGTTGGAAGAAGAACCGTGTGATATGTTTTTATCTCCCTCCTCATAACTTCTCCTAAAAAGGAGTTATTTGAATTTATTGTGCACGTTTCCCCTGCATGTCATGACCGCCCCTTGGGTAGTGGGCGGTTTCTTCGGCGACATAAAAGAGGAGAGAATGATGGAATGTGAATTAAACTCACATTCTCTGTTTTATTCTCTGCCCCATTTTCTTCTTTACCCTCTTAACTTCTTCTGCTACCATTACTGTTGCTTCTGCTACTGTTGCCGTCGTTGCTGTTGTTGCCGTCTCTGTTGTTGTTGCTTCCGCTGCTGCTGTTGTTGCTGCCGTCGCTGCTGCTTCGTACAACTATTGAGGTTCAGGTAGGGTTTTTGTCTCGTTTGTTCGCCATTTTTGTTCCTGTGGAATTTTTGATTTTCTGGTGATGAATCGTGATGGGTTTTAATCCCATGCATGTCATGGAATCGAAGATTGCCCCTGCTGAAATGGGTGTTTTACCGGCTACGTTTTGATCCTTTTTGAGTGGGGTAATGAATTGATAATTTAATCGGCGGCTGGTGAAACTTAGGGTTTTCTTCGTGTTCTTCATTGTTCTTGAGATTTCCTCGTTTTTGATCTTCCTTGACTGACTAGTCCTCCTGTTTGTGTTTGTGTTCGCAGATATGTCGGATTATCCGCGGGTACCTTATCAAACTCCTCCACCGAGTCCTCATAGATCTCCTCGGGGAGATTCTCACATCAGGGAAGGGGATTCTCCTTCCTCTGCTCAGGGTAACCCTCGGGATAGGCGTCTATCCTCGCCTTCTATCCAGAGGCCTCCGTTCCAAAGAGGTGATCCGCCCCGGGGGTCGAAATACGCCTCGAGCCGTCCTAGAGATGAGTCTTCTAAGAGGCAAGAGACTCGAGCACCGAACTCTTAAATGTGCAGCCTCTTCGTACCATGCCTCCTTTGCGGGCTAATCTTCCTCCGTCTTCATCTGTTCCTAGCTCAGGCAGAACAACTAAGAACCAGCCCGCGAAGAGGAAGGCCTCAGAGATGGAGTCTTTGGGAGACGTGGTTCCTCCTAAGAAGAAGGTAGCAGATTCTGCGGAAGATGTTGCGGGGGATGCTTATGAAGATGACTCTGCTGTCACATTTCGTCCCCTACCCATGGGTAATAAGAAGTTCACTTTCAGGCACATAGATCTTGAAGCCTTCAAAGTGAAGCACGGTCTTCAGCACTTCCAAGTGAGTTTCTATGCCCCTGATAAAGACATAACTTACGAGATGGTTGTTAATTATCGCACGATGCTTTTCATCTGTTGACGACCGTGGGCGCTTTTGAGGCTGGTCTGATGTTGCCTTTATATAAAGCTGGTGATGATTTCTATTACCGGGTCTTATCTAGCCGCGGTACTGCTAAGAAGAGCCATAACCGTGTGGTGCAGCAATTGACGGGAATTTACCTTCGTCATCTCCGAGAGTGCTATCTTCGTAGCAAGGGGCAAACGATGATGACCTGCTATGCTCCCAACTTAGAAGAGGAGAAAGGGTGGTATACTCCTGAAAACTTTAACAAATCCTTTGGAGATTATGTTAACAGGAAGACGCGCAAGCCGTGGTCTGTGAATCTGCGGAATATTTCTCCTGTTAAGGGGGAAATTCGCCTCTTGAGCGAAGTAAGTGACTCCAAGATGGCAAGGATTCCTGGTGCCGAAGGTCTTCCTATTCCTGCTGATAAGAGGATCAAGCGTGATCATGATTACGAATGGTCTTCCACCGTTATTGAGGTTGTTGGTCCGTGGGCCTATGGATGGGTTCCTGGGCCACATGGTTGGAAACCTAGTGTTGACAGCTCCTACCGCGAAACCTCTCCTTCTCGTTACGCCCATTATTGCCCTTGGCAGATGAGTTTCGAAGGTATGGATTTTGATTACTACCGTGATGTTGATGACGCGGACGAGGAGGGTAACTCCGGCGCAAACCCTCTTCCGCGGAATGCTAGTGTTGCTAAGGTATGTTTGTATTCTTCGTATATATGCCCCTTCCTTTTCTTAAGTAATATGGATTATGCCAAGGAAAGGAGATACTCAAGGTTATTTATTATTATGTCCCGCAGGTGGTTAGAAAGAAAAAGATCAACCCCAAGCAATCGTCAAATTCTCCTACTGGAGACTCTACGCAGTTCGAAGATGTGAGAAGTCCAGTGAACGCTGGAGAGGATGTGTCCGACGAAGAGGAGCGGATTGAGACTTCTCCACCTTTGCAAGAAGGAGATATTGCTGGTGGCGGTGATGGTGGCGTTGGTGATCAAGCCATAGGTGGTGATGGTGGTATTGATATTGAGTGGCGGTGATGGTGGCGTTGGTGATCAGGCCGGAGTTGGAGGTGGCGATGGTGGTATTGTTAACGATGCTGCTGGTGGCGAAGTTGGAGGTGGCGATGGTGGTATTGTTAATGAGGCCGCTGGTGGCGGAGTTGGAGGTGGCGATGGTAATCAAGTCCTCGGTGGTGATGGTGATCAGACCGGTGATGGAGCAAAATCTACTGGGGCTGTGGTCATGGAGGTCGGTCAACAGCAGACAGTCACGGACAAGGGCAAGGGAGTTGCTTTTGTGGCTATCAGTGGTCAGGACGTGGGTGCTTGTGGTGAGTTTTCTTTTGGTAATACTCTGTCCGGGGATCAGTCTTTTGATATGGTCGCGGCTATGGGACTCGTCTTGGATTTTAGTCTTCTTTATCCTAGTGATGACTAGGATGTGCTTAAAGGTAGCGGTGGTGGTGGCGCGACGGCGGTGCCTAGTGCTGAGGTTCCTTTGGTTCATCCGGAGGGTTATGGTGGCACCTCCTCCGGTGTTGGGGGTATTTTGACGCAAGGTCAAGCTAGTGCCGCACCTGGTGTGAATCCCTTGGGTTCTCCCTCTGATGATTTCCCGCAATCCTTAATCGCGGATGGTGATGATGCTTTCTTAGGTTGGCTTAGAGAGAAGGGTTTGCTCGTCGTGCCGCATCCTGACCCTGTGATTGAAGGGGAAAAGAGTTCGGACTCTTTTACTCGCCATCATATGGAGTCGATCTCTGCGGAGATTGTAGATGTAGAGTGGGATAAGGATCTTGTGTCCAGCGGGGTTGATTTGGTGGTGAATCCTCCTTCTACTGTCGTTGGTATGATGGCCGTTGCTGATGGGTACCAGTATAATTATCCTCAGCAGCGACTATTGGAGGTATGTCCCATTCTTCGTAACCCTGCTCTTACTTGGATATGTTATTTGAACTAATTTCTTTTTGATCCGTAGGTGATGAGGAGTGAGTATTGTAACCATACTCTATACCGGCTCTTCAAGGCCAAGTCTCTTAAGCTAGAGGCGAAACTCCGCCACCGTGAAGGAGTGCTTTCGAGCGTCGAAGCTGCGGCCTTTGCTAAAGATAGGGAGATAACTGTACTGAGGGATCTTCTTAAGCACAAGGAACAACAGGGCGTGGATGAGGCTGCGCTCCGTTCCGAGCTAGCTTTAGTCAAGGAAAAGTTAGAGGTTGCTGAGCAGAATTCTTCGTCCCTTTCAGGTTTGAACCTCCCCTACTTTGCTTTTCCGATGTTCCCTATATGTTCTGAGTCGTCTCCTTCTTCTCTCCTCCCGCGGTATTATCTTCAGTGGGCGGAGTCCCTGAATTGATGTGTCTTCGTAGTGAGAGAGTTCGCCAAAAGGGGCGTATTCTTTGAGTTAGTTGAGAAACTTAAGAGCGAAGCAGTGAAATGGAATGCTCGCGCGGATGTTCATAACGCTATGACCGAAGAATGGCGTCAGACAAAATTTAGTTGGGTAGATTTGCAAAATTGAAACGATCACGATCGTGAGTTGCTCAACGGGACTCTCTTATGGACGCGGGATAGGCTCGAGGAAGCCCGTGGCCAGATTTCCGCCCTAGAGGTTAGGCTTAATGATATGGAAGAAGAATTGCGGAGAGCACGTTCTTCTCATCCCTCTGATGTGCGGGTTTATATGCGACGTCTTGCCAAGGAACGAGATGATGCTAGGGCGGAATCTGGCGCTCTTAGTAGTGCCTTATCCGCGTCTCGAACTGATGTGGCTCGTCAGGCCGAGTATGAGAGGAACTTAGAGGTGACTATGTATCGTCTTAACAAGGGGTTAGAATCGAAGAATGATGAGGTTAACCGATATCATCACTCGAACTCAATGCTTCGAGATGATCTTAGCGCGAGTCAATATGCTCATAATCTCCTGCAGGTAGACTATGATAGGCTTTCGAATGAATATGATTATGCCGCAGAAGCACGAGACTCCGCGGTTAACCACTGTGAAGGTATATGTCTTCGTTATCGAGTGTGCTTCCTGTTGTATTTTTTATTACTCACTTTCTTCTAATATCTGCAGAGCTCCAAGGACAGCTTCAAGCTGCAAATGACAAATTTGCCGAAGCACAGGCTAAAATAGTTCAATTGGAAGAGCAGGTTAGCTATCATCGGGGTCTGGCTTCGTCTCGAGAGGAATCGATGAAGCATGCTACTGAGAAGGCGGAGCATCTTTCCCTTTCCCTAACTCAAGCTGAGATGAAGAGCGTAGCTATAGGCTTCGTGGCGCGTAAGAAGTTGGCGGAGGAGATTAACAGGACTCTTGGTGAGATTGAGCTGGATCTCAAGAAGACCCATGGAATAAGCAAGAATTATACTCGGCGTCCCGTTCCCAGTCTCCCTTCAGGTTCCTCCGGCCCCTCATCTGGTGGTAGTGTTCCTTCGTCGTTAAAGGAGAAACCAGCGGATGGTGCTCCTTCCCAATAGATCGTAACTCGTATGTTGGGGATTGATCTCAGTTGCTTAATTTTCTTAGCGTTTTTGCTACTTTTCTTGCTAGGTTCGTAATCAACCTCCCTGTAATAGATCAAACTTCAATGTGCAAATCTGAACTTGTATTTTGTTGAATTCGCGTCTATTTTTATAGATCCCTGTTAATATAGTAAGTAATTCCGTAAACTTTGTATTTAAACAGTGCCGTGGATTAGTTCCGAAATCCACGTGAATGGTTGCGTTGTCCACGGGATTGGTTTTGCTATCCGTGGATCTTGATTTGTAAGATTTGTTAAATTGTAGTGTTAATGCAATTCCGTAGGTTGGTGTCCTCGGAATCGTCTTGCGACCTGTCACCCCGCTCAGCTAATTCCTGGGCTGGGAGGATTCTTGAGCGGTGGGGGTCTAGCCGGCGTTCAAGAGTAACGTGGCTTATAATTATTGCTTGGGTATCTCGTTCCTTAGGAAGTCACCCCCTGGTCGTACACTTATAGACGCTTATGGGGGAGTTCAATAGATGGCATGTGTATGCGTTGTCCGGTTTGTTCCAGGTATATCGTAGTGTGTATGTTCCGCGCTTTGTGCGGAACATTCACCTTATTGAAGTACCATGATAATAACTGCACACAAGTTTACGTGGTTCAGCCCTAGGGCCTACGTCCACGGGGTAACAATAGTATTGACACTTTATTAATATACGGAATGATTTTCAATGTACATTCGTATTCGGTTGTTTTGTTGATCTCTTTGTGTAAGGATAGGTATTGAGTAGTCTGAGTAAATTGAAGTGCTTATGGGTATATACATGTGTAAATTGAAATGCTTATGGGTATATACATGTGTCTCATACGGTGTTGGTTATGGGTATTGGCGAAGTAGTGTATTGAGCGCATCGAGATGCGTATAGGTAATGAGTAGAGTTGTGTCAATTGAAGATGAAAATTTGTATTGATTGAAAAGCTGAGGCGTGCTATTCCTCCATCAGAGATAGAAACATGCGGACTTGTAAGTCAACTTTCTTCTTCTGAAATGCATACGAAGGTGATGGATTATGGATAGTATGGATTGAGGTATTTGGCGTTCCACGGGTGCCTGAGTATTTCCCCTTTCAGATTACGTAGATAGTAGGAGCCATTTCCGGCTACGTCGTGTATCACGTAGGGTCCGCCCCAAGTTGGTGCTAATTTTCCCCACTTCTTTTCTCGCTGGTATTGGGGAATAGTTCTTAACACATACTGGCCTTCTACAAAATTCCTAAGTTTTACTTTCTTGTTATACTCTCTCTGCCACCGCTGCTGGTAGTTTTCCATTTTCTGTAGTGCAGTCTCTCTTCTTTCTTCGAGGTCATCAAGCTTTTCTAACATCATGTCCGTGGTGAGGTTCTTCTCCCACGCTTCTGTCTTTGTTGTGGGTAGTAAAACTTCCGTGGGGATTATTGCTTCCGCTCCGTACGTGAGTAGAAATGGAGATTCCCTAGTAGCTGATCTTCGAGTTGTCCTGTATGCCCACAGAACGTTATGTAACTGTTCACACCATCGCCCTTTGTACTCGTCTAACTGTTTTTTGAGGATGAGCGCTAGGGTTTTGTTTGTGGCTTCCGCTTGTCCGTTGCTCTGCGGGTATATAGGGGTGGACTTGTTTTTCCGAATTTTGAAGGTGTCGAACAGCAAGTCGATATTTTTTCCTTGTAGTTATTGACCATTGTCGGAAACTATCTCCGCGGGGATGCCGAACCTGCAAATGATATTTTGAAATATGAAAGTGAAGACGTCTGAATCACGAATCCTCGCAAGTGCCTTGGCTTCTACCCACAATGTCGATTCCCCACTTTGCGAAGGGCCACGGACTGTCCACCGTATTCAACTTTGTGGATGGGGCGTGGATTCGCCTGCCAAATCTTTGACATTCCTCACACCTTTTCGCCATTCTAGCTGCGTCTTGGATCATTGTTGGCCAATAGTAACCCTGCGTTTTTGCCTTTTCTGCAAGCGACCTCATTCTGCTGTGATTTCCTGCATCTCCTCTATGGATATCTTTTAAGATGCCGTGTCCTTCGGATCGGGACAAACATCGACGAAGTGGCCCTAGGAATGATCTTCTGTATAAGGTTCCGTCTCTTAGCTCATACATCCCCGCTCTGGATTGTATTTTCCTAGATTGTTTGATGTCCTGGGGTAGCTTCCCTTCTTGGAGGAAAGAATGGACCCCTAGTCTCCAGTCTTCTTCCCGACTGTAGTCGTCATCCTCACCTGCTTGTTGCATTATATCGTCGTCTTGGAAGTCGTCGAATATGAGCTCTCCGATATCATCATCAGGGACATCCTCCATTGCAGACTTACGTTGGTTACTTGCGCATATCTCCTAGAGCTTGATGGATGGTTCGTACACTCTTGTCACCTTGATTGCTTTGACATCTTTGTTCTTGAGCATGGACGAAACATAAGCTAAGGCATCTGCGTGCCTGAGTTCTTTCCTACGTAGATGTCGGAATTTGATCTTTGGTATTTGGGAAACCAACGTTTGCACCAAAGCCATGTATGCCATTAGTGTCTCGTCGTACACGTTGTATTCGTAGCCTATCTGTCGTATGATTAGCTGTGAGTCACTGGTCAACCGTACTTCTGGTATCCCCATCTCGATTATCAAGCGGAGGGCGTGGACCACTACCTCGTATTCTACGATGTTATTTGTATGGCCTTCGAATTCCAACTTGAATGCGTGTATGACTCGATCCCCCGTGGGTGTAGTGATAACGATGCCTAATCCCGCGCCTTCTCTATTTTTGGAGCCATCTACGAAGACCTCCCATTGTCGTGGGTTCATTGGTTCAAGGATATCGTTTGGCTCCTTTTTCTTTTCAATTTCTGGGGCGCCCGCGGCTCTCCATCCCTGTATGTGCACTTCTTCTTCGTTGTCCAGAGGTAGGTCTGCTAGGAAGTCCGCCAATACTTGGGATTTCTGAGAGTGTTGAAGCTCATAGTGGATGCTGAATTGGTCGAGGTATGTGCTCCATTTGGCTATGCGTCCTACCTTTCCTGCCCCTTTGAGGATGGCTTCTAAGGGTGCTCGACACGAGATACGTATGTCATGCGTCAATAAGTACATTCTCAGCTTCACGGTGGACCATACGATGGCTAAAATCAGTTGTTCGATCCTTGTGTAATTTCTTTCTGCGGAGTTCATGGTTTTTCGACATAGTATATTGGCTGTTCTTCCTTTGTATGGGTCCTGACAAATCATGCGCTTCTTTGCGTCATCGGTTGCTGCGATGTACAACGTCAAAACTTCGTCAGGATCTGGTTTCTGAAGGATAGGGATCTTCGCTAGGTATTGTTTGATGCCTAGGAAGGCTTCTTCGCATTCCGCAGTCCATTCAAATTTTGTTCCCTTCTTCAATATGTTGAAAAAGAACTTGCACTTATCCGAGGATCTGGAGATGAATCTTCCCAAAGCCCCTATGGATCCATTGAGCTTTTGTACTTCTTTTAGGTTCTTTTGGGATGGCATGTCTACTATGGCTCGGATTCTTGCGGGATCTACCTCAATGCCCCTTTTTGTTACCAGGTATCCGAGGAATTTTCCAGATGTTACTCCGAAGGTGCATTTCTCCGGGTTTACCTTCATGTTGTGCCCCATCATAGCTTCGAAGATGTCCCTCAAGTCTTGGTGATGGTTCTTCTTGAATCTGCTTTTTACGAGCATATCGTCAACGTAGACTTCTAAGGTAGTACCAATCCATGGCTTGAAAACAGCGTCGACCATCCTTTGGTATGTTGCCCCGCATTCCGGGAGTCCGAAGGGCATCCTTACGTAGCAATAGAGGCCGTGGGGTGTGTAGAATGATGTATGTTGCTGGTCTTCTTCTGCTAAAAATAGTTGATTGTACCCGGCGTATCCGTCCATGAATGATAGCTCTTCGTATCCTTCTACCGCGTCGACCGAGTTGATCGATCTTGGGTAGTGGGTAGCTGTCCTTGGGGCACGCTTTGTTCAAGTTGGTGAAGTCGATGCAGATTCTGGACCCCGCCACTCTTCTTTGGTACAATCACCATGTTAGATATCCAGGTGGGATATTTGACTTCTCTTATGAAACCAGCCTCCAACAGCTTTCGCAATTCCGTTTCCTTTGCTTTGTGATACTCCGTGGCTACCTTTCGCACCTTCTGTCTTACGGGGTGTGCTGGGTTTAATGCGCAGCTCATGTTGTACGATCTTTGGATCTATTCTGGCATGTCAGATAGTTTCCACGCGAAGACGTCCGCGTACTCCTTGAGCAGTTTCACCGAGAGAGGCTTCGCGTTCTTCATCCATCAGAGTTCCTATTTTGATCTTCTTGGGCTCCCCTCTGTCCCGATGTTAACTTCCTTCACCACTTCCAAGGATGTGAACGTGGGTTTTGGTTCCCCAAGGTGAGGAACTTTCTGTAATTTGCTATTTGGTGAGGCTCGGGTTGTTTGTTCGTAGGGGCGTCCTGGTCAGCAATTGATGTTGATACTTCCGTGTTTCCTACGGAGTGCCCCTTGGATAAGCTTTTCCCTGAGATTTCTTTCAAGTATTCATCGATGGCTTTGTCCTTTGATATTGCTTTGTTTCGAGTTCTCCTTTTCTCGTCTTCCTCATTGTTGAGTTGCATCTGCATTGCCTGGCATTCCTTTGCGGAAGCTTGATCACCCTTAATCTCCTTCACTCCTAGGGGGGTAGGAAACCTAAGGTATTGATAGTAGGTAGCTGCGACCCCCTTAAGCTTGTGGATCCACCTCCGCCCAATAATGGCATTGTAAGGTGAAGGTGCGTCTACCACACTGAAACGAGCGTCAACTTTCATGGGGACGGCATCCACTTGCAGAACAATATCTCTGATAGGCTTCGTAGCCGTACCATTGAATCCGTGGATGGTGTGGTGTGAGGCCGAGAGTTGCTCGTCATTGAGCTCCATACGTTTGAAGGTATCGTAAAATAGGACGTTTACGGAACTCCCCCCATCGATGAGGATTTTCTTTATGTTGCATCCTGCAATTGGCAAGGTGAGGATCAGAGGATCGTTGTGGTCTTCCATGTCATCTTCAATGTCCTCGGATTCAAAGGTTAGGGGTGCGTCCATCCATTCTTGATGATCTTCCACCTCTTTCCCCTCCAAATTGTAAAGCTCACAATAGTCCTCAAATTGTTTCCTCAGTCTTTTTCCTATCTGTGCAGTTAGGGTTGGTTCTTTATTCTCTGATCAGGATATAGTATTCTCTGTGCGGTTGCCTTCGGTAATTGGACTTGTTTGCTTTGCGTTTGGCCTTGTCTTCTGGTGCAGTCTTTTCAACGTATTTCTTGAGATCCCCCGCATCTATCAGCTTTTGTATCAGTATCTTGAGGTTTTTGCACTTCTCTGTTGGGTGCCCGTTGAAGCAGTGGAAATCACAGTATTCTCTGGACTTCTCTGAGGCTGGTGGTTGTTTCCCCTTAGTCCAAGGCCAGTCTAAATTTTCGTGATCCTTGATCTCCTTTAAGATGCGTGAGTAGCTGGTATTGAGTTTCGTGTAGATTTGATCTTCGAACCTTCTACCAGACCTCTTGTAGTCGTCTTTCGAATCTCTTTGGTAACTTTTAGATCCGCTTGCTTGTTCCGCGGAATTGGTCCGTGGAGGTCGTTGAGCCTGCGCTCTTGGGTTCTCCAGCTGAATTTCTTCCAACCTTGCATGTTTTTCGATGATTATCCTCAAATCTCCCTCTGTGGTGGGGATGATGCCGTGGATTTCGACAAACAATGGGCTCATCCTGTCCAGTCCCCATTTGTAACAATTAATACTTACTACGGGATCTACCTGTCCTATGGCTTGACATATCTTGTGCCACCTATCCGTGTATTCCCGAATGGATTCCCTGTACTTGATTGCAAGCGAGAAGAGTTTGTCCATTCCTGTATTGACGACCTTGTTATACATGTAGGTGGCCAAGAACTTTTCGGTGAGCCGATCATACGAATCGATGGATCCTGGCTTGAGGTTATCGAACCAGGATAGCGCGGATCCCTTCAGGCTGGAAGGGAAATATCTGCATAGTATAGCTTCATCATAGTCCCACCTGGCCATTACCCTGTTGTAATATCGTAGATGGGCCGCGGGATCCGCGGAATTCGTCGTAATATTCGAAGGATGGGACTGGACATTTCGTGGAATAGTAGCCGTAGCTAACTGGTGCGCTAGGGGTGTAGTATTGGCTTCTTTCATAACCTGCTCTAGCCTTCCGCCTCCTTGCCTGGTCTTGATTTGGTTGATTTCTGCTAGCATTTATGCACGAAGCCTCTCCATCGCCAAATAGTGATCGTCTTGCATGGATGACTGTGCCTTCTTCGTAGGATGTAGCAACGTGTCCTCATCTTCGTCGTAGTAGTCCGAAGTCTCCGGGTAATAGTCTGGGTCAGACCTCCTGTTACTATGCGCACCTCTTCGGGGTATTCTTCTTTGGTTACTGCCGCAGGGTGTTTTCGAGGATCGCTCTTGGTGCATTCTCGCATCGCAGAGTTAGCCTCGTCTTGTTGATTCCCTAGCTCCGCGTTTTGGAGGATCTTTTCTCTCAATTGCTGATTTTCTTGGTCTAGCAAGGTCACCGCGTCTGCGTATGTCTTTTGACTCCTTTTCAGCTCTTCTAGCTCCGCCCATATATGCACAGACTGGTTTGATTCTTGACTTAGCGTTCCTGCTTGAAGTTGGGCTTGTCCGTCGGGGACTTCGGTATTAACTTCTTCCACCAGCTGCACAATGGGTTCTACCACCCCGTGGTATCCTGCTCGTAGTTGTGTATTTCGTCCATTAACCGGCGGCATCCCGTACGGAGGGTCTTGGATCACCGAGCCTACTGATGCATATTGGGGCTCATTAGGTCTGGCCGTATCCATCGCTTTGGAGACAACCACTTGAGAAGCTACCACTGTAGATGACGTAGCCTTTTCCGCCGCAGCCTTCTGTGCTTCCATTGCAATGATGCCCGCTTCTGAGAGTAATGCTTCTTCCGATCCGTTCTGCGTTTTGCCCCCGGCTATGAGTCTTTCGCCTGTCTGTTTGCTCCTTGTTATTATTGGCATAGTCCTAGGCGTCTCTTTTGATGGTACCTTCGATTTTCCTACGTCCTTGCTCTTTTCCATTGCAATACTCTGCAGATATGGCATGGAGATAAAACTAGGCAAGATTCACGGGTTAGCTATTAGTTCACGGTACCCACAAGTTGGATTCCTAGCGGCAAAGAATGCATTCAAACTACTGATCATGCGGGTAATATAAAAAAAACGTGGGTAGATGTACCGACTCAATTGAAATAATGGGGTCCTAGGGTCGTTATGAGGCTACTGGTAGAAAATAAGTATAAAAAATAGTTAAAACATAAGTCCGTCGGTCCAGAGGTTATAAAACGCCCGACACTGTTGGTAGAAAATACATTGGTCATAAATATATGCAAAAAGTAGCCCAAAACACAGATCTGCCGGTTAAAAGTCGTAAGAGGCCCAGATCTGCGAGTAGAAAATACAAAGAACATAGATATGATGCGAAAAACGAGTTTAAAGCGCAAATCTATCTAAAAAATCACAGAGAGATAAATCTTTTGATAGGGACAAAGTCCCTGTTTCTAGCGCCAAATTGTGAACACGCAAATCACGTAGGCATCAACGTGTCCACAACCAATCTTCGCATGTACAGAGTGCATGCATTAAAGTACGAATATATTGTGAGATGCTGGGATAGATGTTGATTCATTGATTCTAAACCCCACGGGTTTTCATGATCTCCTCAACATCCATAACGATGATCTAAGAGATGCATACAAATATTAGGGTAGATCAATACGAAATGTAAATAAGACAAAGATTTATGTGGTTCGGCTCTAAGGCCTACATCCACAGTGTCCGAGGGTGATTCACTATGATGGTAAAAGATTACAAGATTAGTCGAAAGACTTTGGGTGATCATGGAACCCGAAGGTTAACGCTCATACTTACTCTTCCCTTCTTTCTCTCTAATTGTTCCCCCTCTCTCTCCAATTGTTCGACCCCCTTCCATGTAACAGGAAGGGTCATATATATAGCTCTTCTACGTGGGTCCCTTAGAAAGGAGCTGTTATAATTTTATCTTCTTGTGCTTTGTGCATAGTCCGCGGACCTCTTGGTCATCCCGCGGCTTCTATGCTTCCTAAGATCATCACGTGACCAATCTCTGTCTCTCTCTCTTCCTAAGGCGGGAAAGAGTTGTTGTATCCTTATCTTCTTGTGTTTTGTGCATAGTCCGCGGACCTCTCTCGTCATCCCGCGGCTTCTATTATTCCTACGCTCATCACGCCGGCTTGCCTTTGTTCTTGTCGTCGGTCCAACCGACACATGCCCTTCGCGCCAGGCGGTGTCGGTCCTTCCCTGTCGCGTCGTCGGTGGGGCTTCACCTAGCCGTTGATCACATCTTGCCTCGTGAGGGGGTAAAGTGTAATAGGGAAGTTCTTTGGTGCTACGCGGGTATACCTTCCTTTGATGCTCCTTCATCTTCGATCGCTTATCTTGACAGATGGCGCACTATCTAGACCCACGGATGATCCTGTGTGTCACCCACCTTTGTGACGTGGCTTCCACGTGGGGATGCTAGTACACGTGGTGAGGGAGGTAAATAAGTGTATCTACACTCTCAATCTCATAACTCTTGCTCTTACTCTATCACTTTTCCTTCCCATGCAAACTCACTCTATCATTAGCAATGTTGATACTCCCAAGTCTTTATAAAGTAAACACACCAAGCAAACCAAAATGGTCTTGTACACTCACCCAAAATGTATCCATTCAAACGGCACCATTCTTTATCATATCAAAAATTCTTCACAAACCGTGCGAAGAAAACCACACGAAAACAATCACTCAAAGACCCTAACCAAAAATGGAACCCCTGCAGTCCTCTATGGGCTCACCGGGACCCACCACTAAAATGTGTGAGATAAAAAGTAATCTCGGTTTTTATACGGTTCAATTGCTCCGTCTGACCAGAAGCATTCTTATCGTATTCTCATTTAAATTTAGAAGTAGACCTTGTTGATTTATCATTTTCTCATCGAAAAAGCAAATGGGGTTGATGAAAGAAGAAGATTAGGTTCCCGGCTTGAGATGACAGCTCTAATTAGACTCTGGGGTAGACCAAAGTCGCAACTGTGTATCTTTGTCTTGCGACTCTCTGTATGAAATTTCCTAGGAGTAGTGTTTTGCCAACTCAGAATGACAAAGACTATTCAACCGCATACCATCATCAGGCCTACGGTCAGTATATGGTACACATCCCCATTTCTTAATCGAGAAAGAATATCAAGATACAATGATACATGTTGCAACATGACATGACAACACTTATTATTACGAGCAGTTGTTGTGTCTTATGAGGCATATTTATTAGTTGTTGTTCCACATGGATTCAAGTAGTTTTACATTGAAAGCTGATTAATATCAGCGATACTCCTAACGTTTAAATGATTTTTAACGACCGGCGATTAACAAATAAACTAAAAATCTTAAATCGGTATTAAAAAGTATCCCGACATGGCAAGCCATGACGACCACCTAGCGTGGTGTGTCTTTCAGAATTAACAAATCTATTAGTAATTCTTTTTCTCGGTCTGGATAATAATCAAAGCATGGAAAGTGCGCATCCGTGAGCTGATACACATTGTCAGTGTGTGTATGTGACGGTATCATATTCATCACTCATGAGCTTTTAGTTGGATTTGTACCAGTCTGTATTAGTAATAATATATATATTAATTTAATTAAAGTTAAAGTTAAACACAAAACAAAATCACAATTTTTGGGTTTAATAAACTAAGCATTATTGCAAATCTTTATTATTTCCGGGTCTTCACACTTTGACTGATGTTCAATCTTAGATTCTTCACTTGGTTGACTCCATCTTTATGACCAAATGATGCAATATTGCTCATATATAAAAGAGTACCATCTCTCTGGATACTCATTAAAATTTGGAGCCCCATAACAAGAATGGGTATAATTTGTTGTTGATGATGGAATGAACAAAAATCCAATTTTGCTAACTGGGTGTGTGGTCAGATTATTCCGAATTTGGTCCAATCCAACAAAGAAGAATTCATTCCGATCTTGGCAAAATAAAAATAAATAAAGGAAAAGCATCAAAAACACTTTACATTGACCTTTAGCTTAATATAGCCCACTCCATTATCAGCCAGATAAAATAGAGGAGTTTTCATTCCGATTTTTTACAACAATCTATGTGCGCATTTATGATTTTGCTAAAACCATTTAAGAGCAAATCCAGTAAGGTTTACCAATATTTTGGATTCTGCTGCTGCACATATTCTTGTGTATAAACGGCGTTACATTTGTCAGAGTTACTGAGGACAAGCTTAAAGTTCTTCAGACAAGCATAAATAACATCAATCAATTAATTAATTAATTTTAGTTAACCCCATATTTGTTTGTTTTTTATTTGTTCCATATACGACCAAACCCCAGTTTTTAATCTTGTTTTCCTCTTCTTTTCTTATAATTAAATCTCTGCTTTTCATGTCAGATTCTCTCTCAACTCAACAAGTTCAGCCTATGTTTTATTAACTCTACACTAGCCAGATAATCTCACTTTCTCTAATAAATCTTCTTCTTAGTTCTATTATCACTTTCCCATTTCAGGTGTAGCAGCTCTCACTTTCTCTCTGTTCTTCAAGTTTACCGCTTTTCATCATTTTTCTTTTTCTGTGTGAATGACTGAAAGGGTCTTTGATTGAAGTACTACTGAGTGATGTAAAGTAGAAATTGAAGTCATCTTTGTTCATTTATGTATACTCTCTGAGCTCCATTATTTCATTTCATTTTCTTACTGGGGTTGGGTTGAAGTGCTTCAGAAAAGCTATTTTATGATGTTTGGAAGAAAACCCAAGTTGGGTTCGTAGTTTCTTTGCTTCTTAGATCTGTTGTTTTTCCTTGAAATCAGTTCAGAGCAGAGCTCTTTTGTATTTCTTTTGACAGAGATGGGTAGGTTATGTGTGTTTCATGTGGTTGTTTCTTTGTTGGTTTTGTCCATGGGGGTTGGGGTAGTAAGTGGTATTGGTGCTAATTGGGGAACACAGGTAACTCATCCAGTACCACCTGATATTGTGGTTAAACTGTTGAGAGAAAATGGGATCCAAAAGGTAAAGCTGTTTGATGCAGATGCTGATACTTTGAATGCTCTTACTAATTCTGGGATTGAGGTGATGGTGGGTATCCCTAATGACATGTTGTATGGTATTGCTACCAGTATGAAAGCAGCTGTGAATTGGGTGAAGCAAAATGTGTCTAGCCATGTCGACAAAGGCGTTTTCATCAGGTATAAACTCTCAGAACCTCCCATTTTGCCATTTCTGTTTTTCTTTTCAGTCTGCTTAAATTCATCATCAATTAGTTGTAATGAGGATTTCTCTTTGGCAAGTCTCCCCTTGTGAGCCAGGTTCCAGGGACTAGTTCCTCTCAGCAGTTCATATCGTTCTCAGAATTTCGACACCGGAAACTCTTACTCATTTAAGTACCATTTTGTGTCTAATCTATTGTTTGTCACAAGTGTCGTTGACATTTTTAAGTTTCATCAATTAGTCTCTTAAGATGGAATTCATAGATATCATATTGTAGTTAAAGATAATAGCCTACCAAAACTCGACATGGAATCACAGATTAGTTATAGTGTTAATGGATGAGCTCAGTCTCATTCGATATTTGAGATACTCGCACAACATGCTTGTGTGAGAATCGGATATTGTTAGTTTTCACTGCACAGACAGGGTAGCTTATATGTTGTTTTTGGCTGTAAGGTTCCTGTAGCCTGTAGGAGCTTCTGTATAGTACTTACGTATGGTATACCCTCTATTTTAATTTTACATAAAAAAAGGTAATAGCCTTTCGTGTGTGTAATTTAAGCGGTAATAAATCTTTTCTTATATTAACTATATCTTGAACATACTTAGATTCATAATTGAAAGTTTTTTTTTTAGATGATCCTGAGTGTCTTGTGTTCTGGATTTAGGCTTCGTCTGTTATAGCTGTTTGACAATCTGATTCCCACTTATTCTTTTTATTACCCTGTAATTCAGTTCTGATGGCATAATGAAGGCCATCGACAAGTTTGCGCTTAACCTACTATCCTATCTTAGGAAGCCAAATAGGCATAATTTTCCTTTTTCCTCGTGAATGTTTTCTTCAGCTGTGGTAGTACACATGAAAATTGCTACAGTTGATTACCTACATGGCCTCATTGTTTTTGGGATCCATTTAAAAGTGCACTCATGTGTTCGTAACTTTTTCGGTATGTTAATACGATTGATCATAAACATTGTCATGCTACAAAAGACTGCTAGATGGAAAATGTCCTTTTAAATTTTAATCAATATATCATAATTAAACTTTGTGATCCCACTGTTAGCTCATCAGCACCTACTGTTTTATATAGGTATGTGGCAGTTGGAAACGAGCCATTCTTAAAAACTTACAATGGAACCTTCCTTGAAACAACCTTTCCCGCGCTTCGGAATATCCAGGCAGCCCTCATAAAAGCTGGTCTTGGCAGCAAGGTTAAGGTTACTTGCCCACAAAATGCAGATGTATATACGACGACTCAAGCAGGCCTCCCTTCTGGTGGTGACTTTCGGGCAGACATCCATCAGGTCATGATTGACATTACCAAGTTCTTGAATGATAATGGCGCACCCTTTACTGTCAATATCTATCCCTTCATAAGCCTCTACATTGATGCGAATTTCCCAGTTGACTATGCTTTCTTTGAAGGGAATGGAGCGCCAATTATTGATGGTGGAATATCCTATACTAACATGTTTGATGCGAATCATGACACCCTTGTATGGGCGCTGCAGAGGAATGGATTTACAAACATGCCCATCATCATAGGAGAGATTGGGTGGCCTACTGATGGAGATAGGAATGCAAATCTCATGTACGCACAGCGTTTTAATCAAGGTTTTATGACTCACATTGCGACTGGAAAAGGGACCCCAATGAGAAGTGGCCCCGTCGATGCATATTTATTCAGTTTGATTGATGAGGACGCCAAGAGTATCAGTCCAGGAAACTTTGAAAGACATTGGGGTATTTTTTATTTTGATGGGAAGCCGAAGTACCCGCTCAACCTTGGAACAACTAACACAGGAATGTTGGCTGCAGCTAGGGGAGTGGTGTATCTGGAAAATAAATGGTGCGTCATGTCACCAAAAGCAAGTCTTGATGATCCACAAGTTGCATTGAGTGTGAGCTACGCATGCAGTCTCGCTGATTGCACAAGCCTTGGCTATGGAACATCATGTGGGAATTTAGATGCACGAGGTAACATTTCTTATGCATTCAACAGTTACTACCAGATCCAAAATCAGCTCGATAGAGCTTGCAAGTTCGGCAACCTTTCAATGGTGGTCAACAGAAACCCGTCAACAGAGACTTGCAGGTACGGAATAATGATAGAGCCATATGAGGGTGGCAGCACTGAGCTGAGTGCAGGGTATCTCCAAACATTGATAACTTTGGTTGTAGTTACTACTGTTGTCCTATTTTCTTAACCTTTCCTATGAATCTTAAAACTTCAATTTATGAGTCTTTATGTCCACCGTTTTCAGTTTTTTTATAGTCCAGTAGGAGGAGAAGAAATGGGCATGAACGGAATATATACACATTCCCACTCCTTGATTCCGAAGTTTCAACTTGGAAAATCTTGTTAGTTAGGGCATACAATCGAGGCACAAAGAAAGGTCTAAAATATGGTTTGACTGACTATGGGGAATGTTTAATCTAAAGCCCCCCTACAGAATAATTAGTTTGGAAGCAATGTTGTTTGTAATGGCAGTTGTTGAACTTGGTTGTCACTCACAACTTGTGAGTTGGTTTAGCCTATACTTTCTATGTCATTATATTCATGCTAAATGTTTGTAATGGCAGTTGTTGAACTAAGCAATGTTTAATCTAAAGCCCCCCCCCCCCCAATGCATATATTCATGCTCTGAAGTTAGTTTATCAGATTGCCATGTGCATTATGATTTACTGCATCCCTCTGCATATGAATACATGTTACAACAACTGCATTTGCTCATTTATTTACAGTGTTCTGACTTGTGGTTTCTCCAAGTTAAAGTTTGTAAGTTGCAATTTTTTCTATTATCGTTCGCTGATAAGTACGACTCCCACATCTCTGTAAAATTAGAGTTCATTATTCAGATTCAAGTCCTTGAGATATACATACTGAAAAAGTTACTTTATGTGTGCAGCTTATGGGTGTAGTTGCTTATAAGATCAGAATCAGGTCAATCACTAGAGATGCCAGCTTATCTCTATGGAGACGAAAAATTTACAGACCTGAACCAAGTAGATGAACAGATAATTTTTTCCTAATCAAAGAGCAGTACAAGGGAATCTTTTTTGGCTCGCGTGATGCTCGTGTATTTTTGATCGAACAGTGCTACAACCAACCATGGCCGGAACCAAAACCAAATAACAATTTCTTGAATCTTGAATAACATAAATTATTCAATAACAACAGTTACACAAGAAAGTTACAGAAAATAGATCAAACATAAAACCTAAGAAAAGCTAGCATTTTAAAACTTCTAATTAGCCATTTTGGTAGTGCAGAAATAAATATCGAGCCAAAGGGATTTTTGTGATTAAGCAGCAAATACCCTTCCACGTTTGCTGCTTATGGAAACGAATAAACCAGATCAAAATAAAAAGTATAATCCTCGTACCTGCGCCGATACAAACCATCCCTGCGAACATCAAAGTAGCATTCATTCCCACATATATCGTACTCTCTTCTGGCCTTGTATACATGATATCCACCTTGAACAAGGGTTCCTTCTTCAGTATAAAACCTCATATCACACCAAAATTTTGTTGACAAAGTAAAATTTATCCTAAATCTCCAAAGGAATATATGTTCATATGCTAATGTCTTGTTTCCAAAATCTGTTTCGCTTGAATAGCAATGATAGTTGAGCAGGGTTTTTTCAGATATATCGTTCACTAGGAAGACCGTAGTAATATCTGCATAATGCTCGGGTTGCTCGTGGGATGAACACTCTGACACTAACGCTGCAAATATCACCACAACAGAATGCAGAAATGCACCCGTCAGCTTGCCCCTCCTACCACTCATCATCATCTCTTAGTAGTAAGTTTGACGAGAAAACAATGAATACTCTTTGGAGTTTTTTTTTTTTTTTGACGAACAAGTTGTGTGTTTACATGCATATAAACAGGGAAATTGTGCTTACATGCCTGCTGTGATCATTTCGACATTGTGTACACACACAAATCACAATTCAAGGTTAGAAATATGCACGCCCAGTTATTTTTGGAATTGCATGCAATATGACTAATATGGTAACAATATCTATTTACTTCCCAAGAATACCTAAGATTATAATCATGAAAATCATCATTAAAGAAGAAATATATTCCTTTATCCATTCCCAAACAAATTACTGGTTTCATGTCAAAGATCCTCCATTGGGACAAGGTGAAGATCCACTGACTGACGCCTAACTCATTTTGTGACAAGGTGAAGAAGATCCACTGACTGCAGTAATGCACTAGGAAATTTAATATGTTTACACTGGGCTCAAGCGTGTATTCTTTGGACATATTTTTATAACTTAGAATATAACGATTTTTTTGGGACTATGGTTTTATTAGGTATCTCCCTATATTTATAAGGGGTGTCATAAAGTTAGACAATTATACATTTACCTTTTACTTTAATTTAAACTAAGACTAACCGAATAACTATATAAATCTAATCATATACATCTAATTTAAATGAATCCTTAACCAAAATCAAAATCAAAAACAGAGATAACAGGGGCATTAAAAAAAAATTAGTTTTGAAAAAAAAATATTATTCTCTTCTTCTTCTTCTTCTCTCTTTCCTTGACGTTACTCGTTCGATTGAAAAACCCATCACTTTTAATTAGTTTTTTATTGAGAAAACTGAATAAAAATCATCAAAATATGGTTTAAATGGAAGTTACAGTGGCATGTTTGGTTAGGAATTGTTTAAAAAAAACTAGTTTGCTAACCGAACATTCTGAAACCAAGAACACGAAGAACACTTCGGTTATCACGAATTAATTTTTTGTTAACCGAACTCAGAGTTCGGTTGGTTCGCATATCAATATGTTGCTAACCGAACTCTTCTCTGAAAGTCAATATGTTGAGTTCGGTTGGTTCGCAAAAAAGTCTAAAACTATTTTCTAACCGAACTTTACCAATATTACAAAAAATAAAAATAAAAATCCAATGCAACCGAACTGTGCTATTTTTCCCACTATGTTGAGTTTTGATTTAACTGAACTTTGCCCATTATGTTCAGTTGGTTCGTAAAGAAGGCTAAAACTATTTTCTAACCGAACTTTACCAATATTACAAAAAAATAAAATAAAAATAAAATCCAATGTAACCGAACTGTGCTATTTTCCCCATTATGTTGAGTTTTGATTTAACCGAACTTTGCCCACTATGTTCGGTTGGTTCGCAAAGAAGGCTAAAACTATTTTCTAACCGAACTTTACCAATATTATTAAAAAAAAAAAAAAAAACAACAACAATGTAACCGAACTGTGCTATTTTTCCCTCTATGTTGAGTTTCAATTTAACCGAACTTGTCCCACTACGTTAGGTTTGTTCGCAAAAACCCTTGACAAACCGAACTCTTCACCAATTACATGTAGTTCGATTAGATATTGGTTGGTATAAAGTTTTCGAAACAACCGAACTTTGTACACTTGGTAAAATCTTAATCAACGCGAAGTTCGGTTAGATATAGGTTGCGAACCAACCGAACTTCTAGACCCTAAAGTGCGGCAACATTGCAGGAAAACCGAACATTAATCTGTAAATCCTATAAATAAAGTTCGGTAACCTGCGTGTTAACCGAACGACTAAAAACCTCCATTAAGAGCAAGTTCGGTAACCTACGTGTTTGTAAAAAGTAACCGAACTACACTTTCAGATGTGTTCGGTTACCTGTTCTTCACATAAGGTAACCGAATAAGCCAAAATCTACTTAAAAAATTTACATTTTTTTTTTGAAATTTTGGATCAATTCAACCAACATTATCTAAGTTTGAAGCATACCTGGGTACCCAAATACTCTTCCTCCGGTCGTGGTTGGTAAAATCCATGTTTTTCTTCTTCATCTTCTCTAACTTTACTCTCTCAATAATTCTACTTCTTTTAAAAAAAAACCCATCTGATTTTTTAATCTCACTAATTATCTTTCACTTAATCATTACACTAACTATTATTAACACTAACTAATCATTACCCAAAATTAATCAGGAAGGTAATTTAGGTATTAATATAAATATCTAGATAAGGGGTAACCTAGATTTACTTCTAATGTCTTATCCAAAATAAAACAATGGTCCCCCTAAAAAAACCATGGTCCCCCAAAAATGGTTCTTAGAATAGGTAATTAGAAAAGAAAAAAAAATGTTCTTAGACATAATGTACTAAATAAGTTAAAATAGAGTGACCGAATAGTAAAAGAACAACCGCTTGTCCACTGTTTTCTCGTAATGACAAAACTACCTTTATCATATATGTTTTTTAAATTATTTTAAATTATATTTTTTAATTAGTTAAAATATATTTTTTAAATTATTTAAAATTTATGTTTTTCAATTAGTTAAATTTTTTTACTTATGTTTTCATTTTTTTCAATTTTTTTTATTAAAACAAAAAATAAAAATCACGCGAACGTAAGAAAATAAAAGTAAAACTAGCTGAACCGTAATGTTGTTTTTTGTTAATATACTGATAGATTAGGTTTAGACCGAAAAAACTAGGATTTATGACAATTATAGAGTGAAATTTGGATGACAACCGAATCAAATCATGTTCTTCGTTTATGCAAATTATCAGTCAAACTGCTTTCTTCATTCAGAAGTTGCTGATGAATAATAAAACACAAAAAGTGATGTTCAAGATAAACACTATGTTTTACTGTCCTATTCTTTATTGAATCAGCCGAACCTAAATTGAACGTATTTGTGACTCACTTGTGAGTTAGTGTAGCCTATACTTTATATGTCATTATCATGCTCTATGGTTAAGAAAGCACATATTCATGCTCCGTAAGTTAGTTTATCAGATTCCCATGTGCAGTTACATCTTACAAAAACTGCATTTGCTCATTCACAGTGTTCCGACTTATGGTTTCTCCATGTTAAAGTTTGTATGTTGCGATTTTCTCTACTCGGTAGATGATTACTACGAATTCCATGTATTTGTATGTTGTGATTTTTTCTACTCGAGCAGTATTACAACCAACCATTGCGAGGACCAAAACCAAAATAATAATTTCATGAATCTTGATCAACAATTAAATTTATTTAATAACAACAGTTACATAAGAAATCTACAGAAATTAGAGAAAACATAAAGTCTAAGAAAAGCTAGCATTTTAAAACTTCTAATTAACCATTTTGCTCCTACATAAATAAATAGAAAGCCAGGGGATGTTTGTGATTAAGCAGCAAATTCCCTTTCCACATTTGCTAGTTATGGAAACTGATAAACTCGATCAAAATAAAAAGTGTAATCCTCGTACCTGCGCCGATACACACCATCCCTGCGAACATAATAATGGCAGTCATTTCCACATTTGTGGTACTCTTTGGCCTTGTATACATGATATCCACCTTCAACATAGATTCCTTCTTCGGTAAGAAACGACATATCACACCAAAATTTTGTTGTCCAGAATAAATTTATTCTAAATGTCCAAAAGAATTCATGACCATATGTTAATTCCTGGTTTCCAAAATCTGTTTCGCTTGAATAGCAATGAAATTTGAGCAGGATTTTTTCAGATATATCGTTCACTAGGTTGACCGTAGTAATATCTGCATAATACTGGGGCTGCTGACGGGATGAACACTCTGACACAAATGCTGCAAATATCACAACAACAGAAAGCAGAAACGCACCTGTCATCTTGCTCCTCCTACTGTCCATCATCATCTCTTACAAGTAATTTTGACGAGTAAATAATAAATAATCTATTGAGTTGTTTTTTTGTTTGATGAAAGTTTTGTGTTTACATGCATATAAATACGGAAACTTTGCTTACATGCTTGTTGTGATCATTTCCACAGCATGTACACACACAAATCAATATTCAAGGTTAATTAACATTATGCATGCCCAATTATTTTTTGGGATTGCATGCAATACGACTAATAAGGTAATAATACCTATTTTATTTCATAAGGATTACCTAAAATTATAATAATGAAAATCGTCATTAAAGAAGAATAATATTTCTTATCCATTCCTAAATAAATTACTGGTTTCATATTAAAGATTCTCTATCAAAGATTTGCTACCTGAATTTTGCTTACATGCTTGTTGTGATCATTTCCACATCATGTACACACACAAATCAATATTCGAGGTTAATTAACATTATGCACGCCCATTTATTTTTGGGATTGCATGCAATACGACTAATAAGGCAACAATATCTATTTTATTTCATATTTCATAAGGATTACCCAAAATTATAATAATGAAAATCGTCATTAAAGAAGAATAATATTTCTTATCCATTCCCAAATAAATTACTGATTTCATATTAAAGATTCTCTATCAAAGATTCTCTACCTGAATTAACTCCATAGAGTTTCGGATATGCCCTGGTAATACAGTGCTAAAGCGTTAGGTGATGATATCGATGACATGAGTTCGAAACTTGTCAATACTGGATTACTGATCAATAAGAAAATCCTTCATTCTCCAAAAATATGAAAAACCTACTTAAGCACTAACTAAGCTGGCTGACGCGATACTCATCTTGTAAGTTTGTAACAAGGTGAAGATCCACCTACTTGACTAGGTAATCTAATAAGACCCAAGCTTGTATTCTTGGACATATTTTAAAGCCCAAGTGTTTTGGGATATATACATAAATCTTTTGTGTTCCACTAATAAATAAGTTAAAATGTAGTGGCCAAATAATAAAAGAACAACCCCTTATCCGCTATTTTTGACAAAGCAAAGCTACCCTTGTCATTTGTATTTTTTTTAGCCATTTATATTTTTTTAAATATTGATTTATTTTTCTCATTTTGTTAAAAAGTAATTTTTCTATATTTTAAAATACACAAGGTTTGACTAGAACATAAAAATAAGAATCACTCGAACCTGAAAAATAAAAGTAAAACTAGAACCTTAATGTTGGTTTTCGTCAATACATTGATTGATTAGGTTTAAATCGAAAAAAAACTAAGATTTTATGGCAGTTATAAAGTGAAACGAATTATGTTCTTCGTTTATGAAAAATGTATTGATACATTACAAAACCCTAGCTATGAGAACTTGTTTAAGGATCTGAGCTGATGACATATTAATCTCTCTAGTATCTATAACAACTCTAGCAACTTCTGCTTAAAGAAAAACTAATTGCTCTCTAGATAACTTGAGAGATCCATCAAAAACTTTGCTTTTAGCTTCATCTGCAAAAATTTGAGCCCTGGTAGCTTCTAAATCTTGATTAATTTTTTCCTCTAAATGAGTACTTAAAGAGGAAGAAGACTTAATTTTCCCAACTCTAGACTCACAAATCTCCACAACAAGTTCTGCATTCTCGATTTTCAGAATAACTTTACAGTTAAATTTCAGAACACGCTCGTTCTCTTGAGAATTTCCCAGTGACTCCTAGGAGGAAAGAGATGAAGCAAGTGTCGTCTCAATATCTGAAATGGCTTTATTTTGACCGGTTTCGGTATGTTTCGTCAAAAACCTATTCAGCACATGGCGAGCAACACCAAGAGTATTATATATAAACTCTTTCCAGAAAACTAAACTTTGCAAAGAAACAATACTCTGCAAACACAAAAAGTATATATTCGAATATTATACTTAAAAAGATTTTTTATCTACCTAAGAATGTCGCTTACTAATCTCACTTTCCGCATTAGTGAAACTGTTGACATTAAGATTAATAATGTCATAAACACGAGGAAGACTCGCAAGCATTTGGTAGTAAAAATGTTCATCTTCTTGAAAGTTAGAGTCAAGTTGGTTGAAATGTTTAAAAAGATAAACTTAAATTCTTTTCCAAGCATACATCCAAGTCAATGGGCCTTGGTAGATTCAAATCTCTCAGCTTTTGAAAAGTCAATGACTTTGAAAGAGCCAAACAAGGTGAGATGGTTTATACTTCTTAGTAGGATTACTACTTCAAGGGCCAATACTATTATATTGAGTCGAGATGCTAGAGTTCGGGATAATTGGATTATAAGATCACATCTGATCACCATCTGAAGGATTATTTCCTCGATCTCCTTGTCTACCCATACCTCAACCTTTATTAATTAATCTAAGGAAAGAAAGATCAATTCCATAACCACCAATTCTGGTGAGTTTTCAGTTACTTCTGCTTATGAATGTATTAGAAAGAAATTTATAAAATTGCACTGGACAAAAACATTTTGGCACAAGTCTATTCATCCAAATATCTCTAGCAATATTTGGAAACTGGTGAGAGGGATTTTTCCTGCAGATGATAAGCTAAAGAAAAGAAAATTTCAGTTAGCTTCCAGATGCCCTTTCTGCAAGAAATCTGAGGAAGGTTTGGAGCATATTCTTTGTTTTTGTGATTTTAGTGAAATCATATGGAGTTGGATTGGAGGAATATTTTGTTTCACTAACCCAAATCTTTTGAAGATATTCTTTCATTTGATAAACAAAAAAGTCCAGATGTTAAGGAGATTTGGAGAGTTGCAGCTATAATAATCTTGAAAGAAATTTGGTGCTTGAGGAAAATGATGGTTTATGAAGAAGAGAAATTACTTCTTCACTCGTTAAAGAAGAAAATTATTATGTAACTAAAGAAAGTGATGTTAGAATGTCAGGTATTATGTGGAATGATGCTTATGACCTACAAATTCTGAAATTCTTTGACTTCAAATGTAGAAGAGTGAAAGTAGCCAAGATAACTGAGATTTTTTTTTATCTGCAGATATGTTGGAAAAAAAGGGTTCTAGACTAGCTAAAGGAGAAAGAAAAAGTTATAGTAGTCGTCCAAGTTTTGTGATTAAAATGGAAATACCAGACTATCCATATTACAGATTTAGCTAGGATTATTTCCCTTCTGTTTTTTTTTCTGTTTTCTCTCCCTGCTACATGGGTAGTTTTTTAAGTTTTGTTACACTTTTGAGTTATTAATTAAAATGAGTATTATCAAGCAAAAATATATTTTTTCCATAACCACCAGCTTTAGCTCTAGCCTCACAAAAGGAAACACCTTTTGATCAATTATTCTTCTAATTAAGAGAAATATTATCTTCAGAATCTTCACCAAATTCACCGACCCAGGGTCGTCTCTGACATTTGGATGACCTTGTGCGAAAGATATCGAAACGCCCTTTGATGTAAAAAAAAAATCCGCACATATATTTTATACGTTTCTTAATGAAGTTTACTCAATTTTTCTACTACTGGGTAACTGTTTCTTTCTGTTTGCGTCTAGCAAATCCAATTTCGACTTGAACCATCCTATTTTGAGGCATATCATAAGTAAACCAAGATAATACAACTAGGGAACCTAAAGGCAAGACTATATATGTACGTTAAAAAAGTTGTAGCTTCTTTGGAAAATCAAACAAGGATTGATTCAATAATTTTACTAAGAAATCGAACTATTAGCATGGTGTATGTGATAATCAAAATATCTATTGCCTACTATATATTATCAAATATCAATTATGAAACATATAACATACTAAATAGATACAAATGTTTTAAAACATAATTTATGAATGGATTCAATGGAAAGTGAAAAAACAAACTATAGTCAGGCTGTTAGGGAGTTATGCTATAACTTAGTACTTATTGAAAAAGCGGGGGGTCTAACAACCACACCCAATATTTCGATTAGCAATCTGTATGGAAAAACTCCGAGTTACTTTCTAGAGAATCAACTAGACAGTCAGACTCAATCAATAGAAAATATCTCAAAGAGTTATTATCTCAATCTCTCAATTTGATCTATACTCAAGTAAATAGAAATCTGCGAGTCTTTATCAAAGAGAGATAACTTGGATGGTACCAAAGACCAATATCCAAGTGTCAATCAATTTAAATCAACAACCTAAAAGGTCGGATATTCTAATTGATTGAACAACGCATGACCTGTATTATTTCAATTATATAAAAAATATAATACGGAAAATAAATAACACAGATACCAGAATTTGTTAACGAGGAAACCGCAAATGCAGAAAAACCCCGGAACCTAGTCCAGATTAAACATACATTATATTAAGCCGCTACAGTTGCTAGCCTACTCCAAGCTAAGTTCGGTCTGGATTGTAGTTGAACCCCAATCAATATCACACTGATCCAAGGTACAATTATTCTCATACGCCTCTGACCCCAGCAGGATATTGCGCACTTGATTCCCTTAGCTGATCTCACCCACAAAAAAGAGTTGCTACGACCCAAAGTCAAAGACTTTAATAAACAAATCTGTATCACATAGAAAAGTCTACAGTAATAGATAAATTCGTCTCCCACGAATAAACCTTCAAGTTTTTGTTCCGTCTTTTGATAAATCAAGGTGAACATGAACCAATCAATAAAACTAAACTTATATTCCCGAAGAACAGCTCAATTTTATTAATCACCTCACAATAGTCTTAATCGACGCATCGAAAAAAGATATTATGGAATCACAAACGATGAGATGAAGTGTTTGTGACTACTTTTATATCTTGCCTATCGGAGATAGAAATCTCAAGACAATTATTACAATTGTACTCGTACGATAGAAACAGCAAGATCAGATCACACAACTACAAGAAAAGTTGTATCGGTCTGTCTTCATAATCTCAATGAAGTCTTTAAGTCGTTAACCTGGTTTTAGAAGAAGAAAACCAAAGGTTAAAGGAGAAACGACTCTAGCTTAGCAAATTAGTATCACTAGTATCACACAGAATATGTGGGGATTAGGTTTTCCATTTTCTAGAGTTCTCCCTTATATAGTCTCTCAAATCAGAGTTTGCAATCAATGTTAGCTTACTAACAAAGCATTCAATATTCACCGTTAGATGAAAACCTGATTAGATTCAAGCTAAATTTTTTTTTTTTTTGCTAAGTCATAACTTTTATTAACAAGAGTAGCAAAATAGATTTACACAAGAATGAAAATAACAAAAGATATCAAAGAAAATCTGCAGAACTAAAAAAGAAAACACAAACAAGAGTTATTCAATGAAAAAACAAGCTAACTGATATGACAGAGTCTTCTTCTGCTGATTCCAAAGAAGTCAAGGACCTGCCTATCATATTCTTGATTCCAACTAGTGCCCTTTCATTCTGTAGCTGCATTCATATACTAATGTAATAATTCTGCTCTTGAATTGAATTGCATTGGGTTTAAAGTTCTCAAACATCACCTTATTCTTCAGAAACCAAAGCTCCCTCAATGTTGATAAAGCAGCAGTTACCCATACCTCCTTGATAAGTGAACTCTTATACTTTGCCATAAGGAAAATGTCTTCAAAAGCAACTGGATTTTGAAATTTGAATAAAGAACCAAGCCATTTCCAGATTCTAACACTGAATTCACAACTCCACAAAATGTGTTCCATGTTGTCTTGATGATTCTTGCAAATGCAGCATCTTGAAGCAATAGAATAACCCTGCTGGACTTTTCTAACATCATCCACATAAATTCCATGTAGAACTTTCCACACATTACTTGATATGTGAGGATGCAGATAATGTTTCCAGATTTTCAAAGGCCAGTTTAAGGTAGGTTCTCTATGCCTTATTAAATTGACAACAGAAAAGGTGGTAAATTTACCTGCAGTATCACCAATCCATACAACAGAGTCTAAACCACAACTAACAGATGGTAAGGCATCTGGTAATTCATTCTGAATATCAACTGGAATGTTCCAGTTATGCTGAAGCAATAAATCTTGACCTTCATAAGAAGATTAGCCTTCACATAATCAGTATATCCTATTATTTCAATTAAAGGTTGATCTCCACACCATATATCAAACCAGACAGAAATCTTCTCACCATTGCCTATATGCCATGAAATAACAGTTCTTATTTGCTGCCAAGCCCATTTCAATCCAGACCAAACTGAAGAATATTTCCATTTGTTGCACCATTGACCAATTTTATCTTTATATTTAGCTGCAAAGAAATTTTCCCACTCTGCATCTGAAGTATGCAATTTGAACATCATCTTCATTAATAGTGCCTTGTTAATCACTGTAAGCCTTCTAATTCCCAATCCTCCTTCCTCAATAGGTGTACACACCTTATTCCAAGCCAAGGTAGTATAACTTCTAGTCTCACCATCACCAGACCAAAGAAAGTTTCTCATAATAGATTCACATTCTTTAATAATTGACTTTGGCCATTTATAAACAACCATAGAATTTAGAGGGTAGCTAGAAAGAACAGACTTGATTAAAATCAATCTTTCATGAAAAGCTAATAGCTTACCTTTCCATCTTGCTAAAGTGTTCTGCATCATTTCTACAATTAGCCATAATATAGAAGACTTAACTCTACCAGGCATTAAGATAATACCCAAGTATTTATCTGGAAAAGTTGAAGACTCCATATGAAAAAAACTTGAAATTTGTTGCTTTCTTTGAGGTGTGCACCCATCAATAAAGCACTTAGTTTTGCTTCTGTTTATAATTTGACCAGAACTGTCCTGATATTGCTTTAGAAATTTGAGTAAATTATCTAGACTCCTTTTAGTACCATTAGTGAAGATCAGCACATCATCAGAAAAAATCAAATGGGTAGGATGAATCCTTTTTCTAGTCACCATAGGCTGCAACTTACCATATAGAGCTAATTGAGTAATCCCTCTGCTTAACACTTATTCCATTAAAATAAAAAGAATTGGAGATAAAGGATCTTCATGTTTCAAACCTCTACTCATAAAGAAGAAACCTCTAGGACCCCCATTAACCATGATAGAAATTCTTGCTGAAGCAAATAGAACATGTAACCATTGCCACCAATCTGAAGAGAAACCAAATTATTGCAGCACTTGAAATAGAAAATTCCAATTAACTGTGTCATAAGCCTGAGAAATATCTAATTTTAAACTCTCATTACCTCCCCTCCTCTTGGTTTTCATTTCATTTACAAGCTTTGAAGCAAGTAGAATCTGTTCATGGATACTCCTTCCTTTCACATAAGCAACCTGCTGAGGAGATATTAACTTGGTAATTAACTGACCCATTCTAGTAGCAATGATTTTGGTAAATTTTTTGAAGCAAACATTACTTAATCCAATAGGTCTGAACTGATTAGGCTTTTTTGCACCTTGTACTTTTGGCAAAAGAACTAAAAAATTTGAATTCAAACCCTTTGGCATAAATTTTCTTTCCCAACAATACTGAACAAAGCTGATAAAATCTTGTTGAATAATGCTCCAACATTTTCTATAGAAAACACCTGAAAATCCATCAGGACCAGGGGCACTATCTGCATCTATATCAAAAACAACTTGTTTAATCTCCTCAGCAGTAGGCAAGGCTTCAAGCAACACTTGGTCTTCATTTGTAATGAGAGGAGGAATAACTTCCAGCGAAGAATTATCAATAGCAGTGTCCTGATGTTGAAATTTCTGCTCAAAAAAGTAACAAGCAGCTTTGCTATTTGTTCTTGATCAGCAATAATATTCCCATTGTCATCCTCCAGTTCAGTTATAAGATTATGAGAGTTCCTAACCTTGATGTTATCATGAAAGAACTGAGTATTGGTAGAACCATCTTTTATCCATTTTATCCTTGACTTTGATTTCATCATGGTGTTAAATTGAACTTCTCTTGAGTTGTAATCATTTTGAGCTTGCACTAATTCATGTAATAATTGAGTGTTTTGAGGCTCTCTGTCAGAGGCAAGCATCTTACTTTTTACTCTTTCTTCTGCTTCTTTGATCTTTTTTTGAAGATTATCAAACACATTCCAGTTCCAGTCCTTTAAAATCTGCTTCAATCTTTTTTTCTTCTGCATAAAAATGAAAGCTGGATTACCAACCACTGGAGTCTCCCAACTTTGTGCAACAACCTGTAAAAAACCTTCATGCTCAATCCACATCTTCTGAAATCTCCATGGTGTATTTTTTGGTTTAGGTACATTTATGCATCCACCAAATAATGGTGAATGATCTGATACAACCCTTAAACAAACTTTGTAACTCCAGTCTTGAAATTTATTCAACCATTCAATGTTAAAAAAAGCTCTGTCAAGGTTACATCATATTCTTCTATTGCCATGTTGACAGTTAGACCAAGAAAATTCCAAACCAGTCTTTGGTGCTTGAATAAGCTGACATTGATCCAAACATTTATTGAAATCCAGCATTGCCCTCCTAGAAGGAGTTCTCCCACCCATTTTTTCAAGAATTGAAAGAATTATATTGAAGTCACCCAGCACTAACCAAGGTCTTTTAAGATCACTAATTATCTGCATTTCTGACCATAGATATCTCCTTTGCACCATGTTAACACTAGCATGAACACCAGATACCATTATGTCACCAACCTCCACGGTGATCATTTGATTAGACATTGAGATAACTGATGGAACTGCAATTGAACTACTCCAGAATAACCAAATACTACCCTTATGATTATCAACTGAGTTGTGAATTGACATGGATTGCATCCCAGGCAAATTTAATTTACTACAAAAAGAAGATGTACAATACACATGAGGTTCTGCTATCCAAACTAAAGAAGGGGAAAATTGCTTAACTAAATTTCTAAGTTTTTGCTGGGCCCTAGCTCTTCTTAAACCCCTCAAATTCCAGAAGATGACTTTCATGGAGGTGAGTTGGGGTTTTTAGGTCCCCCCTTACCAACATTCTTTCTAAAATTATACTTGTTTATATTTTTGACATTATTACCAGTAGTTTTCTTAACAGCAATAGTAGTATCAACCTTGGTTAATGTAGCAGAAGCATCAACCTTAGCTGGTGTTGTAGAAGCTGATTGCTTACCTTTAATAGTAGAAGTAAATGTAGAATCAATTGAAGACCAAGTAGTAAATGGAACTTGTTGTGATACAACTGTGCCTGAACCAGAGTCAACAAACTTGATTACATTATTTTCCAAATCAGTTGTATCTGCTGGCTGATTTAAAGACTCCTTAACTTCAACCTCATTGTCTTGAGCCAAAGCATTAAATCTTCCACCATTTAAAGGAATATCATCTGAATTAATTAATAGTTTTGGTGTTGGAGTAATAACACTGACAACTGAATCAATTTCATCTTGCATATCATTTTGACTGACTTCTTGAACAACAACTTTATCTGTTTCTACTTCAGTCCTATCACAAATATCAAAAGGAATATGAACATTTACTGGAGTTTGCTGAGGGATGCTACAAGGCTCTTTTGTTCTATTCACTCTGCAACCAGAGAGTAAATGCCCCACAATTTTGCAAGAAGGACAAAATTTTGGACAATCTGGTATTAGAATATCTTGAAAAATACCACCATATTTTGTATTAATCCATACCTTGTTTGGGATATGTTGTGCAAAAATCCACCTCTACAAGCACATTTGCATAGTAACCCACCTCACATTTTTCAGTTGCTGCATCAATCTTTAATGGAGTTCCAAGTTCACTGCATATTTTAAATAGTATCTTTTCCTTCCAAAATTCTAGACCTAATCCAGGTAATCTAATCCAAACTGCAGCTTTGGAAGTTCTTTGATAAGTAGGACGAAAATTTGATACCCAATTCCTAATTCGTAAAATTTGATTCTGAACTTCCCATACACCAGATTTAATGTATTTACGATCAACTTCATTATCTAGTTTAATAGTGAAGAAACCTTTACCCAAAGGAATAAGTTTACAGCTACATATTAACTTCCATTGGCTTTTCAAAATATCAACCGCATATGCAAATTTGACTTTCTGTAATTCTAATCTACCAATCAAAGAAAACTTCCAGAGATTCAAACCCTCATCAAAAAGATCATCAGGAAAATTAACTGAAGGAACTCGCTTAACAAAATCAGAACCATGAATTCCAGTCATATTAACGTTAGATTTCGGATTATTATCCATAAATCTAATCAACTCATTACCAGAAAACATTTGAAACACTAATAGTTGAAGAAATTAAAAACTTCACCTGGATTAATTGAAGAAAGAGAACTGAGAAACGAAATCCGAAGGAGAATATTTTTTTTTGAGTCGATCGCTTGATTCGCAGAAACCGAGTTAGACCGATTCCTAAAATATATCTTTATGCAACAATCGATTCAAGCTAATATTTATCAACCATTAGATCAAAAACTTAGCTAGTTACACACACATGAAATGCATGTTTTTAGGCTTGTGAAAACCGTACCCAAACTTGTACATTAGTTGGTTCAACAATAATGGTTAGCCATATGATAACTTTCATATCAACCATATTATTCTTCACCATAACTTGTCCAAATGACTCAAATAAACTAGTTAGAGAGTTGTTCAATTGCTTAGATCTTTATGTACTACACAAGACACAATCGAAGCAAAAACGATGTGATTCACTTGAATAGATTCATGAACTATAAAGTCGTGGTTTGCAATAGAATTCATTAGTTTATCAAGATAAGTTCACAAACATCGTTTTTAGACATAACCTACTCAAGTTCGCGAACTTAAGTTCCCGGACGGAGTTTACAAACTCCAGCAGAAATTCTCGGGTTGAGAACTTCGCCAGTTCGCGGACTGAATTTGCATACTAAGTTCGCTGACTGAGTTTGCATACTACTCCGGTTTCACTTGATCAACAAAGTTCGTAAACTTTGGTTCAAGCAATAAGGACTTATACATATATGTGTTTCCACAACAATGTTTATATCCTCCAATGGTTATAATGTCTAAACTCTCATTTCAATCATTGAAACATTCTCAAAGGGCGTTATATAGTTGTTATTCACAAACTATTTTTCATCAGAGCGATTTCCAAAATGATTGAAACATAACATGACTTTCGTCACTAGGTAAAGATGAACTTGTCTAAAGAGAAATCTTTACCAACACATATTTCGAGAAATAGATAAGCGAGATATACTCAGCTAGAAATATCATATGTGTATAATCTTAGTCTATATAGTAATACGACTTTTGTCTCAAGATAGGAGATAGAGTAGATAGACTTTTGAGTGATAGATAATTCCAAGTCTCCACATACCTTTTAGTCGATGAAGATCCATTGGTTCCTTGAGTAGTCCTTCGTCTTGTATGATGATTTCCATGGAGTTCTTGAGCTCAACTACACTTTCTATCCTAGTCCGAGACCTTAGCTATAGTAGACTAGAAATCAAGACTTTATAGTTTTAATCACTAACATTGACAAACATGCTTGAGATAGCAACGCATGCGAGTTCAACCGAGAAGTGCTTTAACAATCTCCCCCTTTGTCAATTTTAGTGGCAAAACTATTAATACATATGGAATACAAAAAATATATAAATAAACTTTGTATCTCCTATTCCACATGTCTAATCTTCAACATTACTCGAAATCTTCGTCACTTCTAAGTACTCCAATGATCCCAAAGGTTGTAAGTTTAGCATCATCGTTGTTGAAAATCCATAGCTATAACAATGAGAAAACAAGAGTTCTCAATCATTGTTATATAGTGTCATAGTATCATTACATAACGTCAAAGTCCAATTGCATCACAACTTTAACAACAATACTACGGTGATACTTCACTCCCCCTTAGTCAATACTCCATCTCACATGGAAACCACTCCCCCTTACATAATGATCCGAAAACCATATGTATTTGTAGTGTGGACTACATATTAATTCCCCCCCTTGTCAATAAATTGGCAAAGGTATAAGAACGGGATCCTAATGAAATTTCTGTAAGAGACGGTTTATGACCAAAGGTAAATGTATATCATCTTGTTTAGATGCAATCATAAAGCCGAAGCTAAATGCATTCATCAAGGAGTTCATAAAGATACAAGAAAACCCTTTTAATATTCCACAGCCACACTCCCCATAAATATTTGGCAATTAAGCACAAGTTCAAAAGAACTCTCCCCTATGAAATGTCATTCCCGAGAGAACAACAAGAGCGACCTTAATTTCAAAAGAGAAAAGAATGATTTCTTTGGACTCAACAAATCACATACAAGTATGAATTTGGAATCTAAAAAGAAATATTCAAATCAAATTAACCGTAAGCGAACCTAATATTAATTTAACCAAATATGCTCAACACAAGTAAACTTATGGAGACATAAAAACTCGATTAGATTAATCACAAGAGAACCCATAACTAATCTAACCGGAATACACAATTAAACTAATAACAAAAGTAATCAATTTAACCGTTTATACTCACATAAGAAAATCTATGGAGCGATGACTAAGTTAATCATAAAAACAACCAACCCAGTCAAAAGATGCTCACACATAAGACAAACTTACGGAGTCATAACTAAATAATCACACAAGATGATTAATTTAGTTCAATATACTCAACGTTAAGTACCTTACGGAACACAACTAAGCTAATCACAAAAATAATCAACCTGGTTGTGTAGTGATCGACATAAGACACAATAGGGAGTCTCACAGAAATACACAAAAAATATGAATCAGGGAAGATCAATTATTGAGGAATACACAAGGATTCATTCTATGTTTCTATCACCATTTGCATAATGACACACAATAGACATAATCCTTGAATCACAAAATATTTTAACCTATATTACATCAATATTTGACAATATAGGCTTAACTTTTGTGTTTGCCAAAAGTCTATTCATTCTTTTATCAATACTTGCATATCAATTCACGAACGACTTTACTTTTGACAAAGTATGGGAAAATCAATTTCACGGACGTAAACACATATATCCCATAACAATATTGCAATATATAAAATCAAAAATATTAATACTGCAAAAATCATCTTCCAAACAAGTTTAGAATTTAAACCAATAAATCTAAAAACAAGAAGATGAAAACTTTGGACATAGCTATGTGTAATCACAATAATGGCTATTCCAAACACTAGTTATTCTTCTAAATAAAAAGAGAAAAATAGAAGATTTACTAGGCAAAATCAACTTAATTTTTTTTCTTCTAAAAATCGATCATAAGTTACAGTTCACGTTCGACAACTTCACGGGTTTTGAGCTTCTGATTCATATTATCAACTGCATCTTCGAAGAAGATATCCTTATTGAGAAGTTCTTTAACATGTGACTTCATGATACCAAGGTCAGCAGTAACCTTTTTCAACTCACTTCTAACCACATCAAGATCTTCCATTGTATCAACAAGTTGCAGTTTTGCTTTCTCAAAGTATTTAAGAAAGTCATGAACCACTTCAGCAGAAACCATATCCTAATTATCAACACCTTGATGTGATTAGGCATAGTAGCATGAGGCATTAGGTGCACCATCTTCTACAAGAGTTCTTTTCTTCCTTCCTTTTGATTCAAAACCAAAACCTTTCTCAAGAAATCCCTTAGAAAAAACACCATGGAAAGATGAAGAAGATGATATTCTTGATAATCCAGAAGATAACCTAGAGTATACGTACGTGATTATGTAACTCAATAGGTCATCTATTTAAAGGTTTTCAGGAAGAAAGACTTTTAGGGTTTTTGAAACTGTAGACTCGATATGGTAACCCGTGTACACATTCGAACACAGTACACCCCACAAGGAAAAACACAAGATAATTAAACAATAAAAGACATTACAAATACTTTTAGGCAATATTGTCTGCTAATACTACTTTAGCTATAAAAGATAAGAGAATAGCTCAACTAGGCAAAACGCAAATTGCCAAAGTACACCTGAATTTTACACATCTTGCCCAACATGATTTTTATGAGCATATTCCTAACCCTTGTGATTAATTAGCACAAATATGAGCTTTTGAGCTTATTAAAGGAATTGTGTTCATGATCAAGTCTCTTTTTCCTCCTGAATTTTGAGAGGGATCCCTTTTGATTTGAGAAATTATCATAAAACTTATTGTCATCAAAATAAGAGACACAGTTTGAGTTCTTACCAGAAGAGTCTTGAATTAGGAGGATGACAACCTGTTGACAATCTCTTTGTACCATTGAATTATCTTTATTAGGTTATTTCTCACAACATCAATTTTTCTTTTTTTATCCTAGAATTTCTTTTAAATCAAGGGAAACATTTTTAGAGAACACGACTTGATTTTTCCTCAGACGGTTCTTATTAAGACTTCTGTTCTATTTTAGAGCATTTGAGGAACTCATTAAACTGACTTTCCTGGTAACATACACAGGGTACATATGAAAACCAATGGGTTTCGTCATACGAATGTCAGTTACACCTTTGAGGATTAAGTCTAAGGTATATTGAAGTTGAACAAGAGAATATTTATTCAACTTAGAGTTTCCCTTTTGTTTAACAGAACCTTTTGCTTCGCAAAAGAGACATACTTTTTGATCACACGGGTGATTAGGCAGTTTAGTCTTAATATTCTCGTCAGAAGATTTCTTCCTTCCATGTGATGTGGAATTTCCTTGATCAGAGGAGACTAACACATCTTTTATCGTTGGAAGGGACTCTATTTTTTACTTCTGGTGCTGGAGCATTTTTAGCTGTCACAAAAGAGATTGGTATATTGGACTGCTTAGAGCATCCTTGAATAGAGAGCTTACTCAAGTGATGTTCTACATCCAATGCATCCTTTTTAAGGCTTGCCTCAATATTCATACATGAAGGATGATCTCCAGTATTTTCTTTGGATTTGCAGTCTCTTATCATACCAAGAAGAATTCCAACGTGTTATTTTATCTGATTGAGTCTATCAACTTGGATTCTTACAAGATTTAGAATCAACTCACTCTCTTCAGCAGTTTTCCATTTATTTTGAGAAATAGACTCTTTTAAAACGTAATCAGAACAACACATGTCAGAATCTATCTGTCCAGTTTGAACACAAGGTTCATCTATGTTTGACATTGAAGAATCTTTATCTTTAATAGAAATAGACGAGACAGATATTTTATTTCTAGTGACACGTTTATTAGAGATACTACTCTTGTCCATAGAGTCATATCGCTACAAGCACAGACTTGTAAGGTATTTAAACGTGTTTGCCTGCTCTAATACCTATTGAAAAAGCGGGGATCTAACAACCACACCCAATATTTAGATTAGCAATTTGAATGGACAAAATCCGAGTTACTTTCTAGAGAATCAACTAGACAGTTAGACTCAATCAATAGAAAATATCTCAAGGAGTAATTATCTCAATCTCTCAATTTGATCTATACTCAAGGAAGTAGAAATCTGCGAGTCTTTATCAAAGAGAGATAACTTGGATGGTTCCAAAGACCAATATCCAAGTGTAGGATCAGAATATCGCCACGATAATTCTGCGAGATTCTAAACAACATTTCTGCAAAGTTCTCAATAACACTTTGCGAACGTCATAGAGTAACTCAAAGAGTGATTCAAAGAATGACGTAACGGATGACGGTAGCAGAAACACGAGAAGAGCATGACGATCCTGCGAAGAATACAACATCTACGAGAGTTAGCATTACAACTGCTGCGAGTACATCGCGAGCTAGATCCAAAATTAAAGGTTAACTTAGCTGTCATCCACTATGTACTTACCCTATATAAAGAGAACCAATAGATTGAGGAAAGGGAGATAAATTTTTAGAGTGTTGATAAAGTCTTGAGGAGAGAGGAAGTTCTTGTGAGCGGTTGTATTCTTGATTTCTTCCATTTCTTATAACATTTCTGAGAATTAATCAATAAAAGTGTTGTTCTTAATCTTCAAATGTGTGTTGATAATGGTGAATTCTTGTATGGGATGTAGTGTAGGAATTCCTGCAACTACATAATGGCGCTAGAAATAGGGAAAACTAGAAGACGAAAGGATTTACAGAGATAATTTGAAAGAATTTGAAGAAATTGGAAAAGATTTTTATGTGATTTACAGCAATATCTCAAAATTGAAGGAATGGCTAGAAGAAGAAACACATCAGAACAACCAACAACTGTAAGGAGGAGTAGGAGAATTGCTGGAGAAGAGACAAGTGAAATAGGAAAATCTTCAAGATTGAGAAAAAGGAGTAATAGAACAAGAAATAATGAAAAAAATCAAATTCAACAACTAAATCAGCAAACACCAATACAAAATAGAGTTGTGGATTATGATAGAGTGAGCGTGCATACTTAGCGATCGGATTCAATGGAAGAAGCGGAAGATCGACAATTAACAAATGAAAGGCAATAGGAAATAAATCAAGAAGTGGTTGAAGGATTAATTCATGGAGAAGGCGAAAATAAAGCAGTAGATGATTTAAGACAAAGAATACAAGAGGAAAGAAGATTAGAAGCGGAAGAACATGCGAATCTAACAAGGCAGAATCACGAGTTAAGAATGGAGAATTTGAGATTACAAAGTATGAGATCAAGAAGTACTGCTAGATCAAGTTCAAGGTCATTTAGAGAAGAACCAAGGCGAAATTCCCCTATGAGAAATGCTGGAGCAAATATCTGAGAAGAAATGCAAAATCCAAATGAAGAGCAGCATCATAGAGAAGAAGAGATGATTAATGATGGATGCATTCCACGCGGTGAAACTGTGAATGGTAGACGTAATAATAGAAATCAAGAGGGTGGAAATAACCAAGATGGTGAAGAAAATCGAGAAGAAGGTATAAGAATATTACATGGGCGAGAAATTCAAAGAAATCAAAGAATAATTGGGGACGAAATTGAGAGGCATTATGCTGAACAATCCGTCTAGCTTGCGAAAGAGAAAGATTGAGAGCAGAAGTGGAAGAACAAGAATTTCAAGAAGCAATACGGCAGAATAATCATGACAATCGAGAAAGGAGACGCACACAAAATCGCCATAATGGTAATATTAATGAGGAATATGATAGAATACAAAGGAGAATAGAAAGACAGAGAAGAGAAATGATGAGAAATGAAGAAGATCGCAGAGAAGAAAATAGACAACATAATCAGTTGCGAATTCAAGAAGGAGGTGAAGAAGAAAATCGCTGAAGAAGGCAGAATGAAGATGCAGAGGAAGATGCACAAAATCTCGCAAGGCAAGAAATACATGAACGAAGGAGAAGGGAAGCTGCACTGAAAAGACCAATGGAGCAAAATTCAACTGAGAATGAACAAATCTTAAGAGAATTAGCATAAATGAGGGGAATGATAAATAACAGAAGAAAAGGAGGAAGAAGGCAACTTGATGAAGACATTGAAGAAGTTGTGAGAACTCCATTCACTCAAGAAGTACAATTAGGAGATGTAATTTACCAACGTTAACCAGTATCTTTGATGGGACCACTTGTGTTGTTCAGCATGTCAAGGCTTATGTTAGGTGTATGCTACAATGGGAAACCCATGATGCTGTACTATGAAAATATTTTGCATCCAGCTTAATTGGCGAGGCGCTAAAGCGGTTCAAAGGCTTACCCCAAAATACTATAACTTTTTTCGACCATTTGCAAGCTCCATTTTTGGGAGCATATATAAGCAACAATTCTTCTCGGCCCGGTATTGAAGATGTATTTGGGTTAAAACAGAGGATTGGCGAGAGTTTGAAACACCTAACCATAATATGGAAGACAATATGCAGTGAAATGGCAGGAAGGGTGGATGAGAGATACCTTATTTTATCTTTCATTAATGCAATGTTCGCAACCAATCTGATGTACATACAAATTTTCAGAATCAAAAATACAATCACCATGACGGAGCTGCGAGAATTAGAAGAAGAATACATTGCATTGGAGGAGAGGAAAAACTAGATGGAATCATATCCCATTGCGAACACCAGTTCAGTTGCAGCAAACGCAAGTCTACTTCCAAGGTTAATAAATACAGTGGCGAGCACTTCGCAGATGAAGCAAGAAAAGAATGTGAATGATAATCCACAAAAATTAGTAGCTATGGGAAGCAGAGACCAAGAAGAGTTTGAAAGGGAAAGAAATTTCTTCAGTAGAGGTGGAAATAATAAGGTTCAGAGACTTCATCAGCCACAGGAGACTTATGGTGGTCAAAGGCAAAATCATTATAGAGGACAAGGAAGTCAGAAGATAATATGGGAAGAAATTAAGATGCCACCTCTAAATGCTAGCATAGAGAAAATTTGGGAGGCTGTAATTTTGATGGAAGACATACCTATACCATGGAATATGGGAAAAGAGCCACACCCAAATAATCGAAGTTCAGAATTTTGCACTTATCATCAGTTTCATGGTCACTCAATAAATGAATGCAGGAATGTAAAAAGAATCATATTGAAGATGATAGATCAAGAAAAATTAAACCATTTTTTAATAAGACATCCACACCCTCAACAACTACCCCCAGCTCCAGATATTCGTAGAGTGAATACAATTAAGGAAGGCGAAAAGTTTGTGATAGAAGTGGGAGCAAAAGCAAAAAAATCTGTTCTGTAACTCCATCATACATTCGTACAAGACTATAGAGGATTTCCATGATAATGTTCTAAGATGAGTCTTCGCGAGAGATACAGATGGAAGAGAGATAATGAACATTGCGAAAGCTTCGCCATTAGAAGAATGGAAAAATCAGACTATTTCTTTCACTGCGCAAGAAGTACCTGAACCTGGAGAGATGCATGACAATCCATTAGTGGTAAGATTAAAAAAATAAATCCAAAACAAGTGGAAGAAGAAGATGAAGAAAATGAGGATGATGGAGATAAAGATTCTTGGGCTATTAACAGAGTTCTAATTGACACTGGAAGCTCAGTGGATATCTTATTTTATCATACTTACAAAACCATGGGAGGAAGAGACGAAGATCTGATACCATCAACCTATAAGATCTATGGTTTTAAAGGTACTTCCAACAAGCCCAGAGGGAAAATTACAGTGCGAATTCCATTAAAGGGGATGTCTTCTAAGATTCTATTATGCGTTGTTGATGTTGAATCACCTTACAATGCCTTGATTGGCCGAAATTGGCTCCATGATATTCTAGGTGTAGCTTCAACTTTCCACCAATGCATTAAGTTTTCTCATCCTAGTGGTGTTGGAGTTATCAAGGGAGATTGGATTGAAGGGAAAAAGTGCTATGAAATTGATATGGAATCTTGTGAGGAAAGGTCTGCGAAGAACAGAAACTGGAAGCATAACATCAAACAAAAGCAAAGAAGTGATAAGCTGATGGTTGATACAGTAGAACAGCGAGAAGAAGGAATACTGCGAAGCCAACATGAGCTACAATCAATAGATGGCGAGCGTCTCGCAGATGGAGAAAATGTAACAAATCACAACAAAAAAGCAGAAGCGGAAAATTAGTAAGTAGAAAAGGTAAAATTTCTGAATTGAAAAATACAAGAAATGTATGAATGACTTGTTGAAGAAAAATTTTACACAAAAAAATATGTGTTTTGATTTAATGAAGAAGATGAACTTGAGAAGTTATACAAGAGATGAAATACAAAAAGAGAAAATCAAAGAAAAAAGAAGTGGCGATATTCGCCAGAGACATCTAAGAATGGGACGAACCTTTATGGCGTACACCCTAGTTCGCGAATAAAATTTCACAAGAGGCAAATGTAAGACCTAAAGTACGTCATATAAAGGGGTATCTCTTTGCATGGCTCAGGGATAAGGTTATACCACTGCTGGAACCTGAGTCATGGAGATTTGGGGCCCATTAAAGCCTATCCAGAAGAGCTATCTTGGATTTCCAACTATATAAGGTTATACCCTGGTTGGACGTCTGAGAGTCTCTCCTAAGGAGTGCAGAGTATGACCAAGGCGCCGAGGTACACGGTTGAGCCAAGGGTGCCCGTGTCGTACGAAACTACCCTGGCCATTCTTGGTAAGTCTTGGCTATGATGCACTCGGCCCGAAGAAAACCCCACTTAGGGTGCAGTCTCGTAACTATAAGCCATATAGTCATAAAGGATAAGAGGCTGCGAAAATAACTGGTTGTTGTTAAGACCGGATGGGAGGAGCTAGTCTTGTATGGCCGATGTGCCCTCTTTGAATGGGCAACCAGTTAGAAGATAAGGGTGGCACCCTCCATTAGGGAGTTGTTAAGTGTCTTAATAATACAATTATATAGAGGCAAAAAGCCATGAGAAAAAGATAAGATGAGATCAATGGGTTTTTACATGAAAATGTAAAGACGTCCTGCGATTTCATCGCAAGATGGCAATGTCATGGGGCTTTGTTTTCGCAAGGAAACTTAGGCCTGTCATATTGTCATAGAAAAATTGACAAAGCATGGATAAGGCAAGATCAATGGGTTTTTACATGCAAGTGTAAGGACGTCCTGTGATTTTGTCGCCAAAGACATAACGTGGCTAAATAAGACCTTTAACTAGGGAGGCAAAATAAGACCACAAGAAATGATGAGATAATCTGCGACATTTACGTAGATATCATGAGATTCTATGGATATGACCTGCGACATTTACGCAGTAACTGAGGCAGCAATTTACAAAAAGATTCTATTCAAAGTTAATCTGCTTAATTTTTCATATTGCAGATGAATAACAGAGGCAAGTATGGGAATGAACAGAATGATAAAATTATTATTCATCTTTATATGACAGATTTACGCAGATAGTTAAAAATTAATAAAAATATTGATTAACCATATTGCAAAAAGAAATTGTTTTCTAATATATGCAGATAGAAGCAAAAATAATTTATATATCAAAAGAACTTGAGAAGTTGGAGAAATTCGCAATAAAATGTTACAAGGAGAATGGAGAAATTCGCAGTAAAATGTTACAAAGAGAAAGAGATAAATGTACAAATATTACAAGGAGAATACAAGAAAAGATAAAGCTATTCATATCCTTAATTATCTTCACCAGAGTTCCCCACTTCATCTTCATCTTCACTATGCTCTTCATCTTCTTCAGATTCTTCAGCTTCGCTATCAGAGATGACAAGATTAGGAGTATTCTTTGGTATCTCATCTGCGAGATAAGGATATGTAGAATGAGGAATGTTATGATCATCGCAGACCATCTTAATGGAATCATTGCGAACACCAACAAGAGTATTGCTGAAATTCTCCAGGGTAATTTGAAGTTTCCTTTTGAACTTAGAACATTTCTCATTGCGAAAAGATAGATCTCTTGCGAGCGGGCATTTATCTTCTTCCAGTTCTCCAATTCTTTCACGAAGATTCTTTTCAGATGCTGCGAACAAATGATAACAAGTTAATACAAATAATGGCGATTCAATCAAAAAATGGATTAGTGAAAAAACAAGAGTAATAACCTTCTCTTTCAGCAATCATATCTCTAATTAAGGCAGAATGATCAGCTTGAAGACTAGCATCTACACCTAAGTTATTTCTGGCGTTATCAAGAACCTTTGCAGCCCAAGCAAACTCATCATCATTACTAATGAGAAGGAGGGAGCGAACTTGGTTTTCCCTTTCAACAATAGCTCTATTCTCGCAGATAAGTTTATCTCTTACAATTGAACATCGAGAAGAGTCTCATGGAATTTTGCTAAAGCTTGAGAACCTTGTTTAATGATGCGGTCCTTTTCGTATGAAAGCTTACTATACTTGGCTTTTAAAGTTTTGATCTCTTCTTTAGAATCATGGTAATGACGCTTAAATTTATTGGTTAAACTCAAGTTGAATCTATGTTCAATTTCTAAGAGGCGAAATTTTGATCTGAGTTCATCTATGGAGATAGAGGAAACTTGGTCATTAGAAAAACTACTTAGTGAATTTTTAAGGCGTCTGAGAAGAGTGTTATCATCCATAGAAACAAGGAAAGAACGAAGGGTTTAAGCCTCATCAGAGAGACCATAAATATCTGCAAGAATGATTGATCAAATAAGATAAAGTTTTAAGGCAAAGGGTTAGAAGAAAGAAGGAAAATTTCATACCATAAAGTTGATCGTTCGCAGCTTGAAGAGTAGCAACTTTACCCTGCGAAGAAGAGAGCTCGGTTTCCAATCGCTTGATTTTGTCATGAAGTTCAGCAGACCCATATTCCAATTGTCCGCGAAGATTAGAAGATTCAGATTTTAATTCTTCATTTTCTTGGCGAAGATTAGCAGACTCAGATTCCAACTTTTCATTATTCTGGCGAAGAATGACATTCTTCTTTTCAAAGATTTTACTTCTCCTCTCCAAATCTGAGGCAACAGAAAAAGAAGCTCTTCCAATCTTCGAAAGAAAATTATCAAAAATTATCAAGATAAATACAAATTAAGATCTTGCGAGGAAATAAAAATACATATATGTGGCGAAGAAATAAAAACATACCAGAGAACCAAGTGAATGTAAGAAACTTGGATATATGGATCTGGAAACCCCGCGGAGAGATTCATTGTTCTCCAAGAGAGTGGCATCACAGATAGCTGCCATGAATTTGCAAGCTTCAGCAAGGGGAGCATCGCCAATTCCTTGCATATCAGAGAATATACTGGAAAGCTGAGACATGGAAGACTCAGGTTGGGAGGATTTCTTCGCAGAAGTAAATCCAACATCATTATTGTAATCATCATCATTGTCATCATCGTTAGAGTCCTCGCCAGATTGAAAAGTTGAAGGAGGGGAAGATTCCACTTTTCTTTCTTAAAAGGAGGATCAGCAGATTTCTCATTGCGAGAAATACCTTTCTCTTTCGTTCTCGCAGCCTTGACTGGTTCTATTTCTTCGATCACCTTCAAACACAGATAAAGATAAGAAATAGAGGCAACAATATATTGTTAAAAAATCATAAAGAAATATTTCTTACTTCATTTGTGAATGACCGAAGAGCTAATAAATTACTGATTTTCCCCAGCTTTTGGTAGCTAGCTTTTAATCTTACATGAGGAAAATAACAATACAAACTTAAAGTTGCAAGTATATACCTCTCCCTCTCTTTCAGGCCATCTGAACACCCATGGTTGATATGCGGCGAGGTTCGCAGGTATAGCATGAGTACCAAAGATGTATGGACCTTCTAGAAATAATGGGAAGACACACCATCTATTATCATTAGAGTAGCGAGGAGATGTATTGTTGCCCGGATGCCAGTAAATATCCAACTTAAGAACTTTATCTTCAGCAATGACATCTTTCTTTTCTAAACGGACACCCCAGCAAGTGCTATCCTTCCTCATGGGAATAACATCATAATTTGCGAAGCAATTTTCAACAATATACTTTGCAGGAACAATGGGAACATATTTGAACTTAGGGTTCTTTACTTCAGGAGGATAGAGAGACTCCTTACCAGCGCCGCGAGTAGCAAACTCAAGCAGCAGACGAATTCAATCTCCACTTAGTTGATATATAGATCGCGAGAACTTCGTGTGAGAAAGAATTTGGTAAAATAGAGGAGGTTCAGGGTTATAAAGAGGAATGGGCAGGCCAGCTTCAAGTTGACCTAATGAGACTATGACTTTCTCGCCATTACATGGATGATCAGAAAATAATTTAATGGAGAGTTTAGCCTTAGGGTTCTGATCAGGAATAGTGGATAAGGTAAAACCTTTATCTTTAAGTTTCTTTTGCATCTTCTCAAAGGCAAGAACATTTTTTTGACCAGGAGGAGGTATCCTTAGTATGGGAATGAAGAAAATATCGAAAGAAAAAGAAAGAAATTATAGCAGTAGCATATGCGGAAGTTGCGGAAGAATAATAAAATTACAGAGAGAAAGAAGAAGAAAGTAAAAAGAAGAAAAGAGAGAACTAAAGAAGATATATATTGGATAAAAGTTCTCGAGAAGATAAGTGCAATTAATGCAAAGAAAAGAGTGAACGGTTAGATCGCAGCGGTTGAAAAGGACGTGTCAAAAATTGAATGGAGGAAAAAATACGTGTAAACAGCTGGCGAAGAATACAAATATGTATCAGTACAGAAGAATGCAAAAAGATGAACAACTGCGGCATTATAGAAGATTCAATTCTCATGATCTTTTCTCCTTCGCAGAAAAGACATGAGAAGAGGCAAGATGTAGGATCAGAATTTCTCCACGACAATTCTGCGAGATTCTAAACAACATTTCTGCGAAGTTCTCAACAACACTTTGCAAACGTCGCAGAGTAACTCAAAGAATGATTCAAAGAATGACATAAGAGATGACGGTAGCAGAAACACGAGAAGAACATGATGATCCTGCGAAGAATACAACATCTGCGAGAGTTAGCATTACAACTGTTGCGAGTACATCGCGAGCTAGATCCGAAATTAAAGGTTAACTTAGCTGTCATCCACTATGTACTTACCCTATATAAAGAGAACCAATATATTAAGGAAACGGAGATGAATTTTTAGAGTGTTGAGAAAGTCTTGAGGAGAGAGAAAGATCTTGTGAGCGGTTGTATTCTTGATTTCTTCCATTTCTTGTAACATTTCTGAGAATTAATCAATAAAAGTGTTGTTCTTAATCTTCAAATATGTGTTGATAATGGTGAATTCTTGTATGGGGTGTAGTGTAGGAATTCCTGCAACTACACCAAGTGTCAATCAATTTAAATCAACAACCTAAAAGGTCGGATATTCTAATTGATTGAACAACACATAACATGTATTATTTCAATTATATAACAAAATATAATGCGGAAAAGAAATAACATAGACACAAGAATTTTGTTAACGAGGAAACCGCAAATGCAGAAAAACCTCGGTACCTAGTCCAGATTAAACATACATTGTATTAAGCCGCTACAGACACTAGAATACTCCAAGCTAACTTCGGTCTGGACTGTAGTTGAACCCCAATCAATCTCAAACTGATCCAAGGTAAAGTTATGCTCCTACGCCTCTGATCCCAGTAGGATACTAATATGCACTTGATTCTCTTAGCTGATCTTACCCACAACCAAGATTTTCTACGACTCAAAGTCGAAGACTTTAATAAACAAATTTGTATCACATAGAAAAGTCTACAGTAATAGATGAATTCATCTCCCACGAATAAACCTACAAGTTTTTGTTCCGTCCTTTGATAAATCAAGGTGAACATGAACCAATCAATAAAACCAGACTTATATTCCCGAAGAACAACTCAGTTTTATTAATAACCTCATAATAGTCTTAATCGACGCAACAAAAAAAGATATTGTGGAATCACAAACGAAGAGACGAAGTGTTTGTGACTACTTTTATATCTTGCCTATCGGAGATAGAAATCTCAAGCCAATTATTACAATTGTACTCGTACAATAGAAACAGTAAGATCAGATCACACAACTACAAGAAAAGTAGTATCGGTCTGGCTTCACAATCCCAATGAAGTCTTTAAGTCGTTAACTTGGTTTTAGAAGAAGAAAATCAAAGGTTAAAGGAGAAACGACCCTAGCTTAGTAAACTAGCATCACACAGAATGTGTGGGGATTAGGTTTTCCATTTGCTAGAGTTCTCCCTTATATAGTCTCTCAAATCAGGGTGTGCAATCAATGTTAGCTTACTAACAAAGCATTCAATATTCACTGTTAGATGAAAACCTGATTATATTCAAGCTAATATTTGTCAACCGTTAGATCGAAAACTTAGCTTGTTACACACACATGAAATGTACGTTTGTAGGCTTGTGAAAACCGTACCCAAACTTGTACATTATTTGGTTCAACAATAGTTAACCAAATGGTTAGCCATATGATAACTTTCATATCAACCATATTCTTCTTCACCATAACTAGTCCAAATGACTCAAATGACTAGTTAGATAGTTGTTCAATTGCTTAGATCTTTATGTACTACACAAGACACAATCGAAGAAAAAACGATGTGATTCACTCGAATCGATTCATTAACTATAAATCCACAGTTTATAATATCATTCCTTAGTTTATTAAGATAAGTTCACAAACATAATTTTTAGACATATCCTACTTAAGTTCGCGGACTGGGTTTGCGAACTTAAGTTCCCAGAGAGAGTTCACAAACTCCAGCAGAAATTCTCGGGTTGAGAACTTCGCCAGTTTGCGGACTGAGTTTGCATACTACTCCGGTTTCTCTTGATCAACAAAGTTCGCAAACTTTGGTTCAAGCAATAAGGACTTATACATATATGTGTTTCCACAACAATGCTTATATCCTCTAATGGTTATAATGTCTAAACTCTCATTTCAATCATTGAACATTCTCAGAGGGCGTTATATAGTTGTTATTCACAAACTATTTTTAGTCAGAGCGATTTCCAAAATGATTGAAACATAACATGACTTTCTTCACTAGGTAAAGATGAACTTGGATAAAGCGAAAGCTTTACCAACACATATTTCGAGAAATAGATAAGAAAGATATACTCAGTTCGAAATATCATATGTGTATAATCTTAGTATATATAGTAATACGACTTTTATCTCAAGATAGGAGATATAGTAGATAGACTTTTGAGTGTTAGATAAGTTCAAGTCTCCACATACCTTTTTGTCGATGATGATCCACTGGTTCCTTGAGTAGTCCTTCATCTTGTATGATGATTGCCATGGAGTTCTTGATCTCAACTACACTTTCTATCCTAGTCTGAGACCTTAGCTATAGTAGACTAGAAATCAAGAGTTTATAGGTTTGATCACTAACATTGACAAACATGCTTGAGATATCAACGCATGCGAGTTCGACCGAGCAGTGCTCTAACATTTATGAATAATGAATGCAAAATAACACAACAATATACTAACCGTAAAACCGTATGGGCCATGGATGCACCGAATGGAAACGCAAATGCGATGCTTGGTCTTTTATTTAATGATTTTTACCTCTGCAACTCTCGCCTGCTTCAATTTCAGTTTGAGATTTTCTAGGGTTGAGCGATAACTTCATATATCAATATTTGTTTGAAAGTTTTTGTCTGTTTTTTTTTTTGGACCACCTACAAAAATTGGGCCATCAAAATAAAAGCTCGTACTAGTTTTTTTGTTTGTTTGTATCCACCATGTACTGGAGCACAACTTGACGGGCTTCAGAACCAAGCCTGCATCGACCAATATATGATCTTTGAAAATATCAATAACTCGATAATTTGACCTGATATACAACAACAAGTCAAAATATCTCATTCTTAGGACCTTTAATATGGGAAGATTCGAACATACATTTCAAGAGGTGAACAATATCATCCCTGATATGACCCAGGTCTTTCCCGGAATATGTCTAACCTAGCCATAATAGCTTTCAGAACTGCTAAAATTTTTGGACCTGAGATAAAGAAAGCAAACAAAACTGATTATCCATCAATAATCATAATTAGAGTGTAAACATAACAAGTATAAGAGAAAAAAACTACTTACGAGAATGGGGAGAAGGATTGAAATTTTCTCTGAAATAGGTTTATCTACAGAATTATCTAGATATTCGTAATTCCCAAAAATAAGCACTAGATCAACTTGCCAACATTATAGTCTAAAGTGTAAGAATCTTCGCCCTTACTAAAGATCTCAATACCAAGAGATTGAATACCTAATCTTCTGGAAAGATACTTGAGTAATGACTAAATCTCAGGTTTATTGTTTTTCTTCAGAGTATACCTCTAAAAGATATAAAGAGTAGTATTATTTTCATCATCATTTGTTATATTTTCATTATGAGCAATAACTTTCTTCATTGAATCATAAAACTTGTTGGTCATCTGACCTGGAACACAAATCTATAAGCAATAAGTGATCATGAATTAATAAAATAAGTGGAAACAGTATGTGCCAAGACGCAATTTAGATATTAACAATTCAAAATTTATAATATATGTCTCAAATTTTAGCACCTATATTTGTATAAGGATCGGGAAAACGAACTGACAATTCAGTTGTTTAAAACATGGATGTCTTTAATAAATTTCATCAACTTCACTAGAAATTCTTGTTCTACCATCAAAAATGTGGGAAAACAGAAAAAAATTCAATGCTTGAACTTTTAGAAACTCTCATAAACTTGAACTACAAAAAGGCTTAAACTTTTGAAAGTTCAGAGCTTTTGAAGAAGAAAAAGGACTATAGAAGAATTTACATATCTGGAATTTTGGGTATATAAATAAAGTGAAAAGATATAACCGACTAAATCGGTTCATTACCACCTACCTATGTTGTGAAATTCGCCATCGCATTTTTTAAATAAACTGGTTTTTTATCTCCACCACCTACCTGTATCTAAAGGACTAAATGAAATTTAAATAAATATAGTTTAAAGACTGCAATTTAAACGAACTGGTGGAAAATATGTAGCTGAAAAAATATAACATCTACTAAATAACTGAAAGTTGTTAGATCATGGAGCTCAGCGCCAAGATAGAGATCAAGTCGAGATAAAGATAACAAGTTCAGATCGAGGACGACTTGAAAATAACATTATAACCAAGAGTGACACATGCAGAGTAATATCATGAAACGTCCAAGACATGAATTATGGAGCATGAAGCAAATATAAGACCAAGGGAAGTCAGGAGTCAAGACTGAAAAAGTTGGGGTCTAATAACCACACCCAATATTTTGTTCGGCAATCTGTATGGACAAAGTCCAATATAATTCCAAGAGAATCAACTAGACAGTCAGACTTAATCAAGCAAACATATCCAAGAGTTATATCCATTTCTCAAATCAATCAACATGAATGAATCCGTGAACTGATTGGTATGAGAATAACTTGAACGGTACCAAAGAACAATGTTCAAGTGTCCATCAATTTCTATCAACAACCAAAGGTTGGATTTACCAATTGATTGAACTAAGCACAACTTGTAATATTTTAATTATATAAACCAATATAACGCGGAAAAGAAATAACACAGACACCAGAAATTTTGTTAACAAGGAAACCGAAAATGCAGAAAAACCCCGGGACCTAGTCCAAATTTGAACACCACACTATATTAAGCCGCTACAGACACTAGCCTACTACAAGTTAACTTCAGACTGGAATGTAGTTGATTCCTAACCAAGTCTCACACCAATAAAGGTACAGTCCAGTTCCTTACGTCTCTGAATCCCAACATGACTCTTCGCACTTGGAAGTTGTCATGTTGTTGAGGTTGTTGGAAACCATATCCATTGTTCCAATATGCTCCATCCATGAGAAATAAGTAATTAAAACACGATTCTCAAGACAAGGTTAAAACCCAGAAAATAAGAAAAACAAAACAAAAAATCAAAAAAAGAAACCAAAAACAAGTGACAACCGTTGCCTCCCCGGCAACGGCGCCAAAATTTGATCGTTGTCGTATGCGTCAAAAATAATTTACACTTTCTTACTACTCATAATATAAATATAGCAAGGGAAAGAAATGATCGATCCCACAGAGAGGACTAGGTTGTAAATATGCTTTCGGATTCCTATATAAAACACCGGGGGTTTTTCTGATTTTGGTAATGTAAAAGTAAAATAAAAGCAAAGAAAGAAATAAGCAAACAAATCAAATAGGAGAGATATTGGTTAAGGATTCATCTTCATTCACTAACATGCTTTCAAAACAATAATTAGAATTGATATTTAATCTCTAGTTATCAAAAGCCCTAGGATACCTTGATCGCAAGAATATCCCGCAAATCTCCTTTTGTCATCAACAAACACATTAAAAGATGCGAGTATGAGTTCTATCTAAGAGAACAACCTAACGTGTAAAAGCACTAATCAAGTTTAATTCCCTAGATGCATTAAGTTCAATGAAATCAAGCCAATCAAAGCAATCGAACGTGGAAAAAGCACTAATCCGATTTAACAAAGGTTATGGTTCACATATGATTATAAGGATGCATCACTACAAGCTATAACCATATTCATGCTACTTGTAATCATGAATCTATCACTTTTACGTATAACAAACCCTAATCTAGCAATAGAGATGAACACAAACTCAACTGATTCGCGACTCGATCAAACAAGCATTCAATTCATGTAACAATATAAACAGTGAATCATAAACGATAAAGTATGGAGACAAAACTAATTTATCATATCAAAAACCATATTATGTGAAATATAATTATTCCATAACCAATAATAAACTTAAGTGCTCCTGTTAATGGAGTTCATAACAAGAAGAAAAAGAAATTCTATCATGTTTTCTAAACCCTAGAAACAAAAGTAGAAGATATGATATTAGAGATATCCATATGTTTAGAGAAAAAGTTCTATTTATATGCCTCTCCCAAAAGGATACTCAAAAGTAGGTCAAGTCTTCTCAAAACCCGTCTCAAATACGTCCACCAATCCCATGAGTGAAAATAAGTCTCTGGAAAATTTGGGTCCAAAACCGGGTCGCCGGAGTGTTGACGTCATCACCGGAATCCGGTCATCGGCGTCGGAATCTGGTCGCCGAAAAACTGTCTCTGCCCGCCTTTGTCATCGGAAACTGCCACCAGCAAGTATGTACTTCCAGCAACTCATCTTTCCTTCCCTACATTTCAAACATCCACAAAAATCATCTAAACCAATTCTTTATCTCTTGCGAAAACGTACCCAAAAGCGTGACGCGTAGCTCATATATCCGGCCATCGATTCTTGTATCCGACTCGAACCCACTTTATGATTGACTGAAACATTATGATTCACACTCTAACCTATGAAATCCGGCATCCAGAACTATGCTCACCGGCTCGCCATTCTCGCCTACTTTTCGCACTATTTTTACAGTTTCAAAATCCATTCTCTGCAGTTTACCACTTAACTTCACTAACATTGCACATGCAGCTTCATTCTACCACTCAAACCCATCAAAACTACCAATAGTCTACTGCAGCCTTACATTCATTGATTGTACTTAAATTCAATGTTCTTAAGCTTGCAATAACAGCATCAACCAACCCATCTGAGCCAAACAACAGCTACCTTCTTTATCTTCTTTTCCTCAATGCCACCTTCAATTCCATTGCTAGTATAAACACCATTTTTTACTCTGCTTGCAGCCCCATTCTTACCATCTCACATCGCCAGTTCAGCTCCGACCTTCTCAATATTTCATAATTTCTGCATTCTCCATTCAACCACAACAACTCCAACAGCAACAGCTTCTTAACTCACTCTCGACTGCAATACGAGTTCCAGTTTCAACAGCATAATTCCCAATCCTGCACATAACACAACAGCTGCAACAAATCCATTCATCGTCTCCGCACCCTGATACTGTGACCAACACCCACATGCCTTGTAACAATCTCCAGAGCCACTACCACCTGCACAACCATTGACCTTACTGCCACTTACCATTGCCAGACACGCCTTGTACTCCCCAACTGAAACCAATAATTTCCAGACCTGCCATAGACCTAGTAACTTCTCCCATCTGTATCAGCCTGTACTCGAGAACACACAAGCTTTCACCTGCAACTGATTCATTTCCATTTGCTTTGCATATTGCCAAGCATTGCCAGGAAACAACGCAAACTCCTTTCAGCAATTCTCGATCACCAGAGCAATTACTGCCTAGCCATTGAACCAGGCACCAGCTCCATTCACTGCAACACAATCCCTGCAATCCAGAACTTAACCAGCTGCAGCTTCCTTTCTGATAAACAACACCACTTGGGCCATTGTTACTGCAACCTCCACCTCTTCCAACTGCTGGCCATCTCCCCTGCAAGCATTTTCCTAGCATACATCTATTGCAGCGCTTCCATTATTGGTCCTATTTCAGCTCCACTGCACTCAACTCAGGCCATTCACCTAACCTGGATCAAACTTAACAGCGTCAGTTACTCAGCTGCACATCCATAAAGCCATTTGTCACAGCCACAGTATTCATCTGCATCTGCATCTCAGCAGCAGCAACAACAACTCAACGACAACAATTCCAAGCCCTTTTCAACTGAAATCACCACTAAACCATCTGCAAATCTTTCGCAGTTTAGCCCTCGCAGCACCAGCGTATACACTGTCAACAGTTCCAACTCCAAACTACACTAGCTCCATTGCAACAAACCATTCTCTTGACCATTTCCAGCAAACCCATCTTTGTATCTGAGCTTCTCAACCCTTAATCATCACAGACCCATCATTTCATCTCAAATTACTTATAACCACCAAACCCAGCTTCGATTCGTTCTCTATTTCAAACAGCTGTAACACCCATTCATTTCTCCTTGTTTGTTCATCAATCTACAGACCCATAGCAGCAGGAACAAGCTCTGTTCTTCTTTGTTTAATTGACCAAACCCTAACCCCAGTTCTTCTTCGTCTCTGCGCAACAACAGCAACACCCCTTTTTCATCTTCATGAATTTCTGACTCAAACCCATGTTGTAATTCGAGCAACAACACGTCTTTCTCATCTCTCTCCCTGCAATATTTCCTCCGGATCTCAGGTCAGCAGCACAGCCGCTTCTTTGATTTCAGGTGAAAAGAGAAATAGAAATGTATGAATAAGAGACGACATCTCTTGTATTTAGGGTATGGTAGGATTTGGGTGCTAACAACACGCCCATGAAAACTGATAGGGGCCACCCACTGGCAACCCCTTAACCTCAACGAGTCTGGTTTTAACATTCCTCCAAAACAAAGCTTCCCATTAAAATTAGCTTGACTCCGGATAGTGTTTGCCCCTGAAATGACAATTCTGCCATTTTTGCTCAAAATACACATATTCTTCTTCTTTCGCTCCAAATGGCTCCAAAGCACCTAATAAACTCAAACTCACACATAAGATACATAATTTAAATGAAAAATAGCAAAGAAAGCATAAACTCTAGATAGTCAATACGGTGTATTCTACACCTATCACAAACCGTATGCATACTGTCATCCCGGACCTAACTCAGGCATTACCGTTCGCATACTAGTATGCATACTTGGTTCCCGGACTTTAACAGTTAAAACTGTTTGCATACTGGTATACAAACTAGGTTTCCGGACCTGAATCATACTACAACCGTTTGTATACTGGTATGCATATTGTGCTATATCCAGACAATGGTTAATTCTTCTAAAGTCTCATTACAATCATTAAAACATCCTTAGAAGACGATAATAGCTGTCTCACACAAACTATTAGCTTATAAGTAATTTTCAAGTGATCAAATGATCATACGAAACATTCCGAGTCGACATCAAATGACTGTCTCACACAAATCATGTAAGATGTTTCAAGGCAATTTTCACATTATCATCATTTGACTTATTATTTAGTTTCCAACAAATAAATTGTTTCCAACTAAACTCGTCAAGAATAATGATGAATGTAGCTAAAGAAAAATCTTCCTACACATATTTCAAGAAATATATAAGCGAGTTAAACTCAACTCAAAATATCAAATGTGTATAATGTAAAAGTCGATATATCTATACGACTTAGTATTAATAGGAGATATAATATAATAGAATAGACTTCTGAGTGATAGATAAGTTTTAGTCGCCACATACCTTTTGTCGGTGAACTTCCTCCAAGCTCTCCTCGGTAGATCTTCATCTTCAATCGATGAACGCCGTGATTTCTAAAGATCAACTACACATTCTATCATAATCCGAGACATAACTATAAGTAGACTAGAAATCAAGATCTTATAGTTTTGATCACCTAAACTTGACAAACAATTTTGAGATAGCAACGGTTATGAGTTCGACCGAGCAGTGCTCTAACAAATACCTGGATATTGAGAACTAATATAAAGTCCAAGTCTAGAAGATAACTTACCATCAAAGTAAATTCTGAGTACATCATGATGCCATCTTCATGTATACATGAGTATTCCATCACTAAACATATATTTAGCATGATTCATATGCATGTAACTGTATATAAGGCCAAGAGGTTAATCTGGTAAAACTTAGACTTAGTATACAGACTAACTTGATCAATAATAATTATACTTTTATTTGGTCCCTCGCCTATTTAGATTCAATTCAGTTAACTGATCTAAAAGACAATTGGTAAACCCTAATTGGATAGAACTAAGTAATCGACAGAGAAAGATAAGTGATAGAATCAAGTCAATAGATCAAACTGAATAAATAATTTGATCGTAATATTATGTAGTTACGTATTTCATTATCATTCCTAAATAAAAAAATACACATCTTCAAATTGTATGAAGTTGTTTAATTCATACAAAGGTACTCATGGTTGAAGTAACCTATTATTCAGGAGTATGACCTCTAATATTTAATGCATAAAACGGATAATGAAATTGAGGTTATATCTGAAAAATCTCATTAATAACCTTTGTTAGAGCATCTCTCGGTCGAATTCTTCAGTTTTGGTATCTCAACCTTGTTGTCAATAAAAGATATACAAAACCATATCTTTATTTATAGTATACTAAAGTTAATAATCGGACTAGGATTCGAGCAGGGTAGTTGAATATCAGAAATCACCGAACAACCCTTGGACATAAAAGACTGAAGAACAAGTAAAGATATTTTCGAAAAATTCATCAAAAAAAGAGGTATGTAAAGATTGGCATATCCTATTTCCTTATTGCATCTACCATTTTATTTTATAAGACTATATCGTATAATTTTAGTAGATTCAATATTGCAAATAATAAATTTCTAGTTCAAGATCATCTTGGTTAAGCTTTCGAAATATGATTCGAGTAATGTATGTTCTTGGATCATTAGAAATCTTAGTTAGAATAATTTATTCTTCACAAACTATTTTTGTTCCAAGTTAATGATTTGGAAATTGCCCAAGCATACAGTGCATACTATTTATAGCTATTGGGAGTATTACAAATTTAGAATTAGAGACTTACGAGACTGATTGAAGCAAGGTATGAATACCCGGTTTGCATACCTAGTCGATATGGATTCCATGAACAATATAGGTTTTCAAACCCAGATTGCATACCCTTTATATCTGAGTTCGGTAACTGGGATGGGGGGAGGGTGTGGATAGGGTGGGGAGGTTTGCATATACCCCTAAGATATCACTTCACGAACTGCCAGAGGTTTGCAAACCCGGTTTGTATACCCTTTGATCATGACTTCACGAGCCGCCAAGAGGTTTGCAAACCTACTGAGTCCATATTAGCAGAAGATCGTGAATTTTCTTATGACTAAGTTTACATTTTTTACAACCCTCATAGATGCAATTAAGACAACTTTATTCACAAAATCACTTTGAGCTTGTAGATTATTATTTGAGTCTTGAGTTTTATTGAACATGATTATTGCTTGTAGGTTAAGTAGCTTACTTAGCTGCTATGGACTATCATAATGCACGATTCCATAACTCCAGACTATAGTGCATACTTTTCTTTGTAATTTCAAGGCGGAATTTTCACATGCTTACATAAATTCCTAATAAGAATTTCATCTAAACCGAGAAAGTGTTTGCTTAGATCTCAATCTAACCTTAGCTTATTTTTAAAACTATCTGCAGCCTTAAAATTATATAAATAGAGAAACTTATAGCTGGATTTCTCAATCCCTGGAACTCTATAACCTAGGTTTCTTTACGGTATTTTCTAGGCTACGACTTTGAAGACTTCACTTAGGGATTCATGAATCCCGATCGAACTATCATTTTACCTGGTCGTTGTTGTATCCGGAGCTTGTTTTACTGGTTATTGAAGTTCATGAACAAGATAAATAAAAATCACAAAGTTCTCTACGTCTCAGATTTTGTGATTCTTCAAGATAGATATGGAAATTTTTCTTTGATTTTTTTGGATTATTCTTGAGAGTGGTTTAATGATCTAGTATTCACTTTGATAAGAGTGTAAGTGTTTCAGATTCGTGAGATTTGTTATATTTATCTACTACAACATATTTTCAAACTTAGATTGAGGTTGAAGCAACTTTTAGGCTGTAAAGGATGTCATCTACGGAATTAAGTGCATAGAATCTTGCAAGATTCAAGAAAAGTATGGAGCACAACTGCAACTGAATTTCTTAGAGGGTTAACTTGGTCTCAACTACATTTTAGTTTGAAGTCTGATGGTAGCTAGGATAATGTTCGTAGCGGTTTAATACAGTGTGGTGTTCAAAGTTGGAAGAGGTCCTAAGGTTTAATGTCAGTGGAGTTTTCCTCGTTAACAATTCTTTTTCTTCTAATGTATCGTGTTTTTGTTTTTCTCATTATATTGTTAATCTTTATAATAGGAATATTACAAGTAATGCGTAACATCTAGATATCTTAAGTCCTTGTTGATTGAGATCAAACAAGGCTTGTTCTTTTTAAACTCATATCTTGAAAGACATATTACAAGTTTCATACTTGTTAGGATTAGGATCTTGTACAATTCGGATACAAACTAGATTGATCTTGGATATTGATTTTTGGGATCATCCAACAACTCTTTTACACAATCAACTACACGGACCTTTGGTATATACATATTGGTTATGGAAGAGGAAAAAAAAATCTATATATAATCTTCTTCAAGGATTTTTAATTTTGCCCTACTTGTGACTGTATTAGGATTTGCCCGTACATGTTGCCAGATGAAGAAGTTGGTGGTGTACTTGGTGCAACCTCTATATCATCAAGTGCAGGGACATGCGAAATTGATATCGAAATCTTCATCAAAGTACACACGATGAGGAAGAAAATAATCGTGCATCATCTTCATCAGTGTAGACATAATTAGCCCTGGAACTCTAGGTAATTGCCCTGAATGTAACAACATCATATTGTTCATTAATTCTCTATCTTCATCTAACTCATCATCTAGTTGTGTAACATCTAAACACTCATTTATTGTTGTGATTTAGCGTTGCATCCCTTCAACAGAAGAATCGTGGTTTATACATTGAGAAGTAAGTAAATTAAGGATAAAAGTGTGAAAAAAAATAGGTGTTTGTAAATTGAGATTAGCGAGGTTGGAAATGGGGAGAGAGGGAGGGGATAACCATTAACACCAGAGTTTCAACCTCACAGTAAAACCTCTATGGTCAGGATATAGTTTTTCTCGCTGGCGATAAAAACTGCATGGCTCAATGAAAACTCAGTCGGAAAAACAAAACAAAATCGTTAACCTATAAAAACCTCTAATCGTTAACCATTTGCAGGATTGGCATAACACTTTACATATTACTAATACCATAAGTATCAATGTTACCTCTGTCAGACATACTTGGAATCCCCCTGCAACTAATGTGGAAAAGATAAATTTTGATGCTTCCTTTATTGATAATTCCATAAACTCTGGCATTGGACTAATTGTGAGAAACTCTGCAGGAATATGCAATGGTGTGCGATGTACCCCTGTCAAAGCAATAGATGCAGAACAAGCAGAGGCATTGGGAGCGCTGGAAGCGGTATTGTGGGCTAAAGATAAGGGAATTAGAAGGGTTCATCTGGAGGGGGCCACTGTGTGAATGTGGTGAATGTCATCCAAGGTTCCAACACCTCAGTAAAGTGCACAACCAATAATGTTATTCAAGACATTCTTTTTATTTTAGCTGATTTTGATAATTGGGAATGTAGTTATGTTAAAAGAGATGCAAATATCATTGCTAATGATCTAGCAAAGTATGCAAAATCTCAAATAAGCTATGTAGAATGGAGTTTAAATTGGCCTACTTGGATCAATACGGCTGGAGATCCTCTGTTCCCAAATGTTTCATGTACCTATGTCCCAGCCTATCGAAAAGTGACACATGTTATCATCTTAACAGTAAGCTAATGACTTTTAAGCCTTAAATATATAAAAAATAAATACGAAAACAACGAGACATCTTCGATTCTCTCACTATAAAATTGATGATCAGAATTCTGAACCTTAATTTCCCATGGATATTAAATTTATTTTTTGTATAATTTATGGAACCGGATTTTGTATTTCCATCCAATATGAAAAAATATGAAAACAATTCTAGGGGTTTTAATTTTATTGTAAAACCCAAAATCAGAATCAAAATTACATGGAAAAACTATTAGGATTCATAAAATCTCTCCTATATATTATATAAGTTCTTTGCTGAAACCATCTCCTTTAAAATTCGCTCCCTAAGAGCAACTGTAGTGGAGCAAGTATAACCAAAGAGCAAAAACCAAAAAAAAAAAACTAAATTTTTTTGGTTTACTCCGTGGTGCCACGCTACGGTACACGAGTAAAATTTGGTTGAGCGCAACTTAAATGTTCGCCCAAATCAGGCTTATTTAAAATCTCGCCCCACCATCAGGCTCACTTTAAAATCTCGCCCCACCATCAGGGGCACTTTATACTTACGCCACACCTCAAACGTAAATTATACTTACGCACGGTGTCAGGCGTATTTTTAAATGACGCCCGACTAAAACCAAACTAAAGACTAAATATGGGTTGGTCTTTACTCCATTCAACAGAGTCTGTTTTCTGAACCAAAATTTTAGTTTTAGTAATCCGATGTGGATGCTCTAAAGCCCTATTTTCATAAATTGACTCGTGCCTTCCAATCCCCTTCATCTAGATCTTCAACTCTAAAGAGGGTTTTAGTTTATTCATGTTAAATTATATTTTATGAATTGCGGTGAGAAGATGTAGTAAATAAGGAAAAAAAAAATCAGCAAGAAGACGAACAAGTTTCAGAAGATGAAGAAGCTCGGTCTTTTTTATTTTATGTATTTCGTGTTTTTGTGTTAAATAATTATTAAGTTTTACTTTCATTTAATTTCCAAATAATTATTGAGATAATTATCCCATTAACGGAGTGAAATATAATCAAATTAAAATTAAAAAAATATACACGTGTCACATTTTAAGAAGCTGGGACAGAGGTACCGAACAATGTTTCAAATTAGATTTAGAAGTGGGCCATGCCCCCGGATTTAGAAGGGGCTTGTCAGTGGGCGGTTCACCAAGAATTCTTGTTTTCGAAATTTGAATATTTCTGCAGCTTGAAAAGGCACCAAAATCTCATCAAAAAACTCCAATTTTTTTCATTCAGTCTCCTTCTCAGCCTCTTTCTGTAACTGTTTCACTCATTCTATGACAATCAAATCACAACCGCAACAACAGAAGTCACAGAACATTGAGAGTTACAATCAAGTCCACACTTATACGTCCAATAGTGCATTAAACATCCAAGAAGCTCCTCTAATTGGTTGTCTTAATCCTAATAGAGCGACATTTTTATTTCTCAGTTCAGTGTAGACAGTTCTTGGAATCGTGCTATGGTTAGCATACCGATCAAAGATTGACAAATAAAAAAATGTCCGATATTTAACTTGCTGTAAAAACATTGTGTTCATAGTGTTCGGAAAAATGCCTAAGTGATAATGGCAGTGCACAGGAGCAATTAACATTGCTACCAATCTTGCTTTCATTTGTCTTGATATTTTTGTTGTTATTATTTTGATCACCAAAGTAAGAAGTTTTACTGAATATAAAATCTAGGTTTCTCATCTCCGGCCATTATACCAACAATTTTTTCTTCATAAACTATTGGAATCTTCAAAGCTTGATTACAAGATTTCTCATCACCATTTTCTAAATTTCTGTCTTGTTCACCATTTTCATCTTTTCTATTATCTCAATTACCCAATAGTTTCCAGTATGAGCAACCAAGGATTACAAGAGCAGAAGTATCTAACCTCACATAGCAGCTAAACCACCAAATAAATATGAACCCGGTGAATTCAATTATGAATGTCATCTGATGCTGAGTGTATTGGTGTCCTAAACCACTTAATATAGAAAATCTGCAGTTTGCTGGCTATGCCAAATCTGGTCAGTGTTTGTATTCATGCACATTGTTGGCATCTCATTTAGTACAATGATCACTTTTTAAGCATTTTTCTGTGGCACCTCTGATATTTGCTCAAACTTAGAATATGGCTGTTAAGAACTTTATCGTTTTTTAAATATGTGACGTTTTCTCCAAGAGGTTGTGCAAACATTTGCATACATTAATTTGAACACAATCTGCTTCTTTCAGGTGGTTTTCTTTTCGTGAGGATCGTAGCTTTGTCAGGACTGTGACATTGGGAGCATTCATGGCTGCTCAAGGGGACGTTTGGCTGTTAGTGAGTACTTTGCCATTTGGCTTGGCTAAAAGGATTCTAGTATCCTGAACCAATTGTTGGATTAACTAGACCAAGAATTGGCTAACTTTGCTTGGCTACATTATTTTCTTATCATACATCCCTGGTTCAAGTTTTGTTAGTTAACCTCTATATTTTTCATGCAGTTAGACTACCATGAAATGGTATTCCATAATCTGTTGATACTGTGACCTCTAAATGAGGAGGAGGAACCTTTTTAATCTCTTGAAGAACTTGAGGCCCAGACTAACGGAAACCTACTTCCGGATGACGATGACTTCCTCTCTTGGATTGATGACCTTGATTATATCGTCAAGCCCTGTATTAACGACACATTAGAAGAGTTTGATCTGTTTAGCAGCAGCGGAGGAATAGAACTCGAGGCGGGGAATTAAAATTAAAGGAATGCAGAATCTGTGGAACAAGGACTGAATGCAGCAGCTGTTGGGGAGCACACCTTAGGTAAACATCCTTTTAGAACACTTTTTGCGAGAAATATCAATAACAATATCAAAGAAATGGAATTGGAGGCTCTTTTTGAAGTACTTTTCTTGCCAATTTTCCATAATCATGATCATACAGTCATAATGTTCTTGCTTCTTAGCATGCTTACAATTTTTTTTCATCAATAGAGAGAGATATCCGCAATTTGTATACTGCCCGTAAAGCACCGTGGCTTCGTTATGATCTCTTACTATGAAGGATCATACACTTCTCAATTTCATCAACCTTGGCACACACTTCTCAATTTCGAAGGATCCGCCTAATCTGCTTGGTTTTGTGTTGTTGTTACTTCACTGGTATGCGTCTCTAAGACCATCCTTGATACTTTGAAGAAATGAAGTTGCTTACCTTTGTCTGTTTTCCCTGTGGGACTAACTTTAATTCTCCTTGTTGTTTATAATGCAGGGATTCACTAGTGTTCTTAACTCAACTGAGATGCTAAGCATTTTTGTCCTTCTTTCCTCTATCATAACCAAGTAACATCACTTACAGTTGATTGATATTGAATGTAAGATTGTAACGAAAACATTGGAAGAGTTATAAACGTAAAGCAGTAAGGTATGGCGTATGGGACCAAGAAACAATTTAGAAAAAACGTTACCCTATAAGATTCCATGTAGTCCCCAATTGTTTACCCACCGGTCCAAGCATTACAGAAGAATTTCAAGGATTTCTTTTCCTCTCTGACTGGTAGATTTCAGTTATTAAAAGGGTATCTGTTGTGATGACGCGGTGAAGAAACCTCAACCGGAGCATGGCTGCTAATGCGGAGACCGGATTACCGGATATGTACCAAATCCAGATATGAAAGAAAGTGCTTTGTCTAAATGTTATGTGTTCTCCAGTTGTGTACGTGGGAGACTGCCAGGTATATCACCTACTGACATATTAGCTTGCTTTCAGATAATTTATGTTATTTAACAACAAATTATGTTCTCCTCATTGGGTCAGTACACTTTTGCTCCACAACTTGTAAACATGGCTAGTCATCTTGTAAACAAAATTCGTAGGAGTCGGCCTGAAATCGTGTTCGCCGAACAAAAAAGTACGAGGATCTTTGATACACCTTAAATAATAATTTGTGAATTTCTAAAAAGAAAAAAAAAAATCACAAGTCAAATTGGGCACAAAATTTGAAAATCGCTTATACAAGAAGTAAATCAACCCTTAAATCTTCAACATGCCTTCTTTTGTTTACGAGGGAGTATTTTTTTTTTTTTTTTTTTTTGTTTACGAGGGAGTATATAATTAAGAGAGAAATATGTAAGTGTACTGTTGAAGTAGAACGATTCATTTGTATGAGAGCAGAGATCGATGGATATTACAAAAATATTATCATCACAACAATCATACAATGATATAATCATTTTCTCGAACAAACCATAAAAACTTAATTAACATATCCAAAAATAAAAAAGAACCTGAAATTGGAAAACAAAATATATTCACAATTACAGAAAAAATCTAGGGTTCTACTATTGTGTTCCAATGGTTGGTTACGACTCTTTTAACGACCTAAGCTCAAAGCAGCTTTAACGTCTAACCTCCATGCAAAACCGCCACCAACACTGTCGTTCATTCTCCAAACATCACAGGGAACAATCGACGAGTGCCTCTCTTTCTTACACGTATACTGTAATCTAACCCTACAAACAAATCCTTGACATCTCGACGGTAAAGATTCATCATCTTTCAATACCAACCACACCATTTCCGGTCTCTGTTCACCGCCATAACCAAACCCATCTGGATTCACTAGTTTTCTATACGCTTCGTTGGTCCACCTCACTCTATTCAAACCGTCAGATATGAATCCAGGACACGCGTCTTTCTCTAGATTGTTTTTCTTTTCTTCGTCAGTTCTTCCTAAAAACCCTAACCCTACCTCGTGATCACCGAATGTTTCGGTTACACACTTCACTGTTACACATGATCCTACTGGTCTTACTGGCTGTGGAATCACAACCGTTCGATCTGTTGATGTCGATGATGTTGATAGTGCAGCAGAACCACCACCTGAACCACCTGACCCGCCTGACCCTCCACTACTAGCTGGACTGCTGCCGTTTTGACTCCATGTTGCAGCAGGTACATAACCAGTCAGATGATTCAACGGTAGTAGTGATGATAGTGATGATGGTGAAGATGATACTTCAACAGTAGGTTTTTCTGGTAATAATGATAAAGTAACAACAGCTGTTTGATCATCTCGAGGAAGATGATGATCTGATAACAATTTTCTTTTTTTGGAACTATTATTATTATTACTGCTACTGCTATTTTTTCTAGTTTTTGTAACATCTTTGACATACCTTCGTTTAGTTCTACCACCATTTTTGATAAGCACGTCAGATTTCTCCGACGCTTTATCACCGGAAACTGACCCACTCGCAACTGGTTTTGGAGCTATTGGTCGGAATTTTAGCATTATTCGATCAATCTTTGATGTATCGTATGGATTCCTCCCGTCGTATCTTGCTATACAACAACCTCCTCTACCGTCCATCTCTGTCTAAGAAATATTTCTCTCTTGTGAATCTGAATATGTGATTGATAAATGAGAACGGGAAAACTCTGAACGTGATGATGGATAATGAGCACAATGGAAGAGAACGAATGGGGGAAGACATTTATAGTAACCATAATGAGGACACGTATAAGAACCGACACGTGTATAGGCAAAGACATGAACAGCTCAAAATCAGGACTGGTTGGGAAATGAAACGTGGCTTTTGTGAACATTAATAGAAAGAGGCGGGACCCACTGAACAGCAGTAAAAAAACGAAATCTGGCATCCCATTGATCCGCCAGAACTGTGCAACTTCGAAAACCAATCAGCATCGGCCTAAATGCGAACCGTTTGAGTGTTCCCATGCAGTGAGTCATTGATTTCTCTTTTGGCTAAACAACAAAAGAAATGCCGATGACTCATCACCTCTATGCATGTTCTGTCTCCTCTCTTGCACTCTTCCTTATACTGTACTTCTCTAAATTCTTTTGTGCATTTGAATAAGGGAGAACCGGATAAACTAGTTGTCACGTCATTGGTTTCAAAATTGTGGTCGTAATGCAGTGTATTTGATGTGATTATCTATTAAGTGTTAATCAAATTTGTTTGTCTCGTCCAATAGTTTGATGATGAAATATGGTCTTGATATTGGAAAATAAATCCATGCATCTTTTTTTGACGAGGACCCCAAGTTGATTCTGTTAGGTTTGATATTACGTCTCCTAAATTCTAATTTGATGGTGACATGCACAAAGAAAATCGATAATTTGCCAATTTTGGGGTGGTGAGGGTGGGGGAGCGTAATCAAATCACTATATGTGTGGATAGAAATTTATTTTGTTCATTGTGTTTGGAAGTGTTTGGTATTTGATTGGCCAAATAGAAATAGAATGATATTTCTACATATATGTGGGGATATGGAAATAACTTTGACAAAGACTTATGTTTAGTGGATTCACTTGTACAATCTACTGATTTAAGAGGTAAAATCTGTTAGTGCTACAATGTAACGTTTGTCCCATGTAGAGTCGTGGACCATATTGGTAAAAAGGCTTAGCACTACTACGATGGATAAATTTTTGATGGGACATTTTTTGATGTGTAAGAGAGATAAATGAAATTTTGACACGTGTTTTTTATATTAATTGTTTCCACAAATTTTGTTTCGAAAAATACCAAACATAAAATATAAGAAATTAAGATAAACAATATTTTTTCCAATGGTTTCGTTATTTTGTTCATCAATGTACAAGATAAGAGCTAATCATTGGCATGTAAAAGTATAAAAAAATATAAAATATAAGAGAGAATGATTCTTTGCACCAGAGAATACAAAAATTCATTGACTTTTGAATTTCTCTCTCTACAAATGCATTAATAATCATTTTTTCTTATATTTTATAGTTTTTACACTTTCTCATATTAATGATCGGCTCTTATTTTATATATGCATAACAAAACCCTTTTTCCAAAAATAAATTTTTTTTATGTGTGGAAACAAATTTTGTTGGAATTAACATATGTCAACATTTCATTTGTCTCCCATGTGTCTGTCAAAAAATGCGCGCATCAAATTTTTTCTCCTACTAAGATATCTAATAGAGCGTATATAAATTCCACTTGAGCCGCAGCGATAAAGATTTCTTTCTTGTGCTTCGGTTGTTTGCGAATGAAGCTCAAAATGGGTGGTAGATTTCCTCGAGATTACAGGCGAAAGAGCAATACGGCACCAAAAAAGAAAAAGAATCCCTTGCAACAAAGACAGTTCTTTGGTTTGTGCAGGATGGGGCGGTGTGCGAACCCCTTTTCTTGTGATTCTATTCTATTGTGACAATGTCTTGTTGAGATCTTGTACTTCCCAATATAGAATTATCAAGCGACTTCCTTATAAAACCCTAATCAAGCTCTATTCCATGTTAGGAAAAGGTCACGTCACCCTCCCGGTCCCCACCCACCATTAAGATATTTGAAAAAGAAAACCTTATCTTTTCTCAAATACTGAACCTTTCTAAATTACCAATTATGGGAATAATTTTTTTATCTTCCAATTCTAGGCCACCACCACAAACTTTCCATTCATAGTATGGCCACCAATAAGATCTAAGCACGTAATTCGCATCTATTGCTAAAGGAAACCCTAACATGCTTCAACATGCCTCCTTTGTCCAAATGTTTTTGTGTTGCTAAGAGGTGCATTTATCCATAACTTAAGTTTGAATCCAGTTATGGGTGTTTGCCACGTGTCACTGTTTAGGTCAAAAGATATCTTAGTTAGGTGATCAAATATGTTAGGGTTTGTCCCCCATTGGTAGGGAGGGGATAGGTTTACACAACCTTGGAAATCCAAAAAGGATTAGCTTTTGAGTTGATGAAGATCTTAAACTTGGCCAACTTTCTGCAATGCTGCTAATCGGGTACCGTTTCGTTTGAGGCTGTACCAAATTACATGTAAGTCAAAACACATTTTGTTAAGAAATTGATATACCCCCAGGTAAAATGGTACCCCATTAGCAGTCATGACTTTTGAGTGCCAATGGTTATTATTCATTTTGGTGAGAAGGGATGTATGAAGAGAGGATTTCAAGAAAAAGTGGGGTCGTGTATGATTTTGTTTGGGTCAAGCCTTTATGAGTTTGGTGTAAAGTGTAAACCCTCGTTTTTTGGAGAAAGAAATATTAGTTATATAGCCATTGTTTTGCAATACCATTTATAGTTTGGCGGTTTGATCTGAAAACGCCAAATGGTATGGGATTAACATAGTAGCTTGAGAGCCAGATGGGCTATGCTTATACTTGTAACCAATGCTTGCCGATTCTTCAAGCTGGCTCCGCGTCTGAATTCTCCATCATATCATATATTTTCGGTTTATGTATTCCCTCCGTCTTTTTCTATCCGTACTGTATTCTATTTTAGTCTGTCATCTTTATCTCCACTCGGTTTATAAACGTATTTTTTCATTAAACTATCAAATATAACCTTTATTTTACTAATCAAATTTGGGTATACCAGATTCGGGGGCGGATTTATGTGAGATTTGAGTTGGCTTAAGTTCCAGCCCAAGGTCTAGAAAAAGATAACATTTTGTAGTGCAATTATATTTGGTTATAAAAAATCAAGCCTAAACAATAGGCTTAAGCTATCCCAAGTCAAGCCAATTTGTTTTCAAGCTACCCCAACATTAATTTTCTGGTTCCGCCAATGCCCAGATTAATTGGGGTATACCTAATAGGACAAAACTCAGGTCATTATAAAGTAAAACACAGCACCCCTTAACCATTTATTTTCAAAATGCCTAATCTACCCTTGCTTAATTAACACTAATAATGTGTTTAGGTTAATTAATTTAGTTAATTAGTTGGATTAAACTTCTCAAATTAGGTATTGTTTGGATTGAATTCATGGATCATGTGTTGTGATTTTTGAGATTTTTTTTTTCTTGTAACGGAAATGAAACCACACTAGCCAAACACTTCTGCAAAGGGGATTGCAAAGCTGCTGAGTGATTTCATACTCAAAAGTATAGAAGGAATCAACACTTTCAATTATGAAAGTATGAAAAGTCGGCAAGGTCGACAAAAAAAATACCTTGTCGATTATAGGATTTTTGACATACAGAGAAAGGTGTTACAAATGCATGATTAGTCGACAAGGTATTAATCTCATAACCTGCCGACTAAACTATAGTCGTCAAGGTATATGAATGAATACTGTGACAACCCTATAAATGCTAATTTCAGAGATGAAAAGTCGTCACAATATTCAACGTAGAAAGATACCGACTGATACTAGTCGGCAAGGTCGACAAAAAAATACCCTGCCGACTAGTACCAGTCGGCAAGGTCGACAAAAAAAATACCCTGCCGACTGATGATAAAATTGTGGAATCATACGGGATTTTAGATAGGGTATGATTTTGTACCCAATCTCAAATCGCGTATGTCCCAATATCAAACTGAGTACGTAATACATACTCGATTCGAGATTGGGTACAAAAAATCATACCCAATCTCAAAACCCGTACAACCAAAATTCAGTTTTGTTTTGATTTTTTATTTTAATTTGATTTTTTTTTTCTTTCCTCTTTTGATTTCATCACATAAGCTTTGAGTTTTGAATGATTTTGAAGTTGATGGATTTTGGTCGGCATGGTTTTTTTTCTTATAATTCATGTATTAACAGTATGGGCAAATTAGTCTTTTGACATCTTTTAGACACCCCTTAGCACACTATGTTGGATGGATTTAAATTTATTATACCCCAATTAATTTGGGTATACCCCAATCTCGCCAGGTTTATATTTATAATCATAAAATTATTTGGTTAGCAACGACGCTAGTAGTGGCTTGAGTAGTTTTATTTTTCATAAATTAAGCATTGGTATTAAAATAGGAGTTGGAAGCTGGGTTACAAACCAAGAGCTTTGTATGATTTGAAAGATAGAAATGAATCTTTAAATTTTACAAAAAAAAAATTAAAAAAATCATAAAAACTGTTTAGCCAGTAATGATGCTAGTAGTGGTTGTCGTAGTTTTATCTTTCATAGATTAGGCGTTGCTATTCAAAGAGGAGTCGGAGCCTAGCTTGTTGCTAGGCTTCCATCCAAAAGTTTTGTGTAATTCCAAAAATCGGAAACCCTTATTCGTTGTTAAAAAAAAAAAAAAAAAAACTGAGAATAACTTTTTCGGATCCATTTTAATGTCACACTTAAAAATGTGACATGATTATTTAATAATTAAATTATGAATAAAATTATTTTTAATATAAATTTTAAGTAGTGTATCACTATATATAAGGAAAAAATATGTTCAAATTAATCGTCATTTTATTTTTAAATAAAAATATTTATCGACAACTATAAAATTCCTAATAAAGCTTCTACCTATTCATATGGATTCCATAATAAAACCAAAATATCTTGGTTTTTATTTTTCTTAAAACGTTTCCTAAAATTGTAATATTATCCAACTTATATTTTTAATGACTTTTGTTAAAGGGAAAGCAAAAAGTAATCTAAGGAGCGCGAAAATCTTGGTTGACTCGTTAACTAGGACCTATCCAATATAACATTCTAACTCAGACCAAACTACCTATACTAAATATACCCACTAACCACGCAAACTTGGCACCCATTTCCCAAATGGCTCCCCATCCCTGTAACCAACTCCATAGAAATATAGGAACCCTAATTAAATTCCCAATTTCTTCCGATCAAATCAATTCTTTCTAAACATAAAATCATCTGTCAGGACAAAGAGTTCTTCATGTTTCGATCCATTAATATTTTTTTGTCTATTATGCTTACGTGAATGATTTAAATAATAGAACCTCTGATTAATGAATTGAAAGCAGAGAAGATAAAGATAAAAAAAAAATAGAAGAAGTCTAGTAGAAGTCTAGTAGAAGTGGATAATGTTACATACACCGGGGCTGGGCACCGTGGAAAAAACCGTGTCTCACAGCCCCGGGGACCCCACCACACAGATATACAGGAGGGTGGTTTTTAGTGGCGGGTCCCACATCATTTTTGTTTCACGCGGTAACGTCACGGGATTTCCTCCCCCGGTATACGTAGAATTATCGAGTAGAAATGGATGGTACGTTTCTTATTTTGTCATCATGGCAATACCAAATGAAAAAGAAAAGAAAAACTCTTGATATCATCTCTGATTATAAGCCTCCTTTCCAATATCATTCTCGTTAATGGCACAAAAATCAAACCCAGTATCAGGCTTAGCCGTTAATTAGATCATTAGATAGTCACTCGTTAGCAGCAACGTTAAAATGATAATCTCTTTTGGTCGCAGCCTATCATGCAGGGGTAATTTGGTCCAAGTTAGAAAACTACATTGGATAGGTCATAGTTAACGAGTCGACTACAATTTTCTCTCTCCTCGGATTATTTATTGCTCTCCCTCTAACAATTTTTTTTTTAATATATTAATTTTGTTGTAGGGCTTGTAGCCCATGGATGTGCGGCCCAATATAGTGTCTAGGGTTTACTTCCTACAAGTATATATAGGACATTGTTTTATGTAACCAACTGATGCTAAGCAATGGAAACTCTCTTTGCCTCTTTGTCTTCTTTACATTTCCACTCCAATACGTTATCAGCCACGAGCTCTAACCCTGCGGCAATGGATTTTGAATCTCCTTTTTATTTTGATCGATGGAATCGTTATCGTCAAATCAGATAAGTTGGATCAATTTTCTCTTATTTTTTCCCCCTCCCCTGTTTTTGATATTGACATATCTAAATTAATTGGGTTTATTAAATCTATGTTGGAAATGGATTGATTGATGGGGTTTATTAAATCTAGGTGAAAATTGATTTTAATCGGGAATTGAGAATTGTTTTGATTAATCGCTTGTAATAAGGATTTGTTTTGATTATTGTTTTGGGGATATATCATGATTTATTTTTGTTCTCCATGATCGATTTTGTTTAAATCAATCAACTAATGAGAAAATTGTTTTGAATCTACTATATACCATAATTATATTCTTATAATAAAATATTCATATGTGAAGATTGATCCTAATGTGTGCTGTACATTCTTTTTTATTTTTCAGTTTGTTTGTGCGGCTATTTACTACACCGTTCTCGTCCGCTGGAAAGAGAAGGAGGAATTAGGTCAGAAAGAAAAGGCTCGGTCCATCTCTGAACCGGACCAACACTGAACCGGTCCATCCCGGACCAACCCTGAACCGGTCTATCCAGGACCAAATCTGAACCGGTCCATCCAGGACCAACACTGAACCTGTTCCAGTTTTGGTCCTGCTGTCCTGTTCTCGCCCTGGTTTTGGGCCGTGCGCAGCTAAAGCTGTTTTGGTTCCGTTTATGTACACGGGGAACTAAAGTTCTAGGTACGTAACTATAATGTGGGCTTTTACATAGTACTTGCTAGGCTTATTTAATTATTTTTAGAGCATGCCTAGTTTTGCTTATTTTTTTATAAGATAAGTTCATATCATATAAACAGTCAATTTAAATTATGATTGCTTATCTCGATCATTAAGAATTTTACTCTTAATGTTATTTTATTCTCTTGAATATGATATTGGCAATAGTTAAATGGTGTCTTTTGTTCAATTGGTTATACCAACTCGATTCAAATATATTTATTTGGGGTTTAAAAGTACTTGAGCACCATTATTGTGTATTTTTCTCTGCCCAAATTTGAATGTTACGTGGGATGTAATCCGCTTGCTCGGCTATTAAAGAGTCGGTAGTTTCAAAAAAATAAACGTTCAAATAAAATCACATGTATTCTAATTTTTGTGGAAGAACTCACAAAAGATTATATGAGTCAAAAAAAATTCCATTTATTTACTTCATCCATGATACTAACGAACCAGTACGTGTTGAAGTATGACAAAAAGAGAACTATCTTTAGTTATATATTCAACCTAAAGTAAGTGGTTGACATGTGTAGTGAGATTCTCTTGGCCTATTGAGATAAAAAAAAAATCTCAAATTAAGCTAAATGTAGCAAAATTGAAAATGGAAAGAACCCCAAAGTAATGAGGGTTAGACGTACCGACTCATATAAAGCATGTGAAAAGGACATAGATATCATGGAAAAAAAAATCCCCAACAGTAATGACACCAAAGTATTGGTATCATTTGAACATGGGATCAGCTAAAATGTAATTCTAGCTCTTATCATAAATAAAAGAGTTGGAAATGCACCTGGTCATAGGTATTGGTATATACAATATAATGTGTATGTGTATCATAGTAGCAACCAAATTTTCACATCAACTTTAATGGCAACAAGAGCTTTGCCTGGCCAATTGACTATCTTATCGAGCGCATCACTGCTCATTTTTTTTTTCAAGATAGAACAAAGACGTCGTAAAATCGCTAGATGTACCAAGAGATAATCACACCTTGTTAAATTCCCAAGTAACCCGTGCAAATGGATATCATGTGGAACATCAAAATGATGAGAATGTAATTAATTGCACCTTTTATAGTCTCTAATATATTTGGAAGGAAATATATTTTAGAGAAACTAATGAGTCAATCTAGTGCAATGTAATTCACTGTAATATTTGGATTATTGAATCATATTGACTTGGACGATGAAATGTTGGAAACTGAGTCATACAGGCTTTGGGCATAACCATAAAGAAACTTTGGTTGTGACATGATGATTGTTTTGAAAGAACTCATACAAATATCACTTAAATTGAGTGAACAAAAATGAGAGAAAGATTGACAAAATGCGAAGTAACGACATATCTCTCAATTAGTGTTTTCTAAAGTACCAGATGCACAACCCCCTCCTCCCTCCCATTATGCTTTTAAGTAAGAGAGCATATCACTCATTTTACAAAGTCTTCAGTAAAACAGGATTGAGACCATCCTAAGATGCAAATGGTAAACAATCCATATTACAAAGATAACAAGGTGAACTTTAGAAAAATATTCATGCAGAATGCGGACCATTAAAGTGACTAGTGGATCTGGTGAATGTTTTGACTTTTTGGACTAGTTATAGTTCCAAAGAAATTTGCGTTTGAAAACTACTAGCACATACCACACAATGCAAAGTGCAAAGGCTAACCAACCTTGTTAATGCTAGAGAATTTACATCAAAAGGACTTGATGAATATTTCTTGTTTAATAAGATCAATATAGAGCATCGTATACCCAATGGTCTCGCAGAGGCTACCATCAAAGGTTACAGATGATGTCTAAGGAATAGGTTATGCGTACCAACCTATCTGTTATTGCTTTGGGGATATGTAATATTACACGCATCTTACTTAATTTGTTTTTAGAACCCAATATTAGTCAATCCTTTTTGCGTACCAGTTGGTAACTGTATTTAAGCCTGACATTCATATTTTTACGCATTTTTGGTTGCACTATATATGTGCCATTACGAGTCCACATCGTACTATGATGGGTCACTAAAATGATTAAGTAATTTTGTTGAATATTTACTCTCAACAATTATCCGCATTTTAAAACCTTTGGCAGGAGATCTCTTACCGCTAGATTTGCGGGTTTTCATCTTAATGAGACAGTCTTCCCGTCGTTAGGGGGAGATAAGAAAAAGTATTTTCTAAGGGAATGACATGAATTGTCATGGTGTGTTCCCACTATGTCTCATATTGATTCTTGTACTCCACAAATGTAAATGTGAAGGGACAAAGAATAATCAATTTTCAGAATGTACACTGATGTCGCTAAAGTGAAAAGATCATACATACCATCTGTAAATATTCCTGCAAGGTTAGAAATCCTCAGTATGGGGTACACCATAGACTAAGGTGTTGCAATTACATTTGGTGGAAGTTTAGTTGAGGCCGTGGCTTCATAAAGGAAGATGGAGAGACCATCAGGTTTGATCAATGCTCACCTAGAAAGGAAGTAGGTAGGTAAGGCACAACTTATTTATCTCATCAGAAATCATCTCATAATATTGTCTCTGAATATGTCCATGAATCAAGTGGGAGGACGCTCCGAAGTTTTAAATGATTCTAGAGAGCAATGAAATCCTGACGGATTATGAGAATGCACATGAGTCAATGGAAGGATCATGCGTGCACTGTGATGATATAATATATAAATAGTTGCTCCGGAAGTAGAGCACAGTGAGATCGAACCATGATTTATTTTGATTAATTTCAAATAAATAGCATATTTGGCCTACACAATCCAGGTAGAACTTAGTTCTTTGGAAAATATACGGGTATTTGGTGTGGTAGTGCTAACCAACCAAGTGTAAAGCCTATTGGACATACATAATTAATTTGTCATAAATCATAATGAGAAGAAAGTAGTCTTAAATTACAAAGACTCTCCTTGTGGCGCGAGGTTTCTCACAAAGCCCTGGAATTGTTCTCTTGTAATGAACGTTACAGAGTTCCGCTACTCAGTTAGCTTGGTAATTTCAAAAGGACTTGAAATGTAGCATATGTATGTGGTTGTTACGTATCTCTGAAAGAATCAAGAGATAGAAGATATTTAAAAAAGTACTTGATAGACTTTTGTTTCCCAAATCAAATGACTCCAAACCACAGAGTGCATTTATAGTTAGATAGAACGCTCACTTATAGATTCAAGAAATCAGGCGGATGTGGTATACCCGTCTAAGTGGCTATTTGATTTGGAGGGGATAGACAAGTAAGTTATTTTTCCTTGCGTATTCATAAGAAAGTTCCTGATTTGGAATTGTAGCTATTTATGTTGATGGTACAAACATGATTTGTACTCTTGATGTAATAAGAGACCTTAAAAGCTATTTGAAATCCGAATTTGAGATGAAAAATCTGGGAAAAGCTCGACCGAATACTGAGCTTGTGGTATATTATCCCACAAGTTTGCATTTGTCTAAAGTTGTCAGGAAATTTAACAAAGACATGCATCCTGATAGCACTCCCATGATTAGTCGAGGTTAAATTGTAAGTAAGTGACCATTTCGTCTAAAGGAAGATGACGAAGATGTGTTGGGAGATGAAACTCCCATATCTAAGTATAATAGACGCATTGTTGTACTTAGTATAATAATATACTCGATAAAATTTTTCATCCTCAAGGAACTTGTTAGCTAGATATAGCTCAATGCCAACGCAATGTCATTGGAATGGTATAGTGAATGTAATCATGTACTTAAAAGTAACCATTGACATAAATTTGTTTTATCCCTGCAAAGAAATTAAAAGGAATGCTAATGAAAGTGCAATCCAAAAGTTGTTGATTATGAAGGAACAATAATCTCTTATCCAACGAAAGTAATCAAGGGGATATATGGTAGATTATTTTCTAAGTTATTACCAATAATCAGTTTCGAAAAATACATGACTAACGGAACTGTCTGGAACAACTCTGAAAGTAATAAGGGGGAGATGTCGACATCAGGGGGAGGATCCAAGGATATGATGTTGACATATTTTACTTCGAAATTGAAGCTGTGTTGTACTCTTTTTCCCTTCGATCGAGAATAGTTTTTCCCAAAGGTTTTTGTTACTCGACAAGGTTTTTAGCGAGACAATACTAAAAACATCAAGTATGTTGACGTTGAAGACATAAAGATCGCCATTGATATTACTAAACATATCTGGATCAAAGAAATGAAATGTGATATTCTGTTAAGCAATGTAACTTCCAGAATCAACAACATTGTCTTATAAACATTCGAATCACCAAAGTAAAGTGTGATAAACCCCTTCTGATTGCATTAGACTAGCGAAAATTATCTGACATCAGGGGGAGCATCCAATGGTGTGTTGAACTCTTTTCCTTCATCGAGGTTTATTTTTCCCACATGGTTTTGTGACTCGGAAAGGTTTTTAATGATACAACAACAAACACTGGGAATGTAATTTCCCAGCTAAGGCTATTGTCTTTCCCACGAGGATTTTCTGCCTTAAGAGTTGTGAAGCAACTAGTCAACTTCAACAGAGCAAAGTGATCATCTGCAACAGATCACCTTTACCTGCATCTTTAATGTTGTACTCTTTTCCCTTCGTCAAGGTTTTATCCCACTGGGTTTTCCTTGTCAAGGTTTTAATGAAGCAACACATTCGAGTTCAACTATGTTCTGAGTTTGCTTATTATTGTACTCTTTTTATTTAGTTCAGGTTTTGTCCCTTTGGGTTTTCCTGGCGAAGTTTTAACGAGGCAATTAACTTAGACTCGTCGATCTTTGAGGATCGTATTGCATGTGATGAGCTACATGTAAAATACGAGACAACATGTGAAGTATTTACATGTGAAGAGTTTTACCAAGGTTTTGTCCCACTGGGTTTTTCCTTGTAAAAGTTTTAATGAGGCAATTGATTTCGGCACAAGTAATCAAGGAGAGGACGACATTTGAAGAACTATATACGAAGCACTACATATGAAGTTCAACTGGACCGCACAAGGGGGAGTGTTGTAGGGCTTGTAGCCCATGGATGTGCGGCCCAATATAGTGTCTAGGGTTTAGTTCCTACAAGTATATATAAAACATTGTTTTATGTAACCAACTGATGCTAAGCAATGGAAACTCTCTTTGCCTCTTTGTCTTCCTTACATTTCCACTCCAATAAGTTTTAATTTTAGTAACAATATAACATTAAATAGGGTTAGTCATGACATTTCGTACGATTCCCTTAATATTTGAGAAATTGGGTCAATTGTCCAAATATTTTTAAAACATGGTTCTAATGGACGAGTAAAAATTAGTATGGGTGAAATGGACACCAAAAAAATAGCAAGAATAAATCTGGATTCATCCTGGCTTAAACTTAAAAAACAGCGAGGGTGAAACTGGATGCATTCTGATGTAAATTAAAAATAAGAAAACATATTTGAAAATGGGTAGGATAAAACTTTTTACATCCTAGCTATTTTTACATTCTCGTCCATTTAAACAGTATCAAATTTTACATGTCTTTTTCACCCAAGAATTGTCATTATTGGGCTAATTGACCAATTTTGTGTTAATATTTTGACTTTATCAATTAGGACAATTAATAAGATTTCCACCCATATTTTTCCTATTTACCACCCACTTAAAATATTTAAAGTAATTCTACTTTCCAATTTTAATTTTTCTCATTTACCACCTACAAAAATCAAATTAAATTTCACTAGCTATTACTATTTTTGTTTATCTTCTTCCTCATTAATCTCATTTTTATTCAAAACCTTTGAAAAACTATTAACCTTAGTTAGAATTTTGTGAAATCTACACCAAAAGCTTAACCTACGACTGTAACATTTACCTAGCCAGTAGTCTAGGATTGTACGACTACAATCACTACCAACTTGGATAGTTTCTTATGTCACCGAATACAATTACAGTGTAGGAGAAGATAATTACAGTTTCGTCTACACAATTCAAGAATAATGTAGGATTAACATTTGTCTCATTGATAAAAAGAAAACAAAAAAACATTTGTCGGCTTTTAAATCCAACCAAAGTCAAAGCTCCTCATCAATTTGCAGAATTAAACATGAGATCATTAGTGTTCATACACAGTTTTTTTCGTCCTTAATTTTACAACGTACGTATCGTTTTTGGATTTTTTGGTCACTCGATTAAGATTCAGAGATTAGACGGAAAAAAAAGTGAAAGAGACGGTGGTGGCGGGTTGGATAATTTTTAGATATTTGAGTTTCATGGTTTTTAGATGTGGGGCGGACAAAATAAATATGGTAGGGTAAAAAAACAAAGTCAATATATACAAAGGTAGTATTTAGGATATAACGCGCACATTATAGCCCCATAGGGATCACTTTCCATCTAAAATAGACCCACCAAAACAAAATCAACACATAACCTCAATTTCACTCAAACTTTCTAAAACACCTTTCAGTCTATTTTCCTATACCGTCATTTCTCTTCGGTATTATCCCTCTCTAAACCGACATTTCTCTTACCTTAGAAACCTTCTCTTCTCTTCCCACAGAAACCAGAAACAGTAACCCTAGATCTTGATTCCTTCCTCTTCTTACTACACAAAATACTTCTTTGAACTCAATAACAAGAAATCTAACCTTCGAAAGGAAATTAGGTTTAGGCTTCATTTTGATTTTGACCTAAATGGCGAAGAAGCAAGATGAAAATATGAAGAAAATCTGACGAAAATGGTTAAACAATCTCTGAAAGGTAAATCGTAACCAAATTTTGATTTTATTTAGTGGTTTCACCTAATTTATTGTTCTTCAAATGTTCATTAGTGATTTCATTTTGATGTTGTTTATGAATCTTAGGTTTCTGTAGTTTATGAATCTTGGGTTTCTGTAGAAAATCGATTATGAATCTTAGGTTTTTGTTGTTTCGTCAATGGTTTTGCATAAATTAGGTTTCATGATTGATTTCATACTTAGCTTTTTGTAGTTTCATAATCGGTTTTCTTCATCTTAGGTTTCATAATCGAGTTTCTTTGATGAAACCAAAATTGGTTTCCATCATCTTTATTTTGATGATTTGGTTTTATCATTTTTGATGGTTTGGTGCTACTGGTATTGCATATGAAGGCATTGAAACATAATATAATCTGCTATTTTTGATAAAACCATTTTTGGTTTCATCATTTTCCAATTGTTAATGTTTGCTAAGGTATATTCTGGTCTTGTTTGATGTAACTAGTTAATATTCGCTAAGGTATATTCTGATCTTGGTTTCATTATTTTCTAATTAGTAATGTTTGCTAAGGTATATTTATACTTTGGTTTCACCATAATCATGATACAACTGCCTTCATATGTGTGTTTATTTCTAGTTTTTCTGATGAAACCAAATTTGGTTACATCATTTTCATTTATTGGTGAAGCCAAATTTCAATTATTGTTTGTGTTGTGTTGTGCTCATAGTTATTGGTTCCACTTTGTTTGTGCTCATAGTTTATATGTGGCTTACATATGGTTTCATCATTTTGATGGTTTGGTGATGCTGGTATAATCTGTTATTTTTGATGAAACCATTTTTGGTATCAAATGAAGCTCCTTTATTAGACCATTGTTGGTTTATCTATCACCTATTTCTTTTTAAACAAATACATATATCACTTCAGTATGAAAATACAACGTATTTTGTCTGAAATAGTATAGTTACGAATGAGCATTGTTTTTTTACGCTTTTTTGTGATGGAAGTTCTTGGCTTGGACTAGGATAGACAGAGAGGTTGATTCTATACAAGAAATTAGCAATTTTGATATAATTAGTTTTATAGTTTGCTTACTGTGTAGCATTTCTATTTGTCCACAAAAGCTCTCTTGTCAAGCATAACTTTCAGATCCGGTCTTGGTTTTGAACAAAGGCTAAAACTATGATGATTTAGAGAGGAGATTCATATATGTATTTGCTTGAAAATTTATTGTTCTTGTTAGATCTGCATGATGGGACTGTTTTCTCGTTGTTGTCACTGGTGTGATAGTTTAATATTTTTGGCCGTCCTCATTAATGCTTCTAAGTTCCGGTGACATGTTGAACAAAATTATATCCCTGTCTAAATGCGACCAACTCTATGATCTTCTCTTTTTGATGAAACCATTTTTGGTTTCATCATTTTAAAATTGTTAATTTTATTCCACCATAACTGATAATGTTTGCTAAGGTATATTCTGGTCTTTATTGATGAAACCCTTTTTGGTTTCATCACTTTTCATTATCTCAAATTGGTTCCACCAGAATTTTATTTGGTGATTCTTGTTGTATTCTGACATAACCATGAGTTTGTTTGATGTAACTATATGTGGTTACACCATTTCTACTTTGGTTTCATCAGAACCATGTGTTTGTTTGATGTATTCTTTACATAACTTGGGTATGTTTATTTCTTGTGTTCACTGTTGGGCATGTTTATTTCTAGTGTTTCTGATGAAACCAAATCTGGTTACATCATTTTCAGTTATTGGTGAAGCCAGATTTCAATTGTTGTTTGTTTGATGGTTTACATATGAAGAACAGTCTGCCAAAGTTGTTTTGTACTTCCTGATTCATATTGTTCTTGGTTTCATTATTTTTCTATGATTCACCAAACTTTTGGTTTCACTTATAGGTAAAAAAAGAGAAACAGAGCCGTTTAGGTGCTCGTTGCATCATTTATGCGCGGTAGTAGCTGAAATAAAGGCATTGATAAATAACAAAGAACTGCATACGAAGGCTTTTGTATCATGTCCATTATGGCATTTCTTCGAACCCTTCTATTATGGTGTATTGGAAGAAGACGAGCTCATCCATTATGATGGTTTTAAGTTTACTTGAACAAAGAAAATATGGTATGCTCCCACATTGTTTCAGAGAAGCAAGATCAAATGACCAAAGTTTGCATGTAAGATACTCTTTGACAACGGAGAATAATACTCACATGTGATGCCCCATTTAGTGTACTGTCAAATAGCCTGCAATATTGTTGTAAACTTGTAATAGCCTGCTACAAAATTATGTTTTATTTCAAAAGATTCCAATGATTATAATAGTTTAAAAAGGTTTAAATGGTTTATGAATGGTTTCAATTATGATTGTCAACAATACTGTGTTGTGAAAGATGAAGAAGAAAAGTGACAGTAAAACAATGGTGAAACCAAAAAGGGTTCCATCAAAAATATGATGAAACCTATTTTGGTTGCACCAAATTATAAAGGCCTGCAAAAAATCTGACAAACTTAATAAAACTTATTTCTTCTCAGACAGATTACAAAATGAAAACACCAACTCAATTAATATATTGTAGTCTAAAACTTAAACTGAAAGTTGATGAACTGTAGAAAGTGAGAAGTCTGAAAAGACTAAAAATGTAGAACTTTCTACATCAACTCAACTAATATTTGTCTCTTCCTACATCATCTACTGTGTTTTCAAAGATGCGGAAGAAAAGTGACAATAAAATAATGGTGAAACCAAAAAGGGTACATCAAAAATATGATGAAACCTATTTTGGTTTCACCAAATTATAAAACTAAAATTAAAAGTTATAAGAGGCAACCCGGATTTCGGGTTTTGGAATAAGATAATGCTTCCAATAAAGATCATTGTTCTTTTATATTATTTTATTGCTATTTCATATGGAGAAAATTTCAAAAATCACGAAAAAATTGCTTGTTATGTGGAGATCCACCTTGCTTCCTGGCCATCTTTTGCTTGCTATGTGGAGATCCACTGGCCATCTTTAGCTTCAGTGTGTAAAACACGTAGATCAAGACCACACAAGGACATGTAGAGTTTCATAACCATGGATGCCCATGGCTCTACCATTCTCCCTACTGGCCAAAGTGAAGAGAACAAATTACACAACCGACCATAAGCAGGAGCAACAACATCTTCAAGGAGTTATTCATTCCAGTATGAATGCACTTTTCCACCCCCTGACATGTCATTTCCGAACCAAATATCCCTCCTATTCATTAACATGTATTGGAAGACCGAAATTAATTGGCAGAGGCAAAAAGCAAAAGGGTCGACCATCGAAATTTCTTATATACTGCGATAAGTCTTGTGAAACTTCAAGTGAACCATCCTGAATTTCAAGTGAACCATCCTGAATAGTGCTATCTTGTGTCCCATCATTTGAGCTATCATTCATCTCCTTTATGCCACTCAAATTCACAATATGCAAGTAATCTACTACACAATCCCACGGGATAAAATTGTGAGACTTGTTTCCTAGAGGAGTAACTTTTTCGCATTTCCACCTCCTAAACATTCACTCATTACCCAGAAATGTAATTTATCACCAGAAGTATTTCATTCAGTCACCAAAATTTGGTTTCAACATCTTCAACATACACACACCAAATTAGTCATAATTAACCATCATCACAACGATCAACACCACTACCCAACATGGATTTTGGTTATACAACAAAATATTCAATAATTCCATACAAAGGTCTAAGAATTGAGTGAAATTTCAACACGGAATTTAAAAAATAGGCCATTTTGACCATAAAAATTGTAACTTTGTCACATTATGCTATCCAATTTAAAATCAGTAAAGGTAATTCACCAATTAAAGAATGTAATAAGAACCCTAGATAAGAAATATACATATTAGAAAGAAAGAAAACCCCATAATTGAATATGAGATAGGGTGGATACCGGAAAACCTCATAATTAAATCTGAGATAGGGTTCATACCGGAGAAGGAGAAGATTGTTGCATGAGTTATAAGATATTAGAAATAGATCGAACAGCTACTTCCGACGATTATCATATTATCATTTGATATCTTTTTTTTCTTTTCTATTTCAACCAATTTGAAACCCTAAGTTCTACACAATAACAAAAATGAAGGGAATGGGAAGGAGGTACTGCTAGTGGTGGTGGCGTGGGAAGAAACATATGAGACGGTTGGCGAATGATCAGAAAAATGGTTATGGTATTGATTTTGGTGGTGACATTGATGGTGTGCGAGGTGGAGAATTTTCTGGTGTTGGTGGTGCAAGAGAGAGAGAGAGAATAAGTCTCTTACACGGAGACGAATAAAGATGAATAGGGTAGGATGGTTATTCTTGAAAAATGAAATGGATGTAATTTGCGCATTTAAAAATATTTGGGGTTTTTGTTTCATTTTTCCTGGATATGGTTTTCATTTAGTCCAAATAATATGGCTGGTGTATGTGTAACTCAAAGAGTATCACCCTGGTTTTTTAGAGTTTAATAGGATATGGGACAAGATCCAATGACATGGTTATATTGACATAATCATGACATGGTTTCGCATTTTTTTTTTACAAAACCCAAGCGACAATGTATTTGAAGCTAATTTTTTGGTGACATGTTCCTCTTATATAGCTCTACATACCTACCAAAAATGAGGGCATTCCGCTTCAAATACATGGTTCCTAATGCTCTCATTTTTGGTAGGTATGTAGAGCTATATAAGATGAACATGTCACCAAAAAATTAGCTTCAAATACATTGTCGATTGGGTTTTACAGAAAAAATGGCGAAACCATGTCATGATTATGTCAATATAACCATGTCATTGGATCTTACCCCTTAGGATATTTTACAATATATGTGGGTGGTAAATAGGATAACTAGGAGTGGTAATTATGGTGAGTGGCAATTAGGCTAACGATGGGTGGCAATAGGTGAAACCATTAATAAAAGAAGGGGGAGTATAATTTTGAGTTACATTTTAGTGTTATCTGTCAAGTATAGTCCCACATCGCCTAGATTCCCTGGATTTGTGAAGTGTATATGCTTAGGGAAACGCTAACATTGAAAGACGGTTTTCGAGGTTAATTAGGCCAATGAACTTTAACATGGTATCAGAGCAAGTATTTAGGTGGTGTGTGTGGACATTGTTTGGCCCGTTAAGGAATTGTTTGTGTTTGTGACCCATTAAAGGCAAGGCTGCTAATGGGGGTACCATTTTTCTTGGGGGTATACCAACCCTAAGGCAAATGTTTTTTTGTCCTACATGCATATTGGTACACCACCTAGAAAAACATTACCCCCCATTAACAGTCTTGCAGTAAAGGTATTATTTATTTTCTTCACTTTCTTCTTCTTTTTTTTTTTTTTTTTTGTGTGACCCAGTAAGGGTATTGTTTGTCCCCGACCCAGTATGGGGTGGGTGGGGGTGGGGGTGTTATGTATATTCCCACATAGCCTATATTTTCTGGATTTGTGAAGTGTATATTCCTTGGGCAACCCTAACCTTGTAAGCCGGTTTTCAAGGTTAGTTAGGCCAATGGACTTTAACATTATCCATAAGATATATAATTTAAAAAAAAAACACCTATACATATTTTTCTCTTCTCCTTGCCTTTGATTACAGCTATTATTCTTTTTGTTTTTCCAAAAGAACTCAACTTTGGAGTTTATTTTCAGCCTCTGGTTAATTATCCCTTCAGATCGAAACTGTATTATTATCTTTCATATAAAGTAAATATGAATAAAAGATTGAATCATTTTTTCGTAGGTTTTGAGAAAACCTTATACTGCCTGAGCTTATATAACTCATGCAAATAAAAATCTAATAATTCTACATTATAGTATAAAAATGATCCCCGTCAAAACTTGTTCAAAAAAAAGTAAAAGAAATCATTCAATTATTGAGAATGGAACTTGGTTTTGATTAATAAACCACCGAGTCATTGGAGGAGGATAAATCATGCCTAATCTCGGACCTCTGTCTCGTCTCGGTTGAGATTGAGACATGAGTGAAAAAGCGGGGGTCTAACAACCACACCCAATATTTCGTTTCGGCAATCTTATGGACTAACTCCAATATATTTCCAAGAGAATCAACTAGACAGTCAGACTCAATCAAGGAAAATAAATCCAAGAGTAATATCTATGTTTCTCAATGTAATCAGCAAATCAAACAGAAAGAAATTCGCGAGCCTGATTATTATGAGAAACCACTTGAACGCTATCAAAGACCAATGTTCAAGTGCCAATCAATTTATATCAACAACCAAAGGTTGGATTATCAAATTGATTGAACTAGTCAAAACCTGTGATATTTCAATTATATAAAAATATAAAGCGGAAAAGAAATAAGACAAACACCAGAAATTTTGTTAACGAGGAAACCGCAAATGCAGAAAACCCCGGGACCTAGTCCAGATTTGGACACCACACTATATTAATCCACTACAGATTCTATCCTACTACAAGTTAACTTCAGACTGGAATGTAGTTGAGCCCTAACCAATCTCACACTGATTAAGGTACAGTTGCGTTCGTTACGCCTCTGAATCCCAGCAGGACTCTACGTACTTGATTTCCTTAGCTGATCTCACCCACAACTAAGAGTTGCTACAACCCAAAGTCGAAGACTTGATAAAAAAATCTGTCTCACACAGAAAAGTATATTGAATATATAATTTTATCTCCCACAGACTCTTCTCATGATTTCAAAGAAACACACCAAGCACAAAATGGTTAAGAAACAAGAGAAAGGTGATGAAAGGTTTGCGAAGCAGAGGTTTTTCTCTTTTTTTTCTTGAACTGTCGAAGAGAAGGTGAAATGAAGAAGAGAAGTTCTTCCTTTATTTTTATTTGCACACATATTAGGACCCGAACCAACACGTTTAGGAACAGTGTTCCGCCACGAATTGGATTCGAACCTAACGTACACGAATTGTACGTCTGCAACAAGGGCTCGTTTGTTTTTGAGATCCATCAAATGTTGATGAGAAACGAACATTTTCTTGAGTAATTATTTGTATAGATTTGACAAGGTAACACAAAGAGATTTTGCACACCAAGACACCAAGAGAGAGTTTCTTTCCAACTACTCTTGCATCCGAAAGTATTGAGAAATACCCATAAGACTGTTTTTGCAAGTTTTTCAAATAACTTGAAAGGAACACATGAGAAATTAAGTTCCTGCTTTCTTTGTTTACAACTTATAAAGCACAATCTCTGCAGATAATACTTAGTACTGCGTAGGGAAACTCTTTTGATAAAAAGAGACGTCATAACTCTTTCATAAAAGAAGACAATACTATTATCTTGAGAAGGTGTATCAGGGTTTGACTGATGAATTGAGTCATGCTTTATATTCTAAAGACTGGGATTTAAACTTTTCTTATAATTCGTTTAGTTTGTTACAATTAATTGAATTACCTAGAGGAGGGGCATTGCTCTCACTAATTAGTGAATCAAGATCAACCTCAACATAAATATTATTCATCATAACTTGATTTAGCTTATCAAGAGATTATTTCTCTTTCTGGAGGTATAACTCAACATTAAGAGATAAGCTCTCAAGTTTCTTTTCAAGCCTCGAAAACACTTCAAGTGATTTCAAACCTGGTGGAGGTTTAGATAAAAAAAAAATCTACATAATTTATTAAATCAGTCATGGAAGATAATTCTGAAATCCCTGGATATGGTAGTGTGTTTATTGAGATTGCACAACTGTCCATAGAGTCAGATTGCTATAAACACAGAAAATTATGAGGTCTTAAACGTGTTTTCCTGCTCTGATACCAATTGAAAAAATGGGGGGGTCTAACAACTACACCCAATATTTCGTTTCATCAATCTGTATGGACTAACTCTAATATATTTCCAAGAGAATCAACTAGACAGTCAACCTCAATCAAGGAAAATGCATCCAATAATTATATTTCTATTTCTTAATGTAATAAAAAAATCAAATAGATAGAAATACGCGATCCTGATTATTATGAGAAACCACTTGAATGGTACCAAAGACCAATGTTCAAGTGCCAATCAATTTATGTCAACAACCAAAGGTTGGATTATCTAATTGATTAAACTACGCACAACTTGTGATATTTCCATTATATAAAAATATGATGCGGAAAAGAAATAACACAGACACCAGAAATTTTGTTGACGAGGAAACCGCAAATGCACAAAAACCCCGGGACCTAGTCCATATTTGAACACCACACTGTATTAAGACGCTACAGACTCTATCCTACTACAAATTAACTTCGAACTATAATGTAGTTGATCCCTAACCAATCTCACACTGATTAAGGTACAGTCGCGTTCATTATGACTCTGAATCCCAGCAAGACTCTACGTACTTGATTTCCTTAGATGATCTCACCCACAACTAATAATTGCTACGACCCAAAGTCGAACACTTGATTAACATCTGTCTCAAACATAAAAGTCAATTGAATAGATAAATCTATCTCCCACAGAAATACCTACGAGTTTTTGTTCCGTCTTTTGATAAATCAAGGTGAACATGAACCAATTAATACACCAGACTTATATTCCCGAATAACATCCTAGTAATATCAATCACCTCACAATAATCTTAATCGTATGGAAACGAAACAAGATATTGTGGAATCACAAACAATGATACGAAGATGTTTGTGGCTACTTTTTATCTTACCTGTCGGAGATTGAATCTCGAGCAAATCTTAGAGAAGATAGTACTCAATATGATAGAACAAAGGAAGATCAGAACACGCAACTACAGAGAAAATAGTTGGGTTTGGCTTCTGAATCCCAATGAAGTCTTGAAGTCGTTAACGTATAATGGTTTTAGAAAAACCTAGGTTAAAGGAAAATCGAATCTAGTCGCAACTAGTATCACACAAGAGGTGTGAGGATTAGTTTTCCCAGTTGCTAGAGTTCTCCCTTATATAGTATTCAAATCAGGGTTTGCAATCAATGCTACCTTGGTAACAGATCATTCAATATTCACCGTTAGATGAAAACCTGATTAGATTCAAGTTAATATATTTCAACTGTTAGATTGAACTTACCTTGTTACACACAAATGAAAAGTGGCTGCATTTAGATATGGGTAACCGTACCTAAACGTGTACACTATGTTGGCTCAACAATATTTAACCGAAGTTAGCCATATGAACACTTTCATATCAACCTTTTTCATCTCAATCACAACTAGTTCAAATAACTCAAATGAAACTAGTTCTAGAGTTGTTTAATTGTTTATATTCTCATAGAAGTATACAAGACACAATTGAAGCAAAATCGATTCTGATTCACTTGAATCAATTCATGAGAATTATATCCACAGTTTTAAAAAGATTGCATTCCTTATTATATAAATATATTAGTTCATGAACAAACCGATTTTAGAACATAACCTACTCAAGTACGCAAATGGGTACGCATACCTAAGTAGTCGGACTTGGTCTGGGTTCGCCAGTATGCGAACGGGTACGCATACCGTCGTACAACAAAACTCAGTTGAATTCCCGGACTTGAACTGTTACGCCGGTACGCATATGGGTATGCATACCAAGTTCCTGGACTTCAACTATCAAACTAGTACGCATACGGGTATGCTACTATGGTTGCCGGACTTGGAATAACTTGCAACAGTTAGCATACAAGTACACATATTATGTTATATCCAATCAATGATTAACTGTTCTAAAATCCATTTTAATCATTGAAACATTCTTGGAATACGGGAATAGATGTATCACACAAACTATTAGCTTCAAAGTATTTTTAATGATCAATAGATTAATACGAAATATTCATAGACTACATTAAATGACCGTCTCGCAAAAATTATGTAAGATGTTACCAGGAGATTTTCACATGATCATCTTTTGATATAAGATGAACTTGGTTAAGGCGAAAGCTTACCAACACATATTTCCAGAAATATGTAAGTGAGTTAAACTCAACTCAAAATATCAAATTTGTACAATATAAAGTCTATATAGCTATACGACTTTTGTCACAATAGGAGATAGAATAGAAATAGATTTCTGAGTGATAGATCAGTTCAAGTCTCCACATACCTTTTTTTGATGACTAGAAATCAAGACTTATAGTTTTGGCAACTAAAATTGACAAAGAAGCTTGAGTTATCAACGCTTGCGAGTTCGACCGAGCAGTGCTCTAATAGTGAGTACTTGTCTCGGTGAAATCTGAAGTGACTTCTCGAGCAATTTTTTCAAATTTTATACATGTAACTATGTATTACTACATGGATCCCCTCGTTCGGATGGCGATACTAGGAATCCCCAGGAGATCTCGGCCGAGATGGTGGAGATCGACTATATTGGTCATGCCATTTCTAAATAATTTTCGATTGAGTATTTCTTTTGAAAAGAATAAAACATTCATTTTCCCCTTGTTGGAAGATAAAATTACAACGTTGACCAAAGAAGTTCGGAACTTTTAGCGAATGAGAATTTATTTATATCCTTGATGGATCACTAACTCTACATCACCATCTACAAGTTATACTGAAGGGCCACGAATAGCAGTTAAAAGTGTTCCTTTTAATTTTTGAGGTTCAAAATTTTCGACAATTTAGGATCAAAATTCGTTGAACTGTTAGAAGTTCATGACTCAACCTTGAATTTGGAAGACACTTCTGCAATTCGAATAAGAGTTAACTACTATAATCAATTAATTTTATATTCTTATGTAATCATGGTAGAGTCTTTTTTCCAGTACAAGTTCAATATTTGATTCTAGTAAATGGTACTACAAATCAATCATACAGAAACTTAGGGTTCTAGTGAACTCCTTAGAAACACTGAAAAATTCTAATGGATTGCATATAAATTTGCATTCCTTAATGATTGTCCAAGAATTATTCTTCAAGATCGCATGAATTAAATTAAAATATGAATTCATCTTTTACCTCAAAAAAAAAGAAGTAAAAAGTTCTAGCTGTTAGATCCAATTCATCATTATGTATCAGGATTTGGATAGAAGGTTGGACTTGATCGGTTTATGTAATTGAATTCATTTTCGAATATAAGATCGGGTATCCGGATCTCAACAACTACTTTTGTAATACCCCGATTCAGAGGGTAGGGTTCGCCGAAGGAATATAAGTAATGGTTTGTCATTTCCTAACACCGAATCCTTTTCAACACAGTTGGCTCCAGAGTTGGCGGAAAACTCTGCAGTTAAGTGTGCTCGAGTGGGAGAAATTCAGGGATAGGTGACCTCCCGAGAAGTTGTTGCTGGATAACTGCAGTGATGCCCGTTAAAAACCCGACACTGTTGGGTAACCGCAGTGGCTAAGTGGGGGTAATATCAGTGGAGGGATGGGTCATTACAAATGGTATCAGAGCCGACGACTGGTCACCTGCCGAGGGTGGGAAGGTACGCTGGGCGGGGTTGTTCCAGGTACTTGTCTCATGAGGGGCAGGGAACGTCAGTGATATGGGAATGAATATATTCCAGAGCTGAGGACGGGTCCAATTTAAGGTGGTGGTATTGTAATATCCTGATTCGGAAGGTAGGGTTCTCCGAAGGAATATAAGTAATAATATGTCCTTTCTTAATACCGAGGTCTTTTCAGCACAGTTGGCTCCAGAATTGGTGGAAAACTCTGCAGTTAAGCGTGATCGGGTAGGAGCAATCCATGGATGGGTGACCTCTCGGGAAGTTGTTGCTGGATAACCGCATCGATTCCCATTGAAAACCCCACACTTCCGGATAACCGCAATGTCTAAGGGGGGACAATATCTGTGAAGGTACGGGTCATTACAACCTTAACTAAAATCTAAAAAGAATCTGAAGTACTAGATTAATTGAAAGTTGCGATTCACTTTCTTCAATAGATTGATGCAATTAAAATATATTAATGGACCTAATATTGTTTCCCTTAATACTCAAATTTATCTCAAGATGATCCTTTTTTTCCTCTTGTTTTATTAATCACAAAAGAATTACAAAAACCTCAAGGAGGTAAACCCAAAAGTAAAAAACCGGCAAAACAGAAAAATGCCTCTAAGACATTTACATATTCTCAAACTCAGTTTATTCTAAAGTATGCCTGATCTTCATTTTCAAGTTCCTCCAAAAAATCTGGCTTATTCTCAAAGATCTGATTTTGTCCCCTTAGCATCTTTACACCCTTTTTTGCTAGAGTATCTACAGAGAAGTTTATTTCCTTTGTATCTATGAGTAAATTCCCATGATGATTAACTGGCACAGATTCTGGTCCATCTAGTGATCACATACCAAGGAACATGATTTTGTGTGTAAGCTTGTAGCACATCCCTAAAATATGTTCTGAAAATCAAGTCTCTAAAGCCTTTACTCACTGCCCATTCGCCTACTTTTATAACTGTTATCACCTCTGCAAAGTAGTTTTTGGCCACACCTAATCCACCTACACTTGACACAATGTATTCCCCCTAGTATTTCTTCCAATGAATCCATACCCTGCCTATCCGAGGTTTCCTTTTGATGCTCCATCACAGCAAAGTAGGAGCTTGTATTCTAGTGGCAGATGAAAGTAAATTTCAACTACTTTGGAGCATTTAACTTTCATATATTTCATCCCAAAAAATCTCAGTATATCCATATCATATAAGTTGTATTCCACATGTATTCTTTTATCCTCCCACCACACTCCTGTGTAAAGCTCAAGATTCTGTTTTTGATTACCCCTTCACTAAAAGACTCATCATAAAAAACACATATATTTCTCATGAACCAAATTTCTTTCATTGTTATGAATGCAAAGTTTCTCCATATTTCTTTTACAGCTAGACTTTTGTGCATTGCCATGTGAAGAATCTCTTCAAATGATGTTGGATTTACAAAGCTGGAATATTTCCCAACCAAATCCAAATTTTCTTATTTTTTTCACATTTCCCCAAAATATGTTCCAAGTCTTCTTCAACATTCTTACAAATTACACATATTGAGGCTATAATTAAATTTATTTTCTTTAGTTTGTCATCTGAAGAAACTAATCCCCTTACTAATTTCCAAACATTACTTGAAAAACTGGGATGAGTAGAAGAGTGCCATACCTTTGTTGTCCATGTCAATTTTGGATATTTATATATCTGATATATTCAACTACTGAGGCCACTGAAAATTCACCAGAGATAGTCCCACACCACACTTTTCTGCCCTCTAATATGTTTACTACTGGGAGTTCATTTATCTCAATAATTTCAGTTAACTCATTTGGCAATACCCATTCACCAGATAGCAGAATATCTGAGACCTTCATTTCTAGATATTGTAACATGAACAGATTTTCTGGGTATAATGCTTGTAATGGTTTGTCTTTTTTCCAGAAATCTTCCCATACATAAATTTGACCCCCATCACCCACTATCCATCTAGTATTTTCCTTCATAACTTCTTCCTCCCATTTTATTCCAGGCTATATAGATAATTTTTTGTAGTAACTTATCCATGCACCATTTCTGTCTTGGAATTTTGCTTATAAATACCTTGCCCATTCATTGTTTCCATTCTGCATTTTCCAGAAAATTTTCATTAGGAGAGCTTTGTTGATTATCTCAAGTCTTTTCAAACCCAGACCACCTTCCTTCAATGGAGAACAAGTCTTATCCCATTTTAAAGTCACACATTTCCTTGTTGCTGGATCACCTGTCCATAATAAGTTTCTTATTATTTTCTCACATTCTTTAAGAACTCTCTTTGGCCATCTGTAAACTGACATTTTGTACACTGGAATGCTGCATAAAACATGCTTTACCAGTACAAGTCTTTCTTGAAAAGATAGCATTTTTCCTTTTCATCCAACTAGATTTTCCTGCATCATCTCCACACGATTCCATACATGATGAGATTTAATAACACCAGGGATGAGTGTCACACCCATATATTTATCTGGGAAAGTTAATAGAGGCATATTACATTCTTCTGATATTTGTGTCTTTCTCAACTCATTTGTACCTCCTATGAAGCATTTGCTCTTTTCCAAGCTAATGTTCTGGCATGATGAATTCTGGTAGTTTTTGAGCAGCAACATTAACTTCCTCACATTTCTTTTATCACCATTGCAGAAAATGAATATATCATCTGCAAAAAAAAAAAGTGTATGAGCTATACCCTTTCTATTCACCATTGGTGTTAACTTCTTCTCATTTACCATTTGAGTTATTGCTCTGCTTAGTAAATCTTCAGCAAGGAAAAAAAGGATAGGAGACAAATGATCACCTTGTCTTAATCCTCTGCCCACTTCAAAATATCCCACAGGGCCACTATTGACTAAAATTGATATTCTAGCAGATTCCAGCAACACATTTAACCATTGTGCATATTTTGAAATAAGAAATCCCAACTCAGGAAGTCACATGCTTGTGTAATATCCATTTTCAAACCTAGATTTCCTCCCCTCCTTGTACCTTCCATATCATTCACTAGCTTAGATGCTAGGAAATTTTTTTCTTATATATTTCTACCTTTTATAAAGGCACCCTGATGAGGAGTAACAATTGTATCTATTATACTTCCCATTGTAGTAGTAATGATCTTTGTGAAAACTTTGAAGCTGAAGTTCATTAAACCAATTGGTCTGAATTGGTTGGCCTTTTTTTTGCATTCATAGTTTTTGGTATTAATAATAAAAAATTTGAATTCAAACCTTTAGGTATAAAACCTTTCTCCCAACAGTATTGTGCTTGAATAAAATCCATACCAATTATCTCCCATGCCAATCTGTAAAACAAACCATCAAAACCATTTGGTCTTGGTGAACTATCTAGATCAAGATCAAAAACTGTTTTTTTCACCTCTTTTGAAGTTGTAATTGCTTCTAACATCTGATTATATGCATCCATAACTAGCTTTGGAACAACTAAGAATATACCTTCTTCAAAGTGTACTTCTCTGTATTTAATTTTTTCTTCAAAGTGGTTAAATAAAACATCAACTATTTCTTTTTGATCAATTACTATTTATCCTGTTGAATTTTCCAATTCCACAATTGTATTATGAGTTCTTCTAATTTTTAAATTTGTATGAAAGAATCTTGAATTTGAGGCTCCTTACTTTAACCATCTGACTCTTGAATTTTGTTGAATCATGCTTTTATGTTGATCTGTTAATACCTCTTGCACTACTCTAGCAGTAATTAACTTGTTGAGAAGTAAATTATCACTAGGATTGTTATCAGAATTTTGGGCTGCAATTAAGCATCTTCCTCTGCTTTCCTAAGTTTATTATTGATATCACCAAGAACACTCCAATTCCATTATTTCAAGTTGCCTTTCAAAGACTTCAACTTACTCATAAAAATGAAACCTGGGTTACCCCTCACCTCTTCATTCCATGAATCAGTAATCAATTGCAAGAAATCAGGTGACTCATCCACATTTATAAGGATCTAAAGGGAACATTTTTTGGTTTTGGAATTTCAGCATTTGCTCTATAAAGAACTCCATGATCAGACACGCCTCTAACTCCCACTTTGTATCCCCAGCTTGGATACAAATATAGCCATTTCTCATTATCCACTACTCTGTCCAAATTACAAACTATTTTCTTTTTCCCAACTATATTACACCATGAAAAACCCAGCCCAGTTTTAGGAGCTTGTATTATTCCACAAGAATTTAGACAATCTGAAAACTCAGTCATGGAGCTTCTCAATGGTCTTACTCCACCAATATTTTCCTCCAAGTTTAAAACAATATTAAAATCACCCGTCACCAACCAAGATTTATTCAACTCACTAATATTCATTAACTCCATCCACATAGATATTCTATTTATTGTTAAGGAAGCAGCATGAATACCAGTTATCAATGTACCGTCTACTTCAATTGTTATGGATTGAGAAGTATTGGAAATAAGAGAAGGATTTTTCATTTCAGAACTCCATAACACCCAAATATTACCTTTTCTGTTATCACTTGAATTATGATTTTTTTTATAATGCATACCAGGTATTCTCAATTTTTTACAAAAAACTTCAGAAGCTTTTACTTTTGGTTCAGATAATATAACTAAAGAAGGACAACTTTTTTTTAACTAAACTTCTAAGTTTGTCTTTGGCCTTGGATATCCTAAGGCCTCTGACATTCCAGAAGATCACTCTCATTTAGAAGATAAAGTTTGAGAAGAATTATTACTTCTCCTTATTTGACCATTTTTACTACCATTTTCCAGTAAAATTACAGCTTTCTTTATAGTTCTTACTGTACTAACATTCTTACCAGATTTTGCTTGCACCTCCTTGGTTGAAAAGCCTTTGTATTCCTTGATTTTAATTGTATGCTTCTCACCACTATATGGAATGACTGTAAACACATTGTTAATTGAGGGTGAACTAGCAACTTCCTCCAAAACCTTTGAGACTGGTAATTCAGGAAAAATAGTATGAGACCCCTATATATCTTTACTCATGTTTTGTAAAGCATGAAACATCCCAGTCGATCCTTGACCTTCATAAGATAAATTTTTACTTGGTTCCCCTATACGAGGAATTATGACATCCACTATTTCATCTTTACAATCTACCATTAACGAATTTGACATTGAGACTTCTTCATTACTGTAGCATATATCAAAACCAATCTTTAGTTTTTCCATTTCTTTTAGTTTATATGCTTTTTTGTTTTTCACAAATTTTGCACCTTGAGTGTCCTCCTTTCTAGTTGATTCTTTCTTTTTTTCCATACATTCTGCCACATAATGCCCTACTACCTTGCATTGATTACAAAATTTGGGAATTTTATTGAAAAACACCTTCTGATAGAAGCCATCATATTTAGTCTCAATCCAAACTTGGGATGGTATTTCCTTAGCAATATCAATCTCTACTAATACACTAGCATAGTATCCCACCCCCTTCTTCATTGTTGTTTCATCAATTTTGATTGGTCGACCAATTGCCTCACCAATTTTCATTAAAATCTTTTCCTTCCAGTATTCAATACTCAGATTAGAGAACTGAGCCCATACAAAAGCTGTGGAAGATTTTTGATTCTCAGGTTTGAAATCTCGTTCCCATAGTTTAAGCTTCAGAATTTGATTTTCTATCTCCCAGTACCCCCTCCATATATCCATCCTGTCATCATCATTATCTAGCTTGATAGTAGAAAAACCTTTCCCAATTGGTATTAGTTGACAATTTCCTTTTAGCTTTCATTGCCTCCTCAACGCAGATTCAGAAAAATCAAATTTCATTTAAAAAAAAATCAAGTCTCCCAATTAAACTATGTTTCTATTCCTCTAAACTTTCATCAATATCTTCATCTGAGATGAAGAGAAATGGATCAATTTTTTGATTTCGATCCGGAATCATGTTCCGATTGATTATTATTTTGTTTTGACATATTTATTTTACAATAGGTATCAGAAATCAGGTAGAACAAGACACCAATCATTGTTTACTCACCTGAATTCAAACAGAATTAATGAAAACTCAAAGAAAACGAGAGAGAGAGATTTGAAGAATTTTTTTAACTGAGTTTATCGCCTGATTCAACCGATTCACAGACTGTCTCTCTCCTCAAGATGATCTTAACAAGAAATCTGATTTATGTTTTAATTTGTTAGAAATAAGAAAATGAAAAGTGGTAAAGCACAAGATAAATCTCAATAAAAATTTATTTACTTAATCATTGAATGTTTATTTCCGTTTTGTTGGGTTTTTGTTTATGGATCCAAAGACTCTTTGAATGTTATAGGTGTCGATAACCTCAGAAAAGATGGTATTAAAAATATTAGTGATCAGGAACTAATTAAGCATTCTGGTCTTATAAGAAAAATACAACGATACAGTTTTATCTTGGCTATGAGGGAAATAGTAACCTGAAGTGGTTGGATGCTGCCTCTCAACGTAGTTTTGGGGGCATAATTTTCTTATGAGATGAGTCCAGAGTGTTATAATCCGGACTGCTTGATTTTCCACATTTCAAATCCTTTATATTCTTTCTTCCTCAAAACTGGACTAGGTCTAGTTTTTTTTTTTCACTTGCAGTATTCCTCGTTATCAAAATCTCTAAAGTCTTTTTTGTCTTAATATTTCCGCATTACATTTATTTTCCTATATAATCAAAAGTTAAAGTCTAGCTTTTGAAACAACTAGTTGTAATCTTCTGTTTTCCCATAAGATCATTCAAGGTACATCTTGAATAGATTGAGAAAAATGATTACTGATACATTTGTACCCTCACATTTTCATGAAGTAATTAATGTCAAACAGAGATTAAGAAATAAAAACAAATTATCCTCTTAAACAACTATTAATAGTCTTTTGCCATAATTTTTCTTTCGTTTTTGGCATAGAGTGGTTCATGTTCTTTGAATTGGCTTTTTGTTGTTGTTGTTGTTGTAACACCCGTACTTTTCACATGACGCATGCTTAAGGATACATCATTTGAATGAGATGAAGTTGTGTTGCGGGTTTAGCGCATGTTAGCCTAAGACAGAAGTTGCACCACCATGGTGCATCGCGCAAGTGGGAAGCTGGTCAAGAGCGATGTTGCATCAATATGGTTCAATACTCAAGTTGGCCATCAGTCCATCATTGTTTTTCCACTACTATGGTGCAATTTCCGAAACTCGTTATCGCGAAAACTGGTGGTGCTTGGTACATTCCACCCTCGATCTCATCTCTTTTTAAGTAGTAGATACGTAAATAAGACATATATAGGGAAGAGGTGTTGGCTGAAGGTACATAAAGCGGAGTTGCATCCTAAAGCTTATAAATCTTGGCTAGTGAAACATATTTGATACAAAATCATCATTATGCAGCATCACTTATTTAGAGAGATTCATGGTATGTAGGCATCATTGTTAAAATAAGAATGCATCACCATGATGCATTCCGAAAGAAAGTCCAATGATGCACACGCTTGCGCATCATTTGCAAAATACCCTATAGAATATAAGGACTAGGCCTTTGCCTTGTAACATGAGTTGTCTTTAGTTTCTAGTCCTGACGAGGATTAAATACACTCAGTGTTTGATCCCTCCGAGCCACGGAGGTGGGGGGTGGGTGGTACGTAGACAATCGCAATGAGTTGCAGCATTAGTGATCCATCACCTTGTCCCTCATATCATTTATTTGTGAGGTGATTGGACACTATGATAACTCATATCATCTGGCTAGGTAATGCGATGGAGGAGATGATTGTTTCCATACTTTATGAGGTAGTTGCATTTCGTTCTTTGAAAGTTCATACTACCTATCAAGCCCGTCGACATAGGCATGCATGCACCAATTGTGACTTGATTATGTCCAGGAAAGGAAGTAACTGGTATGCAATTAAGGGAGCTTGCATAAGCCGCATGCATCACAAGGATGATGCATGGCAAGAATGGCATGATCCTGGCTTGCATAAGTTGGAAAGGTTTAGAAGCTACATTTAAGGCGACATGCTTGGAAAGCATGTTTTCAATGGAAAATCAACATGTATTATCCTGGTGAGATTGAAGCTTTAAGGCTCTGTCACTTGATAGGCGTAAGTTTCTGGTTCGTCACATTTCTATAATCAATAAACTTCTTTCTTGGCCGACCAGGAAAAAAATCTTTTTAGGTAATTCATATCGTATACTTTATCAATTTTGTTGCAATCTCATGTCCACATGGGAATACTTCAATCACACAGGGATCATGCAGGGTCATATAGGGTCTCGCGGGAGTTATATTTACAAAGTTTACACAAAATTTAAATTGATTCGCACCACTTAACATTAAGGGTGCAAAATAAGTTTATGAATAACATATAAAACCATTATTCTCAATGTTAGATTTATATTTGAGTCAGCTTTGAATATTGGTTGGGATTTTAGGTAGTTACATAAGCTCAATTTTCAGGAATACCTAATTAGCATGTGAGTTTTAATAAAATATTGGATTATTGGGGGTAATGTTCTTTCTTACGCCTGTACATTTTTATACTTTATTAACAACTCTTGGATATTCGCATTGCTTCAAGAAATCCTGATAGTAAACCGAAATGTAAAAGTGGAGTTGTTTTTAGATAAATTGAGTTCCACGACAGTTAAAATCAAACAAGCTAGCAACTGTATAAACCTATTTTATACAATCAGAGTTCCTACGACACTTAAAATCAAACAAATTAACAATTATATAAATCTGATTTAGTGTGCCTTTCTCAACTTGACAAAGGACCACTGTCTATAATTCATTATTTTTATGAGTTTAATTTTGTACACTGTACCGGCACATAAGATTCTTAAGATGCATGCTAATGAGACCATCAATTGATTTTTTTAACCAATCAAACAAACATGTTTAAAATGATTTTAATTTGATGGAAAGGTTAATATTATTAATTAAGAAACATAATATGATAGGTTTACAATTTCTTGCTTATCAAAAACACAAGATATAATGCTAGACTTTCGAACTCGTTGCCGCAAATGCTTTGATATATGTTGAAGATGCATGATCCTTGCTTCCTTTGCCACGGAGTCTACCGTTGTATGACAAAGGTTGATATTTATAGTAAATATAATGAGGATACAGTAGATCCCCTATAAATTAATCCGCGATAAATTAATTACCATGATAAAGTAATAAAAAATTTCGGTCTTGAGTGGGGAACAACATGCTAAATTATTAATTCACTGAATCTCTAAATTAATAAAAAAATTCAGTCTTTCTAAAGGTCTCTTCCGATATATGAATGAATAACTCTCTAATTTACATTAAATTAGTTTTATATCTATATTAATTTCGTAAAGAATGATCCAATTGTGACTTGGTTTTTCTTGAAATTGATGTCACGTTGCATATCATCTTGGATTTTTCTTAACACTTGATGATATTTCGGTACTGTCGTTTGGTGATGCAATAAAAAACTATTCAGTGTCCTCAGAGCTTTGATAGCTTCTTTATGTGAAGGTGGCTCTATAACTTCAATTTCATCTTTGGCTTCCACATCATCATTTTCCTCGCTTCCCATGATACTCTCAATTATTTCCTCGCCAGACAAAATCCGAAATAGTTTTCTCGTGAAGGCAATTTAAAAGGCATTCAACGTCCATTCCATTACAATAATTCAATCCTTTAATTAAATTTTGCAGTTTTCTAGTGTCTTCATTATCTAACATTTCACTTGAATTCTCTGACGCGGCGTCATCCATTGAACGAGCATTTATTTTCCAAGCCGAAACTGCAAGGCTCATCGCGTTCTAAAACATTAATCTTCTTGAGATTTGGTTCTCCTACTTTATAACCCTCTAATAGACTACAATAGGACCATAATACATCTTGAAAGCTCGTATAATCCCTGCGCCACAATAATTAAATCTTTGATGCAATGTTTTTTTTTTTTAATTAGTAAAGAAGATTTTGGTGCCAACGAGTTTCGAATCCAAATCCAACGGTGGAGCCAGAAATATTATGTGGTGGGGATAAAAATTATTCTACAAAAAAGCGCGGGGGTCGAAATGAAACGTGGCTCAAAATGAAACGTGGAGCCAGAAAATATTGGCTCAAAATGAAACGTGGCTCTTATGGCAACGGTCGTTTTGGCAATGATATCAAAAAAGGACCCACGTGAATAAAGATTGGACCGTACTTGTTGGCCAATAAGGAATCCGGGAGTGTCATTGTGTTTTCCCTTTCTCTCTGGTACTTTTTTTTTTTTATTTAATAGGAAAGATAAATTTATTGAATTAAAATTCAAGATTACAGATTGTTCTTGTCCTGATGAATCAGAACTTTAGCCCATTCAGGGGTATTATTACGCCAATTGAAACAAAGAGATTGTGATCTTGCAAATTTGGCTAAAGAATCAGCCAAGTGATTGGCATCTCTATGCACATATTTGCAATTCCACTCTGCAAAAGAATAAGTAGAAAAGTAGCATCGTTAACTACATTTTGGGTAGTCCACTTCACAGCATCAAGCCTTCCATTAGCTGCTGTTATTACATTTTGACAGTCTCCTAGCATGGGGCACGTAAGCTTTACACCGTATAATTTTTTTGTTATCCCCATTCTGGACTGGAGGTTGTCAAATACCCTTCGGTTAATCACATTCACATATATCACCATTTACTGCTCGAGTTTGGTGTTTGGTGTAACTATATGTGTTCACACAGCTTTGACAGCCACCGTTGTCCGTCGCGCCCTAAATGTGCAATGCTTTTGTTTTCTTTGCTGCTTTTCCATTTTGAAACGCCAAACCGTAAGACGACCTAGGGCCGCAGACCCACTTCTCGAAAGTAGGCTGAATAGAAAGATTTTTTTTCTTTTTCTTTTTGAAGCACTGTGAACTATTTCAATAAAATCTCTGAAAAGTGTCTAATCTCAGTTACTAAATTTGGAAAATTTCATAGATCTAACATTACAGAAAGCCACCAATTTAATTAAGCATGCAGTCAAGAATTATTCCAACGGCACTTTGTCACCATAAATTTGAGGAAAACCAAAGCTGTCATGACAATATTAGTCACAGAACAGTAAGGTTACAAAAGAATGCCTCAGTTTGAGAATATTTACTCAACATATATACAGGTACACATGTAGATTTACAAACAATCTGTCTCAAATTGAGACTTTCATGCCGATCTAGTAAGTCGATAAGATACAAATGCAAATACAAAGCTCCTCGCGTTCGTACATGATGAATACTGAAACATTTTCTTGCAAATAAGATCACATCACAGCTTTGACATCTTTTAGGTGGTAAGAGGAGCGCGCATCTTGCTTTCATGAATGTAATGTTATTTATTTTGTCTGCAGTACTTTGTTCTGTAAATGAAGGATACAAATACTAAATAAATACTACCAATTGAAGAAAATGATTTCAGTACCTATTTGAATTAGCTAAGCAAGCGGTTTGTAATCACATGCATCAGAAGAAAGAATCCTGCGCAACCAATATTTTATCAGAAGTTATTGATTTCAATCTGTTTCCCGAGTGCCAAGGAGACGAGGAATTTTGACGCATAAGTGGGGAGAGTATGTGACCTTTAAATAATTGGCACTTGGAGCTATGTCGTGAAAGGGGAGCTAGGCACTCGTCTAGGCGCCCAAAGCACACAAGCGTAAAGGGGTCACCTCACCAATAAGGCGCCGCCCAAGGCGCAAAAGGCACGAGCCACTACCTTTGGCAATATTTTTTTCTGGTAGCCTCGGGCGGCTTAGGCACTGATGGCGTGAGGTGAAGGCCTTGGTACCTCGCCTAACCTCACGCCTCACATAACATAGACCTGGAGCAAACTCAATCAGAAGTTGTGATATGATCAACTTGAGATATCAGATTCCATGGTTAGAAGACTAAGGAATTTAAAGCTCCACAAGACAGCAGAAATTCTAAACCAGCAAAACCAGCTGACCATCCACTCAATGAATTCACGGGGTGTTCCAACTAGTGGAACGGAAAAGATATATTTCATGTATTTTCCATTCTTTCAAGTTTATAAATTGGATAAGTAGTTGAGCAAATAAAGACCAAGAAGTGGCTTACCTATTATTTTTTTAATCAACACTTTTTCTAAATGAGTCCTTGATTTTTCTGTAGGAAATTTCTCGATCGTATATCTGCCTGCATTTACAAACATTAAACAAAAGGTTTACTACGAACTGATTTACAATGGTGACTGTACAACACACTCTAAGTGTACGGAACCTAAAGCTACAAGCTTGTCTTTCGACTTACTAGTAATTACAATCATTGAGGTAAAATATTTTTACTACACGATTAACGCGGACACAGAAACTCCATATTTGAGCAATCAAGAAAAAATTACCTGCCGAACAGGTTCTGGAACACGATATTTGCAGGTGAATCTCACAAGCTTAATTGCACTGTCAAGTGATATCCGGTGACCAATAGATACATATATGGGTTTCAACGAATCATTAGTTGACCGCAATGCCTGCATAACAGCAGTCGAAACTATGATGTTGCACTAAATTTCAGACATGAAGTTAAATGCAGCACCGACTTGATACAAACTAGCTACTTACTGCTCCCCATGTGCGACCAGAACACCCAGTTAATATAATTAGATCTTTAGAACAGTTTTCTTCTGCTTCTAGATATTTTCTAACTCCAGACTGTGTAAGACCATCCACATGATGCAGCTAAAATGTATATCAAAAATGACACTTTCAGCTATGAACTTAAGATACTTTATAGCATGAGGCAATACCAATTGTTCTACAAAGTAAAACTCACATTTTTTCCTATCCCAATAGTAGGGATATCGGCAGTAACACCAAGATGACAAGCTAATCCAAAACCTACATCATACAGTTTACCTAGGTTTAGTAATTCCCTCAACACTGTTGTAATCCAAATGAGTCATAACGAAGGCGATAAGATTGAAAAACACAATGAGTCATAATGAAAGCATCCAAGCACTCTATACATATCATCTTCAAAAAAGAATGCTAATATAATGTGAGCATAAAATGGAGTCATTCAAGTGACAAGTAAGGGCGAGTTTGATCACCAGTCATTCATAACTTCAAATTGAACGAAATCTTGCCTCGGGGATGAAGTAATCCATTGCCGTCAACCATCAAACACTGTTACACAAAGTACATTTAAATGATACAACAACTCCGCATTGGGACAGTAATTTATGTGTGTTCTCATCAGCAGTTGACGTTACCACAAAAAGTTTAATAAAAAAAAAGAGAAAAATTCATTCACCTGTGGGTAGAACGGACTACATTCGCGTTTCATTTTCTCCAACAATTCCAGTAGAACTGGAGCCTCTCTGAAAGCTAGGAAACCAGGGATATACGGAATTTGAAGATGAACAATTTTATAATCTTCATATACAACTTGGAAACCACCATTATTAATTTGTAGAAGATCAAGAACAACAATCGAAGCACAAGCTATTGAAGGATCATCTTTTGAGAAACTCAAATCAACACCTCCAACATATCTAATCAATTCAGTATTATTATTATCATCGTTTTCTTTGACTGAAAATTGTGATGATGATTTTGTGGTGGTGGTGGGGATTTTCCAAGTGAAGTTATCTTCTAAAATCAATCTTCTCTTTAGCAAATCCTGGGCTCTGTTTTTTTGTGTGTGTAAAATTTCAGTCAAATACTTCAATAAAATGTGATCTTTATTGAATTAAATTGAGAGTACTTGAGACAAAAATAAAACTTACATAATCCAGCTGCCAGTATCGAATGTTTGATCATCTGATGAAGAACTGGTCGAGGTCTCCTCTTCCATTCGGTAATCAATTAGAATCCAGAAACCCCTAAAAATAACCAGTCTTCTTCTTCATCAGCCTCTTGGCGAAGTTGAAACATTTAACTTATTGACTCGTTTGACTCGGTGGGTTAGTGACTCATTAACTAGAAATGTTTAAATTTGGGGTTGCCCCGTATCAATGAGAAAGCTATTTAAAATTTAGTAACAAACTGAGATCAAATTCAAATAAATTTTACATATCTGTATCAGAAATCATAGGATACAACAAATAAAGCAACCAAAGCAAGGAAAGGAAAAAGGTAGTACACACAATCAAATCAACTCAAATGAACTGAACCCTCTTCTGTCGAGCCATTGGTGGTGCGATGAACTGATGAAGATTTTATATCGAGTCCATTCAGGATACAGACTACAGCAACAACCGTGAATGGTATTAATTGTGAATATGAAACACATGTTAGCTTCTAGAATGGATGGTTTCTAGAATGGCCATTATTTTCTTCCTCCCTTATTTCTTCTTCCTCCCCTTTTTGACAACATCCCTTATTTTTCTTCCTTTTCTTTTTGACAATATGTTTTTTGTAATGTATATAAATAGGTCACCTTGTAAAGAATCAGATACACAATCAATACACAAATTATGAAGTGAGAACCTTAAGTTTTTGTCATGGTATCAGAGCATAGTATCTAAAAATTCTAGTATCCAAAATTCTTTCCGTTATCGTTCAATATGTCGCGTGAAGATTATCAACCTATCACCGTAAAGTTTGATGGAACAAACTATAACCATTGGTCCTTCCTTATGAGAAGTTTCCTCAAAGGAAAAGCTATGTGGAAATATATTGATGGTAAAGCCAAGAAGCCCAAGTCTTTGTCTCTCTCTGGTCTTTGTTGTTACAGATAAAGAAGTTGATCCTAGCAAAGAAAGACAAAGGAACCGAAGGAGAAAGCGGCGAAGACTAGGAGATCAACAATCACAAGATACTCACATGGATAAGCAATAAGTAATCACCTCCATAAGTATGCAACTTACTTGGTTTTGAGACCGCCAAAGACGCATGGGAGTTTCTTTCAAAAAGGTATACCCAAATCAACTTTGCTCAACGTTACAAACTAGAACAAGATATTCGTTCTATGAAGCGTGCAGATGGATCAGTCAATCTCGGACTTTCATTCGAGATGTCAATTATATGGAATCAGCTAGCACGATGGAACCCAATTGGACTATAGATATCGAATCGTAGCGAGAAATATAGAGAAGAGTCGCGACTGGTTCAACTCCTAATGGCGTTAAGAGATGATTTTGAGACTGTAAGAGCTTTAATCCTTCATCGATCTCCTCTCCCTACTATAGAAGCTGCATTGTCTGAGCTTATTACTGAAGAAACTCGGAAAAGGATCAAGCCAGAGATACCTGCTGTGTTTGTCGTTCCTTCGCGTGGAGGTTTTAATAATACTGTCAACTCTCATAGAAACTACCGTGACATGTCACAGGTTCAGTGTTACAACTACAAGAAGCCTGGTCACTTGGCCAAGAACTGCACTTTACCAACAACACAGAGTATGTCACAAACATCAGCATCTCAAATTCCAACTCACCAAGGATCAAACTCACAAATTCAATGCAATTATTGTAAAGAACCCGATCATACAGTAGGAAACTGTACATCTCCATTTTCAAGAAACATGAGAGAAAGAAGAAGGTTAAATGGAACTGCATACACATCTATGCCTTCCATTCTTGCAGCACCTGTGTTAGAAAGAAGCCCTGAATCATCATCATCTACATCAAATAATCTTGCTTATATTCAAGAGATGCTCAAACAAGCCCTTGCAATTGGTAATAATAATTCTACAACAGCATCTGCTTTTTCAGTTCCCACAGGTACCTTTTCAAATGGTTGGTTTCTTGACTCAGGTGCTTCTAATCATATGCCATTCAATTCTAATGTATTTGAAAGCAAGCATCCTATTGTTACACCTAAAATCCAAACTGCGGATGGATCCGAAATAGTTGCTAGTCATATTGGACATGTTAAAGTCTCAGATAAAATACGTGTACCTGATGTGTTACTTGTTCCAAAGATCAAGATGAATCTTATATCAATTGGGCAACTGTGTAATCAGGGTTTTAACATTTATTTCTTCTCCTTTGGTTGTGTAATACAGAATCCCAGGATAGAGAATCTTGTTGGGATAGGCCGTAGAGTTGGCAGATTATATCTCCTTGAAACTCTCATTGTTCCTCAACAATCAAAGAATGAACTTACTGCTGCAGTTGCAAACTCCTTCCTTTCTTTGTGTCCCCATTTATGTCTTGGCATTCTAAGCTAGGCCATGTCTCTTTTCCGCGTCTTACATATATGATCAATAAAGGACTGTTAGGAACAATTCAAGTTGATAAAGAACCTTATTGCATTTCGTGTAAGTTGGGTAAACAACCTGCGCTTCCTTTTAATAATAGTGTTACACATTCAGTTGAACCTTTTGATCTTATTCATTCAGATGTGTGGGGAAAGTCTCCCATTGCCTCTAAGGGAGGGGCTTTATATTATGTTATCTTCATTGATGATTTTTCTCGTTTTACATGGCTATACCTTTTCAGTTCCAGATCAGAATTTTTGAAAATATACACAGATTTCTCTAGAATGGTCAAAACTCAATTTAGAAAATCCATTAAAACTTTCCGTGCTGATCAAGGAGGTGAATACATATCAACTCCTTTCAAAGAATTTCTCAAAACAGAAGGTACTATTCTTCAGTTATCTCGTACAGAAACTCCAGAACAAAATGGTATAGCAGAAAGAAAACATCGTCACATCATAGAGACAGCTAGAACCCAACTTCTTTCAAAGATCAGTTCCATCTAATTTTTGGGGTGAGTCAGTCCTTACTGCAGTTTACACAATAAACCGCATTCCATCTATAGTCACAGGAGGAATATCACCTTATGAACGTCTCTATGATAAGAAACCTAATTATTCTGAGCTTCGTGTCTTTGGTTCAACTTGTTTTGTTCTTCTCACAGAAAGAGAACGAAACAAACTCAGTAAAAAGAATGCTATCTGTGTGTTTTTAGGCTATGGTATTGAACAAAAAGGTTATCGTTGTTACGATCCAGAGAGTCGACGCTTACGTGTTTCTCGTCATGTTCATTTTGGGAAAATATACCTTTTTGGTCTCTTCCTAGTAGCAAGTCTTCTACTCTAGAACAGTTTACGTATCTAGATCCTTTTGAGGATATATATCTATCCAACTCTCAGCCTACAATTATTCCATCAACCACCACAGAAGTCACTCCTCTTGAAAATTTCGAAACTCCACATGACCACTCTATGGAAAATCCTGACATTGCTTCTCCAGAAGGGGATCTTGTACCTGAAAATGATGTTTTGCCTCCACGAACTCGTCGACCACCAGCCAGGTTTGCAGATTATCATTGTTCTTTGTCATCCATTTTATCTATGCATGAACCAAAATCATACAGGGAAGCATCTTTAAGTCCAGTCTGGCAAACATCTATGGGGGAAGAACTCACAACACACAAGGACGCTGGTACATGGGATATGGTTGACTTACCACCAGGGAAAACAATTATTGGAAGTAGATGGGTGTACAAGATCAAAACAAATTCAGAAGGCAAGATAGATCGTTACAAATCTCGTTTGGTTGCTCAAGGATATACCCAAGAATATGGTATAGACTATGAAGAAACATATGCTCCTGTTGCTCGTATGACTACGGTACGTACTCTCCTTGCTATTGCTGCTGCTCATAATTGGAATATGCATCAAATGGATGTCAAAAATGCCTTCCTTAATGGAGAACTTCGAGAAGAAGTGTATATGAGACCACCACCAGGAATGGTTCATTCTCCAAATCAAGTATGTAAGCTTCGTAAAGCCTTATATGGACTTAAACAAGCACCATGAGCTTGGTTTGAGAAGTTTTCTAATGCTATCCTTCAGTATAGATTCAATCAAAGTGCTTATGATTCAGCAATGTTTACTCGATCAACTAAGAAGGGTATGGTTATTCTCCTCTTGTATGTTGATGATATGGTTATCACAGGTGATGATCTAGAAGGAATTCTTTGCTCTTAAACTTCATCTTAGTTCATGTTTTGAAATGAAAGACTTAGGTTTTTTAAGGTATTTTCTTGGTATCGAGGTCGATAAGTCATCTGATGGTTATTTCATCTCACAAGTAAAGTACGCCTCCGAAATTCTTCAACGTGCTGGGTTAACAGATAGTAAAACTGCAGATACACCTCTTGAACTAAATGTGAAGCTTAATCCCTTCGAAGGAAAAGTTTTATCCAATCCTACATTATATCGTCATCTTGTGGGAAGTCTCAATTACTTGACTATCACAAGGCCAGACATTAGCCATGCAGTTCATGTAGTTAGTCAGTTTATGTCTGCTCCAATGTCCACACATTATGCTGTAGTACTTCGGATATTACGTTATATCAAAGGCACCTTGTATCAAGGTATAAAGTTCTCATCTACTTCTGATATTTGTCTTCATGCATATTCAGATTCAGATTGGGCTGGTGACATCACAGATAGACGCTCAACCACAGGATATTGTGTGTTTCTAGGCAAATCTTTGATCTCTTGGCGTAGTAAGAAACAAAGTGTAGTTTCTCGGTCTAGTGCTGAGGCCGAATATCGAGCTCTTGCTCATACAACTTCTGAGATTGTTTGGTTACGATGGCTCCTTGAAGATATGGGAGTTCATTTATCAGAACCTACTCCATTGTGTTGTGACAATAAGGCTGCTATTCACATTGCCCATAATGACGTGTTTCATGAACGTACGAAACATATTGAGATCGATTGTCACTTTGTACGACATCACTTCAAGGAACAGACTATTGTTTTACCTTTTGTTCGCTCGGAATTGCAACTCAACTGATTTATTCACCAAAACACTGACTTCACTGTGCGAGTTTTTTGGTTTCCAAACTCAACATGTGTGTTGCACCATCTTGAGTTTGAGGGAGGGTATTAATTGTGAATATGAAACACATGTTAGCTTCTAGAATGGATGGCTTCTAGAATGGCCATTATTTTCTTCCTCCCTTATTTCTTCTTCCTCCCCTTTTTGACAACATCCCTTATTTTTCTTCCTTTCCTTTTTGACAATATGTCTTTTGTAATGTATATAAATAGGTCACCTTGTAAAGAATCAGATACACAATCAATACACAAATTATGAAGTGAGAACCTTAAGTTTTTGTCAAATGGTACATAAAAAATACCCACAAGCTTAAGTGAACCCTTTTTTCCCGATCCAATCAACTCTGACAGAATCGAAGACAAGCTAGTAACAGCAGAAATACCATAAATCAAGCAAGTCTTTTTGACCCAGGATCTTTTCTTGACGATACCATAAAAACTAGCCATACAGAGAGGCCATTGGAGAAGTAGCTCAGCCCACACAAGTCCGATGAAGAAATGGGGTTTGTCAGAAATCAAATAATCATTGTTATCTTGAGCGTATTTTGATACTAAGTTGACAAGGAATTTAGGAAAGATTTCAATAGGTAAAACTGTTTGACCATTGAATAATGGAATTTGAATTGAAAGGAAGAAAAAGTAAACGGAAAGGAATCCATTAATTAGCTTCTGAAGAAACATTTTTTCTTTTCTTTTTTCTGTAAGATCCTAAACTCTCACTCTGTCTGATCTCTCTGATGGTGGAATTTTGAAGATGCTCAGCTCCTGCAGCCCAACAGTGTTTGACTTTCAAGGATCACGTAAGAGCGGGTAGCTTGGAACGTCTCTATCCTCCATCCTCCCCAAAATAGTCAAAGGAGTGTAGGCATGGACATGGTCTGGATTGGCATTGGTTTTCTCCTCAACCCATATCCAATGCAATATATGGCGGAACGCAAGTGTGATACCCGCATGCCCCATCCAATCCAGAATCCAATGGACGTACGAATAGGCGGACTGTATGGTGATAAATCCAATAGATTTTTTTTACAATTGATACTCCCTCAGACCCATCAAAGGTGACATATTTCAAGTTTTCACAATTAATTCTTAAGGTTAGGAGGGGGAATAATTTTAGTTACTTTTTTCCAATTGCATCATTATGGATAACACAATAGTAAAATTTAGAAATGAAATATCTCTCAAACTAGGCCACAGATATTTATAGCTATTATATCACTGAAACATTTTAAAGAACGCGCGATTGGGGATGCTTAAACTAACTGGGGAATAGAGGAAAATGACAAAAACTGGATCCAAATATCAAATCAGGGTCACCCATTATCTAAGTATTTTACCTAATACCTAATCTACCCCTCACTAATCAGGTTTAGTGCTTAATTATAATTAGTAAATTCATCAGATTATTTGTTAAATGATTAATATGTATTTTTATTTTTATTTGGGTGACTGAGGTGAGAGTAGAAGGAGGGAAAAAAATTGAGAGAGAACTTTTTTTTGGTAAAAATGGAGGATGATTGTACAAGCACTCCCAATACTCAGGTATAGGTGCCAACGTGCTGAAAATTTGATTTTTTTCTTTGAATCCACTACTGTTGCAGCTGAAATAGCTCGGTGCCGGCATGGACGTAGTATGAATAAAATGCCGGCAGCAGCATTTCCGACATTGTATTCATACTATGTCCATGCCGGCCAACAATATCCCCCATTTTGAAAGGCTAGCCGGCATTGTATTCAACCGAAAAAATCATGCCGGCATTTGTTGGAAATTTCCATAAATGTTTGCCACTATCCTGGCGGGTCCGTTTTGAATATTTTTTCTGGTTTCGAAAAGTCCACTGCCGGCACAGTTAGTTAAATCTCGAGCATGCCGGTACTACTAACGGCATAGTATGTTGCTTAAATTTCTTTGTCGGCACATGATGTAAAGTATCCATAAAATTGAATTTTTTTCTCACTTGACTACCGGCATTGATAGATTTCTATCGAGCATGCCGGCATTTAGTGACGGCATGGTCTTCATCACTTCCGGCGATGTAAAAAAAATTAATTTCAGAGACGGTCTTCATCACTTCCGGCATGGTCTTCATCACTTCCGGCATGGTCTTCATCACTTCCGGAATGGTCTTCATCACTTCCGAATGTAAAAAAAAAAAATCGTTTTCAAAGTGAGGAGCCGACAGAGAAGGAGAAGAGAATTTGAAAGAGAGTGGGGAAAATTTAGAATTTGAAAGGGAGTGGGGAATATTTAGGTTTCAAAGTCCTAACCCTAAGAGAGATTAATAAGAAGTGAAGATGGAAATGGGGATATGATTTTGTTTTTTGATTTTTATTTTGAGGGAAGGGTATTTTAGTATTTTTGCCCTCCAAAAACACTCCTTAGCAGACATTATTGGTTGGGTGAAGTAATTTATATCCCTCAATTAGTTCAAGTATCCCATCGCGCGTTCATTTTAAAACACATACATCACGAATATAAACATGACTATCTAATTATAAATATTTCTCATACTATCATTTAATAACAATTTAAAGGGTGATTTTAGATATACTAGTACGACCGTTGCCACGGTGGGAGGGCCGACCGAAGAGAAATATGAAGATGGGTTTGTCTGCGATTACTTTCGTCCCGTTTAAGAAAAGGTGATACTTTCATCCCGTTTAAAAAAAAAGTGATACTTTAGACCCGTTTCAGAAAAAGTGATACTTTCTCCCCGTTTCGTAAAAAGTTATACTTTTGTCCCGTTTTGAAAAAAATGGATACTTTCGCCACGTTTCAGAAAAAGTAAACAGAGCGAAAGTATCACTTCTCTCGAAACAGAGTGAAAGTATCACTTTTTCTGTTATGCATCCTTTGTGGTGGTTGCATGATGTGTTATGCATCCTTTGTGGTGGTTTGTATAATGACTATGCATTTAATTTTCGAGAATTGTGCCTAAAATGAAAGTATCACTTTTCTTGAAAATGAGGGAATACATCGTCTTATTAGTTGCAATGGAAAATTAGTTGATGCATAAACCAAAATATGGTTACATAAAGTATTATGTCCTTTGTGGTGGTTTTCATAATGGATATACATTTAATTTTCTAAAATTGTGCCTAAAATGATAAATACCTCCGAATTTTTCGTAAAAACTCAAAATTTGATATTGTTGTTTGTGCTCGTTGGATAGGTTTTTTTATTAGCTTTCCAACGAGATAAAATTTGTAAAATTCCGAGGCACGGATTTTTAGATATGTTATATTAAAGTTTGCATTCCAATTATACCCCTGAAAAGATAGGATACAAAATGAGTTATAGTAATTAGACTAAAAGGAAGGGATATTTTTGGTTTTTCGGCCCTAACAATTTCCAATCTTTTTGTGTCAATTGATCACTTACATTTTACAAAAAAAATGACCATATAAAGGTCCTCCCTCGCTTCGCTCAGTCGGCGCAATTATTTTAAAGATTGACTTTTGAAGGGACACAAAATTAAGTTGAAAAGGTCATCTTTGATGGGACGGAAGGATTATTAAAAATACATCTCATGTTTTTGTCGAAGGCTATTCTGAAGTTCCAACTAACAAAATCTAAACAGGTAGATTTTATTCTTTCCGGGGAAAAAAAACCACACTTTCGATCCAGCAAAAATGCTAAGTAAAGTTAGAGAAGATGAACCCAAGATCACGAAAAGGACATCATGGCGGGGATTATGAACTTTCCTCTAAAATGATAGTTTCATACTCCCTCCGTCCAACTTTACTTGCCAAAATTGTGTTTTTTTTAGCAAATTTGTACCAAAAAATTGAAATATTTCCCATTAAAATTTTCTAATTATCAAGACAGAAACAAAAACTAGGATATCAAAATTTGTATATTAAACAAAAAATTTGGAAGACCAATGGTGTATGTGGAAGTAATTTGAATTTCTTTCAAGTTTTTGCAAAATCCAATTTTGGCAAGTAAAATTGGACGGAGGGAGTATATGTTACATTTATCTCGCTCCCTTCTTCTTCTTTTTTTTCGTAAAGAAGGAATAAACCTCATACATTCAATAAGACCTTTCCTACATGATTATGAATCTCGACATGAATTTTTTTTTTTCATCAAAGAGGAGAGAGATGAAGTCGTACAGCTTTCACCCACCCTAAAGAAAACCTCCCTCAAAACCGCTTTTGACTAGTCAAATACCACTATTTCTTTATCTAAAACCACTATATTTTTTCTAAAACCACATTTTTCTTCCCTGAAATCTTACTATTTCTCTTCTAGTTTCTCTCTTTTCTCTTGGTGATTAGCTCGGATCCCCTAATCTCTGTAGTAGATCGTCTTAAATCCTTTTGCTTTATTCCTTTTTCTTAGATCTCTATTAGGACTCTGGATCTGTTTTATAATTGGTTGTTTTTGTGATTCTGAATACTATTTTGTGATTTCGTTCCTCTTTTTTCTTACAAGTTTTGGTCCTAGTTGTTTTTCCTTTCGAAGCCTCCTTAAATTTGCTGTTTTTTTTGCTTTGGTGATGATGAAGCTTGAAATTATGTCTCATAAGTCCGATGATACTATTCCAAAAGATGTGAATCCCATTCCCTCGTCGGACGAGGACCTCATATGTCAGTTGTTGAATCAACTGGAGCTAAATCTCAATGCTCGGAAACCCTTTGTTAATCAGCTTCTGGGAATCATTTCTCTTAATGATCAAGTAGAACAAGTAATAGCCTCAAGTAGTAACAATTACGGAGATGATACTTTGGTTGATGAAGTTTTAGAATCTCCTTTGGCTTGTGTTGTTGAAGATTCAGAGATGCATACTAGTTTTCCGGTAGCCGAAATTACTCTCTCCGGTGACCCACATATGGTTCCAGTTGATAATGGCTCTTACCTTGTCATTTCAAAGACGGATTTGATTAACCTTAAATCCTCTGACGAGAAGGAAGAAATTACCGTGTTCAATAATACCAAGGCTACTGAAATTGGAGTTTCAGGGGATAAAAAGGTGTTTGTTACTACCAAAATTCTCATGTCCGACGATTCTTCTAGAATGGCGACTTATAACAGTTTTCAGGCAGAAACGGATGGTGATTCAGGAGACCTAGTTAGTTAACTCTCCTCTGCTGACCTGAATCTTGGCCTGGAATATATGGATTATTGGTTTGCTAGGAATTATTTAGCTTGTTGGATCTTCTTCTACATGAGTGGTCTGTTGGGCTTTTCTCACGAAGATCCGAGAACGAGTAGGGATATCGGGCAATTCAATAATTGGGTCAAGCCAACTACTGCTTCTGCTAATGATTTCTATCGGTATTCTTCCTTCATCCTCCTTTATGAATGTAATACTCTTGCTCATATGAATGTTGTGATGATTTATATCCTTATAACTATAAGACAAGTTCAACTTGACTACTACTTCTTCGAGTTGGATGAAAATGATAACCATGTTGTTTTGCCTGTGATAAATTCTTTAGGGCCTAGATATTCAATAAACCCATATGGAGCTGTTTTGGTATCTTGCCTGGCTGATAAGGATTACTACTGTCTAAGAAGAAATTTTAAATATGGTTTTGTTCTTATGGGTTTTTATACAACTTATCTGGATCCTGCTTGCATGAAAACTGATGCCTTTAGACAGATAAAACTGGATATTTATCTGTTCTCTCGAGAACGGAAGTGTTTTACCTTTTCTGATTTTGGAAAATATGTTATTAGTTTGATGAATCTCTTGGAGGAAAATTTTGTGATGTGGACTTATTATCCTGGAGGCTGTTTGAGCAGTGGTATGGTTATATTTGATAATTTTCTCTGGCTTGTAACTTTTCTGAAAGTTAGCTTTGTCCTGCATCCTTGTGGGATTGTTAAGATAATTGAGCAGGGTGAAGAGGACTGTCGTAGATTCAATCAGAATCGAAAGGATAATCTCTTTCCTATTTGCCCTTGTATAGCCTGCTATAAGCAATTACTCATTATAGTTGTTGCTTCAAGACAGATTGAACTAGATCTTTACTTGTTCTCTCAAGTTTGGATTGGCTTGACCTTGCTGACCTTTCTTGAGTTTGATCTGAGTCGAATGTTTATTTCAGAGGATGATGCTATTTGGTTGGCTAATCATACCAGATGTTTATTAAGTGTTTTCTATAGTAAGAATGACAGTCTGTTCAGGTCTGTTGTGTGTCTGAATGGTTCTTTATTTTCTGAAATTAGAGCTGTAATAATTTCTAGTTTATCTTCTCGGCATGTTGTTGAGGTTATGCATATCTTTTTTGGGCTGGTTGCTTCTAAAAGTTTCTCTTCAAATCAGTCTATTTTCTTGAGTTCTCGGGATGATCTGATTGTCTTCAGATTTTACTTGTGTTGGACTTACCTCAATATTAGACCTTTTATCCAGTTTACACCTACGGGGGCTAGGGCATTAAGTACTTATGATTGGAACAAATGGAAGATGTGTAGTTGCAGGAATTCCCACACTACACCCTATTCAAGAATTTATTAATATTTATGACATAACTTGAAGATTAAAGACACTTTTTCATTAATATGATCTTAAGGAATTTTACAAAGATCAAGAACACATAACACTTGATAAAGATTTTCTCTCTCCTAAAAACCTTCCTAGCTCTCAAAAATTCATCCCTCTCTATGGAACTATTCATTTCCTTTATATAGGGATTTACACAGTGGATTACAGCTCATTTACAGCTAAGATTCCCTCTAATTTCGGATCTAGGTTCCTGCGATAAATCGCAGGTGGCACCGCCTTAATATTTCGTAGGCTTTATCGATTCATCGCAAAAATGTCGCTCTCTTCTCATGCTTCTGTCGTTTTCATCCGATATGTCATTCCTTACGTCACCTTGAGATGTTTCGCATAATATCATTGATATATCGCAGAATTGTTGTTTATTATTGATGTATCGCAGATCTGTTGTTTATTTCACAGGAATATTGTTGTAACAATATTCTGATCCTACATCTTGCCTCTTCTCATATCTTTTCTGCGAAGAAGATAAAGATCATGAGAACTTAAGTTTCTTGATTAGACGCAACTCCTTGTCTTTTCACATTCCATTCATTCTGACACGTCTCTGCATCCATCGCTAGATATTCTACGCGTGTTTTTTCTCTCATTTATTCCTTGACACGTCTTTTTTCAACCGTTGAATTCTGACCATTCATGTCTTTTCTTCATTAAATGCATTGATGTTCTCGATAATCTTCTTTTCTTATAAATATCTTCTTCGCTAATCTCCCCTCTTCTTTTTACTCTCTCTTTTTTCTTTTCTTTTTTACTTCTTCTCCGCAACTCTACTGTTCTTCATCTTCTTCCGCAAATTCCGGATCTTATTATCGTTTTAATTTAATTTCTTTATTCTTCTTCGTCTTAATCATCATTCCCATTTAAAAATGGCACCTGCTAAGAAATTAGGTCAACCCACTTTCCAAAAACACCATCAGAAACTCAAAGCTTTAGGTTTCACACTTTTTGAGATCCCTGGTCAGACCTCAGACTCTGATCTCTCCATTGATTTAGTTTCAAGATTTCCCTCTTCCAATGAGAAAATCCTTATTTCGCTAGGTCAACTAGAAGCTGGCCTTTCTATCCCTCTTTATAACCCAGATCTTCCTCTTTTTTATGAAATTATTTCTCACACTAAATTTTCACGAGCAATCTACCAATTAAGCGGTGATTGTATTCGTCTCATTCTCGAATATGCCTTTCGTGGAGCCGGTAAAGGATCTCGCTATCCTGAAACTGTGAAACATCCTGATTTTAAAGATATCCCGATTATTGCAGCGAAATATACCGTGGAGAATTTCTTTGCGAATTATCAAGTGATTCCCATGAAAAAAGATAGCACGTGTTGGGCGGTCCGTTTGAATAGGAATAAAAAGATAGCGAAGGATAAACTTCTTATGCAAGATATAGATTATCACTCAAGTAAAAACCATGGTCCACGCTTCTCAAAAGATGACAAATGGTGCAAATTTCCTCTCCTCCTTGAAGGCCCATATATTTCTAGCATTCTTGACCTACCTGCGAATCCTGCAAGTTTTGCGGCGTATCGTCCTTGGGTTTTAAATTGGTCTGAAAGGAACTCTGAGGTATATCTCGCAAAATTTATCTTTGTTCGCATATTTGGATAAATGTATTATTCTTACTGATTATTGAAATATCTTTTATCAGATTGAAAGAATGAAGCTTAGCTATGTCAACACTGGGAATCCCAATCTCCTACAAATTTTGAAAACTTTCACAGATGAAGTAAGAAACAATCTTCTATAATCTTTTACAATATATTGTTGCCCCTGTTTCTTATCTTTATGTGTGATTGTTTTCAAGGAAATTCCATTTGTCGCGGTGGTTGAAGCCAAAGATAAAGGCAAAATAATAGCAACTCCAAATGAAAGTTCTGGTGCTTCTCCTCACCGCAATAAAAATCAAACCACCGACGGTCCTCCAAAGAAGATAAGAAAAACTCAACCACTTCCTTCTGATAATTCTCAACTCAAAAAGATTTCTACTATTGCTGAAAGAGATAATGAAACTGAAAAAGATAGTGGAATTAATAATGATGCCTCAGTAGGCACTTCAATGCATATCTCTTCCGCAAGGATTAGGTCTGCGATGGGTCTTTCTCAATCTGAGACTCCAATGGATCAACTATCAAATATTTTCAGAAACCCCTTACAAGGTATTGGAGATGATGATATTACTCGTACTTGCGACTATCTCTCAAAGATCTGCGACGCTTCAATTTTGACTAATAATAAAGATCTTAAAGGAGTCTCGCGATTTATCAACCCTGGTTTTATTCATGCGTTAGCTTCGCTGGTATGCCCCTTTCCTTCATTTTTCTTGCAGTAAACTTTACATTTGTCATGAATATCAAAGATTTTTTACTTATCTTACTTATTTTCTCTTTTCTGTCACAGACTGCAAGAGCTTCTTTTTCTGTTGCTTCAAAATTAGAAAATAGATTATCATCATCACATAAAAGGCTTACTGATTCACAATCTGATTCTGCGAAACTTCTCGAGAAAAATAAGAAATACGAAGCTGAAATCTCCATTCTTCGCGAAAGATGTAAGTAGTTGGAAGTATCTGGGAATACTGATCTTCTTAATAAAAACAAATCGCTTGAAGTAGAAATTCAAGTTCTTCAACATAAGTTAATTGATAAGGAGAAATTCTGCAAACAAGTTATTGGTATAATTCTCCCTTTTTTTTTTTTAGCTTATTTGGGCAACCATTTTGCAGATGCCTATAATCTTACTGATGAAGCCATCATTCTTAATTCTTTTGATGAACCCATAGATGAAACCACTCTTCTTGAGCATCTTAATGATGCTTTAAATAATTATTCGGATGAAAAAAATTAGTACTTTGTCCATTGATGAGCTTAAATATCATATCTCCCTTATGAGAATGGATTATAGATCTGTCTTGAGCACATCCAATAGTTTAAAGACTTGCAGAGATGAATTTAAAGAGAAAATCAAAGTCTTAAAAGCCAAGAAAAGTGAACTTGAGAAGGATAAAGAACGTATTACTCTTCAAGGCGCTGAAGCTCAATCAAAATTTCGCAATACCCTAATTGATACTGAACTTGAGAGAGATATGCTTAAGGATGAAAACATTAAACTTCTTACAAGAGAGAAACAAATCCGTTCCCATCTTCTCATTCAAAGTGATGATGAATTTGCATGGGCTGCGACAATTCTCGATAATGCTAGGAAAAACTTAGCGATAGATGTCAGTCTTCATACCGAGCAAGAAACCTTGATACAAGAAATGATTCATGAAAGAGAAGGTTATTTATTGCTCCTCTAACATCTTTATATTTCTTGTAGATTTTCAACAATTTTCTAACTTGTTGCTGTATTATCGCAGAATCTGAAGAAAAATATTCCACAAGGATAACAGAACTTGAAGAAGAAAAAAGTGTTCCTGCGAAAAATCTTGCTTCCCGTAATGATAAAATCTCTAGATTGCGAGAGAAAATAAAGATATCCAACTCCAATTTGCGTAGTAATCTTCTCACCGTTCACAATAATGCTATTGAGAAAGTTTGTAAAGATAATGATCTTCCTCTTAGTCTATATCCTTGTCTCTTGGATAATATTCCAGCCAGTTCTGAAGTACCAGTTATTTTCGACAGTGAAGCTGATATAGATGAGAATGAAAGCGAAGATGAAGAAGGAACTAATGACGAAGATAATGAAGACGAAGATGAAGATAATGATGAAGATAAATCTCAATAGTTTTGTTTTTTCTTTTTGATCTTCTCCTATATTTATCTCTTTCTTTCTTGCGACAATTATCTGCGACAAATTGTAATATTCTTTCTACAAATTATTTGTAGCTCCTGATGTCTTTCAATATATAAATTATTTGCCTCTATCTGTCTATTATTTATATGAATTTATCATATAATGATGAATAACGATTTTTACCATTCTATGCATCATTCCCATACTTTCCTCTTGTTATTAATCTGCAATATGATAAATGAATTAGTGAAAATATTTCTGCGAAAAATCTGTTATATGCTTCGCAGATATAATCTCTCTTGTGGTCTTATTTCGCCTTCCTAGTTAAAGGTCTTATTATGCCACTTTTATGCGACAAGATCGCTGGACATTCTTAATTTTCTCTGTAATAATATCCATTGATCTTGCCTTATCATTTAATTTTAATCTCTGCGACAATATGATAAATCTAAGCCTTCTTTTGAGATTAATCTCTCTTTGCTTTTTAAGACTTATGACATTGTCGTCTTTTCGAGGAAATCGCAGGACGTCTTTGCGATTTATATCCTCTTATTATTGATTTCATTTATCTCATCTTTTGATCTTATCGCAAAAACCCATTGATCTCATCTTAAAATTTCTCTTTAGGATTTTTGGCATGTCACGAGGAAATATGACGGGCCTAAATATTCTTGCGAATATAAAGTCCCATGACATTGCTGTCTGTGTCACGCGACAATATGACGAGCCTAAATATTCTTGCGATTATAAAGTCCCATGACATTGCCGTCTTTTTTGATACACAGCTCCCTAATGGAGGGTATCGCCCTTATCTCTCCCCCCCCGGTTTCCCCTTCAAGGATTATACATCGGCCATACAAGACTAGAACTTTCCCATACGGTTCTGCCAACAACCAGTTGTTTTCGCAACCTTGTCTTTTATGCCTTATATGGCTTATAGTTACAAGACTGCACCCTAAGTGGGGTTTTCTTTGGGCCGAACACACCATAAGCCAAGACTTTCCGTGGATGTCCAGGGTAGGTTCATACATCCCGGGAACCCACAACTCAACCGTGTACCTCGGCGCCTTGATCATACTTTGCATTTCTTAGGAGAAACTCTCAGGCGCCCAACCAGGGTATAAACTTATATAGTTGGGAATCCAAGTTATCTCTCCCGGATGTATTTTCTATAATCCCAAATCTCCATGACTAGGTTCCAGCAGCGGTATAGCCTTTCCCATAGCCATGCAAAGAGATACCCCCCTTATGACGCACTTTAAGGACATTGCCTCTTACGGAATAGAATCCGCGAACTAAGGTGTACGCCATAAAAGTTCGTCCCATTCTTATATATTTTTAGGCTATTTGCGCCCATTTTATGCATTTGCATTAAAAATTCTTACATGATTCTAAATCATCATCTTTTTCTTTTAAGAGAAAAATTCTTATTTTTGAGCAAAGTTTTTCTTTTAATATTCTGTGTGCACATTTTTTGCTGTTCTTGTTTTTCGATTGTTCGCAACATGATACTGTTGCACTTCTTTTCTTCTGTGACGAATGATTATTCGCAATTTCTTGATACTTGATTTATCGCAACACCTTATACTTGTTTCTCCTGCGAAGAATGAAGATTTCAACTTTTTCCCATATTCGCATGATTAATCACCATTGATTCTTTTGGGACAAACTATTCTTGTAATATATCCTTTCCCCGTAACTCTATATTGTCCACCATCAATTTTTCAGCTCTTTGAGTTTGCCTCCTGTTATGTTGCAAATTACGATTTCGGGCATTTCTTTCTTCGCAAGTATTAATGTCAACTTCATAACACTTTTTGCCTTCAAACCAATCACCTTTAATTATCCCAATACCATGAGGATGTGGAAACTTTATGCATTGATGATATGTTGATGCTATTCCCAAGATCCCATGGAGCCATGGTCTTCCAATTAAGGCATTGTAAGGAGATTCTATATCCACTACACAAAACTTGATTTTTGAAGATATCTTGTTCAACAGAATTTCCATAGTAATTTCTCCTTTTGGCTTGTTTGCAGTGCCATTAAAACTATAGATCTTGTAAGTTGAAGGGATTAATTCATCATCTCTTCCACCCATTGTGCGATAAGTATGATAAAATAAAATGTCTACCGAGCTACCAGTGTCAATTAAAACTTTATCTATTTCCCAAGAATCACTTGCTGCGTCACCATCATCTTCTTCTCCTTCTTCTCTGTATTTTGGATTTATCTCTAACTTCACCACCAATGGGTTTTCATGCATCTTCCCGGGCTCTGGTATCTCTTCTGCAGTAAAAGAAATAACTTGTTTCTACCATTCTTCTAACGGAGAAATCTTCACAATATTCATCACCTCTCTTCCCTCTATATCCCTTGCAAATACTCTGCTTAGCACATTGTCATGGAAATCCTCTATCGTTTTCTGCGAATGTACAATTGAATTGCAAAATAGATTTTTTGCTTGTAGCTCCTACTTCAATGACAAATATTTCGGCTTCTTTTGCAACATTAACTCTGCGAATTTCGGTGCTTGGAAATTGCTGCGGTTGTAAATATCTTGCTAGAAAATGATTTAATTTCCCCTGTTCAATCATTCGCAAAATAATTCTTTTTACATTTCTACAATTATGCACAGAATGACCATGAAAATGATGATAAGGACAGAACTCTTGATTTTGGTTGTTAGGATGTGGTTCTTTCCCCATGTTCCAGGGTGAGGGTATATTCTCCATCAAAATAATCGCTTCCCAAATCTTGTCTATACCGGTATTTAAAGGTGGAAATTTGATGTCTTCCCACATATTCCTCTGACCTCTTTGCTCTCTTGAATAATTCTGCCTCTGTCCACCATAAGTCTCCTATGGTTGATCAAACCTTGGGACCTTATTATTGTTATTGCGATTATAAAAATTTCTCTCCTTTTCCAATTCCTCCTGATCTCTACTCCCCATTGCTACTATCTTATGTTGATTACCAGTCTCCATTTTCTCTCGCGGATTTTGGGAAGTACTTGCTACTGTATTAATCATCCTTGGTAACAAACTTCCATTTGCCGTGGCTAAATTTGTGCCTGCGAGAATTGGATAAGACTCCATCTCATTTTGTTTTTCCTCCAAAGCGATGTATTCTTCTTGCAGTTCTGTCATGGTAATTGTGTTTTTAACTCTGAAAACCTGGATGTATAATAGATTCGTCGCAAACATAGTGTTTGTACCCTATTTAAAATAGGCACATGCATACCGCACAAGTTTTTTAAGTTAACGGTAGACCGTGGGTTATCAAGGTAATCCACGGGGCTCAATAGAGCTAGACCGGGCACGCCCGGAGGTTTATTAAAACCTGACCGTGGGTTATCAAGGTAATCCACGGGGCTCAATAGAGCTAGACCGGGCATGACCGGAGGTTTATTAAAACCTGACCGTGTGTTATCAAGGTAATCCATGGGGCTCAATAGAGCTAGACTGGGCATGCCCGGAGGTTTATTAAAACCTGACCATGGGTTATTAAGGTAATCCACGGGGCTCAATAGAGCTAGACCGGGCATTCCCGGAGGTTTATTAAAACCTGACCGTGGGTTATAAAGGTAATCCACGGGGCTAGAGAGCTAGACGGCATGCCCGGAGGTTTATTAAAAACCTGACCGTGGGTTATCAAGGTAATCCACGAGGCTCAGTAGAGCTAGACCGGGCACGCCAGGAGGTTTATTAAAACCTGACCGTGGGTTATCAAGGTAATCCACGAGGCTCAATAGAGCTAGACTGGGCACGCCTGGAGGTTTATTAAAACCAGACCGTGGGTTATCATTGTAATCCACGGGGCTCAATAGAGCTAAAACCCAGGAATTGCCTAAGGAAAACATGCTTGGGTTTATGAAAACCAAATGGTTAAGCAAGGAATCCCATATGACTGAGGTTATTTTTAAGATAGACATAAATCTTGGAAGATAAACATATATCTTCCATGATAGATGCAAATCTTGAATAAGGATGACATGGATCACCCAGGATATATTCAAATCTTGGAAGATAAACAAGGATCTTCCAAGATAAACCCAAATCATGAGAAGATATACAAAGATCTCTCAAGATAGACATGGATCTTCAAGGATAGACATGGATATTAAAAGATAAATACAAATCTATGTGGTTATCTTGGATAAATACAAATCTAGAGTTGTTGTAAAACAAGATTAGGGTTTATGCCTATAAATAGAGGCCAAAATCCAGCTCAAAAGGTACACAATTCTACTCCTTTAATTATATCCACTTGCATTGAATACCTCTGACTTTAGCATCGGAGTATCCTTGCAGGTACCCCCCCCTTACTTCATAAATTATCCTTGGAGAAATCAATCAAGCGGCGACGATTCGATCTTCTAGCACTCAATTCGAGGAGTGTTGGGGTAATTATTTTTTGCTCCAACATCTTTTGGCGCCGACTAAGGGGAGTCGTGAAAAAATCGCAGAAAGTTTCACCACTTTTTCAGAAAGTTATAGGAGGTGTTTAAACATTGTCTGTGTGTCACAAAAAGTACCACAACTATTACAAAAGTTGTGGTAGATCCTTAACATTTATAGAGTTGCAGAAGAACCAAAAGTATCGTGAAAGGTGCTGCCAAAGTTGTTAAAAAAAATAAATAAAATAAAAATACATTGAAAGAAGTTGAATGGAGGATACGGGAGTAAATCGATCGAGGATGGACATAGAGGCACCCATCAGGAATCCAAGGAATCAACAAACAAACACTCGTTCGTTGAGAAGTGCCATTGTTCGAGGAGATTACGACTCAAGAGATGGAAGGACAGCGTCGGCATCATCATCAACCGCGACAGATTCCCGTTCCCGATCAGAGGCAACAATCCCTAGGGTGAACTATGTTCTGGTGAACATATCACCTCCTCCGACCGCTAGCAGAATATTCCAGGGAGGATCCCCAAGTTATCACCCGAGTAACCAGGCACTCCGTGAACAGGACGCAGCTGGTAGTGGTGTACGTGCTCGAATAAGCAACCCACCTTCTATTCAGGATAATGCTGCAGCCAACATGCAAACTGAAGCCCCACTTGTTACTCAAACCAATGTTCCACTTGCGGCACAAGTTTGTAACCCACGGGTTACACAGATTAACCCTCAAGTAACACCAATTGATTTAACAGCAAGGGAACGCGTGCAAGAGCTGGAGAGGGAGAACAAGCGCCTCATAATTGCGCTGGAAAAGAGACATGAGCTTGAAGAGACTGCTATTCCTTGCTCTGACAATGGAGGAACAAGTCGTCACCAAGAGCATGGTACTACCCGAAGGGGAGACGAAGGTTATGAAGATCGTTGTCAAAGCCGTGATAACGAGAGAAGAAGTGAAGATGAAAGAATCCGGTACCAAAGCCATGGTCACCTTGATAATGGCATCTATGGTCATCGAAATCATAACACTCATGCCTATAATACCGATAGAGATAGGCAGGCAGGGTCAAGTCGACGAAGGCATGAGCCGAGAGTTGGTTGAACCAACGATGGTCACCCAAAGATGTCCAGGCGTGATAGGAATCATTCCAAAAAGAGAACAGATCCTGTCAGGAATGAAAGAATTCGTAGGGAGATGGAGATGACAAAATAGTTTCCAACGACTTTAGTAAGGCCATCTCCAGCATTGTGTTTGAAAGGATTCGGAGTCAAGGTTGTAGTGTCCTCGTTAGTATCGGTAGAAATCACGTCGTTTTAGCTCGGGTGAATTACACCAGGTGCAGCCACCGAGTTCGCAGGAGAACAAATAGCAACAAACTTAGGAGGAATTCAGCTGACGCCGTAAGCTCATAGTCAGATCCAATAAATTGGTACTGGCCAACTCGAGAATAAGTGATTCAGTAACATCCTAGCTTATGGAGTTGACAGCTTGTACCAGTCAATATAAATCATCTCCGACATCACACAAAAAGAGATAAGTCATAAATTTCTATCCCTAATCTCTTTCATTCTTTTAGTCTAATTCCATAAATTAGTAAAATCCATTAGGCTTTATGATGAAACGTCCCATTTGCGGCTTATCATTACAATTTCAAGCCTCTTAAATTGTTGAGCATAATAGGAGTCAATGATTTAGTAACATGTTTATCCTCGTTACCGAGTGCATGCCATTTCACATACATGACCCAGCTTTACCAAGCATTCATGCATATGGAATCTTGACGGAACTAAAGGCATGTTCTGTGCATTTTTAATTTCATAGTATTTAAATACAAAACCACTCTTAGCCTTCGCAACGCCTGTTATATAACTCCAAGCAACTTGGATACTGCTCTAACTTGAATTGGACCTGAGATTCCATTGAGTTACAGGTTGCATAAAGATGTAGACAGTAGCCTTTTGTAGATAAAGGATGTTTATTGGTCCGTAAAATAGGCTTTTTCTTAGCCGAGGGGTCCTATCCCTGCCCAATGAGCAAACATAAAAAACAGTGTAAGGAACCTGCACAAGTTTTTCTGGAGCATTACGAATCAAGAATAAAGCAAAGCCATTATGTTGGCACTTCATGCCGTCTTAAACAACATAAAGACTGGCCACCAAGACCAGCAAAATGATTCGCAATTAGCCTGGATCCGAAACTGAATAATGGACGTATGATAAAGAGGTCTTCAAATGGGGCTTTCAAGTTTCATCATTCAGCAAGAAGTACGAGGCATTAATGGTGTATGCAAATCCATGCCATCTATTTAGCTATGAAAAGTCAACAACATCAATCACCAAAGCCACAAAGTTGGCCTCTTGGAATCAAGCTCGTTTATAACAATTTCTCAAGGTCGTCAACATTACACCAGAGAACTTTCCATGGATGACCTATATGATGGGGCACAAACTGCACTCCAATAGATGAGTCCCCATCTTCTTTACTAGAACGTCAATGAAGGACGATGAACAAACTAAGGTCCAAGGACCACGACCGTGAAAGATCTCACTTCCATATTTATTGTCGTAAGCGTAAACTCTCAAGCACCACACCATGACGCGAGAATCGGGAACACTTCCTTGCCGCTGCTACAATGTTGCAAAAAGTACAACACCACATTTTTGGAGATAAAATTCACGGCAGTTCTCAACCTTTTCCACACTTGATCGTTAATATTGGTAATAGAGTTCAAGAACCAACCAAAGATGATTGCGACACCGATGATATATCCAGGATGCGGATGCATAGCTTCCGACTTCCAGCTTCCGAAAAGTAAAAAGGAATCACTTATTCCACTTGAGTACAACAAACACTTACAGCAAAAGCTAGCAGCTGCGGTTACAATCAGCAGCAACGGATCAGTAATCGCCACAACTTCACTACAGTGAACACAACTTGATTGATACATGAAAATGAGGTATAAGACCTTGTATCAAGCAGGTGACGAACATGAGAACCAATGGAGAGTACGAAGCCAATTTTATAAAAGAGTTTGCTGCAGTAAAAATGAATTCTTCTAACAGCTAGAGGCAAACATTAACGTTGTCTAAAGTCGTATTGACAGACTCACCATGTTGACTGTCGTACTATTATAAGCACAACAACAACGAATGGCTTGAAGAAATTTTGACACAAGAAAAATGCATAAAGGAGATAACTACAAGAGGTTCAACTGACCTTAAAAAAAGGTGTACATGGAGACAATTTCATTGTTGTGATCTCCAACTTGCAATGTCGCAGTGGGTGTATAAAGTACAAGCATTCGATGGCGATGGATAATGAAATAATTCGTGCGTCAATTTTCACCTCGTTTCGGAAAAAATGAAGTATGCCAGAGGCTACATCAAGCGAAAGCAACAGCTTACATGAAGACTGTGGATTAACAAAGAAGAAAGCTAGTAGTTTGTATAAAACATACATAATTTTACTAGAAAAAAATTCACTGAGCAACATTCAAATTTCAAACACTCGGTTACGACTCGAATCAAGTATGTGAGGATAAAACGCAAGATAGGCTACACGTGGTAAAGGAAATTTTCTTCAACTGATCAACAAAGAACAAGGTGCTTTCAGCATGAGTCCTTTCAAGGAAGTTTTACTTCGATGAGTTCTAACCATGTGACAAGCCGCGCCATGCCAATATCACCGGGAGAAACCTTGCCCATAATAAAACTGCATAGTGGGGCGTCATTCGTGAACTATGATCAATTACGACACGGACGTCATGATCCATTGGATAGCAAAGAATTTGGAATAAAAGGACCGAAAAAAAAATGCACGACTTGTAAGCTACATGGCCCTTTTATGAGTAGAGCAGCAAGCCAGCTATAGATGACTACGAGTCAGTGGGCATTCAACAAGATGCGATCGCTAATTATAAGTTCCATTTAACGAATACACCCTGGGGGAGTCTATGTCATATCCGTGCAAACAATGGATAGAGCTACACTTTATAATAACAGTGACAACTCATGCTTGGGGGCGTCTTTGTAATGTCTCCATTAGCGCTTGGGGGCGAGTTACTTCATCAACGATCTGACGAGATGAGGAAAAGAAATTTCAGGTATGAGTTTACTTAAGAATAATAAGTTAATATGAGCATGTTTTTGCAGGAGAAATCATGTCGGGAGTGCACTACAGAGTGTCAGGATATATTTGTACGAGCTATGTGCCTACCGTCGTCACATGAAGTTTTACTCTTCTTAACTCCTCAACAAGTTGAATAGTTAAGAGGGGGCGATGTTTGTACCCTATTTAAAATAGGCACATGCGTACCGCACAAGTTTTTTAAGTTAACGGTAGACCGTGGGTTATCAAGGTAATCCATGGGGCTCAATAGAGCTAGACCGGGCACGCCCGGAGGTTTATTAAAACCTGACCGTGGGTTATCAAGGTAATCCACGGGGCTCAATATAGCTAGACCGGGCATGCCCGGAGGTTTATTAAAACCTGACCGTGGGTTATCAAGGTAATCCACGGGGCTCAATAGAGCTAGACCGGGGATGCCAGGAGGTTTATTAAAACCTGACCGTGGGTTATCAAGGTAATCCACGGGGCTCAATAGAGATAGACCGGGCATGCCCGGAGGTTTATTAAAACCTGACCGTGGGTTATCAAGGTAATCCACGGGGCTCAGTAGAGCTAGACCGGGAACGCCGGAGGTTTATTAAAACCTGACCGTGGGTTATCAAGGTAATCCACGGGGCTCAATAGAGCTAGACCGGGCACGCCCGGAGGTTTATTAAAACCAGACCGTGGGTTATCAAGGTAATCCACGGGGCTCAATAGAGCTAAAACCCAGGAATTGCCTAAGGAAAACATGCTTGGGTTTATGAAAACCAAATGGTTAAGCAAGGAAGCCCATATGACTGAGGTTATTTTTAAGATAGACATAAATCTTGGAAGATAAACATATATCTTCCAAGATATATGCAAATCTTGAATAAGGATGACATGGATCACCCAGGATATATTCAAATCTTGGAAGATAAACAAGGATCTTCCAAGATAAACCCAAATCATGAGAAGATATACAAAGATCTCTCAAGATAGACATGGATCTTCAAGGATAGACATGGATATTAAAAGATAAATACAAATCTATGTGGTTATCTTGGATAACTACAAATCTAGAGTTGTTGTGAAACAAGATTAGGGTTTATGCCTATAAATAGAGGCCAAAATCCAGCTCAAAAGGTACACAATTCTACTCCTTTAATTATATCCACTTGCATTGAATACCTCTGACTTTAGCATCGGAGTATCCTTGCAGGTACCCCCCTTACTTCATCAATTATCCTTGGAGAAATCAATCAAGCGGCGACGATTCGATCTTCTAGCACTCAATTCGAGGAGTGTTGGGGTAATTATTTTTTGCTCCAACACATAGCATTTATGAAAGACAAAATGAGATATATTTCATCTACTCTTTCTGCCATTTCACTACACATTGTCCTCCATCTTATCGTTAAGTGCTTTAAACTCTCACCAACTCTATGTTTCAATCCAAACACATCTTCAATTCCAGGTCACGTAAAGTTATTGCTGATGTATGCTCCTAAGAAAGTAGTTTGCAAGTGCATGAACGAAGTTATTGTATTCTTGGGAAGACTTTCAAACCACTTCAATGCTTCGCCAGTTAAACTTGACGCAAAATATTTGCACAAAACGACATCATGGTTCTCCCATTGTAGCATACATCGAATATAAGCTTTGATATGTTGGACAGCACACGTAGTCCCATCAAATATACTGGTCAATACCGGTAAATTGCATTTTGGAGGTATCCCTCCTAATTGTACCTCTTGAGTAAATGGAGTTTTCGCAGCTTCTTCGATTGCCTCATCAAGTTGTCTTCCTCCTCCTTATCTTCTATTATTTATCATTCCTCTCATTTCTGCTAATTCTCGCAAGATTTGTTCATTCCTATCAGAATTTTGCTCCATTGGCCTTTTCAACGCAGCCTATCTTCGTCTGCGTTCATGCATTTCTTGTCTTGCGATGTTTCACGCTTCTTCTCCAACATCTTGGTTTTGCCTTCTTCTACGATTTTCTTCTTCTAGCAAGTTAATTTGTCTTTCATTCTCTTCTCCGCGAATTTCCTCATCCCTTACTGTTTCTCTTCGTTGCCTTTCTATGTCTCTGCGAATTCTCTCATATTCCTCATTGAGATTATCATTATTAAGATTTTGCGCACGTCGTCTTTCTCGATTATCATGATTATTCTGAAGCAAAGCTGTTTGAATTTCTTGTTCTTCTACTTCTGCTCGCAATCTCTCTATTTCTCCCGCTAAATGTACTTGCTTAATATAATGCCTCTCAATATCATCTTCGATTATTCTGCGATTTCTTCGAATTTCTTCATCACGTAACATTATCCTTCTCTCTTCTTGATTTTCTCCCTCATCCTGATTATGTCTAATGTCTAAAGTTTCTCCGCGTGGAATATAACGATCATTTGTCAAATTCTCGCCAATATTTTGTATAGGGAGATTTTGTCTTGTTTCTTCTCTATATGATCTTGAATTTGATCTCATGCTGCTTCTCGATCTTCTATTTTGCAACCTCAAATTTTCCCTTCTTAATTCATGATTTTGCCTTGTAAGATTGGCACGTTTTTCTGCCTCTAATCTTCTTTCTTCCTGTATCCTTTGTCTCAAATCATCTACTTCTTCATGCTCTTCATGAATTAGTCTTCCATCCATTTCTTGATTTCTTTCCTCTTCTTGATTTTCCGCTTCTTCTATCGAATCCGACCTCCAAGTATGCACACTTACTCTATCATAATCCACATTTCTATATTGTGCTCGTGTTTGTTGATTCGGTGGTTGGATTGAATTTTCTGCTCCATTTCTCACTCTACTTCTTCCGGATCTAATCCTTAAAGATCCTTCCAATTCACCTGTTCCTTCCCCTGCAATTCTTTTACTTCTTCTCACTGTTGTTGGTGGTTCTGATGTATTTCTTCTCCTTCTAGCCATTTCTTCAATTCTAATAATTTCTTCAAATCTTCAAGCTGTAATTTGAAATTTCTCAAATTGATTCTCCCTGTTTCTGGGCGCCAAAATTTAGTTGCAGGAATTCCCACACTACACCCTATTCAAGAATTTATCAATATTTATGACATAACTTGAAGATTAAAGACACTTTTTCATTAATATGATCTTAAGGAATTTTACAAAGATCAAGAACACAGAACACTTGATAAAGATTTTATCTCTCCTAAAAACATTCCTAGCTCTCAAAAATTCATCCCTCTCTCTGGAACTATTCATTTCCTTTATATAGGGATTTACACAGTGGATCACAGCTCATGACAGCTCATTTACAGCTAAGATTCCCTCTAATTTCGGATCTAGGTTCCTGCGATAAATCGCAGGTGGCACCGCCTTAATATTTCGTAGTCTTTATCTATTCATCGCAAAAATGTCGCGCTCTTCTCATGCTTTTGTCGTTTTCATCCGATATGTCATTCCTTACGTCACCTTGAGATGTTTCGCATAATATCATTGATATATCGCAGAATTGTTGTTTATTATTGATGTATCATAGATCTGTTGTTTATTTCACAGGAATATTGTTTTAACAATATTCTGATCCTACAATATGAATATTGCCATTGATCACAAGTGGATTCGTTGGATGTTTCAATGGATTTTTACCTCATTCTAGAAGGTTTTAGAGGATTTTTTCACTATGTTCTTTTTTTCCCATCAGTATACTTCTTGGAATTCTTGGGGTTTTATGTGGAATCTTGGATCTCACCCATGTTGGGCATACCTCGACATCATACCTTTAAGCCAGTTAACTCCTTCGGCGGGGGCTTGGGCAGTCAGTACATATATCTGGCATAAGTGGGATTTGATTTTCTTCGATGTTCGCAAGTTGAATGATGTTCTACTATTTGGAGGGAACTGGTCAAGCTTCACCTTTATTAGTCATCTTCCTTCTTATGGGAGGAAAGATGCAACTCTATATGTCACGCGTGGCTCATTTATGAGAGTTAAACGTCACGTCTTGAAAGAGGTTCCGGTAGCAGTACATAGTAATCATGGTCGGAGTGGGGTTGATGAAGACTTGACAGACACTTTTGTTTCCTTCTCAGTACTTGACCGAGTGAGGATATCTACTTCACTACTTGATAGCATTTACTCTTGTCTAAACACATATTTGTATTTCCTTTTTATTGCTTTTATTTTGTGTTCTGATGTTAATCTCTGTAATGGTTCAGCCTCCGGTTCAGTGTCTACTGACTGTGATGGATAATTTGTAACCTTCGATTAACAAAAAAAAAAAAAGACCTTTCCTACCATGATTGCTAAAGGGGGGACCAGAATTAGCAGGGGGTACTGTTTCATATGAGACAAAAGAGTTATATCCGATCCTGGCTGTCGGATCACTCAAACGGTACCCCCCTTATAATACCGGTCCCCCCTTTAGCAATCGTGCTTTCCTACCTTGTTGTAACCAGGACGAGAGTTGATTACAGTTGCATTCCAGAATTGGAATTCCAGATTGTTTAAAAGGGTTCTAAGATTTTCCCCGGGCCAATATTTGGTGATACCAAATCTATTACAAGTATAGATATGATTTGCTTGAGCTATTACAAATCTATTTTTCAATATGAAACCTTGCACTTAAAGTTTATGAAATTATTAGCATTAGAGACAAATTTTTCACTAATCTTGAATTTATGTTCTCTAGCTTTCGCATACATTCCCGCCAACAACCAGAGAATGGGCTCAGAATCACTTTGGAAAATAATGTTGTAACCACTCCATTATGTTGCCCATTGAAAAGAATCCGCTGCTCCCTTCAATTCAATCTCTTCTCAAGTTTTATATTCGGCGTGTAGTCCCTAAGCTTTTGTAGAGGTACCCAAAAAATTATGAATAGTCACACCCACACTAGAAGTAGTAGTAGTAGCGTTAAGCATCATCATTGACATTTCAATGTTTATAGTTACTGACATGAATTTATTATTGTAATCGGGATCATATATTGTTATTATTAAGTTGTCTTCATTCATTGGGTTGTAATACATGAATTGCATTGTGTTATAGTTTGCACTACTAACATCTGTGAGACTATAAATATACTTGAAAATCATTTTTTGCAGTTTGAGCACTATTTTCTTTGCATTTTTTTTTGCAGTTTGAGCACTATTGTGTTATAGACCAATCCATAACATCCTCTTTTCTCATCTGATTGTTGTACATGTCATTTAGCCATTCATGAAAATTATTTGTTCCATTAACAATATATAGCATGTTAAAATTTAAATGCATCCAAATCTGATAAAAAAAGTTATATTGCAAGAAAAGATGCGTAAGACTTTCATCTCCATTATTGCATAATTTGCAAGATGTATTTATATTTGGAAATATGGTTGCCGCTCTCATACTATTAGGAAGTATGGAATGAGATTCCTTCCAAACAAATATTTTAACAGCAGGGGGTACGTTCATATTCCATATTTTGCTCCACTTCATATTGTTTGAGCATGTAGAATTTATGGAGTTGTTAGAGCATAGCTCGGTTGAACCTACCAAGTGTTGGTGTGTCAAGTTTGGTTGTCATATTTTAGTGAATCATTTAAGAGTCGCTTGATTATGTACTAAAGTCAACTTCATATAGGTTAGCTTGAAAGTATTAGGATATGAGACATTACAAGTATTGCGAAGACTTGAAGAAGTGAAGAAGTAAGAAGCTACAACGACAACATCATCCTTCCTCTTGAGGTTAGTGATATTTTACTTGAAATGTTTCATTCCCTAACGTATCTTTCAAGTCGTGAATATTAAAAACAAAAGTGTGAAGCATGTTTGAACTCTAGATAGACATAATATTAAGGAATACAATACGAGGTTTATTGCTTAACCATTAAACTTTGTAGATAATACATCAACATAATCGTTTAAATGATATTGTCATTATGTATGGGTATGAGGCGAGGATTTCATCCTAGGAAACAATGTTTTACATGTGTTTTAAGGAAGTAAGTTCATAAACTTGTTTATGAATCGAAAAGGAAATCGCCAGGCGTTATTGGGATTGTTATTCATTGCATATCTTGTGAACATCCAATATGTGTGATTTAGTATAACCGCTCACAACTTGTTTGTGTTCTTGGTAGAACTATTCACAAATGCCCGACTTATATATGTATTGGTGTGACTTTATAAGTGAAACCGATCTTAAGTAATCACCTGTGAGGTATGATCGAGTTTTTGATTTGTGGATGACCGAATCTGGGTAAAGGGAAACCGATCCTAGTAAGAAGTGCAACATATCACAAGGGGAATTGATCCTTGTATGAGGTGCAACAAGGTTTATAGCAGAAAGGGGAACCGATCCTATGGACATGTGCAACACGTTTTTAGGCAAAGGGGAACCGATCCTATGGACATGTGCAACACATATAAGTTAGATACCATATATATGTGGGGAACCGATCCTAGTACCTAGTCAACCGAATTTTGGAAAGCTAGTGTGAATATGCATAATACTCACATGGAGGTAGAACCGAAACTTGTTTTGGTATAAACGTTGTAGATGGTGGATTTTCGACATTAGGCTAAAATCGTAAACCCATAATTATACAAACCTCTGATCCAGCAATCAGACGTGAATATCGAGACACGGGTCTGTCATTGAATCCTATGATTGAGAATACTTTCTCTCAGAGTGCATATAGATATGTAGTCTTACAGCTGGACAACGCCATATCTCACAAGTATTACTGAGCACTTCAGTAATTATTTCTATCACGGGATGGACAACTCCCAAACAACTTGCTCTGCTAGTATAGAGTGATGATGTTTTCAGGATACAAACAACGAGTTTACCCTGGCTATGTAAAAGATATGAAGCTCCAGCAAGTTCATATCAGAATAATTAATGCTCCTAGACAGCTTACTCTGCTAGTATAAAGTCATAAATTAATTATTCTTAAATTCTTGGATTCATCCGAAGAATTTCTAAAAATATTCAAATATTTTCGCAAAATATTTCATTACGCAAACCATGGTTCTTCCCAGCAGAAATCCATGGCTTAGTAATAAATATTGGACGTACGGGCATCAGAGCTGCCTTCTAAGCGAGCCCCGTCTCAAACTTAAATTCTTGGATTCATCGCAGAATTTCTGAAAATATTCAAATATTTTCGCAAAATATTTCATTACACAATCCATGGTCCTTCCCAGCAGAAATCCATGGATTAGTAATAAAAATTGGATGCACGGGCATCAGAGCTGCTTTCTGAGCGAGCCTTGTCTCAAATGGTGCAAGTGTATTCAACAATAATACATTAATAACCACCGCACGAACGAGTATTTCAAAATCCGTTAAAACGATGAACCTATGCAAAATAGGATGAAAAATAACAAATAAATAAAAATTGACCAAGGCGCTGGGAGCATGGACACACTGACCGGCCGACTGTGCCGTGGTCAATCCCACATCAGTTTCATATTTTTATCATATTGTTGTTGTTTTCCCTGAGTTTATGAAAAACCCTTTCATTTGAACGAATATCTTTTATTTTGAGGAAACTCCTCAATTTCATGGTGCTTCCTTCGTGCGGAGGAAATAATATAAAATTAGGGAAAAAATGTGATGGGAGTGACCATTGGCCAACCGGCCATGCCTTGGTCATAGAAGGCCTCACACCTCATGATTCCTCATTATTTTATTATTATTTCCCTAATTTCATGAAAACTCCTTAATCTCATAATATTTCCTTGGTCCCATAAAAAATAATAAAATTAGGGAAACCCGTGTGCACGGGCCATGACCGGTCGGCCAAACCCTAGATGGCTCACACGTCCCACTCTTTTATTAGCATATTTTTCATGTTTTCATAATCCCATGAAAATTCCTTGATTTCATGATATTTCCTTCAAATTATGAAAATTCCTTCAAATCATGAAATAATGCATAAAATAGGGAAAACGCACGGGACCGGGCCCTGGCCGGCCAGTCATGCTCCAAGACGATCCCACACGTCCCTTATTTTATTGTTTATGATTTCTTATGTTTCCCTCATCTCATGGAAACTCCTTGATTTCAACAAAACTCTTTAATTTTAACAAAACTCCTTTGTTTTATCATATTTCCCTAAAATCATGAAAAATATTACAAAAATTATGGAAAACGTGTGGGATGGCTCTCTTGGCCGGACAGCCTTGCCCACGGTCATGATTGGTCCCACACTCCATAATATTTTCACTTTTTCATTATTCTCCTTCATCCAATGAAGTTTTGACGGTTTTATCCGAAAACCCTAATTTTGTCATATTTTCTCAAATGGTCGCTCAAATGAGTACCAGAAAATATCAAAATTCTCAGGACGAAAACACGGACGTCTCAATGACGAATGCATGTTACCTTGACCGACCAGGGTTAGCTTTTTGGTTCGCAATGAGCCAGTCCCACGTGTTTCTCACAATCTGACCTAATTTGCATAATTGCGCGTATTGGGTCCTAAACTCTCCGAATAATTTCAGAATTTGACAGAGCGATCATCATTTGATCCCATGACCACCCAGGTCCAGTTTCATAACCCCTTGGTCGGTCCCTCATATTTTAATAATTAATTAGGTTTTATCACCTAATGCTGAACTCAACAGTAATTCAGTAAATGATTAAACTAGCATTTAATCGTTCTTTCAACAACTCACCAACTCTTCAAAGAGGTATTGGTTTTTGCTCACGTGAGTATATGAGAATTTCATGGTCGATCCATGGTCCCATGAAGCCGGTTCTCCTTCATTCCATGAAGCCGGTTCTCCTTCATTCTATGGTTAATTTTCAAATAAACCATCAATCGGTCATCAATTGATCAAATTAGGGTTTCTGAATCCAAGGATCATGATTCCAGATTCAAACACTAATAATTTTGCAACGATCTCATGATCAATATTATTATTAATTATGCTCAGTTCAACTACCAGCACTTTAATTAATATTTTATTTTGGTCACGCTGCCAATAATTCATCAGACGAGCAACACTTGCTCAGATGAGCAATATTTACTCAAATCAAGGAATATTGGTTCAACTATCAATATTCAACAAATTATCAAGCAACACTCGCTCACCTCAATGTGAGGATTCCAACACTGTCTCAGCAGACACGTTCGATTCATGAGTTGCAGAACATTTCACAAAATCATGTTTAACTCAGCAAATACGTGGACTCATTGTCCCACGAAGCCATGAAATCATCAACTGACTAAATAAACCACGAGACATCAATCGTGTCACATGGGGGGATATTAACTAGGGTTTTGGTCTGGCGGTCTACGGCACGTGTGTTCACCCACGATGAGAATGTGAGTAAGTCGTGCAATCAGTTTGAAGGAATCAACAAAGTAGTGGGTGGAAAATTAACCAAGTATCCGCACGATGAGTAATTGGTTTAACACGATTTCCCACCTCCCCACTCTTTGATTCCAGAAAACTATCACACTTCATGGGATCATGGTGTTTTCAACTCCGGCGTTATATAATGTCTCTGAATCCTGATTGAAAGAACGAGATTCGAAGAGTTCTAAAACATTCGAACAACGATCGTATGAACGAGCAATTTCTCACCAAAGTCCATACATGCGCTCTTTTGTCTACACGAACTCACATAAATTACTCAATCAGGCAAAATTCAATCATTCAGAGCATTTCACACCGGATTCATAACACACCTACAATCTCAGATCATCATTGATCTCACACATTTCTCAGCTTCCCTCATACAGATCAACCCATCCTCTCTTGTGACCGAATTTACTCTGGAACGACCATTGTCTTGGTTTAGGCCGGAGTACTATAGATTGGTCTCTCGAACTTAAAGCACCCCCTTCATAGTGGTGCATCTGTGTGAGGTTGAACATTTCACTCGGTTCAATGAATCTCCTCCGCACGGTCGTCCTTAATTCCAAAAACCAGCAAATCATTTTTCCCCATCTACAGATTGGCGACCACAGTGGGAGATCATTCTCTCGGTTGAAACCTCAAGCTTTCACAAGATGGTTGGTCTTAGGACTAACTCAACTACTTAAAATTCAATCCGGAATTCAAACGGGAGTGCTCCTCCTTCTAACACTATGTCTGATAGCACAGAATATGGAAGAGTCCCAACTATAATCGAATTAGCACGATCCCTGGAGATCCACACCAGGAACATGAATCTGATGAAGGATACAATGAACCATATACTTGATTTCCTCATCAAGCTGACATCCGAGTTAGGAAGAATCTCCGCTTCGGAAGTCCCCGCACGGGGGACTGACTAATCACAAGATGACTGTCAAATCAACAGTTTCACTACTTATGAGAAACCGGTACACCAAGAGGTGACACAGCTGGTCAAAGGTTTATGTGAACTCTTACACTTTTCCAGGAAGCAACGAACAGACACGTTTGCAGCGCTCAACCAGATATCATCTGAAGTGCCCTTAGTCTCCTCAACTCCAGCAGTTGAAGAAAAAATTGTGATGACTGAGCATTCAATCAACAACATCACCTTTGGAGAATAGGACCGCATGGCAGACGAAGGACATAACCGATCCCTATACATAATTGGTTTTATCAAAGACTCTGAATTCAAAAGAGCTCTCGTTGATATAGGCGCTTCTACAAATATTGTCACCATGAAGACTCTCAAGGCGGCCAAGTTTCCACGGAACAAGATCGTTCGTCATCCCATCTTGATGACAGTATTTGAAGGAAGCCAGATCCATACATATAGATATGCATACATAGACCTGAAGGTGGGGCCTATCCAATCAAAATCCAAGTTCCACATAATCAAACAAGAGCCTGACTACCACATGATACTCGGACGTCCATGGCTTCATGACAACAAGGTGGTTCCTTCAACATATCATCAATGCATGAAATCTCTAATCAACAACAAAATTATTCGTATTGCGGCTTCATCATCTCCTTACGCCCCAGTTTATGACGCCGAATTCCTTGAGTCTCAGAAGAACATCCCCGAACCTCCAAATAAGGTTTACAACGCTCCACTCCAGAATTGGGAGACCATCGAAAAAGTTGCAGACAAGCCATCGTCCTCTGGTGTCACGAAGGCTAAACCACCTGATACACCAACTAAGTGCCGAAAGGATTAGATGTCAACTCACGAATCTAAGTTCATCACCAGTCACGATGCAGATGGGAGAATCATTTACCGGCGCAAAGATTAGAAATTAACATGGGAGAATGATAAAGAGTCTCCCCGCACCATAGAATCATGTCAAAGTGAATCATCACTCAAAGAAGAAGTTCAAGATGCTCCTCGACAGTTACAAGACGGCACTGACTCCACTATTGACGACCTCGAAACGATCAACATCAGAACAGAGGACGATCCAAGGCCGATTTTAATTGGCTCAGCACTATCACCAGAGGAACAGATGGAGTTAACAGCACTACTGAAAGAGTATCAAGATATATTCGCGTGGACATATGAAAAAATATTTGGTATGGACGGTAAATTGGTTACTCATCATCTGCACATCACCCCTGGTTCCAAAGCCGTCAAGCAACCGCCTAGGAACTTCAGACACGAAGTCGAAGAACAAATCAAGGTCGAGGTTCAGAAAGTATTGGTGGCAGGGTTCATCAAACCTATTCAACATCCAACATGGCTGGAAAATGTTGTTCCTGTCAAGAATAAGAATGGTCAAATCAGATGTTGTGTCGATTTCAGGAATCTGAACAACTACTGTCCAAAGGATGACTTTCCTTTACCTAACATCGACATGCTTGTATATGCAACCAGCGGTCACGGTATGTTCTCATTTATGGATGTCTATAGTGGATACAACCAAATCAAAATGTACGAGCATGATGCCAACAAAACTTCATTTCGTACTCCCATTGGGAACTTCCACTACACTGTGATGCCTTTTGGACTAAAGAATGCCGGTGCTACCTATCAGCGAGCCATAAATGCTATATTCCACGACATGATGCACAAGCAAGTTGAAGACTATGTTGATGATGTCGTGGTGAAATCGAAGACTCGAGGATCTCATTTCCAAATTCTGAGGCAAGTCTTTGAAAGATGCAAAGAATACAAATTAAAGATGAACCCTCTGAAGTGCGCTTTCGGTGTCTCTTCTGGAAAGTTCCTAGGATTTTTAGTCACTGCAACAGGAATCAAGGTCGATCTAGATAAGATGAAAGCTATTACCACCATGCCTCCTCCATGAAATGTTAAGGAACTCCAAAGTTTTATGGGCAAGGTAAATTATATTCGATGTTTCATTCCTAGATTAGCTCAGCTCATCGCTTCGTTCACCCCTCTATTAAATAAATGAGCAAGCTTTACATGGACGACTGTTCAACAAGAAGCATTCCAGAAAATACACCAGATACTGTTATCGTCGGCTGTCATGAAATCTCCAGTGCAAGGACGACCGCTGATACTCTATACATCATCCAGTGATATTACTATCGGAGCGCTCCTCGCTCAAGAAGACGATGAAGGCATCGAACGACCGATCTGCTATTTCAGTCGTACAATGCAGGATGCTCAACTCTGATACCCAAAAGCTGAAAGAGCATGTCTAGCGTTAGTATATGCAATCCAGAAATTCAGGCACTACTGTTTGTGGGAGAAAACTACTTCTGCCGGTTTAGGTAATTTTGGGTGTGTGTGGATGAGAAGTGAGTTTAAACCTTCAACAAATGTGCTGCACGATGAGCACTTTGATTCGAGAGATAATCTGTACAATTCTGGCCTAAACCGAAGACACGGCCGTTCCAGATTTGTTTCGGTCATAGGTGAAGGATGTGAGGTTGATCTTAGGGAGGGAAGCGAAGAAGGTGTTGAGAGTATGAAGGTGAAGTCTATTTGATGACTTGTTAACAGAAGGTTGAGAAGGCTAGAAAATGTTGCAGGCAGGCTCTGGGTGTTGAATACGATGGTATTAACACTTGGTTTTTTGTTGTATGGACTTGTGTTGTTGTTGAAAATAGGGCGGAGAACCTATTTATGCAAGTATTTTAGCCTAACCTTCGTATCTCGTGGGAAGTGGAGAAAGTGGAGTGATGGATTAGTGGAGTAGTGTGTTGGTGTCACACGACCAGGCTTGCCCACTTCTCCCATCATCACTAACCGTCCATGAATTCCTGACACGTTCTTGTGATGGCGCGTTGTGCGCTGCACGCTGTAAACCGCCAGACCAATACCCCAGTATGTATCCCCTAGTTTGTGACATGATTGATGTCTCGAGTGTTTTAGAGAACATGTAGCATGTTGTTGTAGCTTGGAAAGTCAGGCTCGGGAAGCTTGCTAGCTTGGTGACCTTCGACGGTCGATATTTTGCATCTTGAGAGGAGGGGCAACCGTTGATCGTTGCACCAGAAACCCTAATTAGCGCTCCTTACTAGAATCGTTGAAGAATTCTAGTACGGACTCGAATTTTGATGATCCGCCCATCCATTCCATACGGAAAAGATTTCCTATCTCCCAACGAGGGAATATTTAGGTTTTAAGCTCGTTCGGGAGGAGAAAACAGCTCGAAAGAAAAACCCAAGAAGGAAATTGATACTTGTGAAGTATCGTGTTGTTTGTAGGTGCATATTGTATGCATGCGGTGCATTAAATATGTTTAACACATTTGAAGCCTACAACCTTGATGAAAAGATTGCAAGTTGAAGTGACTCAACTAGCTATGTTCAGGCGTTGTTCGGAGGTCGCATGAGTGGGACCCACCTTGGCCGGTTATGCCATGGGGAAGTGTGGAGGATGGTGATCACGGTGATACCTTGCCACCTAACTCCCTTCCTAGGCTATTCATCTAAGCATGCGAACTTGGACGGACGAGATTGATGGAGGAATAACCGTTGGATTAGGGTTTGGAAGGCTTGCGAGTTTCCTCTTTCTCCCTAACAGTTTTATGCCTTGGGAGGCGTGCATAGAGTGGCCGATTGGCCTAGTAGGTAGGCGGGACGCCATTATACACGCTCATGCCTGCAGGACATCCATCTGAGCGATATGGGTTGCCCGTTCTAGCCTGCGATGATGGATGGTCGAGATTAGAAGTGGCCTTGCATGCCTTCTTTGTGCCACCGTATCTCAACGTTGGTGACTCCCATAGAGAAGCCGTTTGCACCAGCAGGGAGGTGGGTCGGTGGCGAGCATGTGCATGCTTGGTTTGCGACCATAGGCACGATCTAAGCCATCCAAGCACGCATGCGATGACGGATGGATGAGATTAGAAGGGGACCGTGGATGATATTTTGGACAAGGATTTCGAGACGGTCGGCTGCAACCAGCCATGGACGATTGGTTCACCGTGGAAGTGGGCCCATGGTGAGCACGTAGGTGCTATCGGCCGGCGGCGGTTCCTCCTAATCTTTCCTGTACGCCCGACCAAAGTTGCTTGGTCACAACATGTAAGAAAAACCCTAATTTTAGGGTTTGTGAGCCGCAGCTTCATGCTAGCATATCTTAACGCCCATGGCTCCTATAGTGAAGCCGTTTGCACCACCAGGAAGGTAGGACGGCGATGAGCATGTGCGCGCATGCTACTCGGTCCCGCGCGTGATCTAGGCCGTCCAACCATGCCTGCGAGGTTGGACAGTTGAGATCTATTTTTAAGTTTGTTTTCAGCAGGTGAGACTAACATGGGTAGTCTTGCATGCGTTCAACGGGGCTAATATAACTCACCATCAGGTAGCGTACGGGTGTTTGCATGTCGAACACAAGGCTTTAATTAAAACATTAATAATAATGATGTATACCTACAGAAAACCGGGATGGTTGCTACATGCTCCGTTCTGGGCATATTAAATTCATAGGATGGTTCCACATGCTTTGGTGAATTAATAAAGTGAGAAGTATTCATCACTTGAATGGTTTTATCCATCAACAGGAAGGTATTCCATACCTGCTTGGGGGTGATGAAATCGATCTGGGCCATCCAATCAGGCTGGTGGAGTTGGATGGTCGTGATCATATCCAGACTGATACGGTCAGTCTGGATGCTCAATCGGGCTAGTATAACAAACCGAGAGGGGATCAATCGGGATAGTATAACACACCGAGAGTTCAGCCTGTACGGGTATTTCGTACATGGTTTCATTATAATGCTTGGAGGTTCGTGTTGCTTCGCTAAGAGCAACACTCAGTCGTCATGCCGCATTGATAATGAGTACATGAAATACAAGGCTGTTGCACATTAATTAATAATACTGGAAATTCACATGGTATATGGGATTGTTGCTACATGCTCCAACCTGGATGAATTTCGTGTATTTTATTCACAGAATGGGATTGTTGCCACATGCTCTATCCTAAGTGAATTAATAAAGTGAAGGAGTATCCATCACTCATTAATGGCTTTATCTTTTACAAGACGTTAGCGCACAATATTTTGGATTTTATAATTTTAGCCTTTAAATGAAAATCCACCATCAACATTAAGTCCCTTGCCTAGCACATAATGGTTACACTATTGTGGGGTAGGCATGAGATGGTGACAGTTAAAGATAAAACTAACGAGACAAAGTTAGATGTTACCAGGAGAGACGGGTCGTCCTGTCTTCGAGCATGTCACGTTCAAGAGACGTCCAGGAGAGCGTTCCCCTAGCATGATGTCGGTCTTGCCTACTTTGATGGACTGTTACGTCTATTTCGTTCGTGGGGCTGCTGCACCTGCTTGATCGAACGTGGGCTTGATGTGCATCTTCGGTTAAACGTGGGTCCACTGCGTTCCTACTTTGGTTGAACGTGGGACTCATCATGCGCCTGCTTGATCGAACGTGGGCTTGCTTTGCCTGCTTCGGTTGAACATTCGAGTGTCATCCTTATTATTTCGACCAAACACTGAACCTGCTACGTTGACCAAACGCCATTCTTGCTGCCTTGAATCGACACCAGCTTTGGTGACTGCTCGAACATGGGACCCACTTTGCGCTTGTTTTGCTCAACCATAAACGTGTTGAAGCAACTTCTGGAGCGATCAGGTCCTGTAGAGCGTTGAAGCAGATTATGGAGCGTCTCGGAGAGTTGGAGACGGCTTCTGAAGCGAACATGGAGGTAGCTCCTAGCGGTAATGTTGAAGAAGGCTGAAGATAACATGCAGGCGGCTCCTGGTGAGCGTTGAAGCATGCTTCTGACTGACCATCTCTTGGATAATTCCTTGACTGATGACGAAGGAATCTCATACCGAGCTTCAGTCCCCAAGTGTGATCTAAGTGGATCTATATTGTATGCCCAATGGGTCTTTATACGCGGTGTTCGTTGATACGGTGAAGCTTTGGATGTTATCAGAAACAACAGTTTTTGGCAGCATCAGAAGAGACTGGCAGGGAGAGGCGTGATAGTTGCGAGTACGGACTTGACAGTCTTCGTATAGTAGTGGAGCCAAACTAGAACCGATGGCTTTCTTGACATTTCTTCATGAAATAGAGAAGGGAAAGACAGTCCCCTGCCCACGAGTATGCAGAGCTTTCGACTTGATAGGTGTTGCCATGCTAGGTTCATGAGGATGTCTTTGAGATGGGCAGTACTCCCAGTCACACTCCTTTGGTAACACAACTACTTATTCTACGGGAGACAAATTTTGAAAGCGTATCTCACTGATGCAGTTACCGTCGATCCAGATATGGAATATCTTGGACGTGTTTCACCATTACGGCAGTTGTGCATAGGGTGCTGGGGTTGAAGTTGGAGTTGGTGATGTCGGACGCGCAGGACGTTGCATCTCAGTGGCTTTCCTCTTGCTGCTTCAACTAAACTGCTTATGGAAGGCTGAAGATTGTATTGCCTACTGGTGGGATGTATGCTTTCACAAATATCATGAGGCTCTTCATTACTGGCAGTCCTGGTTCTTTCCAGCAGGGTGGATGCTGTCGTTGATGAGTGTTCAATAGCTTCACGAATTCTAGAGGATGACTAAAAGTGCATATTCTCCAATATAGCATGTTAGGCATGCACCATTGTATGATAGAGTGACTAAATCTTGTTCGACATGACATGTGGACATCATTATCTTCTTGAGGCTGCTCCCTTGAGGTATCGACTCCAGTGGAAGATTGCCGCCATAAAGCGTTGATACATTGTACTGGAATTCTTTAACCAAATGACAGTATATCATACTAAAAATTTCTGAGAGAAGTTTGAAAAGCTATCTTACTTGCGTCATGCTCGTACATCCTTATCTGGTTGTATCTGCTGTAACCATCCATGAATGAGAACATTCTGTGTCCGCTGGTGGTGATGTTTACTAACATGTCGATGTTAGGAAGAGGAAAGTCGTCCTCGAGGCGGTTCAAGTCTCTGGAATTCATGCCATACCTGATCTCGCGTCTGAATTGCCTCGGAGGTTGTTTGACATCTTGCAGCTGTTGTGGAATGTATAGCACTTCTTCTTGTGGCTCTTCGTTGTTGCAGCATTCCAATGGGAAGGGAGAATGTACATCAGTCTCCCTCTTGGTGTGAATTTGGGTCGTTGCTTCACCAGATGAAGAATAGTGCCTTGTTAGAAAAGATTTGTTGTGAGGAATAGTCCTCAAGGATGCAATTCGGTCCTCCTCCTAGATTGACATCCTCAAAAGGAATGGCATGCAATGAACTTTGTCTGGTTCTTCCCGCATAGCTTCTCTTGGTTCAAATAACTCCACTCCATACATCGGTGCGTAATGAGATAGTGATGCAGGAATACAAACAACTTCTTTATCCAGTATGGTCTTCAAGTACTGGTGATATGTTGAAGGGACGACCCCGTATGTGCTGGTCTGGTTTCCTTCAAAGTATTTCATTGTGGTAGACTGTCGTATTATCTTGTATGGCCGGACCTTGGCTGTCCTGAGAGTCTTGAGGGTAATCACATTAGAAGAATCTCCTGTGTCGATGAGGGCCCTCCTGAACTCCGAACCCTTGATGCATGCAGTAACGTGTAGGGTCCTATTGTGACATTCTCCCGCCATCACGTCGTCTTTTGTAAATGCAATATTATTCACAGATGTCTCTGATGTGATGGAGGCCTCTGGTCGTGAAGGAGTCAGGTGCACCTCTAGGGCTATCTGGTTCATTGAAACAAACGTCTGTAAAAGTTCGCATAAAATTTTCACTAGAGAAACTGCTCCCTGATCCACCGGCCTCTGGATCATGATGAGACTATTGACATTAATAGGATCATTGTGACGATCAGTCCCCAGTGTAGTAGTCTCTATGGCAGGACCATTCACGTCTGACATCGCTTCCTTGATTAGGTCTATGCAGGTTAGCGTCGCTGCAGTACCTTTCCAGGGTACGTTGAATGCGTTCCTTGCTGGCTCCAGGGGATGTTGTTCTGCCGCCGCTGTAGCTTTTCTCTTTCCGCCTTCGTTTGATACACTGATAAAAGGGCCAGTATTGTACTGCTTGTTGATGAGGCGCCTGTTTCCCCGATTATCTCATGAATCGTCGCGCTGAACGATCCTGGTTCTTTCCAATAATATTGGGGCGGTAGTGGCTAAACGTTTGGCAGCTTCATGGAGCTCTGAGAACGTCTGGAATCCCAAGTTTTCCAGCAGGGCGCGATACATGGGTATCATTCCGTTGATGCATAGTTCCACTAGATGTCGTTCGGTGGTGTTTGGTTCATGGCAGTCCAATGCTTGTGTTCTGAACCTCTTGACAAAATCATTTGAATGTTCGTTGTTCCGTTGGGAGATTCTCCCTAGGCCTGAGAAAGTAACTTGCTCAGATACAAAGAAGTACTTCTTGTAAAACGCGCTGACCATCTCACTCCAATTGGATATGCTGTCGGGTGGGATGTTGTTGTACCACGTATAGGCTCTCCCCGTAAGTGATTTGGAGAATTCCTTCAGGCGGAGAACGTGATTGTATTCGTGTTATCCTAAGGATTCTAAAAATCGAGAGATGTGTTCACGAGCATTACCGGTACCATCGTAAAGGGTGAATTGAGGGGAGGTATATCCCTTGGGAAGAGGAATCCTCTGCACGTCTTGTGGATATGGAGGCTGGTGTCGATGCGCGTCCATCGGATTTTCTTTGACACGATTTTGGAGGAGTTTCTCCAGATCTTCACGTGTAATAAAGTTGGATGATCGGATCCTTTCCCTGAGACGCTCCTGGTCCCTTTGTCTTGCGTGGTCAGCAGCATAAGACTCTTCGTTTAGGTAGGATTGCGTAACTGAGGCATCTGCTCCAGGTGTCTTTGAACGTATCTCTTGTTGGCCCTTGAGGCTGTCTCGACTCTTGTGGTAATCGATCGGTTAATGTTTTAAGGAAGGTGAGTACCTCCTTCTGAGTAGTTTCCATGTCTGCCTGAGCTTTAGCGAGGGTTTCTTGTCTCTCCATCAAGTACACCATGGTGATAGAAGGCTTTCCTCCTCTGGGTCCTCCAGATCCTCATCCTGAAGGGGAAGTAACAGTTGTTCTGGTGACGGACGGAAGTGTCATGCTTGAGGAAATGCCTGGATTTGCGGCCGCTCTGGCTCTTGTAATGGGAGGTGTCACACCTGTTGGAATGTCTGCTCCTGCTCCACTGGTACTGATGATAGAAGACGCGATTCCACGAGACACATTGGTTGCACTGGTGGGTTGCACTGTAACACCAGTAATTGGGATATCAGCACCACCAGAAGCGTTGTCGGTGCTAACTCCATCATTGGTTGCTGCTCCAGACCTAAGATCCACCATTCTTGAAATCAGAGAGATTGAATTGATATTGAAGAAATCGACTTCACAACCGAGAGATTAACCTCCCACTGTGGTCGCCAATTGTTTGTGGGAGAAAACTACTTCTGTCGGTTTAGGTAATTTTGGGTGTGTCTGGATGAGAAGTAAGTTTTAACCTTCAACAAATGTGCTGCACGATGAGCACTTTGATTCGAGAGATAATCTGTACAATTCTAGCCTAAACCGAAGAAACTTCCGTTCCAGATTTGTTTCGGTCACAGGTGAAGGATGTGAGGTTGATCTTAGGGAGGGAAGCGAAGAAGGTGTTGAGAGTATGAAGGTGAAGGATATTTGATGACTTGTTAACAGAAGGTTGAGCAGGCTAGCAAATGTTGCAGGAAGGCTCTGGGTGTTGAATACGATGGTATTAACACTTGGTTTTCGGTTGTATGGACTTGTGTTGTTGTTGAAAATAGGGCGGAGAACCTATTTATACAAGTCTTTTAGCCTAACCTTCGTATCTCGTGGGAAGTGGAGAAAGTGGAGTGATGGAGTAGTGGAGTAGTGTGTTGGTGTCATACGACCAGGCTTGCCCACTTCTCCCATCATCACTAACCTTCCATGACTTCCTTACACGTTCTTGTGATAGCGCGTTGTGCGCTGCACACTGTAAACCGCCAGACCAATACCCCAGTTTGTGACATGATTGATGTCTCGAGTGTTTTGGAGAACATGTAGCATGTTATTGTAGCTTGGAAAGTCAGGCTCGGGAAGCTTGCTAGCTTGGTGACCTTCGATAGTCGAGATTTTGCATCTTGAGAGGAGGGGCAACCGTTGATCGTTGCACCAGAAACCCTAATTAGCGCTCCTTACTAGAATCGTTGTAAAATTCTAGTACGGACTCGGATTTTGATGATCCGCCCCTCCATTCCATACAGAAAAGAATTTCCTATCTCCCAACGCGGGAATATTTAGGTTTTAAGCTCGTTCGGGAGGAGAAAACAGCTCGAAAGCAAAACCCATGAAGGAAATTGATACTTGTGAAGTATCGTGTTGTTTGTAGGTGCATATTGTATGCATGCGGTGCATTAAATATGTTTAACACATTTGAAGCCTACAACCTTGATGAAAAGATTGCAAGTTGAAGTGACTCAACTAGCTATGTTCAGGCGTTGTTCGGAGGTCGCATGAGCGGGACCCACCTTGGCCAGTTATGCCATGTGGAAGTGTGGAGGATGGTGATCACGGTGATACCTTGCCACCTAACTCCCTTCCTAGGCTATTCATCCAAGCATGCGAACTTGGACATACGATATTGATGGAGGAATAACCGTTGGATTAGGGCTTGGAAGGCTTGCGAGATTCCTCTTTCTCCCTAACGGTTTTATGCCTTGGGAGGCGTGCATGGAGTGGCCGATTGGCCTAGTAGGTAGGAGGGACGCCATTCTACACGTTCATGCCTGCATGACATCCATCGGAGCGATCTGGGTCGCCCGTTCTAGCCTGCGATGATGGATGGTCGAGATTAGAAGTGGCCTCACATGCCTTCTTTGTGCCACCGTATCTCAACGTTGGTGACTCCCATAGAGAAGCCGTTTTCACCAGCATGGAGGTGGGTCGGTGGCAAGCATGTGCATGCTTGGTTTGCGACCATAGGCATGATCTAATCCATCCAAGAACGCCTGCGATGACGGATGGATGAGATTAGAAGGGGACCGTGGATGACATTTTGGACAAGGATTTCGAGATGGTCGGCTGCAACCAGCCATGGAAGATTGGTTCACTGTGGAAGTGGGCCCACGGTGAGCGCGTAGGTGCTATCGGCCGGCGGCGGTTCCTCCTAATCTTTCCTGTATGCCCGACCAAAGTCGCTTGGTCACAACATGTAAGCAAAACCCTAATTTTAGGGTTTGTGAGCCGCAGCTTCATGCTAGCATATCTTAACGCCCATGGATCCTATGGTGAAGACGTTTGCACCATCAGGAAGGTAGGCCGGCGATGAGCATGTGCGTGCATGCTACTCAGTCCCGCGTGATCTAGGCCGTCCAACCATGCCTGCGAGGTTGGACAGTTGAGATCTATTTTTAAGTTTGTTTTCAGCAGGTGAGACTAACATGGGTAGTCTTGCATGCGTTCAACGGGGCTAATATAACCCACCGTCAGGTAGCCTACGGGTGTTTGCATGTCGAACATAATGCTTTAATTAAAGCATTAATAGTAATGATGTATACCTACATAAAACCGGGATGGTTGCTACATGCTCCGTTCTGGGTATATTAAATTCACATGATGGTTCCACATGCTTTGGTGAATTAATAAAGTGAGAAGTATTCGTCACTTGAATGGTTTTATCCATCAACAGGCAGGTATTCCATACCTTCTTGGGGGTGATGAAATCGATCTGGGCCATCCAATCATGATGGTGGAGTTGGATGGTCGTGATCATATCCAGACTGATACGGTCAGTCTGGATGCTCAATCGGGCTAGTATAACACACCGAGAGGGGCTCAATCGGGATAGTATAACACACCGAGAGTTCAGCCTGTACGGGTATTTCGTACATGGTTTCATTATAATGCTTGGAGGTTCGTGTTGCTCCGCTAAGAGCAACACTCAGTCGTCATGCCGCATTGATAATGAGTACATGAAATACAAGGCTGTTGCACATTAATTAATAATACTGGAAATTCACAGGGTATATGGGATTGTTGCTACATGCTCTAACCTGGATGAATTTCGTGTATTTTATTCACAGAATGGGATTGTTGCCACATGCTCCATCCTAAGTGAATTAATAAAGTGAAGGAGTATCCATCACTCATTAATGGCTTTATCTTTTACAAGACGTTAGGGCACAATATTTTGGCTTTTACAATTTTAGCCTTTAAATGAAAATCCACCATCAACAACTACTTACTATCCAACAAAGTCGTGCTCGTTTCCAAGGCAGACCCTATAAAGTTTCTACTATCGAAGCCATTCTTAATAGGAATACCGGCAAAATGGTTACTTCAGATGTCAGAATTTGACATAGCATGTACGCCACCAAGAGCAATCAAAGGGCAGTCAGTAACAGACTTACTCGCTGCTTTTCCAGGAGATGATGCAACAGTACTACATGAAGAAGTACCTGGTGAATTTCCAGACATCTTGATCATGAAGGAAAAGGCGTTGCTTCTGTACTTTGACGGTTCCGCTACTCCCAGCAACAACACTAGAGGAGCCGACATAGTGCTCATCTCTCCGTCTGGCGAGGTGTTCTCACATTCATTCAAACTGGATTTCCACTGTACCAACAATTCAGCAGAGTACGAAGCCTTCTTATTGGGATTATCCTTGGCCAAGAAAGATGGAGCAACGCATCTTGAGATAAGGGGAGATTCAAAGCTACTGGTTAATCAAATGAATGGAGCGTATTCCCTTAAATAAATCACACTGGATCCCTTCAGAATTGAAGCCCAGCAGCTGCTGACCTACTTCGCTGATGCAACAATCATCCATACTGGGCGAAAAAACAATATGCATGCCGACTGCCTAGCAACTCTCGCCTCTAAATTGCAATTTGAAGGGGAAGAAAAGACGATCATTGTGCAAAGACGTGATGTTTCATCTACATGGCTTGCTCAAGTTGAAGTTATTCAAGCATATGATTGGCGAACACCTATTATTCATGAATTGAACAGTTCTCTTTCAGAAGGGAAAGTCAGCCTCAAGGAATTGAAGAATTATTTCTTACTTCATGGAGCATTATATTATCGAAACTCTGATGGGTATTTATCACGATGTCTTGGACCTGACGAGGAAGACGAGCAACTCAAACGCATACATGAAGAAACCTGTGGACAGACACTGGTAGTAACACTTTACCGAAAGCTTCAAAGAATGGGATACTATTGGCCTTCCATGGAGGTTCAATCAAGACCTCTGCAAAAGTCATGTCCCAACTGCCAGACGCCTCCCCATCACTTAGAAGTTCTAACGTCACATCACATTGGGGACTGGAGGGAACCTTACATTAAGTACCATCGAGACAATGAATTGCCGCTAGAATAGAAAGAAACAGTCGAGCTTATTCAGAGAGCTAAGAGATTTGTTTTTCACGATGGGATTTTATATCACAGAAGTTTTGGTGGAAACCTACTGAGATGCTTAGGTGGGCATGAAATCCCAACGATTCTGAAGGAAATGCATGATGGAGAGCATCAAGGAAGGAATAAATTATTTCTCCAGGTTCATGAGAAGTATTACTGGCCGACCATGGAAGATGATACAGCTGCGTACGCCCAAAGATGCCATCAATTCCAATTCCATGGTAATCTCATCCACACTCCTTGTCTCCCATTAAACTCTGTGAATAGTCCATGGCCCTTTTATAGCTGTGGACTGGAAATCATCGGGAAAATCAGTCCAGCATCTTCGAAGCAGCATGAATACATCATCACTGCAACCGAGTATTTCACCAAATGGGTTGAAGTTGTTCCTCTTCGAAGCACCACAGGAGTCACGATCGCAGCCTTCATCAAAGAGTACATAATATGCAGGTTCTGTGTTCCTAAGCACATCGTCACTGATAATGGAACTCCTTTCTCCAACAAGCACGTTACAGAATTGCTCGAAGAATATGGCATCAAATAAGTTTTATCTACACCGTACTATCCTCAAGGAAACGGGTAAGCGGAGAGCACCAACAAAACTTTGATCCGGATTCTCAGTCGAACAGTTCATGATAATCCCCGAACCTGGCATGAACAGTTGTCTATGGATTTATGGGCTTATTGAACCGTGCCAAGGAGCTCGATTAGAACTTCACCATACTCTCTCGTCTATGGAGATGACACAATATTACCAGCAGAAATCAAAATTCCCTCAGCAAGGATCGCGGCATCCAGTGGAATACGATGGGATGAAGCTGAAGTGTCCAACTCAAGGATCGTTGAATTGGACATGATCGAATCAAAGCGGGCTAAGGTGGAAAAACATGTAGAAACCTACAAACAAAGAATCTCCAGATCTTACAATAAAATGGTAAGACCTCGAACATTTCAAGTAGGAGATATGGTATTAAAGACAGCAAAGCACATTCAACAAGATATGTCCACTCCCAAGCTCTCTCCAAAATGCATGGGAAGGACCATATGTAGTTATCAAGGCAGTGTCTAGCGGATACTACAAAATCTTGAAGGTTGATGGAGGTATAGAAGAAAATATAATCAACGGAAAATGGCTCAAAGCATATTACACCTGAAACTTAGAAAACAAATACCTTTTCATCATTCCATCATTTCAAACATTTTCAAAAATGTAATTTTCATTCCTCGAAAGAGAATTCAAATTCTCCTTTGTTCATTAAATATTTCATAAATGAGAAAAATTCATTCATACCATGATCAATTATTCCACCTAGCCAGAAATTAATTCAAAAACAACAATCATAAATGCTCACTCAGAGAAAACCGTCCTGCAACGGATAATCCCTATAAGAAACTTTGTCAAGTTTCTTCTGGAAGATCCTAGTCTTTACCTTCAGATCCTTGACTGCCTTCTCAACCCTGGAAGATTCCAGAGCCAATAGCTTATCCTATTCTAATAATGCATTGGTCGTGGAAATTGCATCAGCAACCTATGCTGCCTTATGGATCTTGATTATCTCAAGTCGATGACGAAGCCATCTCACGTTGAACCGCAACGTCTCACAGTTCGAGATCATATCATCCCATTCATGCAGCTCATGGTTTTTGACATCTCGCAAGTGCCTTTCGTTCATCTCCTCAATAATTAGCAATAGCCTAGCAACCGTGGTCAAGAGAGTCAGAGGAAAGCATTTCCATACTTCTGTATTAGCAATGTGGTGATACTTTTTCCATATCCTGGTGTATAAAGGCGCGTGACGTTTGGGAATGACAAACCCACCAACCACTTCATTGTCCGGGAAGGTATTGATTAAAGGGGCGTCAAAAGGGAGTCTAGCTGTGGGATATTCACGAGCATGAACACCGTCTCCCACTTCCACGGATCCTACATAATCTTCACCAACTCGGTCAAGGCTATCTTCAACCTCGACTACGGTCACAGACTTTCCGCTCCTCCTTCTGGCGTCAACGATGACGCGGACATCCGCCTGCAACAAAACATAGATGTATTTAATGTCAAGGGAGCGTAGTATAATCTCAAGAATTATGAGGTTACTTACGGATGATCCAGGCTCAACACGAGATGGCCTATACCGCACAGGAGCTATGACAGTTCGCTTGGGCCGAGAAGAAGCGTTCTTCTGGTTACCCTGCAGAAAGTGTTTTTTTAATGATCAAATCATCTTGATCAGGCAAAGATAAGAGGGGTGAAAAATTACGGAGATACACGCTGCTATTTCCACTTTGACTGAGTATCATCTTGAGAAGAAATACCATTGCTCGACATGATGGAAACAGGGTATGATCACGAATTCTCTGCACGATGAAATTAACTCAGGAATGGAAGAAATATTTGCATAGACGATAGCCTCAAAGTCTTGAAGATATATGTTAGACACGGTGAAGGTTTATCTTCTGTGGATAGTCAATTATGTTGCGGGTTTTACTGAAACCCTAACATTTCAACAAGGGAAACACTAAAGACACGGAGGAAAAATAGTTGAGATTGGCACGCACGGTCAAGTTACATGGACTCATGTGTAACACATATTCTCTCAGCCCATGCAACACGTATCTTTCAGTTCCTTTTACAAACGTAAATCACTAAGGCGAATCGAAAGACGTGATGAATTCAAGGCATGAACATTGGTTCATTTACTCTAAAGAATCAACATTAATAAAGGTTTTTTCTCATTCAAAGGAAAATTCTAAATAAGAAGAAAATTTGTTCGAATCATCGAAGAAATATCTACTACGAAGCCTAAAGAACATTCAAATATTTCAGAGAAGGGAAGAAGACAAAACTACTCGTCTGACTCACTGTCAGAATCGTCATCCTTCTTGTCATCTGAGTTGTCATCACTATCTTCTTCATCATCAGAATCAGTGTTGATGGGTGTCGAATAAGCTTCTGGATCATCATCTGAATCTGAATCTTCCTCCGATTCAGCTCTGAATCGCTTCATGGACCTCTAGTACTCTCTTTCATATTGATCAGTCCAGGTCTCGGGTACCTCCCATATGTCTTCTTCAGAATCATCAGCATCAGATTCAGCGGGCATCCCTTCCATGAGACGTTTCTCTTCAGCTCTTTGCATTCTGCGCCGGATTTGATCCTTCTCATGCTGACGAGTGTTTTTTGCGTCATCCTCAGCTTTCCTTTTACTGAGTTCAGCGAAATAAACTCTCCGCACGTTCAATGGTACGCCGGACTTCGGCCCCTCATCCTGAGAGGGATTGGACTTCGATACGGGAACTTTGGAATCTTCATCAGAAGAACTAGAGAAAGAAGAATGATTACTGTTGTCGGACATTGTCTGAAATCAGAAGCGAAAAGGATTACCAACATGCAAAAAAATTTGGCAAAACTGGTAACTCTTAACTCTTACCTTTTTACGCTTCCACTAAACAGTAGTGAGAGTAATGCTCCAAAAAACGTCTGCTTCTTCAAGACCTACAAAAGACGTTCAAAAACTCATATTTTTTATATAATCATGAAATTTTGTACTGAGTGAACATTCACCATAGAATTATGGAAACTAAAACATTATTTCATCATAAATAATTTTATCTCTAAGAAACATCACACAAAATTCAAGTTTTGATTTTAGAGAAACAATATATATTTGCATACATATATATAAACAGAACATTTATTTACTCACGTAAATAAATGAATATTTTTCAACGTGAGCCAGGCTCACAAAAATAAATCGTGGATACTCCATGGTTTCAAAAAAAAAAAAACTTTTCCATGAACCGACCATGGTTTTACAAAAACTCTTTTCCTTCGTGCCGTCATGCGTATTTGAAACGAAGGTTTATTTCAATTTCGTGAAAACTCACGCATTACATGGTAAAGTTTTACATGAAAGATCATACAAAAAAATTTATCACTGGACATAAGTTCATATATACATAAAGAGGAGAAATCGCTTCTCCGCATCATCGTTAGTCTTTAAAACGAGGATTTTACTACGGTTTTGTGACAAATTCACTTTTGTGATAAAACTTTGGCTCACGTGAAAGCTCATCAACATAGTTTCATCACTGAACCTACATATTCATATATGAAGGAAAACTTCTCCTAAATCATGGATTATTACTAGTTTTCAAAAACTAACAATCAAACGAACAAACGTTTTCAAAAACGAAGGTTTTCGACGAAACCCACACTCATATATACACGGGTATATAATTTTATCATGAAAAATATGTGAACAACCCATATAACTCATGAGCATCAGTAAGAAAAAAAAAAGTTCGAAGCATACCTGTCGGCGCCGGCCGGAAATTGGCCGATGGTGGCTACGGCGACGTCGGACGGTGGCGCTCCGGCGAATTTTCATGCTCCTATTGATGATGGCGTGAAGGTGATGAGGTGATGAATCTCTGGTCGTGCGGGAAAATAAAAAAAATAAAAAGGGGAGCAATTCCTTTTATATCAAACTTTATTTCCAAAACCTAATTTTCCAAGGATTTCCTTACTGGGCCCGGCCCGCGAATCCTGAACGACCAAGATCCCGTCATCCAAATCAGCGGTTCAACACCAAATTATGCTCATCAAACGATATTCTATCATGCTACTGGAACCATATTTCAAGTCATGGTACACTCGTACGATCGAAATCCGGTAACATCTTGTAGTTGCAGGAATTCCCACACTACACCCTTGTTAAGATTCTATAGAAATCTATTGGAAATCAATTAAACTTCAAAGATTTAAACGACACTTTACTATTCAAATCTCAGAAATGTTTGCAGAATTGGAAGAAATCAAGATTACAAATATTCTCTTGAAGTTTCTCTCTCCTCAAGACTCTTTCAACTCTCAAAAATACATCATCCTTTTCTGGATCTATCGAACCCTTTATATAGGGATTTACATAATGGATGACAGCTAAGTTTTCCTCCTATTTCAGATCTATTCTGCGATCTCATCGCGATTTCTACAATATTCTCTATCGCAAGAATGATGACTATCGCGGGATCAACACATTCTTCTTTTATTTCTTCCATCATCAGTTTCTGTTGGATGTTCTGTGACGCTCGTGAAATGTTGTTAAAGAATTGGCGGTGACGCTCGCAGAAACGTTGTTAATATTGCAAGAATAGCGTTGTAGCGATATTCTGGTCCTACATCTTGCCTCTTCTCATGTCTTTTCTGCGAAGAAGAAAAGATCATGAGAATTTAAAATGCCATAACTGCTTATTTTTTCAGACTTCCCCGTTCTGACACGTTTCTATGTCCTTCGCCAGCTGTTTTCACGAATTCTTTCTTCCAATAAATTTTTGACACGTCTCCTCTAACCGCTGCGATCTAACCACCCACGTCTTTTCTTTGCATTAATTGCCCTCATCTTCTTCGAGAAATTTCTTCTTCTATAAATACTCTTCTCCTTCCTTTCCTTTTTCTCTTTTACTTTCTTCTTCTTTCTCTCCGTTCCCTCTCTGCAAATTTTACTGTTCTTCCGCGAATTGCGGTTCTGTTACTACTGTGATTTCTTTCTTCTTTTCAAACTTTTCTTTTATTCCCATACCCAAAAATGGTTGCTGCTGGTACTAAAAACTTGAAGGCCTTTAATGAGATGCGCGAGAAACTCAAAATCAAAGGTTTTAACTTGTCTTTAATTCCAGATCAGGATTATAAATCTGAACTTTCTCTTAAATTATTTAATGATGATCAATGTTCTCGTGAAAAAATCATAGTATCGCTAGGACAACTTGAAGCTGGTCTTCCCATTCCTTTCTATGACCCATAACTTCCATTATTCTACCAAATAATATCTGACTAGAGGTTCTCGCGAGCAATATATCAACTAGGTGGAGATTGCATTAGGTTGATACTTGAATATGCTTCTCGTGGTGCTGGCAAAGGATCGCGTTATTCTGAAGATGCTCAAAATCCTCTTTACAAACATATTCCAATTAACTCTGCAGATTATACTGTAGAAAACTTTTTCAAAAATTACAAGATACTCCCTATGAAGAGGGATATCACCTGCTGGGGTGTTCGCCTGAAGGAACTCACTGTCGATGAAGCTCTCATGCTAGATATTGATTTTCACACGAAAACTAATCATGGCCCTCGCCATTCTAGCGATGACAAGTGGTTTATCTTTCCGTTGTGTCTCGAAGGTCCTTATATTTCTGGTTCTCGCGAACTTCCCGCGAGTCTTGCAGAATATCAACCTTGGGTCTTTAATTGGCCTGAGAGATCTAAAGAAGTATATTCTCTCAACTTTTTACATTATTATCATTTATTGTCTTCTTTATATTCTCGCTAACTATTTTGATTTTTTCTCAGATTGACAGAATGAAACTCAGCTATCAAGCTCTTAGGAAACCCAACACTTTCTTGGCTCTGAAATCTTTCACGGATGAAGTAAGAAATATCTATTCATAAATTTTAACAATATATTTTTGCCCCTATTTCTTATCTTCATCTGTGCTCGTAGGTAATCAAAGAGTTAGAACCATTAATACCCGCAAAAACCAAGGAGAAATCTTTAAAAGAGAAGAAATCTGGGAAATCTTCAAAGGAGAAATCTACTGCTCCTCCCAGGGGAAAGCCTTCTGCCCCTCACAATGAAGAATCTAGCGATCCTCCATCAAAGAAAAGGAAAACTCAATCTTCTTCTTCTTCAGTTCCTCAACTAATTCCAGAAAATCCAAATGTTGATCTTAATAAGGATAATAATGACGAGGATTTTAATGTTAGCGGTTTTCCTTCAATAAAAAATTCTTCTTCTTCTGATTCTTCAATGACTCATTTATCCAGAATTTTTAGCGATATTTCCCACAGTATAACTTGTAATGACGAGGATGAAGATATTAACAAGACATCCCAAGCTCTTGCCAAAGTTTGCGATGCCCCTATTCTGGTGGATAATGATTCTCTCCAAGGAGTCTCATTATCGCTGAATCCTAGTCTCTTAAATTCTCTTGGTGCCTTGGTATGTTTTAATTTATTTAATTTGTTTATATATTTTCTCTACCGCTAGATCTTAATTTATATTTTTCTTTCGCAGGTTGAAAGAGCTTCTTTTGCTGTTGCTACTGATTTAGATAAAAGACGTGCCAACTCTGAAGAGAAAGCTGCTAAACTTCGCCAGGATAAAGAAAAATTAGAATCTGAAGTTATTAAGCTTCGCAAGAAGAATAAACAGCTGGAGACTGAAGCTTCAATTGATAAGAAAAATATCTCTGATCTTGATAGAGATAACCAACAACTCTATGGTATGTATGGTTTCCTTTCTCTATTAATTCCTTTTACTCTATCGCAGCTTATTCAAGCGACCACTTTTAACTTGCAGATATTTATGGTCTTACTAACGAGGCTATACTCTTTCAATCTTTCCCTGAACCTGTAGATGATCATACTCTTCTTGCCTGTCTTAATAATTCTTTAAGTAATTTCTCAGATGATAAGATTAAATCCCTCTCCATAGATGAACTTAGATCCAAATTTAATCTCTTAAAAATTGAACACAAATTCAATTTAGGTTTGACTGATAAATATAAGCGCTTTTATCTTGATTCAAAGAAAGAAATAGATAGATTAAGACAGAAGAATAGCGATCTTATTGACGAGAAGGATCTTGCCATCAAAAAGGGATCCAAGACCCTAGCAGACTTTCATAAAACTCTCCTTGATGTTCAAATGGACAGAGATAAACTTATCCGCGAGAATTAAGATCTTATTGCGAGGGAGACTCAAGTTCGATCTCGTCTCCTTATTAATAGCGATGATGAGTTTGCTTGGGCTGCGAAGGTTCTTGACAATGCCAGGAATGACTTATGTGTAAATGTTAGCCTTCAAGTTGAACAAGCGTCCTTAATTAGAGATATGATTTCTGAAAGAGAAGGTTGTTTGATGTTCTTCTTCTCGCTATTTTCCTGTTTTTATTACTCTTCTTTACAAAATTTCTAACTTGTTGTCATATATTCTCGCAGGAGCTAAAAAAAGATATCTTGAAAGAATTGGGGAACTTGAAAATGAGAAGAATCAGCTCGCGAATACTCTTGCTTCTTGCAATAATAAATATTCACGATTGAAAGAGAAGTTTGACATTACCACCGCGAATTTCAATAGATCTCTTATTGTTGTTCGTAATAATTCCGTTGAGTTGGTCTGCAATGATCATGGAATTTCTCCTTCTATATATCCTGATCTTGCAAAGGAAATCCCCGCAATAATCCCAAATCTTAACATCTCTGATAGCGAGGCTGAGGATTCTGACGAGGATGATAATGATAATGATAATGACAATGATGAAGGAGAGAAATCTGGTGGAGGAGAAGAATCTAATAAGAATAAAGATAATGATGATAATGATGAAAGGGAGAAATCTGGCGATGAAGAGAAGTCTGATAAAGAGGATAGCGATGGTTGTAGCTAGTTTTTATTTTTCTTTCTATCTTCCTTGTATGTTTATTTTCTTCTTTCTATAACATTGCTGTGAGTTTCTCCAATTTTGTGATTTCTTTTGATTCTACCTGTACGAATTAGAAAACAGTTCTTTTTCTGCAAGTCAATCAATCAATATAATTATTATTCTTTAATTATCTTCGTGCATTAAAAATTTATCCATGCAATTTTTATATGATAGATGAATAATAATTTCATCGTTCTCATGCATTCCCATACTTGCCTCTATTATTCATCTGCAATATAAAAAATTGATTAACAATTAGATATTAGTGGTAAATAAAATTTGCCTTAAGATTGGCGATCTTATCTTCAGCAATAACTGCGTGAAATCGCAATTCTCATAACATCTGCGAGTATTATCGCAGTAATCTTGTGGTCTTATTATTCCTTCCTAATTAAAGGTCTTATTTTGCCACACTCTTTCTTTCTGCGACAAAATCGCAGGACGTCTTTACATTTGCATGTATTGACCCATTGATCTTGCCTTATCTGTATTCTTTTGATTGTATTGCGACAATATGACAAGTCTAAGATCCCTTGCGGGATCAAATCCTCATGACATTGCCGTCTTGCGATGAAATTGCAGGACGTCTTTACACTTTCATTTAAAAACCCATTGATCCCATATTAACTTTTCTCTTTAGGCTTGTTGCCTCTGTATAATTTACGTCATGCGTCAATATGACAGGCCTAAATGTTCTTGCGATCATAAAGCGCCATGACATTGCCGTCTTAAGACACTTATCAGCTCCCTAATGGAGGGTGCCGCCCTTATCTTCCCCCTGGTTGCCCCTTCAAGGAGGGCACTTCGGCCATACAAGACTAGATCCTCCCATCCAGATTTACCAACAACCGGCTGTTTTCGCAGCCTCTTGTCCTTTATGCCTATATGGCTTATAGTTACAAGACTTCACCCTAAGTGGGGTTTTCTTCAGGTCAAGTGCATCATAGCCAAGACTTACCAAGAATGGCAAGGGAGTTTCGTACGCCCTTGGCACCCTTGGCTCAACCGTGTACCTCGGCGCCTTGGTCATACTTTGCACTTCTTGGAAGAGATTCTCGGTCGTCCAACTAGGGTATAACCATATATAGTTGGAAATCCAAGATCTATCTCCCGGATAGGTTTTCTTTAACCCCAATATCTGCATAACTCAGGATCCAGCAGGGGTAGAACCTTACCCCTAAATCATGTCAAGAGATACCCCCTCCTATGACATGCTATTAGGTCTTACATTTGGCTTTTGCAAAATTTTATTCGCGAACTAGGGTGCACGCCATAAAGGTTTATCCCATTCTTTAATCTCTGCGAAATTTTATTCGCGCTTCTCGCGAGTATTGTAACTCTAATAGAATTTCATAACTTTGAAAATCTTGCGATTCTTTCAAGCAGAATATTCTGTTCAATTACAAATTCTTTAAACAAATCATTCATAGAATTCTCTAAAGTTTCATTATTTTACCTTTCTACTTACTATTTTTTGATTATGCTTTTCTGCTACGTTTTACTGTTGTTTCTTTTTCTGCGAGACGATCGCCATCAGCTTTTACATCCTATTTCCGCTCTATTGTATCAATCATTAACCTTTCACATCTCTGTTGTTGTTTGATTTTGTACTTCCAACTGCTATTCTTCTCAGCTCTTTCTTCGCAAGACTTCATATCAATTTCATAACATTTCTTGCTTTCTCCCCAATCTCCTTTAATAATTCCAACACCTTTAGGATGAGGAAACTTGATACACTGGTGATAAGTAGACGCTACACCCAATATCCCGTGTAACCAAGGTCGTCCTATTAAAGCATTATAAGGTGATTCGATGTCCACAACACAGAATAAGATTTTCGAAGATATTCCTTTTAACGGTATCTGCATTTCAATTTCCCCCTTTGGTTTGTTAGCTGTACCCTTAAATCCATAGATTTTATACGTGGATGGTATCAAATCTTCATCTCTTCCGCCCATGGTTCTATAGGTATGATAGAATAAGATATTAACTGAACTCCCGTTGTCTATTAAGACTCTGTTGATGGCCCATGAATCTTCAATTTTACCATCATTTTCTTCATCTTCTTCTTGTATTTGCTTTGGGTTTATCTCTATCCTTACTACCAACGGGTTATCATGCTTCTCGCCAAGCCCTAGTACATCTTGTGCACTGAAAGATATAGTTTGTTTTTGCCATTCTTCTAATGGCGAGACTCTCACAATATTCATTATCTCTCTTCCATCTGCATTTTTCGCGAAGACTCTGCTTAAAACATTATTATGGAAATATTCTACAGTTCTGTATGAATGTATAATGGAATTACAAAACAAATTCTTTGCTTTAGCCCCAACTTCTATTACGAATGATTCGGCTCCCTTTATAGTATTTACTCTGCGAGTTTCTGGTGCTGGAGGCAATCGCTGAGATTGTGGATGTCCTACTAAAAAGTGATTTAGATTTCCTTGTTCGATCATCCTTAAAATTATTCTCTTTACATTCCTGCAGTCATTTACTGTGTGGCCTTGAAAATGATGGTAAGGACAAAATTCTTGACTGCGATTGTTAGGATGTGGTTCTTTTCCCATGTTCCATGGGGATGGTATATATTCCATTAAAATGATAGCTTCCCAAATTTTTTCTATACTAGGATTGAGAGGAGGCATCTTAATTTCTTCCCATATGATCTTATGATTCCCTTGACTTCTGAAATTGTTTTGCCTCTGTCCACCATAAGTTTCTTGAGGATGGTCAAGCATTTGAATCTTATTATTTCCACCGCGATTGTAGTAATTATTCTCCCTTTCATACTCTTCTTGATCTCTACTACCCATAGATGCCAACTTCTGCTGGTTATCAGTCTCTATTTTTTCTTGTTGTGCTTGCGAGCTGCTCGCTACATTGTTTATCATTTTAGGAAGTAAACTTCCATTTGCTGCTCCGGAATTGGTGTTCGCGATGGGATATGATTCCATCTCATTTTGTTTCTCCTCAAAAGTAATGTATTCTTCCTGTAATTCTCACAGTTCAGTCATAGTGATTGTATTCTTGACTCTGAAAATTTGTATGTACAATAGATTGGTCGCGAACATTGCATTGATAAAAGACAAGATAAGATATCTCTCGTCAACTCTTCCTGCCATCTAACTACACATTATCTTCTATCTTATGGTTAAATGTTTCAGACTCTCTCCAATTCTCTATTTTAACCCAAACACATCTTCAATACCCGGCCGCGATGAATTGTTGCTAATATACGCTCCTAAAAATGTAGCTTGTAAATGATCAAAAGAAGTTATGGTATTTTTTGGTAATCCCTCGAACCATTTCAACGCCTCGCCAGTTAAGCTGGATGCAAAATATTTTCATAGCACAACATCATGATTCTCCCATTGTAGCATACATCTAACATAAGCTTTGACGTGTTGAACAGCACAAGTAGTTCCATCAAAAATGCTGGTAAATTGCATTTTGGAGGTATCCCTCTTAATTGTACTTTTTGAGTAAATGGGGTTCTCGCAGCTTCTTCAATAGCTTCATAAAGTTGCCTTCTACCTCCTTCTCTTCTATTGTTTATCATTCCTCGCATTTCTGCTAATTCTCTCAATATTTGCTCATTCTCAGCTGAGTTTTGTTCCATTGGCCTCTTTAATGCTGTTTCCCTTCTTCTGCGGTCTTGCCTTTCTTGTCTTGCGAGATTTTGTGTATCTTCTTCTTCATCATCATCTCATCTTTCTCTGCGATTTCCTCTTTCATCTTCCTCTTGATATCGTAACTGCATATCTTCTTCTCTGCGAATTTCTTCATTTCTTCTCATTTATCTTCGATGTCTCTCTATTCTTCTCTGTATCCTATCATACTCCTCCTGAATATTACCATTGTAGCGATTTTGCGTACGTCTCCTTTCTCGATTTTCATGATTATTTTGTCGCACTGCTTCTCGAAATTCATGTTCTTCTACTTCTGCCCTTAATCTTTCCCTCTCGCGGGCTAGACGTGCTTGTTCAGCGTAATGATTTTTAATTTCTTCTTCAATCATTCTTTGATTTATTTGATTCTCTCGCCCATGTAATATCCTCCTACCTTCTTCTGGATTTTCTTCTTCAATTTGGTTGTTTCTTCCCTCTTGATTTCTATTGTCACGCGGATTATAGCGATCACCAATTATCTCTTCTTCTCTATTTTGCACTTCTCCTCGAGTATTTTCTCAAACATTTCTTATAGGGGAATTTTTCCTTGGTTCTTCTCTGAATGATCTTGAATTTGATCTAACAGTACTTCTTGATATCCTTCTTTGTAACCTCAAATTCTCCATTCTTAGCTCATGATTTTGTCTTGTTAAATTCGCACGCTCTTTTGCCTCTAATCTTCTTTCTTCTTGTATTCTTTGTCTCAATCATCTACTATTTCACGTTCTTCATGAATTAATCCTCCAACCATTTCTTGATTCCTTTCTTCTTCTTCTTCATTTCTCAATTGTCGATTTTCTGCTTATTCTATCGAATCTGACCTCCAAGTATGCACACTCACTCTATCATAATCCACATCCCTATTTTGCATTTGTGCTTATTGATTAGGATGTTGAATTGAACATTCTGCTTCATTTCTTGTTCTATTTCTTCCTGATCTTATCCTTAAAGATTCTTATAATTCACCTGTTCCTTCACCTGCAAGTCTTTTACTTCTCCTCACAGTTGTTGGTGGTTCTGATGTGTTTCTTCTTCTTCTAGCCATTTCTTCAATTCTAACAATTTCTTCAAATTTTCAAGTTGTAATTAGAGATTTCTTAGCTTGATTCTCCCTGTTTCGGGCGCCAAAATGTAGTTGCAGGAATTCCCACACTACACCCTTGTTAAGATTCTATAGAAATATATTGGAAATCAATTAAACTTCAAAGATTTAAACAACACTTTACTATTCAAATCTCAGAAATGTTTACATAATTGGAAGAAATCAAGATTACAAATATTCTCTTGAAGTTTCTCTCTCCTCAAGACTCTTTCAACTCTCAAAAATACATCATCCTTTTCTGGATCTATCGAACCCTTTATATAGGGATTTACATAATGGATGACAGCTAAGTTTTCCTCCTATTTCGTATCTATTCAGCGATCTCATCGCGATTGCTACAATATTCTCTATCGCAAGAATGATGACTATCGCGGGATCAACACATTCTTCTTTTATTTCTTCCATCGTCAGTTTCTTTTGGATGTTCTGTGACGCTCGTGAAATGTTGTTAAAGAATTGGCAGTGACGCTCGCAGAAACGTTGTTAATATCGCAAGAATAGCGTTGTAGCGATATTCTGGTCCTACACATCTTAACTTACGATTGAGTTCAATTACTTGTATTGTTATGACCGGAAAATCACCATTCAATGCTGACTGAGGAACACAGCTTTCCTCACTAATCAGGGGACTTAATGTAGATGGTAAATTTTTGACATTAGGCTCAAATCGTAAACCCATAATTATACAAACCTCTGATCCAGCAATCAGACGTGAATATCGAGACACGAGTCTCTCATTGAATCCTCTGATTGAGAATACTTTCTCTCAGAGTGCATATAGATATGTAGTCTCACAGCTGGACAACGCCATATATCACAAGTAGTACTGAGAACTTCAGTAATTATTTCTATCACGGGATGGATAACTCCCAAACAACTTTCTCTGCTAGTATAGAGTGATGATGTTTTCAGGATACAAACAACGAGTTTCCCTGGCTATGTAAAAGATATGAAGCTCCAGCAAGTTCATATCAGAATAATTAATGCTCCTAGATAGCTTGCTCTGTTAGTATAAAGTCATAAATTAATTATTCTTAAATTCTTGGATTCATCCGCAGAATTTATGAAAATATTCAAATATTTTCGCAAAATATTTCATTACGCAAACCATGGTTCTTCCCAGCAGAAATCCATGGATTAGTAATAAATATTGGATGCATGGGCATCATAGCTGCCTTCTGAGCGAGCCCTGTCTCAAACTTAAATTCTTGGATTCATCGCAGAATTTCTGAAAATATTCAAATATTTTCGCAAAATATTTCATTACGCAATCCATGGTCCTTCCCAGCAGAAATCCATGGATTAGTAATAAATATTGGATGCATGGGCATCAGAGCTGCTTACTGAACGAGCCCTGTCTCAAATGGTGCAAGTGTATTCAACAATGATACATTAATAACCACCGCACGAACGAGTATTTCAAAATACGATAAAACAATGAACCTATGCAAAATAGGATGAAAAATAACAAATAAATAAAAATTGACCAAGGCGCTGGGAGAATGGACCCACTGATAGGCCGACTGTGCCGTGGTCAATCCCACTTCAGTTTCATATTTTTATCATATTTTTGTTGTTTTCCCTGAGTTTATGAAAAACCCTTTCATTTGAACGAATATCCTTTATTTTGAGGAAACTCCTCAATTTCATGGTGCTTCCTTCGTGCGGAGGAAATAATATAAATTAGGGAAAAAACGTGATGGGCGTGACCATTGGTCAACCGGCCATGCCTTGGTCCTAGCAGGCCCCAAACCTCATGATTTCTCATTATTTTATTATTATTTCCCTAATTTCATGAAAATTCCTTAATCTCATAATATTTCCTTGGTCCCATGAAAAATAATAAAATTAGGGAAACCCGTGTGCACGGGCCATGGCCGGTCGGCCAAACCCTAGATGGCTCACACGTCCCACTCTTTTATTAGCATATTTTTCATGTTTTCATAATCCCATGAAAATTCCTTGATTTCATGATATTTCCTTCAAATTATGAAAATTCCTTCAAATCATGAAATAATGCATAAAATAGGGAAAACGCACGGGACCGGGCCCTGGCCGGCCAGTCATGCTCCAAGTCGGTCCCACACTCCCATACGTCCCTTATTTTATTGTTTATGATTTTTATGTTTCCCTCATATCATGGAAACTCCTTGATTTCAACAAAACTCTTTAATTTTAGCAAAATTCTTTCGTTTTATCATATTTCCCTAAAATCATGAAAAATATTACAAAAATTATGGAAAACGTGTAGGATGGCTCTCTTGTCCGGCCAGCCTTGCCCAAGGTCATGATTGTTCCCACACTCCATAATATTTTCACTTTTTTATTATTTTCCTTCATCCGATGAAGTTTTGACGGTTTTATCAGAAAACCCTAATTTTGTCATATTTTCTCAAATGGTCGCTCAATGAGCACCAAAAAATATCAAAATTCTCAAGACAAAAACATGGACGTCTCAATGACGAAAGAATGTTAACTTGACCGACCAGAGTTATATTTTTGGTTCGCAATGAGCCAGTCCCACGTGTTTATCACAATCTGACCTAATTTGCATAATTGCGCGTATTGGGTCCTAAACTCTCCGAATAATTTCAGAATTTGACGGAGCGATCATCATTTGATCCCATGACCACCCAGGGCTAGTTACATAACCCCTTGGTAGGTCCCTCATATTTTAATAATTAATTAGGTTTTATCACCTAATGCTAAAACCAGCAGTAATTCAGTAAATGATTAAACCAGCATTTTATCATTCTTTCAACAACTCACCAACTCTTAAAAGAGGTATTGGTTTTTGCTCACGTAAGTATATGAGAATTTCATGGTCGATCCACCGTCCCATGAAGCCGGTTCTCCTTCATTCCATGGTTAATTTTCAAATAAACCATCAATCGGTCATCAATTGATCAAATTAGGGTTTCTGAATCCAAGGATCATGATTCCAGATTCAAACACTAATAATTTTGCAACGATCTCATGATCAATATTCTTATTAATTATGCTCAGTTCAACTACCAGCACTTTAATTAATATTTTATTTTGGTCACGCTGCCAATAATTCATCAGACGAGCAACACTTGCTCAGATGAGCAATATTTCCTCAAATCAAGTGGTTCAACTATCAATATTCAACAAATTATCGAGCAACACTCGCTCACCTCAATTTGAGGATTCCAATATTGTCTCAGCAGACACGTTCGATTCATGAGTTGCAGAACATTTCACAAAATCATGTTTAACTCAGCAAATACGTGGAATCATTGTCCCACGAAGTCATGAAATCAGCAACTGACTAAATAAACCACGAGACATCAATCGTGTCACATGGGGGGATATTAACTAGGGTTTTGGTCTGGCGGTCTACGACACGTGTGTTCACCCACGATGAGAATATAAGTAAGTCTTGCAATCAGTTTGAAGGAATCAGCAAAGTAGTGGGTGGAAAATTAACCAAGTCTCCGCATGATGAGTAATTGGTTTAACACAATTTCCCACATCCCCACTCTTTGATTCCAGATAACTGTCACACTTTATGGGATCATGGTGTTTTCAACTCCGGCGTTATATAATGTCTCTAAATCCTGATTGAAATAACGAGATTCGAAGAGTTATAAAACATTCGAACAACGATCGTCTGAACGAGCAATTTCTCACCAAAGTCCATACATGCGCTCTTTTGTTTACACGAACTCACAAAAATTACTCTCAATCAGGAAAAATTCAATCATTCAGAGCATTTCACGCTGAATTCATAACACACCTACAATCTCAGATCATCATTGATCTCACACATTTCTCAGCTTCCCTCATACAGATCAACCCATCCTCTCTTGTGACCGAATTTACTCTGGAATGACCATTGTCTTGGTTTATGCCGGAGTACTACAGATTGGTCTCTCGAACTTAAAGTACCCCCTTCATAGCGGTGCATCTGTGTGAGGTTGAACATTTCTCTCGGTTCAAGGAATCTCCTCCGCACGATCGTCCTTAATTCTGCAAAAACCAGCAAATCGTTTTTCCCTATCTACAACCGTTAAACCCATGATTTGTGATTGAGTGTTGTTGATCAATCACATAGTTCTTGAAAGTCAGATGAACCAATTCTAAACTTGTTTGGAAGTGTGGCAAATCGGTTTCAAGGGTGTAGGTATGAAAAAGGACTTAGAAATTAAGGATGTTGTCACACGTTAAACATAAGCAGTATTGTTTATCTTTAATTGTTCAAAGTTATTCCTTAATAGCTAATGGAAGAAAATCCCAGGATCAAAACATAAATAAGTTAAGAATCTTTTAATTAAGGTCTTAATTTTATTTTAGGAAAATGAGAATTAGTAATGTGCATTTACTAGTTAAAGATTTTCCAAAGAGATTTTCAGTCATTATTTTGGATAGAGCATTTCCAGGAATTATGGAAATCGAATTTGGAATATATTGAATATCTTGAGAATATTTTCGGTTTTGGAAATTCCTTAGTGTCCAAACTTCCCAGTCTATAAATACTTGAAGTTTGCATTTCTAGCAAACTAATCCTTCGTGACAGCAGACTTCCTCGGTTGTGTTGTTACTGGTGAAACCGCCGATTCGGAGAGGAGAGTAACCTAATTAAGCGAAATCTCTTACGACCGCTCAGTTTAAATTCTTCTTTGGGAATGAGAATCTCTACGAGTACCGTTGGTGGGAAACTATATAATTGCGGTTTATCTTGTGTTTTCGATTGATTTGAATGACTAACGGTGGTTGAAATTTGATTGCACCAAGTTTGTTTATGCTTGAGAATCTTCTCTTCTGATATAAGATTCACTCAAACTAGATCGAAGTTTCGACATGGATCTTTAGACTGTTGTTAGTGCTTGTGATAATCCATTGTTAACAGACTCTATTCTGTGCGTGATTGATCACAAGAGATTCAAGTTGTTGTGTGCAGGTGTTTATTGAAGACCTAAGAAGATTTGAAGACAAAGAAGATATTGGATATTTCTGACTTGGGTTTATAATCTATGGTGTGCACAATACTTATTTCGGTATAATAGATCCAACTATAATCGGTTTATCCTTGTGGTAGATTGGATTGATTAGTTGTGTAGATCGGCATCAATACAATTTTTTGTGATTAAAAGTATTAATTGCAAAATCTTAACAATTACTTCGGTAGTTGAGAATAAGATATATCTAAGAACCTGACAAAGGAGTTTATGTTAAGATAAACAGAAGAGCCTTTGTCTAACTCATATCACTTGGTTAAAGAGAGTTGATACCAAACAGATTTGTTTTTCCTTTACTGTTTGGAATACGAACCAAAAGAATTGTTCCAAGTACGTGACTTATTTATAAGTTTGAGGCATGGGAATACATACGGAACTAGGTGAACTATAGGTTTAATTGCTTGGTCTCAACTATACAAAGTTGGTTTAATTTTGTGTTGTGGCTTAATCCTGACAGTATTCAATTCTGGACAAGGTCACGGGGTTTTTTTGCATTTGCGGTTTCCTCGTTACCAAAATCTTGCTGTGTCATTTACTTTATATTTCCGCATTATAATTGTTTTATTATAATTAAAGTAAATTACACAAACGTTAATTCATATTTACTTGATAAGCAATCCTATTGAGTTTGGTTAAGTCCAAACCTTTTTATCAAGTAAACATACTTTATTATTGTATTGTCTCGATCTCATACCCATAGACGATCACACGAAGTGTGAACCGATTAGTTGCATTGTCTCGACTCAGTCCATATATAATCTGTTAGAGCATTGCTCGGTCGAACTCGCATGCATTGCTATCTCAAGCATGTTTGTCAATGTTAGTGATCAAAACTATAAAGTTTTAATTTCTAGTCTACTATAGCTAAGGTCTCGGACTAGGATAGAAAGTGTAGATGAGCTCAAAAACTCCATGGAGATCATCATACAAGACGAAGGATTACTCAAGGAACCAGTGGATCTTCATCGACTAAAAGGTATGTGGAGACTTGAACTTATCCATCACTCAAAAGTCTATCTACTCTATCCCCTATCTTAAGACAAAAGTCGTTTTGCTATATAGACTTAGATTATACACATGTGGTATTTCGAGATGAGTATATCTCTCTTATCTATTTCTCGAAATATATGTTGGTAAAGCTTTCGCTTTAGCCAAGTTCATCTTTACCTAGTGACGAAAGTCATGTTATATTTCAATCACTTTGAAAATATCTCTGACGAAAAATAGTTTGTGAATAACAACAATATAACGCCCTCTGATAATGTTTCAATGATTAAAATGAGAGTTTAGACAATATAACCATTGGAGGATATAAGAATTGTTTTGGAAACACATATATGTATAAGTCCTTATTGCGTAAACCAAAGTTTGCGAACTTTGTTGATCAAGTGAAACTGGAGTAGTGCGTGAGCTTCCGTCCATGAACTGGCGGAAGTTCTCGACCCGAGAATTTCTGTTGGAGTTTATGAACTCCATCCGGGAACTTAAGTCCGCGAACTTGAGTAGGTTATGTCTAAAATCGATATTTGTGAAATTATCTTAATAAACTAAGGAATGCTATTGAAAACCATGGCTTTATAGTTCATGAATCGATTCGAGTGAATCACATCGTTTTTGCTTCGATTGTGTCTTGCGTAGTACATAAATATATAAGCAATTGAACAACTCTATAACTAGTTCATTTGAGTCATTTGGACTAGTTATGGTGAAGAATAATATGGTTGATATGAAAGTTATCATATGGCTAACCATTTGGTTAACTATTGTTGAACCAACTAATGTACAAGCTTGGGTACGGTTCACAAGCCTAGAAATGTGCATTACATGTGTGTGTAACAAGCTATGTTTTCGATCTAACGGTTGATAAATATTAGCTTGAATCTAATCAGGTTTTTATCTAACGGTGAATATTGAATGCTTTGTTAATTACTAAGCTAACATTGATTGCAAATCCTGATTTGAAGACTATATAAGGGAAAATTCTAGAAACTGGGAAACCTAATCCCCACACATTCTGTGTGATATTAGTTGTGCTAATCTAGAGTCGATTCTCCTTTAACCTTTGGTTTTCTTCTTCTAAAACTAGGTTAACGACTTAAAGACTTCATTGGGATTGTGAATCCAGACCGATACTACTTTTCTTGTAGTTGTGTGATCTGATCTTGTCGTTTCTATCGTACGAGTACAATTATAATAATTGTCTTGAGATTTCTATCTCCGATAGGCAAGATATAAAAGTAGTCACAAACATCTTCGTCTCATCGTTTGTGATTCCACTGCGTCGATTAAGACTATTGTGAGGTAATTGATAAAGCTGAGCTGTTCTTCGGGTATATAAAAAGTTTTTATCAATTGGTTCATGTTCACCTTGATTTATCAAAAAACAGAACAAAAACTTGTTGGTATATTCGTGGGAGATGGATTTATCTATTACTATAGATTTTTCTGTGTGATACAAATTTGTTTATTAAAGTCTTCAACTTTGGATCGTAGAAACTCTTAGTTGTGGGTGAGATCAGCTAAGGGAATCAAGTACGTAGTATCCTGCTGGGATCATAGGCATAGGAGCATAATTGTACCTTGGATCAGTGTGAGATTGATTGGGGTTCAAATACAATCCATACCGAAGTTAGCTTGGAGTAGGCTAGTGTATGTAGCGGCTTAATACAGTGTATGTTTAATCTTGACTAGGTACCGGGGTTTTTCTGCATTTTTGGTTTCCTCGTTAACAAAATTCTGGTGTCTGTGTTATTTCTATTCCATATTATATTTTGTTGTATAATTAAAATAATACAAGTTGTACATTGTTCAATCAATTAGAATATCCGACCTTTTGGTTATTGATTTAAATTGATTGACACCTGGATATTGGTCTTTGGTACCATCCAAGTTATCTCTCTAGTATTTGATAAAGACTCGCAGATTTCTATTTGCTTGAGTATATATCAAATTGAGAGATTGAGATATTGTAGTTGCAGGAAATCCCACACTACACCCTTGTCAAGATCTTACTATAATCGACTCACAATTGAAGATTAAAAATGACACTTTATCATTTAATCCTCAAAAATGTATATAGAATTGGAAGAAATCAAGAATACAATTATTCTCTTGAAGTTTCTCTATCCTCAAGACTCTTTCAACTCTCAAAAATACACCATCCTTCTCTGGACATATTAGGTCTCTATTTATAGGGTAGTTACATAATGGATGACAGCTAAGTCTTCCTTTTATCTCGGATTTACACTGCGATCATCATCGTGACAACCATGATTTTCCTTCTCGCTAACTTTATAACTATCGAAGGTCAACACATGCTCTTTACATGTTTCTTCATTCATCAGTCATTATGTTATTCCTTAAGCAATTCTGCAACACTCGTCAGATGCTGTTGAAGTACTCGCGATGTCCTCGCAGAAGTGTTATTAATATTGCAAGAATATCGTTGTAGTGATATTATGATCCTACATCTTGCCTTTTCTCATGTCTTTTCTTCGAAGAAGAGAAGATCATGAGAATCCCAGACTCTTTGTAGCGCTCGCAACTTCTTTTCTTTCCATATTTTCTTCTCGACAAGACTCCGTTAATTTAGCTTAACCGCCTACACGTGTTGTAAATTCATCTTTTTACTGACACATCTCTACTCAACAGGTCATTCCCTTTTGTCTATAAAAGGTAGAGTTAGACTTCAAAGCTAATTTTCTTCTTTTATTTCTCTATCTTCTTCATCTGTTTATTTTGTCTTCCGTCTGCAACTTTTCTTCTTCTTCATATTCTCCTGCTACTTTTCTAATGAAGTCATCAAGGTATGTTTTTTGATTATAATCTTTATTTGAATCAATTTTTACTTATATTCTTCGATCTTCTCTATTTGATCCTTCATAACTCCCATATTATGTTTTCTCTTCAGTGGAACTATCCCTAACACCCAATCCTCAATTCAAAACCCTAATGCTCGCAAAAGGCCAACTGATAAGAAGAAGAGGAGTTCTGCGAATGATAAGGTGGTAAGAAACACATCCTATTTCTTAATAACAATATTGTTGCCTCTGTTTCTTATCTAAGTTATTATTCGCAGAATGTCGAGAACATCGCTAATCCTCCCAAAAGACCTCGTCAATTTAAAAATCTTGAGGCTGATATCATTATTCCCACGTTAACATCTGCGAGAATTATTCCCACACCCACACCCTCGCGATCGGATCCTCTTTCTTTTATCTGCGAGAATATCGCTGCCAATACCTCGATTTTTTCTGATTCTTTGACAAATAAATCTCCTGAAATTGCTGTGACTGAAACTCCTTCTATCCCTTTATTGCCTTCAACTGTTGTTTTTCCAAATACTCCTCCTTCTGATAATACAACCATCGGAAATGACTCAAATCGTCAAATTTCCCTCATTACTACTTCACCCTCTGCATCCCTTCCTTCATCAAATGAAACCTTAGCAGGAGTTGATGTTGCTTTTAAAATTTTATCTAACATTTTAGACGATGCTAGAAAATCTTCTACTGACTCTCTCCAATATGAAGTTTGCGAGACATTACTCAAATATTTTGGCTCTGATAGTACTGCTTTGCAAGCATCTTTAGAAAATAAATTTGAATCTCTAATAAAAAGCCTTCAAGTCAAAACTTTTGAATGTGATACTCTGAACCATATGCTTCGCAACTCTTCACTTAACTGCGAGAATCTTCGCAGAAAAAATGACGAGCTGAAAGGTACAATTTTATTTCCTCTACCCTTTTGTTTTTTTGTTTTTCTTTCATATCCTCTGTAATCAAGCCTCCTTCTTAAATTATTGGTTCATATATTAGTTTCAAATCAGACTCGTTTCATGGAAAGACTTAAATTTGAATCTATCGCTAAAGAAGCTCGTGTTGAAAGAGATTCTTGGATGGACCAGTATAATAGATTAGATAATCTCCACACATATTCGATCGATCAAATAGATAATCTTACTAATGAGAATAATCAACTATCGCAAAGTTAAAATTTATTAAGTAACGAGGTTACTCGTCTCTCATACTTGTTAATCAAGTCCAACTTGGCGGTAGAATCTTTATCAGATGAAAATAGAACTTTATCCCAAGAGAAACATAGATTTTCAAGCTTGATGGCGATTTCTTCGCAGCAATTGAGTAATCTACAAAGAATATGTGATAATCAAGAGTGATCTATTCGCTCCCTTAAAGATGAACTCAAGGAAGTAACTGAACCATCTGCCGCTGAGAAGGATAAACTTATTAAGGGTAGATTAACTCTTAGTTTAAAGGACAACAAGCTTCAAGACCAATACTCCCAATTAGAGAAATCTCATTCTTTATTAGCAAAGGAAAACTCGTATCTATGCACCAAAGAAGAAAACATGAAATCTCGTCTGAAGGGTATGGTTGGCGATAAATTTGATGACGCTATGAACCAATGGGAGAACTGTTTCTTTACATTAATTCAAAACTCAACCTCTCAAAAAGAAGGTAGTCAATTGACTGCCTCATTTGTTGATCTTTCTGTCAAATTTTATGTTACGTTTCTTGCGAGATCTTTGTATGAATAATATTTAATCATTTTTGTTGCTCGCAGAATCTGAAAGAAGTCTTCATTCTACCATCGCTGATCTTAATGATAAGTTGGACAAATTTCTCAAAGAAAACAGGATTCTCACTTTCGATTTTATAGAAGCTCGCGATAAGGCAGAGAGAAGACTTGATTATCTCGAGTACTTCAAAAATATAGAGATTAGAAATCGTGACAGAGGTTTCCTTCGCAAGGTTCACCTTAGTGCTGAAGTTCTTGTGAACGATATTCTGATATCCCATTCTATCCCTCCTGTATCTGTTCTTCCTATAAAATTTGATGATGATGAAATCCCTCTTCCCATGGACAAGGATTTAGAATATGTACCTGTTGAATAAGATGTTGAAGAAGATATTTCTCAGGATAATCCATAAGAAGAAGAAAAACATTCTCCCAGAGAAGGAGAAACTCGTAATGAGAAAAATGTTGGTGATGCTGACAATAATGGAAAAAATCCTGAGTCTGGCGAGACCATCGCTGAAGCTTGAATTTCATTCTTGATTTCTTTTCCTTCTTATTTCTTGCGAGCAATGTAACTTTTGAAACTTTTAGAATTCAACCTTTAATTTTGTTTACTTTGAATATTCTCAAGGAAGATAATGAGATCTTATTTATTCATTCCCCTACTTTCCCTTCATTAACTTTCTTGAGATGTTGAATTATTTCCTGTATCTTCTTTTTGCGAACTGTGTGACTATACCTCTTCCGAAAGTAGGAATATATCTGCGATGTAATAAATTCTTGCGATATTCTGAAAAATTCTGAAGAAAGCTGCCTTCTCATATATTCTCCTGCGATGAAAAAACATTTCATGTATTCTGAAAATAGTTAATGTTTAATATTATTCTGTTGGTCTTATTTTGCCTTTCAAATTAAAGGTCTTATTTTGCCAAATTTTTCTTTTTGCGACAAAATAGCAGGACATCTCTACATTTGCATGTAAAAATCCATTGATCTTTGCCTTATCCATTTTTCTTTGAATTTTCTGCGATAATATGACAGATCTAAATCCTTTAGCGAGAACAAAGTCCTATGACATTGCCGTCTTGCGATGAAATCGCAGGACGTCTTTACATTTTCATGTAAAAACCCATTGATCTCATCTAAACATATCTCTTATGGCTTGTTGCCTCTGTATAATTTACGTCACGCGACAATATGACAGGCCTAAATGTTCTTGCGATCATAAAGCCCCATGACATTGCCGTTTTAAGACACTTATCAGCTCCCTAATGGAGGGTGCCACCCTTATATTCCACCTGGTTGCCCCTTCAAGGAGGGCAAATCAGCCATACAAGACTAGCTCCTCCCATCCAGATTTGCCAACAACCAGCTGTTTTTGCAGCCTCTTGTCCTTTATTCCTATATGGCTTATAGTTACAAGACTGCACCCTAAGTGGGGTTTTCTTCAGGCCAAGTGCATCATAGCCAAGACTTACCAAGAATGGCTCGGGTAGTTTCGTACGCCCCGGGCACCCTTGGCTCAACCGTGTACCTCGGAGCCTTGGTCATACTTTGCACTTCTTAGAAGAGATCCTCAGTCGTCCAACCAGGGTATAACCTTATAAAGCTGGAAATCCAAGGTCTCTCTCCTGGATGGGTTTTCTTTAACCCCAACATCTCCATGACTCAGGATCCAGCAGTGGTATAACCTTACCCCTGAATCATGTTAGCAGATACCCCCTTATATGACGTACTTTAGGTCTTATATTTTCCTCTTGCGAGATTATACTCGCGAACTAAGGTGTACGCCATAAAGGTTCATCCCATTCTTTTAATCTCTGCGAATTTTTATTCGCCTTTCTTGCGATTATTATCGCAGCTCTTGCTTTGTAATAGAGAAAGAAGAATTTATTATCTATTTCATCATATAATATACTAGTATCTCTTACCTCGCAGAAGCTGTCATTGATAATACCTTTTCAAATATAGTCTATTCCATGGTCTATCAAGTATTTGACCAACATTTCTCCCTTCAGGATCCATTAATTTGTATGCCCCAGTTCCAACTATCTCTTTAATGATGTATGGTCCATCCCATTTTCTAGCCAATTTTCCACCATTTTCTCGTTGATAACTCGGTGTTTCTCGCAACACTAAATCACCTGGTTGGAATTTTAGTTCTTTAACACGTTTGTTGTATTCGCGAGCTATTCGTCGCTGATAATTTTCCATATGTTGCAAATTCTTTTCTCTTTTCTCTTCTAATTCATCCAATTTGTTTAGAATCATTCCAACACTTAGATTTCTTTCCCAAGCCTCTTTTTTTTTTTGTAGGAATAGCAACTTCTGTTGGTAACACAGCTTCAACCCCATATGTCAAACAAAAAGGCGACATTCCAGTAGTTTCTCGTCTAGTTGTATTGTAAGCCCATATGGCATTATGCACTTGCTCGCACCATGTCCTGTGATATCCTTCTACCTTCTTTTTTAAGATGTCTTCTATTGTCTTATTAGTTGCCTCAGCCTGACCATTTTCTTGTGGATATAAAGGAGTAGATTTTCCACATTTGATATTAAATGCATTAAGTAGCAATTCTATATTCTGCCCTTCAAACTGCTTTCCATTATCAGACACCAACTGTGCTGGAATTCCAAATCTGCAAATTATATTCTCAAATATGAATGTAAAAATATCTTTATCGCGGATATGTTATACTGCTTTTACTTCTCCCGATTTTGTGAAATAATCTATTGCGACAATCAGATATCTTCTTTGTCCAGAACTTGGTACAAATGGTCCCACAATATCTAATCCCCACTTTCCAAAAGGCCATACACTTGTTGAAGATGATAATGGTGCTCCTGGTGCATGTATCTTCTTTCCAAATCGCTGGCAATCTTCACAACGCCTTGAGAGTTGCTTTGCATCTTCATGCATATATGGCCAATAATAGCCTTGCATTTTTGTTATATATGCCAAAGATCTTCCTCCACTGTGATTACCAGCATCACCACTATGAAACATTTTTAACATTGTTTGTCCTTCTTCCCTCGTCAAACATCTTAGCGATGGTCCACTAAAATATCTGCGATATAATACTCCACCTCTTAGCTCATAATTTGTTGCCCTACTTTTTAATTTATGTGCTTCTAATCGATTTCTTGGGATTTCTCCTCTCGCCAAGTAAGCATGAAGATCTGCTCGCCAATCTGTGTTATTGATTTTTGATTCTTCCTCGCCAGCTTCTATCATCGTCACATCCGTCTCTTCTTCTTATTTGTTTATCGATGGTAATAAAAGTGTTTGAATTTTTATGCATCTCGCGGCTGGGTTTGTCATCATGCTGGATATGAAAGAAAAAGCATCTGCGAGCCTATTATCTTTCCTTGATATGTGTCTCCACTTTATTTTTGGGATTCTCGCAGACAATTCTTCAACAAGTCTTTTGTACTTTCTCAAAGATGGTTCATTTGTTGTATATTCTCCTTTTATTTGGCGAATAACCAATTATGAATCGCTAGTGATTCTAGAATTTTCCAGTTTCATTTCTATCGCAAATTTTAAAGCATGAATCACAGCCTCATATTCTGTCTCATTATTAGCGGATGCAAATTCCAATATGAATGAAAAAGCTATTTTTTCTCCTTCTGGTGATATAAAAATAACTCCAATTCCATTTCCTTCTCCATTCGATGATCCGTCCACTAATATCTCCCATTTGTTGGGTTCTGTTAATAGCTCTCTTGGATATCCATGTTCCTCCTCTTCTACATCCATCATCTCTTCCACAGCTTCATCATCTTCCAAAGGAAATTCAGCTAAGAAATCTGCGATGACTTGTGATTTTGACGAGGATAGAATTTCATATTGGATATCAAAGTGTCATACTTGTGCATTCCATCTCTCAACTCTGCCTGATCTTTTTGAATTTTTCATTACTGACTCAATTGGCACTTTTGTTAACACCTTGACCTTATGTGCTTGAAAATATATACGAAGCTTGAAAGTTGCATGCACTAATGCTAGAATTAATTTCTCAATTTTTGAATAATTTCTCTCTGCAGAATTGAATGTTTTACTGATATAATAAATTGGTTTCTCTACCCCCGCATCTACTCGCAGCAACACTGCACTTAGCGCATATGTGGTTTTCGCGAGATAAATTAATAGTTCTTCTCCCGGTTCAGCTTTCTGTAGGATATTTATGCTCATTAAATGTTCTTTTATTCCCTGAAAAGCCTTTTCATATTCATCTGTCCACTTGAATTTTGTTCCCTTGAATATATCGAAAAAATGTTTGCATTTATCTGAAGATCGCGAAATGAATCTTCCTAGCGAAGCTAAGAGTCCATTCAACTTTTGCACATCTTTTACCGTCGCAGGCGTTGGCATATCGCGAATTGCTTGCACTTTTTCTGGATCAACTTGTATTCCTTCTTTTGATACAATATACCCCAGAAATTTTCCTGAAGTTACTCCAAAAGTACACTTATCGGGATTCACTTTAATATTAAATTGTCGCATTTGATCAAAAATCTCTTTCAAATCTTGCACATGATTCTCAGCTTCTTTTCTTTTGATCAGCATATCATCTACATACACTTCTAATGTTTTATGGATCCACTTTGCAAACACCTTCTCCACCATTCTTTGATATGTTGCACCACCATTTCGTAAGCCAAAGGGCATCTTTGTATAACAATATAATCCTCTTGGAGAAAAAAATACGGTATGTTCTTGATCTTCTTCAGCGAGAGGGATTTGATTATATCCTTTATATCCATCCAACGAAGATATTCTTTCATTTCCCGCTGCTGATTCAACCATCTGTGGGATATATGGTAACAGAAAACTATCTTTAGGACAAGCTTTGTTTAAATCAGTAAAATCTATGCAAATTCTTATCCCATTGTTCTTCTTTGGGACCACCACCATATTTGCAATCCACTCTGGATATTTTGTTTGCCTTATAATTCCCGCGTCAAGCATTTTCTGTAATTCTTCTTCTATTTGAGAATGGTATGTTGTTGCGATTTTCCTTATTCTTTGCTTAAATGGTCTTATATTTTTGTTGATTTTTAATTTATGTCATGCTATTGATGGATCTATCCCTGACATCTCATCCATGCTCCACGCAAAGATATCTTATATTCTCGCAAGAGATTTATAGTTCTTTCTTCCTCATCTGCCTCCATTCTAGTCCCAATTTTCAACATATTAGGCTCTTCTTCACTCCCAATATTTATTTCCTTTGTTGGTTCTGCTGCAGTATAACTGGCTTCAGGTTCTCCCATTGGTGTTGGTGTTTTCATAACTCTCGCGAGTTCATATCCTTCTCGCGAGATTTCGCTGGGTATTCCTTTTCCTTCTTTTGCTCTTATCATGTAAACTTTAAATTCTTCTTCCTTCTTTGTTTCTCTCGCCAATTTTATGCGAGCCTTTCGCAGCTTTGGACGTTCTTCACAATTTCTTACTTCAATTTGGTAACACAATTTCGCAAAATCCGTGTCTCCTCTAATTTCTCCAATTCCACTGGGTATAAGAAATTTGATGCATTGATGCAATGTTGATGCTACAGCCTTGATTGTGTGTATCCACGGTCTTCCTAATATCATGTTATACGGTGATTCCACGTCTACCACACATAATGTTACTTGTGTTTCAATCTCTCCTAGTGGAATTCGTACCACTATCTCTCCTTTAGGTTTTGTTAAAGATTTTCCAAAGCCATGAATATGATATGTTGAACAAGACATTCCTTCATCCTTATATCCCATTTTCTTAAAAGTATGATAAAATATCATATCCACAGAACTTCCTGCATCCACCAAAGTTCTATTCATAGCCCATTATTCTACATATTTTATTGATTCTTCCTTTCTCATTGGTATAGTGGATACCGTGATTACCAAAGGAGATGTATGACTTAGATTTTCTTCTGGTATTTCTGTTGCTGTAAATGTGACCTCCTGCTTTTCCCAATCTTTCAATGGTGATATTTTTTCCACCGTCATAATTTTCCTTCCTTCAAAATCCCGTTTGTGTATCTTCCCCTTAATATTTTCATGAAATCTATCAATCATTGTTCTTGTTACCATACCACACTCCAATTTTCTACAATACTCTTTGATTCTGACCATTCTTCCTTCAAATATCTCACCGATTTGTTTTATGATTTTCTTAATCTTGAACAATTCTTATCTTCTTCTTCACTTTTTCTATGATTTCGCTAATTCAGTCCCTGTTTCGGGCGCCAAAATTTAGTTGCAGGAAATCCCACACTACACCCTTGTCAAGATCTTACTATAATCGACTCACACTTGAAGATTAAAAACGACACTTTATCATTTAATCCTCAAAAATGTATACAGAATTGGAAGAAATCAAGAATACAATTATTCTCTTGAAGTTTCTCTCTCCTAAAGACTCTTTCAACTCTCAAAAATACATCATCCTTCTCTGGACATATTGAATCTCTATTTATAGGGTAGTTACATAATGGATGACAGCTAAGTCTTCCTTTTATCTCGGATTTACACTGCGATCATCATCGTGAAAATCATGATTTTCCTTCTCGCTAACTTTATAACTGTCGCAGGTCAACACATGCTCTTTACATGTTTCTTTATTCATCAGTCATTATGTCATTCCTTAAGCAATTCTGAAACACTCGTCAGATGCTGTTGAAGTACTCGCGATGTCCTCGCAGAAGTGTTATTAATATCGCAAGAATATCGTTATAGCGATATTATGATCCTACAGATATAAACTCTTTGATATACTTTTTATCTAGATTGATTCTGACTGTCAAGTTGATTCTTTAGAAAAGTATATTGGAGTTTGTCCTTACAGATTTCTAATCGAAATATTAGGTGTGGTTGTTAGACCCCCGCTTTTTCACAATCACTTTCGTAGAAAGGACTTATAGGTAGGAAAAGTTTTAGCTTGAGGTATATTTAGGTACCCTCGCCTTTTCAAGAGTTATACAGAGATTTAACAGAAAAAGTACATGAGTTGTTTAGAGTTCATTGAGGTTCATATTATCTACTAGTAGGTGGTATTTGAAAACTCATGATGATGTTAATAATATCCTGATCAAAACACATTGCTAACTTGGTTAAACCCAAGTTTTCTGAGAAGTTATTAGCTGACTCACCTTCACAAAATTTCATCTTCAATATTATGAGGTTTGACAATCACCTATATGTAGTCTTTATCTGGTTGACTGCACCTGTTAAGATTCTTTTCCAAATCCAGCTATCTTTTTGTTTAGGTTTTAAATTAACATGTAAAATGTCATAGGTAGGGTAATGTTTAGCTTTCAGGATGGTGGCACAAAGAGAATATGGGTTTTATCTGAGTCTCCACCACATTTTAGTAATCATGGAAAGATTAAAAAAATTCATATTTTGGAGGCCTTACTCTCCTTCACTAAGATTTTTGTTAGAGGGAGAGAAAAAATGGATTCGAGGAGAACAAAAATCGTAGTCAACTCGCTGACTAGGACGATTTAATAAATTTGTTTGACTCGGACCAAAATATCCTCATTGGCACATGCTCACTTCTCACACTTCCGACCGAAACACACTCTAATCAGAAATTTCATAACAAACCTCCATTAAATTTCATAACAAACATCCGTTAAAATTCCTACAGTCAGGTTTCTTGATTATATAATGATAAGAATTTCATTCCCTTAAATTAGTTGATGCGCTCTATTTCCCAATATAATATGAGTTACCCAGATTTGAATTATCTATAAATTTATGATGAAAACCTGGTACACTGTAACATGATAATAGTTAGCTATCAATCAGGGCTATTTTGTATTCCTCAATTAAAATCTCTATGAAGTTGTAAACAACTACTACCGAAAATAACGTAATGAAAGGTATTCCCTGGGTAAGTTTCCATCCATAGAGAAAACAACATAATAATTTTTTTCCCTAATACAAAAAATGTCAGATTGAGGATTACAACAAGAGCGATTATGCAATGAATAATGATTGTTGATTGGAACATCTCTAAAGTCCAAAAAAATTCCATTACGTGCTCTGTCTTCGTTGCAATATAGAGCTCATTGATAAGAACGTGAAATATTAAGATTTAAAATCAAGGATATATGGACATATTTGTCTTAGAAAAAAAAACTGGCTCACCGTACGAATCAACCTAGTCACCGGGTCGACTACGGTTTTCACTCTCCTCAGATCCGTTTTTTCTCTCCCTCTAACAAAAATCTTCACTAATGGATTTGCGTATGGAATCGTAATTCTTTAAATACATTTCTTTCTTCCCCTTTTCATTCAAACCATGTTCATCGTTTCCCCACCAAAAATCTCTTTGCAGTTTAGTTATGATTTTACATATTTTCACCGAAATGCTTAAGCAGTTCATTTGATATCTTCCTTCTTCAGAATAAGTCTAACGAAGGAAACATTTAGTTTCCAATCCACCATCCCATTAGAATAAAATTATTTTAGAGCAAGCATTAAATCATCTTTTAAAATGTTCCCACAAAGTTTATAAATTCAATATAAAACCATCCGGACCCGGAAGTTCATTCGAACCAAAATGCAAGATAACCTTGTGAACCTCCTCCTCAAAATCTCTCTCCATCCACACCTTTTGTTTCCCATCTATTTCTTGCAAACTATTACAATAGACTTTTATAATTTTCAATAAAGCATTTGGTTTTCATCAGGTTATATTTTATCATTATATAGGAAATAAATTTGAACGGATTTTCCAATTCAAACCGGTTAGGAAAACGTATTTTTAGTAGTCCTTATTCTTAGGACTCTTTTAGTCTTGGGTTTAGTTCATAGTTTGTAGGATTTATTATTTAACTAGATACGTGGTCAAGTTATGGTATATATTTTGTAATCACTATTTAAGATATGGAAATCAATGAAAAATATATCGATTGTAATTATCAGATACTCATAAAGTTAATAAAAATGTGACACTAGTAGCTAAATGGGGATTTATTTGATTGTTGATTTACTTTTTTGTTGTTGGTGATCCTTCTTTTAAGAGAGGGGTGAGATTCTTTGGGATAAAATCACCTAATTCATTGTATATATCTTGAAGAAAGAGATATAATCTACTGATGGATTAACTAAGAGATATAAAAAATAGATACATTGTGTTTATGCATAGAAACACAATACAATATAGAGGAAACATAGAAGGTTTAGCGACACTTTTATATTGCAAACCGTCACAGTAGGAAGTGTTTGCGACAGTTTCTTTTGGATAATCTGTCAGCTAATAATTTATTTTATTACAGAAGTAAATCTGTTGCCGCTCAATTATTCATTATTCAACTTTTTCCTCATCAGTAGAAACTAAAGCAACTTAATTACTCATATATAGATTCCAAAATACATGAAGAAGAAGAAGTAAAATCCTCTGCATCATCATCACCAATGTAGGATCAGAATATCGCAAGAAGGACGCATTTGTGAAATATGATTAACAACACCTTGCGATTATCGCAAGATGATCTGAAGAATGACGCAATAGATGACGATAGCATAAACACGAGAAGAGTGTGATGATTATGCGAGGATTAAAATGTTTGCGAAGATTAACAATGTAACTCTTACGAGAATATCGCAAGTCATATCCGAAATTAAAGGACAGATTAGCTGTCATCCACTATGTAAATCCATATATAAAGAATTGAGTAGGCGTAAGGGAGAGAGAGATATTTTTCGAGTGTTAAGCAAGTCATTTAGGAGAGATAGAAAGTAAAAAGAGTGATTGTATTCTTGTTTTCTTCTATTACTGGTAACATTTCTGTGAATCAATTAATAAAAGTGTTGTTCTTAATCTTCAAAATATGTGTTGATTATGATGAATTCTTGTGAGGGGTGTAGTGTAGGATTTCCTGCTACTACATATTGGCGCTAGAAATAGGGACAAACTCTGTGGTTTAAAGATTGTGGAAATTATTGTGAAAGCTGTTTAAATCAAGAAAATGATACAAGAAAACAACAAATCATCTGGAGAAAGGATAGTTAAGATCAATAAGGATGAAAGAAGGTTGGAGTGCAACATAATCACAAAAACGATGGTTAATGAATTTCATGAGAACATTAGAGGGAGGATCCTAGTTAGCAATTCGGAATTCGGAAAATGTACGGAACGGCAAACGTACGAGTATTATACGGTTTTGTAAAATTCAGATTCGGTCAACTGGACGTGATTCGTCAGTAATTCGGAATGGCATACATACGCGTATAATTCGATTTATAAATGTGAGTTCGGCTCTGAAAATTCGGTATCTATATATACTAAATAATTTATATTTATAAGGTCATAGACCAATTTTTATGCATATGTGTGAGTTATTTAAAGAAAAAATAAAATAAATATGATGATATTAATAATATATACAACTTTAGTCATCCAAGAGGACATGGTATAGTGGTTTAGATGCTTGGTCAGTGAGTTTGAGATCTCTCTCACCTTCACCTTCAAATTTTTTCAGTCATTTTTATTTCATAAAAATTACAACAACGTCTAATATTGGGTCGTGTATGCCCGGGAGGCAGTAAACCCCAAAAAGTGGGGCCTTTAAAAACGTATAAGCTAAAGAATTTATGGCGAATTAAGTGGGCGTATCATTCGGGATTCGGGATACGTAAAATTCGTGAACGATTCGCGAATAATCCGGGAATGCCACATAATACGCGACTCGGGTTCGGAGTTTCAAACGTACGCGAATAAAACGGTAAAATTCGTGATACGGAAAAATTCGCGAATCATTCGCGAACTTACTAACTAGGGGGAGGATACATAAATGAGATTTTGAAGGAAAGAAGATTATGATGGTATAAAAAATATCTCCATTGAAGGATTGGGAAAAGCAAAAAATTACGTTCACTCGAGCCACACCTCTCCTTTGATAATCACAGTAATAGTTGCACAAAAGGAAAAAGAAGAATCAACAAAATCTATGGAAGAATGGGCGGTGAATAGAACTCTAGTGGATGCAGAGAGTTTAGTGGATATAATGTTTTACCATGCGTACAAAGGAATGGGATACAAAGATGAAGAAATGTCTCATTCAACATATCATATTCATGGTTTTAGAAAATCTACAACTAAACCAAAAGGGGAAATAGTAGTAAAAATTCGCTGGGGGAAATTGAAACACAAATAACGCTCTGTGTGGTGGATATGGAATCACCATATAACATGCTATTGGGAAGACCGTGGATACACGAAATTAAAGCCGTAGCATCAACATTACATCAGTGCATCAAATTTCGAATGCCAAGCGGAATTGGTGAAATAAGGGGAGATATTGATAGTGCAAAATCATGTTATCAAATTGAAGTAAAGCATCATGAAGAACGCACAAGAAAGCGAAAGCTTCGCAGAAAATTGGCGAAAGAAGAAGAGTTTAAGATTTACATGATTAGGGCAAAATAAGGGAAAGGAATACCCAGTGAGATTTCAGAAGAAGGAAACGAGCTTGCGAAAATGATAAAAGAACCAACACCAATGGAAGAACCTAAGGATAGCTAAACTGCAGTAGAACCAACAAAGGAAGTGAATATTGGAACTAATGAAGAACCCAAAATACTAAGAATTGGGACCAAGATGGAGGCAGATGAAGAAGAAAGAACCATTAATCTCTTGCGAGAATATCGAGATATTTTCGCATGGAACATGGATGAAATTCCGGGAATAGATCCATCTGTGGCGTGTCATAAACTGGAAATTGACAAAGGTGCAAGACCATTTAAACAAAGGATAAGAAAAATCGCAACAACATATCATTCCCAAATAGAAGAAGAGTTACAGAAAATGCTTGATGTAGGAATCATAAGACAAGCCAAGTACACGGAGTGGATAGGAAACATGGTTGTAGTCCCAAAGAATAACAAGGGGATAAGGATTTGTATAGACTTTACTGATCTAAATAAAGCTTGTCCGAAAGATAGTTTTCCATTACCAGATATCCCACAATTGGTTGAATCAACAGCAGGGAATGATAGGATATCTTCCTTAGATGAATACAAAGGTTATAATCAGATTTCTCTCGCTGAGGAAGATCAAGAAAATACTGCCTTTTTCGCACCAAGGGGATTATACTGTTATACAAAAATGTCATTTGGTCTGCGAAATGCTGGAGAAACATATCAAAAAATGGTGGATAAATTGTTCACAGAGTGGATACATAAAACACTAGAGGTGTATGTAGATGATATGTTAATAAAAAGTAAAGAAACAAAGAATCATGTACAAGATCTGAAGGAAATATTTGAACAGATGCGACAATTTAATATTAAGGTGAATCCTGAAAAATGCGTTTTTGGAGTTGCGTCAGGGAAAGTTTTAGGTTACATTGTATCCAAGGAAGGAATACAAGTTGATCCAGAGAAAGTGCAAGCAGTTCGCGACATGTCTACACCAGCGACAGTAAAGGATGTACATAAATTAAATGGGCTCTTAGCCTCGCTGGGGAGGTTCATCTCGCGATCATCTGATAAATGTAAACATTTCTTCAGCATACTAAAAAAGGGAACGAAATTTAAATGGATGGATGAATGTGAGAAAGCTTTCCAAGGCATAAAAGAACATCTAATGAATATATCTATTTTACAAAAGGAAGAACCATGAGAAGATTTTTTAATTTACCTTGCGACAACTTCACATGCATTAAGCGATGTATTATTGCGAATGGATGCAGGAGTGGAAAAACCAATTTATTATATCAGCAAAACATTCAATGCCACAGAAAGAAATTATTCAAAGATTGAAAAGATAATTCTGGCTTTGGTATATGCAACATTTAAGCTTCGCATATATTTCCAAGCACACAAAGTCAAAGTATTAACAAAAGTACCAATTGAATCGGTAATGAAGCACTCAAAGAGGTCAGGAAGAGTCGAGAGGTGGAATGCACAAGTAGGGCATTTTGAAGTAAAATATGAAGTATTATCCTCGCCAAAGTCACAAGTTATCGCAGAATTTTTAGCAGAATTTCCTCTAGAAGATGATGAAGCTGTGGAGGAGATGATGGATATAGAAGAACAGCATGGAGATCCAAAAGACTTGTTAACATAACCAACTAGATGGGAAATATTGGTATATGGATCCTCTAATGAAGAAGGTAATGGAATTGGAATTGTCTTAATCTCGCCAGAGGGAATGAAGATGTCTTTTTCATTTAGATTAGAGTTTGCATCCACTAATAATGAAACAGAATATGAAGCTGTAATACATTCCTTAAAATTCGCAGTAGAAATGAAATTAGAAAATGCAAGAATTACCAGTGACTCGCAGCTAGTAATTCTCCAAATAAAAGGAGAAAACACAACAAATGAACCATCTTTGAAGAAATACAAAAAACTTGTTGAAGAATTGTCAGCGAAGTTCCCAAAAATAAAATGGAGGCATATATCAAGGAAAGATAATAGGCTCGCAGATGCTTATGCTTTCATTTCGAGTATGATGACAGATCCAACTGCGAGATGCATAAAAATCCAGACACTCATATCTCAATCAATCAATAAAGAAGAGGAAGAAGAGGTGGATGTAATGATAATAGAAGGTGGAGAAGAAAACCCAATAAACAATATCGCGGACTGAAGAACAGAACTTCACGCATATTTAGCAAGAGGGGAAACACCAAGAAATAGATTGGAGGCACACAAAATAAAGATCCGTGTAACAATAGATGGAATATTGTATCGAAAGTCATTTAATGGGCCATCACTTAGGTGTGTAACACGAGAAGAAGGAGAAAAGGTGTTAAAAATGTTACACAGTGGAGACGCTGGTAATCACAGTGTGGGAAGATCTTTAGCATACAGAACAAAAATGCAAGGCTATTATTGGCCGTACATGCATGAAGATGTGAAGCAACTATCAAGATGTTGCGAAGATTGTCAGCGACATGGAAAGAGAATACATGCACCAGGAGCACCATTATCATCCTCAACTAGTGTATGGCATTTTGGAAAATGGGGGATGGATATTGTATGACTATTTGTACCCGGTTCTGGACAAAGAAGATATTTGATTATCGCTACAGATTATTTCACAAAATGGGGAGAAGTAAAGGACGTACATCATATTCGTGACAAAGACATTTTTACATTCATATTTGAATATATAATTTGCAGATTTGGAATTCCTGCACAGCTGGTATCTGATAATGGAAAGAAATTTGAGGGACAGAACATAGAAATGCTACTCAATGCGTTTAAGATCAAATGTGGAAAATCAACACCTCTATATCCATAGGCCAATGGGCAGGCATAAGCAACAAATAAGACAATCGCAGATATATTGAAGAAGAAATTGGAGGGACATCACAGGGCATGGTGCGAACAGGTACATAATACCATATGGGCCTATAATACAACTATGAGGGAAGCTACTGGAATGTCACCTTTCTGTTTGACATATGGAGTTAAAGTTGTGTTACCAACAGAAGTTGATATCCCAACAACAAAAAGAGAAGCTTGGGAGAAAAATCTCATTGCAGGAATGATATTGACCAAACTTGATGAATTAGAAGAAAATAGAGAAAAGGCGTTGCAACATATGGAAAATTATCAGTGAAAATTAGCCCGAGAGTACAATAAGCGTGTCAAAAGGCGTGAATTTCAACCAGGTGATTTAGTGCTGCGAGAAACACCAGAATACCAGCGAGAGAATGGTGGAAAGTTAGCGAGAAAATGGGATGGGCCTTACATCATTAAAGAGATAATTGGAAACGAGGCATACAAATTGATGGATCCTGAAGGAAGAGATGTGGGTCAGAGGCTTGGCAGACCATGGAACAGATTAAATCTAAATATATATTACCCATAAGAGGCTTTGCGAAGAGATGAATTGCGAAATAATGTATGATTAAAATGATATGAATGAATATAAAGTTTTTATGAAAAGGAAGGTGCGAGATTGAAAAATATCAAAAGAAAGAATGAAAATATGCGAAAATTTCGCAAGAAATGATCTTTAAGATCTAGAATGGGAAGAACCTTTATGGCATACACCCTAGTTCGCGAATAAAATTTCTCAAGAGGCAAATGTAAGGCCTAAAGTACGTCATAAAAGGGGGTATTTGTAACATGACTCAGCGATACGGTTACACCGCTGCTGGAACCTGAGTTATGGAGATTTGGGGTCAATGAAAGCCCATCCAGGAGAGACACCTTGGATTCTCAACTTGAGCGTATGACTTGAGTTGGGAGACTAAGGTAATAAGATCTCTCCTAAGGAGTGCAGAGTATTACCAAGGTGCAGAGGTAAACAGTTGAGCCAAGAGTGCCTGGGAAGTATGAAGCGTCTCGGCCATTCTTGGTAAGTCTTGGCTATGATGCACTCGGCCCGAAGAAAACCCCACTTAGGGTGAAATCTCGTAACCATAAGCCATATAGGCAAAAGGGATAATAGGCTGCGAAAAAAACTGGTTGTTGTCAAGACTGGATGGGAGGAGCTAGTCTTGTATGGCTGATGTACGTCTCCTTGAAAGGGAAACCAGGGGGAAGATAAGGGCGGCACCCTCCATTAGGGAGTTGATAAGTGTCTTAAGACACAAATGTCATGAGACTTTTTACTCACGGGAGTATTAATACTTGTCATATTTGTGCAACATTCCTGAAGAGGCAATAATACAAAAGAGAAGATAAGACGAGATCAATGGGTCATTGCATGCAAGTGTAAAGATGTCATGCGATTTCGTCGCAAGACGACAATGTCATGGGGCTTTAATTTCACAAGAAAATTTAGTCCTGTCATATTGTCGCAACAAAACTATAAAAGAACATAAAGTTAAGGCAAGATCAATGGTTTTCTACATGAAAGTGTAGAGGCGTCCTGCGATTTTTTCGCAAATGATAAAAGATGGAAAAATAAGACCTTTAAATAGGAAGGAAAAATAATACCACAAAAGATTTATAAATACTAACTATACTTTATGCAGATCATTCATTTCTAGCAAGATAATGACAGGAAAGTATGGGAATTAATAAACAAAATGACATTATCTTTCTCGCAACTTTATCTCAAGTTCTTTCTCGCAAAAGCAAAATTGATACCGAAAGAGGTTCGAAGTACATTGTTCGCAAGAGAAGAAGGAGTAATTTAAGAAAATAAAATCAAAACCCAGACTTCAATATCCTCTTCGCCAGCTTTATTATTGGTGTCCTCGCCAGCCTTATCATCCTCACCAGCTTTATCATCTTTGATAGTAGTTTCCCTATTCTGGTCAACTCTAGCTTCTTCCTCATTTGGATGGTTACCAGCAGTTATTTTATCACCAGCAGCTGCTTCTTAAAGAGGGCCAAAATCACTGTCAGCAGGACGAGGAATTTCGTCATCATCTACTTCTAGAGGTTTAACTGTTGTTGGAGGAAGAGAATTGAATAATAGAATATCATTCACAAGAGTTTGAGCTCTAAGATGGACTTGGCGAAGAAAAGCTCTATCACGGTTTCTAATATCCATGTCCTTGAAATAGGCAAGGTAGTCATATTCTCTTTCTGCTCGATCGCGAGAATGGGCAAGGTGAGCAGTGAGCAATGCATTTTCTTTGCGAACCTTAGCAAGATTAGAATCCAAAGTAGATACGGAAGATTGAAGTTTTCTTTCAGATTCTGCGAAGTCAAAGAATACAAAAAAAAATAGTGAAGATGAAGAATTCGAAGAATAATGTCACAAGAAAGATTAAGCAAGGTAAAATGGTTGAGGCAATCCAAATGACTACCTTCCTTTTGCGAAATTATTTTTTGAATTGAGTCCAAGCAATTATTCTCCCACTGGTTCATTGCATCATCAAATTTATCTCCGACTAAACCCTTCAGGCGATACCTTAGGTTCTTTTCCTTAGAAGAGAGGAAAGTGTTTTCTTTAACAAGAGAGGAGTAGGATTATTCTAATTTGAAGTATTCTTCTTGGAGCTAACATAAGTTTACGCTTAAAGATATTCTACCTTGCATAAGCGTATTTTAATCAGCGATAGATGATTCAGTTACTTCTTTAAGTTCATTTTTCAACGAATGTAGAGATTGTTCTTGGTTATCACACACTTTTTGAAGAACAATTAATTGCTGCGAGGAGATCGCCGTCTTATTTAAAAAATCCCGTTTCTCTTGAGATAAGGTTTTGTTTTCATCTGATAAGGTGTCTATCGCCAAATTAGATTTGGTTAGAGAATAAGAGAGGCGAGATATCTCACTACTTAATAAGTTTTGTTCTTGCACTAATTGAGCATTTTCTTTGGTAAGATTATCTATTTTATCAATGGAATATGTATGAAGATTATCTAATTGATTATATTGATCCATCCAAGCATCTTTATCAACGCGTGATTCTTCAGTGATAGATTCAAATTGAAATCTCTCCAAGGATTGTTTCTGGTTTAAGGATTAATGTGCGAACAAAAGATTTCAAAAGAATTGAAGAGAAAACAGACGAAGTTATTTATAAGATAAATCAACAAAGAATAAAAAGAAGATTGTACCTTTTAATTCATCATTCTTCTTGTGAAGAAGTTCGCAATCCAACGAAATATTCTGCATCTTTTGGTTTTCGAGACGGAGAGCATCACATTCTGAAGTTTTGTCTTGGAGAGCTTCTTTTAAGGCTTCAATTTCTTTCTCCGAAGATGCTTGCGAAGCCATCTTACCAGAACCAAAATATCTACCAAAAATATCGCAGGTCCCAATTTGATAGGGCCAGCAAAAGATCTTTTAACATCATCTAAGATATCAGCTAAGGCTTTAAAGGCAGTATCTATCCCATTCACAGCTTCTTGGGAGAAAGGGAGAGACTCATGTGAAATAGTAGATATAATAGAAAGTTGATTATTACTTTTTGCTAAAGAGGTATCATTGGAAGAAGAAGTTTGAGGCAGATTAACAGTTGGGCTAGGAATATAATCAATCAGAGAAGAATTGGTTACAAAAGAAGAAATATTTTCCTTCGCAACAGAAGTTAAAACGGTAGAATCTGTTGCGATCATCTCGCGGACTGGTGGAAGAGATTCTTCTTGCGAAGGAAGAAGAATTAAGGATTCTAGTTTAGGAAAATAAACAGCGGTATCAACAACTTTTGGCTGCCGAGATTTTTTAGAAGGATTATTGACATCTCTACTATCCTGCGAATCACAACCCAGATAAGAAACAGAGGCAACAATATTGTTATTAAAAAGAGTGATGTTTCTTATTAGCTTGTCATTAGCAGGCTTTCCCTTTCTCGCAACTGTATTGGATTGTGAATTCAGATTATTAGGGTTTTGGACTGTAATTTTGATACCAGAAGTGCTTTTGCTGAAACAAAAGATAGTATGGGAATTACACAAAGAACAAATAAGATGATTTCAGTAAAATAAAATTAGTTTCAGCAAAATCAAAATCGAATGAAGAAGAAGGGAAAACTAACCTTGGAGAATCCATGAAGGCAAGAAAGAACAGTAGCACGAAGGTGAATTCGATAAAAAATAAAATAAAATCACAGACGATGAAGATTTGCAGAGCAGAGAATATGAAGATGAAGAAGATGAAGATAAAGTGAAAGAAGAAGATTATTTTTCCACTAAACCTCTTTTAAATAGGGAAAAGAAGGTGACCGGTTAAAATCAGAATGTGTCGGTGATAGAAGGAATATTCAACACGTGTAGATAATCAAGCGTGATTCATGGAATCCTGTCGGGAGAAAAATAAAGATAAATTGTTGCGGCATTTTGAAAAGTAATTTCTCATGACATTCTCTATTTCGTTGAAAATACATGAGAAGAGGCAAGATGTAGGATTAGAATATCGCAAGAAGGACGCATTTGCGAAATATGATTAACAACACCTTGCGATTGTCGCAAAATGATCTGAAGAATGACACAATAGATGACGATAGCAGAAACACGAGAAGAGTGTGATGATTCTGCGAGGATTAGAATGTTTGTGAAGATTAACAATGTAACTCTTGCGAGAATATCGCAAGTCAGATCCAAAATTAAAGGACAAATTAGTTGTCATCCACTATGTAAATCCCTATATAAAGAGTTGAGTAGGCGTAAGGGAGAGAGAAATCTTTTTCGAGTGTTAAGCAAGTCATTTAGGAGAGACAGAAAGTAAAAAGAGTGATTGTATTCTTGTTTTCTTTTATTACTGGTAACATTTCTATGAGTCAATTAATAAAAGTGTTGTTCTTAATATTCAAAATATGTGTTGATTATGATGAATTCTTGTGAGGGGTGTAGTGTAGGATTTCCTGCTATTACAACCAACATTATCATAAGTTTCACTCTCTTATGAAACTTATGAATTAGAAGAACACATTTTTTTTAATTGATCCTCTACATATATAGAAAGGAGGTTTAGTATATCCACCCGTAATAGCTTATTACAGAGAACAGTTGACTAAAATCATCAATGGGTGGAAGAAGAAAATATACGATGACGAAAAGTGGGAAAAGTTTATTCTGACGGTGTTTAAAAGGTCTTGCAGTAAGAAACAATTAGAAGTAGGATTGGCATGTCTTGCGCTTTTTAGTTTGGTGATAACTCTTTCCATTGTAATCTTCAATGCAAAGAACGTCAACGAAGTTCCTATGGAGGACCTGTTGGGACCCTAATCCTGCATTGCTCAGATGGGGCTTAATTGGGTAGTTTATAAGCCAATGGGATCTCTCAACTTGTAGAGTTGAGTTCCACCCACGGGCTTATGATGAGTTAGGGTCGGTACACTAATATTTTGTATCAGAGCCAACCACCACGACCCATGCCCGCTCCACGGAACGGGTGACCTATAGGATGATTAAGATGTGGGTGCCCCTATTTATGGGCGTAGTTACCACCATATTGAATGATGATAGTCGAGTGGAGCCGTCATAACGAAAGGGCTACTGCAGGGACAATGTCGATAGAGTGGGCCAACAAGGTCGTTGAGTCTAGAAGCGTGGTGGGATGTTGGGATCATAGTCCCACATTGCTTAGATAGGGCTTAATTGGGTAGTTTATAAGTCAATGAGTTACCTCAACTTATTGACCGGTTTTAAAGTTGAATTCCGCCAATGGGCTTATGATGAGTTAGGGTCGGTACCCTAACTGATAGACCCATTTATGTGTCTATTTTGTCCTCAATGTTTCGTATTGTTAGTACTCATTTTTGTCCTTATTATGGTGTTTTGTGTGTTTGTAGGTATTTTTTGGAAATAAATATTGTTGGAAAATTCGGCTCGAAAAGTTGCTCAGAACACCCCGGAGGACATTTGATATTCGGACTCCCACTTTGGATAAGGGGTAACCCAATTGCTAAGGGGCACCCACATGATTTTCGCACCCAATCAGCTGGATAAGGGGCAACCTCATCTTCTTCGTTTGAAAATAAATTTTGGCGGGAAAATATTCACACGAACTGGCAGATTTTCAGTTCATCATTTGGAGGGGTTATAGTGTGATTCAATGGCTAAAACTTCTTGGGAAGACTTGATTTATCGTAACAGGAGTGGTATGGTTGATATTTTCGGTTAGAATTGGCTAGATAATCGGTGAGAAGAAAACAAGGCTACGTGGTTAAGATAAGAAGATTTTCACGGGATTGTACGTGTCTTTATGTGCATGGCGTGAGATAGAAGTGTGATTGACTACAACTTAGGCGTGTACATGACGTTTTGAACATGCTGGAAGAATATTAACGCGTGTAGAGTTAAATCAGGGAATAAAATATTCCCGAGAATATTTTTTATCAATGCCGAGTAATGGAGAATTATTTGAAGTTATTACGAGCTATTTTGATGCCCTGTCGACTATATAAAGGGTTCTGGTGCACCACAGAGGCGGACAAAGCGTTTGGGAGAAGAACAGAGCAATAGAAATCAAGTTAGATAATTTTGCTGCTGCTGCTGTGAAGGAAGAACACGAAGAACATTACACTTATGAAGACCGTCGTTTATGAACAGTAACAACGACCATCACTTGGGGGTCGCACAGTTACAATATCAGTGATGCAAATCAGTTATCGTTCTTTTGTAACAGTTTTTGCAACAATTATAAGCGTTGCAAACACCCGGTTTTAATTATTTTCTCCCATTTTCATCATTTGTAAACCCTTTGAGCAATAATAATGATTTTTGAGCGTGTTTCCAACATGATTAGCGGCTAATTCTCTCATAACCAAGGAAATGAGGAACCTATTTACGCATGAATAATTGGTAATTATTTATTTTCTCTAATTTATAATTTATAATTCACTACTTTTGCAAAGTTTTAATTGTTTGCATAATTTTCTTCATTATTTGTGATTCAATTAGATAGGTTATGCTTTGTATTAAGATAATCTATGCTTAGGGGATACAATTAATTTTTGAGAATTTGCCTGATTATTTGTGAATTAAGAAACAAGGGATTTAAAAGATAATTAGAGTTTTGGGTTATTTACCGTTATTCATTCATGTGTAGTAGTGGAATCAGTGTCTTGGTTATTCTCTCATATCTTGAAATCAATTTTGATCTAAGTTTTCTTTACTTTTAAGTTTTATTAAATCTAAAATCCATTTCTTTCACAAGTCTCACGAACCTTCTTACTGCAACATTATTGATTCACATCAATTTTTGGCGCCGTCGACACGGAGCTTGTCTTTAGGCTAGAGTTTTTAGATTTTTTTTTTTTATTTGTTCTTCTTTACGTTTTTGTTTTTGTCTTTTTACTACAGATTTTGGAATTTGGAGCGAAAGAAAAATTTGCCAAAGCTTTTGGTGAATACTTAAAGTTTGGAGTTAAAGACAAAGCGAAAGGAGCGAAAGGAGAAGATTTTTTTATATAAAAAAGAGAAGAAAAAAAAGAGAGTTTATTTTTTTATATTGTATTAGGATTTATCTATTCTTGTAGTTTTCTTTTTCTTTAGCACTTTACTTTACTTTTTTTGGACTTTGGACTTTAGTTTATTTAAACCCTACGGAAGGGTAGTTTAAATATTAAACTGTTTGCAGAGAAGGACGGTGATTACGATATCACCTCGGCCCCTCGGGTTCGTACATGACATAGGATTCGTGGCCCGAGTCGACTACAATGGTTCATCCCCCGTCTGGAACGGGAGGTAAGTTTGTCGAAACACTCGCGAATCCCCTGTCAGCGAGTTATTGTATTCCTTCGTTTGCATATATGTCGAGGAACTGAATACGGCTGTTTTAAATTCCTAGTAAAGGGAAAGGACTGGCCATACAAGATAAGGGTTCGGATTTCATCACCGTTCTCTTCTTTCCCGCCTTAGGAAAACGATACTTTATGCGAACCTAAGATTTAAATTTTGGAATAGAACGAGACCTATAGGGTAACGAGCTTAGTAAGAAAGTCATTCGAAAAATATTGGTTACTCTTTAAGCATAATTCGAAGTTCATGATGGTTTCTGTGAGTTGAATGCGTGACTGCGTCACCTTGTAATGCGGTGAGGCCTTGGGTATCAAAGCTCCAGCAGCTTCCCTTGCCTCTATTCAATTTTATTAAACTCGGACTGATTCCAGAGGGGTTTGCTCAGATTTTAACGAATTCCCTTTCGAAGTATTAGAAGCTGATCTAGAAAATAATCTAAGTGGAGCCATCATGCTTTTTGTTTGCTAGAAATTTCTAGGTTTGCTTTGGTGGAGTCAGCCTTGTTTGTGTTTGCATAGAACTTCCCCTTCCTTTTAGTATTTTTCTTTTTCTTTTTATTTTCTTTTTCTAGTGTATGCCCGAGGTCATTAGAGAACGGGATTGGAAAAGAAACACTCTAGGTCGTTTGATTAGTGACAAACCTAGTAGTTCTTCTTGTGAAGGCGGGGAGCTCGAAGACTCTTCTTTTGAGAGCCCCATTTTTGGAAACTTCAGTTTCGAGAATTTGTCTCTTTGTGAGGAAAGTACCCCTAGTACCTCAGCTGTGCCAGCGATGAAAACTTTGAAAGATTACATGTTCCCAACTAGGACCAACCGAGCTTCGTGCATTAAATTGCTAGCCAATACGGCTAATTTCGAGATAAAACCTAGTATTATTCAGATGATCCCTATATTCTTAGGAAAAGATGATGAGAACCCTTATTTTCATATTAGGGACTTCGAGGAAATTTGTGGGACAGTTAGAATAAAAGACCTTACTGATGAAGTCTTGAAACTTAAGATGTTTCCCTTTTCCTTGAGAGATAAAGCCAAGACCTGGATGAAAAACCTACCATTTTAATCCATTGAAACATGGCAGGAACTGATTGCAGCCTTCTATATGAAATTCTACCCTAAGCATAAAACTACAGCTGTTAGGCAGAAAATTAGTGCTAGCGTGCAACAAGAGGGAGAGTCTCTTTATAGGTTTTTAGAGAGATTGAATGATCTCCTATCCCAGTGTCCTCACCATGGATTTGATAAGATGAAACTTGTAGAGATTATTTATAATGGTTTAGACTATTCGACCAAATACATGGTCGAATCTATGTGCGCTGGTGAGTTCACAAATAAAAATGTTGATGATGCTTTTACCTTTTTAGGAGCTATCGCTGAAAAATCCCAAAAGTGGGAGCCTTGTGTTGAACCCCCTAAAAGACTCTTGATCAATAGAAGTAGCACCAATGTGGTAGATACAAGCTTCGAGTCAGATGCTAAGTTTGCTGCTTTGTCTAGAAGGTTAGAAGCTTTGGAAATGGGTCAATCTAAAAATAGGTCCCTTGTTGAACCTAATAGAACCTCTCAAGTCTCTAGTTGTGGATTAGAGCCCGATAACTCATTTTGGGAAGGTCATGTTAGTGAAGAACAATCCCATGCTGTCTATAACAACGCTAGGTTTGAGAACCGTCATAAGTTTAACCCATACTCAGAGACCTACAACCCTGGTTGGAGAAACCATCCTAATTTTTCTTGGTCTAAGGGCCAGAATCAAGGTCAATCTAGTAATTATCAGCCTCCCCCATGTTTTGGTTATTCAAAGAACCCTTCAGGTCAAACCCAGTTTCAGAACACTTCTGAGAAAAAGATCTATACCTTAGAAGAAACTCTTATTATGTTATCAAAGAACCATGATATGTTATCAGCTAACCACCTTAGCTTTCAACAAGAAACCAGGAAAAATTTAAAGAATAATTCCCAGACTCTTGCTAAATAAGAACTTCAAGTCAGCCAAATAGCTAAGTTTATTAGTGAGAGAGAAGAAGGAAGGTTCCCTAGTCAGACTGATCCTAATCCCAAGGAGAGAAATCGTACAATCATGTGAATTCTATTACAACCCTTAGGAGTGGAAATAAAGTTGACAATAAGGTCGCCATGCCTGAAAGTGAACATGTTGTAGTTCACCCTTTTGAACCAGAAAACGATGAGGATGATAAAGTCTCTAAAGAGACCAATGAGGGTCATATTGAGCCAGGCTTTGTTCCCAGATCCCCTTTCCCCAAGCTGTTAGTTCCAACTAAGAGGGAGTCCAACTTTAATGATATATTGGAGGTTTTTAAGAAGGTTACTATCAACCTCCCATTGTTAGATGTGATTAAGCATATTCCCGTTTATGCCAAGTTCCTTAAGGACTTGTGTACACGAAAGCGTAAGTTTAGTGTTCAAAAGAAAGCCTTCCTACCTAGTCATGTGAGTTCTATTATTCAGAATACCACTACTCCTAAGTACAAAGACCCAGGGTCCCCTACCATTGCTTGCACAATAGGTAAATATCGTGTTGAGAAAACATTGCTTGACTTAGGAGCCAGTGTGAACTTACTCCCATACCATGTGCACCTTAAACTAGGACTTGGTGAGATGAAACCTACCCAGATGACTCTTCAGTTAGCTGATAGGTCCGTTAAAATTCCTCGGGGTATGATCGAGGATGTTCTCATAGAGGTAGAAAAGTTTATTTATCCAGTGGATTTTGTTATCCTAGATACCCAACCTGTCCCTGACCCAGAGAACTAGATACCGTTAATTTTAGGTCTCCCGTTTTTAGCTACATCCAATGCGATCATTAACTGTCGAACTGGTATTAATTTGTCTTTTGGTAATATGACTATTGAGCTGAACGTCTTTCATATTAGTAATCTACCCTCTGAACTAGATGACTCGAGCATAGAAGAGATGAATATGATAGGAACATTATTCGAGGAGTTATTACCAAACACTTTGATGGAAGATCCATTAGAGAAATGCCTAGCTCACTTTGGGATTGATTTTGATGATGATGATGTGATTAATGAGGTGAATGCTTTGTTAGATTCAACCCCTTTGATAGACACTAGTAATGGATGGAAACCTAAGTTCGAACCTATACCCGTTTCTGAGTCTACCCTAGTTCCTTCATTGGAAAAGCCTCCTAAATTGGACCTTAAACCATTACCATATACCTTGAAGTATGTGTTTTTAGGCCCATCTTAAACTTTACCTGTGATTATAGCATCCGACTTGGATGGTGATCAGGAAAGTAGGCTAGTAACCGTCCTTCAAAACAACAAGAAAGCTTTAGGGTGGACCATATCAGACATTAAGGGTATAAGTCCTGCTGTTTGTATGCATCAGATTTATTTAGAGGAAGACACTAAACCTTATAGGGAGATGCAACGTCGACTGAACCCTAATATGAAAGAAGTAGTACGAACCGAGGTTCTGAAGCTAATAGATGCAGGCATTATCTACCCCATTTCAGACAGTAAGTGGGTCAGCCCCGTTCAGGTTATTCCCAAGAAATCCGGTATTACTGTAGTCCAGAATGATAACAATGAGTTAATCCCAACCCGAATGACCACGGGTTGGCATATCTGTATTGACTATAGAAAATTGAACAAGGTCACTAGGAAGGACCACTTTCCCCTTCCCTTCATCGACCAAATACTAGAAATATTAGCTTGTCGTAGCTATTTTTGCTTTTTAGATGGATTCTGCGGCTATAATAAGGTTCCTATTGCCCCAGAAGACCAAGAGAAAACCACTTTTACCTGTCCCTTTGGTACCTTTGCGTATAGACGCATGCCTTTCGGGCTATGTAAAGCCCATGCGACCTTTCAGCATTGTATGTTGAGCATATTTTATGACATGGTAGAACGGTTCTTAGAGGTCTTTATGGATGATTTTTCAGTGTTTAGTTCGTCTTTCGATGAGTGCTTGCATCATTTGTCATTAGTTTTGACTAGGTGTAAGGAAAAGAATTTAGTGCTTAATTGAGAGAAATGTCATTTCATGGTTCGTTCAGGAATCGTTCTAGGGCATATCGTGTCTTCTAAGGGTATAGAGGTAGATAGACCCAAAGTTGACCTTATTAAAACTTTGCCGGTCCCAAAAACCGTAAGAGATATTAGGTCATTCTTAGGGCATGCTGGATTTTATCGTCGATTCATTAAGGATTTTAGCTTGATTTCTAGACCTCTTTGCAATTTAATTGCAAAAGATGCTATGTTTGTCTTTGATGATGCTTGTTTAGAGGATTTTGAGAAGCTTAAGACTTTACTCACTACCGCCCCCATAGTCCAGGCACCCAACTGGAACCTACCCTTTGAGATCATGTGCGATGCTTCAAATTATTCTATTGGTGTTGTGCTAGGTCAGCGAGAAAAAAAATTACTTCATTTGATTTATTATGCTAGCAAAACTCTGAATGATTCCCAGTTGAACTATACCACTACAGAGAAGGAAATGTTAGCTATTGTGTTTTCCTTATACAAGTTTAGAACCTACCTCTTAGGTTCTAAGATCGTAATCTATATTGATCATGCTGCTTTGAAATACCTTTTGTCTAAGAAGGATACCAAACCTAGATTGATTAGATGGATCCTTTTATTACAAGAATTCTGTCTAGACATTAGAGACAAAAAGGGTGCATAAAATGTATTAGCAGACCACTTGTCTAGGCTCATTGTTAGTTCCCCAAATAATTCCCTTTCTATAAGGGATAACTTCCCTGATGAAAAATTGTTCTCTGTTTTCAAATCACCTTGGTATGCAAATATTGTGAATTATCTTGTTACTGGTCGAATGCCTCAACATTAGGGTAAACAATATCGTTCTAGGTTTTTATCCGAGGTTAAGCACTTCTTTTGGGATAATCCTTATTTGTTTAAGTATTGGCCAGACCAGATTATTAGGAGATGTATACCTGAGAGTGACCAGTCCAATATTATTTCCTTTTTTCATGATCATACTTGTGGGGGTCACTTTAGTGCTAAGAAGACTGCTGCTAAGATATTGCAATGTGGATTCTGTTGGCCTTCGTTGTTTAAAGACTCCCACAGTTACTGTGTTACTTATGAGCGTTTCCAGAAATTAGGAACCATTTCCCGTAGGAACATGATGCCATTTAACCCTATTTTAGTTGTTGAGGTCTTTGATGTGTGGGGTATTGACTTTATGGGTCCGTTTCCTAATTCTTTTGGTAATCTTTACATCCTTGTCGTTGTAGACTATGTATCTAAGTGGATTGAGGCGGTTGCATGTAAAACCAATGACCATAGGGTTGTGATTGAGTTCTTGAAAAATAATATACTTACACGTTTTGGTACACCGCGATCTATAATTAGTGATAGAGGGTCGCACTTTTGTAATGGACCTTTTAAGCTCTTGATGAAGAAATATGGTATTACGCATAAGGTAGCCACCCCGTATCATCCACAGACTAGTGGTCAGGTAGAGGTTTCCAATAGGGAGATAAAACGTATATTAGAGAAAACGGTTAATCCTAATCGGAAAGACTGGTCGACTAGGCTCACTGATGCCTTATGGGCTTACCATACTGCATTTAAGACCCCCATTGGAATGTCGCCTTATCGGCTTGTGTATGGCAAGGCATGTCATTTACCTGTTGAGTTAGAACATAGAGCTTATTGGGCAAGCAGATGAATTTTTCACTTGACAAGGCAGGAGCCCATAGGAAACTCCAACTCAATGAGTTGGACGAGATTCGTATAGATGCTTACGATAGTGCGAAGGAGTATAAGAACAAAATGAAACTTGTGCATGATAGAAATATTTTACGGAAGTCATTTTCTCCAGGTCAAAAAGTTCTTCTGTATGATACCATCTTGCATCTTTTCCTTAGGAAGTTACGTTCTCGGTGGACGGGTCATTTTATTGTTCGCACTGTTTTTCCTCATGGATCTATTGAGATCGATACACCAGATGGTAGTAGTTCTTCGAAGGTTAACGGTCAGAGATTGAAACCCTTTTTAGAGCCATTTCCTACGGGTGATGTTGAGGAGGTCCCTCTGGAGGACCCTGTTTACCATTGATTGACCATCGAGGAAGTTTTATGTTGTATACTAGTTTTGTTCTTCTCTCTCTCCACCTAGGTACTATCTTTCCAACTTCTCCTCGTGTTATTTTACTTTTGGTTTTGGGGGTGGGGAAGAACTTTTTAGTTGCACTTTTGAAACTTCTAGCGTCACATGGTATCCGGTTAGCTAAGTTTACATATTTTTTCTCACCGAAAAGATAAAAATTGGAATGCTAGGGATAAAAACCTATAGAGACATTAGATAAAAAGACATTGAGATCCTTGAAATTCAGGAGAGAACTTGTTCCTTTTAGAGGGTAACCGTGATGGACCTAACCACCCATGATAGAATGGCAAGTAGGTCAGGAAATGCCAGAAAGGCAAAGCAACCTCACAATGTAGTCTTATTTACTGGATTACAACTCTCTATCAGTAGAAACCTATCATCATCAACAAACAGAGCGACATCAAAATCCACGAAGAAAGTTGAATACGTTTAAGGTTTAGAAGCAACAATAGAAAAAAATAATTCAAAAATCAAAGTTGAAGAGTTACAAGAAGTTATAAGAGAAAATTATATAAGTTGTTGGAATTCATAATACCAAGACATCACGAGTTGCGAAGATCCAAGTTTCTGAAGTCCCTCTCTCATGGACATGTAATTTTTTGTCTTGTAATTTTTGTGTTTCCAAAAAAAAAAAAAAGAATGAACAAAAAAAAATCAAAAAAAAAAATCATCATTACGTTCTTTTTGTTCTATAATTAGTTTTGTGTTCAATAAGGCCATAGGTAAGTAGAAGTTTTTTATGTCAAGCAAGAAATCGAAGAGAAGAGTTAATTGTCAAGGTTCTATGAGGTTCGATAGTTTATCATCCACAGTTGAAGACCGAAGAAGACATTGTTTCTACTGAGCAATGTGAGAGATTCGAAGAAAGATACATTTGGTTGATTTGTTAGTCCGCTTTCAATCTGACACAAAATCTTTCCAGCACTGGTTCAACTCATCACACGTAATTAGTCCAGATGTGTAGCAGATGTCCCTCTCATTTTTATCTCTCTCCTAATATTATCTAGATGTAAATCAGCGGACGCATCTTACAATGTTTATCTAGTTATGTAGCGGATATATCTTTATCTAGTAGTGTTGCGGATGTGTCTCCCTTTTTCTTCAGTCAGCTTCAGAGATGGCACCTTTAATTTCTCTGCCATTCTAGTCACTTGGAGATAGGTTGAGAATTTATATGCCCTCATAGCTCTTTGGATACTTGTGACCAATTAGAAGTACAGGTTTTGTGGGTACACCTCTGGTAAACCCTCCGGACACAACACTCCGCCACTAGGGCCACCTAGCGGTTTAACAGCTTGCTGCACGTGTTAAATGTAGTCATTTTATTTTCTAGATTAGATTTGCTTGGGACTAGCAAATAATAAGTTTGGGGGTATTTGATAGACGCATTTATGTGTCTATTTTTTCCTCGATATTTCGTATTGCTAGTACTCGTTTTTATCCTTATTATGGTGTTTTGTGTGTTTGTAGGTATTTTTTGGAAATAAAGATTGTTGGAAAATCCGGCTCGAAAAGTTGCTCAGAACACCCCGGAGGACATTTGATATTCGGACTCCCACTTTGGATAAGGGGTAACCCAATTGCTAAGGGGCACCCACATGATTTTCGCACCCAAGCAGCTGGATAAGGGGAAACCTCATCTCCTTAGTTTGAAAATAAATTTTGGCGGGAAAATATTCACACGAACTGGCAGATTTTCAGTTCATCATTTGGAGGGGTTATAGTGTGATTCAATGGCTAAAACTTCTTGGGAAGACTTGATTTATCGTAACAGGAGTGGTATGGTTGATGTTTTTGGTTAGAATTGGCTAGATAATCGGTGAGAAGAAAACAAGGCTACGTGGTTAAGAGAAGAAGATTTTCACGGGATTGTACGTGTCTTTATGTGCATGGCGTGAGATAGAAGTGTGATTGACTACAACTGAGGCGTGTACATGAAGTTTTGAACATGATGGAAGAATATTAACGCGTGTAGAGTTAAATCAGGGAAGAAAATAATCCCGAGAATATTTTTTTATCAATGTCGAGTAATGGAGAATTGTTTGAAGTTATTGCGAGCTATTTTGATGCCATGTCGACTATATAAAGGGTTCTGGTGCACCACAGAGGCGGACAGATCGTTTGGGAGAAGAACAGAGCAATAGAAATCAAGTTAGAGAATTCTGCTGCTGCTGCTGTGAAGGAAGAACACGAAGAACATTACACTTCTGAAGACCGTCGCTTATAAACAGTAACAACGACCATCAGTTGGGGGTCGCACAGTTACAGTATCAGTGACGCAAATCAGTTATCGTTCTTTTGTAACAGTGTTTGCAACAATTATAAGCGTTGCAAACACCGGTTTTAATCATTTTCTCCCATTTTCATCATTTGTAAACCCTTTGAGCAATAATAATGATTTTTGAGCGTGTTTCCAACATGATAAGCGGCTAATTCTCTCGTAACCAAGGCAATGTGGAAGCAATTTACGCATGAATAATTGGTAATTATTTATTTTCTCTAATTTATAATTTATAATTTATAATTCACTCAATCACTACTTTTGCAGAGTTTTTAATTGTTTGCATAATTTTCTTCATTAGTTGTGATTCAATTAGATATGTTATGCTTTGTATTAAGATAATCTATGCTTAGGGGATACAATTAATTTTTGAGAATTTGCCTGATTATTTGTGAATTAAGAAACAAGGGATTTAAAAGATAATTAGAGTTTGGGTTATTTACCGTTATTCATTCATGTGTAGTAGTGGAATCAGTGTCTTGGTTATTTTCTCATATCTTGAAATCAATTTTGATCTAAGTTTTCTTTACTTTTAAGTTTTATTAAATCTAAAATCCATTGCTTTCACAAGTCTCATGAACCTTCTTACTACAACATTATTGATTCACATCACTAACATGATCATTATTATGCATTAGCATTCAAGAAACTCTTGAATTTTTTCGACGCAAAACTCTATAAGTTTCATTCTGAATTTCTGCAATGATTAATATTCGAAATACGGCTGGACCTATACGAAATAGTAACAGTGTGCCTTGGAGAGGAAATTCAAGTTTAGATAAGCCAAATAATTTAGTTAATGGTTTTTATGATGGAGGTGATACTGAAAAGGCTAGGGTACCCAAATATACCTCTAGCTAAAACTTTTCCTACCTATAAGTCCTTTCTCCGAAATTTATTGTCTATGGACTGAGTCGAGACAATGCAACTAATCGGTTCACACTTCATGTGATTATATATGGATACGAGATCGATACAATATAACAACGAAGTATGTTACTTGATAAAAAGGTTCGGACTTAACCAAACACAATAGGATTCACTTATTAAGTAAATAGGAATTAACGTTTGTGATGCAGAAATATAAAGTAAATGACACATCAAGATTTTGTTAACGAGGAAACCGGAAATGCAGAAAAACCCCAGGACCTTGTCCAGAATTGAATACTCCCAGAATTAAGCTGCTACACAAAATTACACCTAACTTCGTATAGTTGAGACCAAGCAACTAAACCTATAGTTCACCTAGTTCCGTCTGTATTCCCACGCCTCCAACTTATAAATAAGTCACGTACTTGGAACAATTCCTTTGGTTCGTATTCCAAACAGTAAAGGAACAACAAATCTGTTTGGTATCAACTCTCTTCAACCAAGTGATATGATTCTGATAAAGGCTCTCCGTTTATCTTAACATAAACTCATTCGTCGGGTCCTTATATCTATCTTATGTTCAATTACTGAAGTAATCGTTTAAGATTTTGCAATCAATACCTTTAATCACAAAGAATTATATTGATGCCAATCTACTCAATTAATCAATCCAATCTATCACAAGGATACACCTATTATTAATTGGATCCTCTTTTACCAAAACAAGTATTATGCACACCAAAGATTATGTACCCACAAATCAGAAATCTTCAATATATTCTTTGTCTTCAAATCTTCTTAGATCTTCAATAAACACCTGCACACAATCACTTGAATCTCTTGTGATCAATCACGCACAGAACGGAGTCTGTTAACAATGGATTATCACAAGATCGTCTTTAGAACTAACAACAGTCTAAAGATCCCCGTCGAAACTCTGAACTAGTTTGAGTGAATCTTATATCAGAAGATAAGATTCTCAAGCATAAACAAACTAGGTGCAATCAAAGTTCAACCACCATTAGTTAATCAAATCAATGAAAACAAAAGATAAACCGCAATTATGTAGTTTCCCACCAACAGTACACACTAGAGCTTCTTAATCCCAAAGAAGACTTTAAATTGAGTGGCCAAGAGATTTCGCGTAATTAGGTTACTCTCCTCTCCGAATAGGCGACTACACCAGTAACAACAACAAAAGAGAAAGTCTATTGTTACGAAGGATTAGTTTGCTAGAAAGGAAAAATTCAAGTATTTATAGACAAGGAAGTTTGGACACCAAGGAATTTCCAAAACCGAAAATATTCTCAAGATATTCATAAAAGCACATATTCGGTTTCATAATTCCTGGAAATGCTCTGTCCAAAATTATGATCGCAATCTCTCGAAAAATATCTAATTAGTAAATGCACATTACTAATTCTTATTTTCCTACAAAATGAAGTTAATTACCTTAATTAAAATATTCTTAACTTATTTATGTTTCGATCCTAGGATTCTCTTCCCTTATCTATTAAGGAATAACTTTGAACAATTAAGGAAATAAACACTCATAGCACATGTTAAAAGTATGTCGACATCTTAACTTTGTAAGTTCTCTTTCACACTTACAACCTTGAAACCGATTTTCCACACTTCCAAACAAGTTTAGAATTGGTTCATTTGACTTTAAAGAACTATGCGATTGATCAAATAATATTCAATCACAATCATGGGTTTAACGGTTATACCAAAATAAGTTTCGGTTCTACCTTCCATGTGAGTAATGTGCATAGTCACACTAGCTTTCCAAAATTCGGTTGACTAGGTACTAGGATCGGTTCCCCATATATATATGGTATCTAACTTATATGTGTTTCACATGTCCATAGGATTGGTTCCCCTTTGCCTAAAAACGTGATGCACATGTTCATAGGATCGGTTCCCCTTTCTGCTATAAACCTTGTTGCACCTCATACAAGGATTGGTTCCCCTTTGTGATGTATTGCACCTCTTACTAGGATCGGTTCCCCTTTCCCATAATTAGCCAGACATAAAATCATAAACCCGATCATACCATCTCAGGAGATTACTTAAGATCGGTTTCACTAATAAAAGTCATACCAATACATAAGTCAGGCCTTTGTGAATAGTTATACCAAGAACACAACAAGTTGTGAACGGTTATACTCAATCACACATATTGGTTGTTCATAAGATATGCAATGAATAACAAAACCAATAACGCCTGACGATTTCCTTTTCGATTCACAAACAAGTTTATGAACTTACTTCCTTAGAACACATGTAAACATTGTTCCCTAGGATGAAATCCTCACCTCATACCCATATATAATCACAATAGCATTCAAATGATTATGGCAACGTCTTATCTACAAAATTTAATGGTTAAGCAATAAACGTCATATTGTATTCCTTAATACTATGTCTATCTAAAGTTCAAATATGCTTCGCAGTTTTGTTTTCAATATGCACGACTTGAAAGATACGTTAGGGAATGAAACAGTTCAAGTCAAATATCACTAACCTCAAGTGGAAGGATGATGTTGTCGTTGTAGCTCATTTCTTCTTCACATCTTCAAGTATTCGCAATACTTGTAAAGTCTCAAATCCTAATACTTTCAAGCTAACCTATACGAAGTTGACTCTAGTACATAATCAAGCGACTCTTAACATGAGTTTTGATTCACTAAAATATGACAACCAAACTTAACATACCAACGCTTGGTGGGTTCAACCGAGCTGTGCTCTAACAATCTCCCCCTTGTCAATTTTAGTGACAAAACTCGTACATCATATGGATAAACAAATTATTACACATACGCTTGATTCCCGATTCAACAACACAGTAAACTACTTACATTCAATCCTTGAAAATGCCGTTGTTGACATTATAATAACAAAGCTAATACTCCCCCTAAGGAGGATAGGTAGATATTCAATCTGCACGTCTTTGTTATACCACTTCATATGATATGTTACTCCCCCTTAGTCTTTGCTTTCACTCTTTCGTTTATATAAAACGTTTAAGCACATATGTTATTTTCCTAAGCGATACCAATCAATATAAAATCAATGCCACTATCACTTGTTTACTCCATATATTTCTCCCCCTTTTGTAACAAAAATGACAAAGAAACGAAAAAATAAAGGACAACACGAAAAGAATCTTACAAATCTCAAATAGACTTGTAAACCTATAAGGTTAAGCACGAGGGTTCCACACACCATGTTCTGATATCCAATATCAAAAACCGAAACTACAAGTAGTTTTATTTTGATATGTTACCAAGGAAATAGTTGTCCAAAACAATTTTTCCATTTTAGTATAACAAACCAAAAAAAAAAAAAACAACTAAGCACCTCAGTCCCTTTGCTAAACCGGTTTTACAAAAACAATCGCTTAATTCGATAAGACCAAAATAAAGATAACTCTATTTTTCTCATCAAATTCTAATTATACATAAACTTAGACCTTTCAATTTTAAACAAGCCAAATACTAGGTTAGTTAACTAGTATTTCTTGTTAAGGAATTCGATTAGACTTGAATAACCGAAACCTCACTTCGATAAGTCTAACTAAGATCAGAATTAACTTAATTTCTCTTATCCAGAATCAAATTGGACTAAACAAGTCCTCACGTCAATATATTCATTCTTTAGACTTGGATTGCTTTTTACTGTTTTGTTCTTATTTTTGTTGTTGTACATACAAAGAGAATTCAACAACCATTAATGAAGAAAGTGATATACTCTCTCTAAGTCTCGATGATGAATTTGAATATAAAGGAGCATTAGAGTGAGACTTATTCCTCTCCCTCGATTATGTTAAAATTCAATAAAAGCATGTCAAAATCCCCAAATTCAGTACCAACTTCAGAAAAAAGTTTCAATTTAAACAAAAACAGAAAATACCAAAAATTTACATACTAGTCATGTTAATTAATTAACAATCACGATTTTAAGTTTCACTATTATAAACCTTGAATAACAAAAAAAAAAAAAATCATGAAACCCCAAAAATTATAATTTCATTTACAAATTAACACAAAAGATCATGTGATTTAGACATAAACAAGGATTGAGTTTCATTTACTTACTTTATTATCGATCAATTCAATTGTAATTATCAATAAATTCAACATCCGACGACCACTTGAATGTTCTTCACCATTTTCTGAAACGATTTAATCTCTGCAACAGGAAAGAGACAAATGAGTTACTGAAAGTTCATAGTGAACAACAAACGAGGAACTCGATTAAATCTCGAGTTTAGATCACCTTACCTCTGCTTGTTCCCTTCTCTTTTTTAAAATCGTTTTTAGATCAATATTTAGGGAAGAACAGTGGGGGTAATATGGTATTTTGAACATAATGTCATGTGACTTTCACGTGCTCTAAGTTATCTCGTAGTCCGTCAGATTATTCGCATATGTGGCAGGATCTTAACGGAGGTGGGATCTGTTTTTTTTCCTGCACATGCGAACTCACACATGTGGAGTTAATTGGTATTTCTAACAATGGGGCTTTTTACCAACTTTTTTTTTTAATGATGGGGCAGTTTTCCAACATCGCATCCCATATTGGGGCATTTTCCTAAGTTTTATGTAAACATCATGGCTTCTTGACTTACATGATTCATTGCTAGTTTGTTAGATATTCTTTTCTGTAAAACAACAGAGTGCTTGAAGTATCTGGGCTTGTGAGTAGTTTTTGTAATAGTCTTATGTTTATGTGGGATTAGGTTTTTCTATATGAATAGTTTTTTCACGATAACCCATTTTAGAATTTGTTGTTCCTCTCTTTTGTTTTTTTAAAGATTGTCAAAATTATTACCAAGCTCATAGGAAATGACGATGCTCACAGGAATTCATAATTTGATATGTTCTGAATTTTGATTATGCTTATTGTTCCAATTCTGGGAAAACATCATTTTCCTCTGTGTGGATTTGGGGGACATTAAACATAGAAATTAAGGAATGGTGAAATTGAGAATGAAACCAAGTGAGAATCGTGTAACTGGATAGGGGCATAGGTTGAGTTCCCAATGCTTAATTTGAAAACAGATTGCTTCCCCAACAATATTATTATTGATTGCAGCCAAGTTAAGCTTGGCATGATATTTCTCTTTCTCTGAGCTCATCTTCTCATTGACTATTTTGTTATATGTTTGACTAAAAATGACTTATTTGTTTTCATCTGAAAATATTTTTAGGTGGGTACAGCTCGCGGTGGTGGCTCTTGTACAATACCAGACGAAGGTTATTGCTAGCAAAGGCTTGAAGATACCAAATATAAAAGGATTGTGCAATCAACAATAGTCGGGCCTGATGTCATTGGAGAAATTGTAGCTAATATTGGCTCGGCTTCCTTTGTCTTGAAAGATAACCTGAAGTATGCTCGTCAATTAACTAAAGGGGAAGAAAAATTGGTTGAATTTTGTAGCCTTCCAAGAAACCAATACACATATACATTGTGGCGGGAGAACCTAACTTATCACTCTTCGGATTTTCATGACGAATAAATTTGGTGGGCTGCTTAGTTTTTATACGCCACGGAAAATTACAAGTATTTTTCATGAGTAAATGGGGAAGAACAAGCCAAACAAGCAAATTTTTTGAATGAAACAAGGGCCCTACCGGTCTTTAGCTTCGACATCAAATTACTTAGTTATTTATTGTTGTTGAATAAAGGTCATGTTATCTTTGTATTTCCATGTCCTTACGAGGAAATTCTACGCCAATACCATCAAGTAACCGTCATCACGTGTTATCTACATAAATACAACATCTTTAATTTTACAAAGGAAAGTTACATTTAGGTTTTTGCCAGTTTAAATGCTATAAAAATTATATTTATGGATATAACCAACTTGTCTAGTTAACAAGATAGGCTGACTGATACAATTGAACAATGGGGGTCCAAGGCCTCTATAATATGCTGTATTTGCAGCATACATCTCATCTTTCATTGTAGGAAACCTCAAGTCCTAAGGTATCCCAGCTTGGTCTTGTGGCTCTGATAACATAAAGCTCTGGAAGCATTTGTCGCATCCCGGGTATATTATATTTCTTTTATTCTTTATATGCTTTTTTGTTTTAACCATAGTTTAAACACTCTACAAAGTACATACTATAGTATGTCCTCTGCCAATTCCATCCATAACCAAAAAGTTCCTTACACTTCTCATTGCATCCATAATCACTAAAAAACATCAACACAATAGTCCCAGTTCTAAAACCCGAGAAGCCCAAAAAGGTTTGTGGTTTTTGGAGAAGGTATCAATGGGTTGAGCTCAAATGAGAAACACAATGGAAAAAATAGAAAAGAAGAGAAAGCCCCGTCATCCGATTTTAATTGGAAGGATTTATTAGACCCAAATCCAGAGAATTTTTGTAGCAATTGGATTAACTGGTTTACTAACATGATCTAGTGCTCAAGTACTTGTTGTCACTCTCAAGTATTCCTTAGTTACTGTTTTTTCTCATTTTCATTCTTGTTAATACATGTTCTAAATTCCGAAACAATTGGTTGTTTTGGTTCATTCATGTTATTGTATATGAAAATCTTATTATTTGTTAGCATATCTAAATTCCGAAACAATCGGAATTTGGATCAGTTTTCATTCAATTATAATTTTAATTCACTCAAATGAATTTTGGGACATTTTATTAAATTTGTATGATGCATTTGATTATAACTAGTATTGTTCGTTAAATTTTATTTGAATCTCTGCTTCAGTATAGGTTATTAAATTAACACTACATAGGATCATTTTACTCTTTTTACTATGAATCTTTATGAAGTTCTTCTTCATATTGTTGATACTTGTAAAGTCAGTCCCATTAACTATCTTGAGGTTTTGGTTTAGTACCTCAATGAAGCGTAGGAATGACAAGATTTTTACATTCAGCTAAAGATGATAACAACTATGGGGATGGAAAAGAAACCCCCACTTTGGTTTTGGTCATTGAAGATGATCCACAATCATGATTTTTGCAGAGAAAGTTTGTTTCTCACTGAGGAAATAATCCCCATAACACAAAATACATTTTTATAGTTCCTGGCCTTTCGAAGAATCCCACCTGCTTAGTTTATTTATGATTTGGATGAATCATAAAAGTGTTGACTAACTTATCTTTTATTTGTTTATAGGTCAACTACATATTGGGAGTAAACCCCAAAAACCTAAGTTATGTGGTCGGGTATGGGAGTAGATTTCCCACCCATGTATACCATAGAGGTATATCCATCCCCAACGATGGCACATCCTATGGCTGCACCGAGGGTTTTAAGTGGTGAGAGACTTCCAGTCTCAAGCCACACAACATAACTAGCGCAATGGTTGGTGGCCCAGACAAGTTGGATAAGTTTCAAGACAAAAGGACCATAAGAGACTATACGGAACCAACTTTGACGGGCAATGCTAGACTGGTTACAGAATTAGCTTCTGTAATTTAAATATCACATAAATCACAAAAATTTATTATTTTCAAATTTGAAAAAGTATCACATAAGTCACATCTGAGAAAATTTAGGAGATGTTTATTGTCATCAACAAGATGTTTATTATGTTACATCCAACAAGATGTTTGTTGTTATCTATACGAAGAAAAAAAAAACAAAAACAATGCTGACACTGGTACCAAAAACATAACAAATAATTATATTAGTAGTAGTACTTTCTCATGTTAACAATTCAATTTTTCACAATTATAGGAAGATCACTGAAACAAAGTTCTATATATATACAATTATTTTTTTTTGATGAAAAATATATATACAATTATACAAAGAGTGGTTCTGCACAGACCGCTCTTTTAAACCACGCCAAAACAATATTCCAAATTTGTCTCACATTTTTTTGGGATGGGTCCCGTAGGCCCTGGACAAATAGGGGGCAGTATTTGTGAGACATTTAGGGGGCGGTTTTTTTCACAGGGTTTTTTTCACGATCTGTCTATCTTTTTTGTTATACAAAAGAATGCAAAACCTGGGAAGAAATTATAGTATTTGAATAATCAGAAAGTCAAGATTTGTTCAATGCTGCTAAAATTAGTAAAGTATTTTTTTCTAACCATGAATCATATCATCTTTGTAGCTGAAGAAGAATATTTACCTGCGAACAAGAAGGAGGCTTAGAAATTTTCTAAGAAAAATGAGATCCGTAGGGTAATACATTGAAAACAATATTTAGCACATTCAACAAATTTATTCTCGAAGCTGCGATGAAAGCAAACCGTGTATTGTCGAACCATTAGTTCTGAAAAGGTCAAAGTCAAAGAGATAGAGCTACAATAAGCGGGACGAAATAATTGAGAACTTGAAATGAAATTGTGTTTTTTTTTTTTTCAATTTAGTCACTACATGGACTAATTAAATGAAATTAGAACATTTTAATCGTGAACTTCAAAATTCATCCTTTAATTTGTTGATCTAACTTTTTTTCCTTTTCCCTCGGCAAACTAGAACTTAATTGATGAAGACAACATCCCATAACTTTTGCTTTTAAGCAGCAGGTTCACTTTAAACATGCTTACTCGGCCTTCAACCAGGTTTTGAGTTCTTCTAGTTTTGTACTTGTAGTGCATATATAGTATACCACTCAATAGTTATACTCATGAGAGGAAGAATCTCAACAATCAATATATATTTTAGAATGTCGGGGCGGGTCCAAGTGGATATTGTTGGAGATGTTTTGCTATAGAAAATGGAATAATTTGAAATTAGAACCGAGGCAAAATTTACAAGAAATATTGATGAAAAAATATATTCACGGATGATATATTGATATTTAATGTTATGTGCATATACAATATATTTTATACTATATGATATTATTTTACATGTCTTTTAGAAACAAGAAACAAGTTTTCAGGGTTACTGAACTAATTTATTATAGGGATATTTTGATTTTGAGTCCCAGAAAAGTGACCAGTTTTGCGTTTGGGTCCTAGAAAGTTTAATATTAGAGTTTGGGTCCTAGGACCACAATTGACCACGTTGACAATTAGGAATGTTAGTTAAATGCGGAAATGACCAACATTGTATCATACATTGATTTATTTACTAACCCGCCCAGTGTAACTTCCGTTTGCCACATGTACGTGTAATATTATTTCTTCTCCGTTCTTTGATAGAAACCCATAAACTTCACCACTTCAGTCGTTCACGGTTAACAAGTTGTAAGAATTAGGTGGTTGCGAATGTTGTTCCATATTTTCCGGTAGCCATAACTGAAATGAAATTTCAAATTTTGAAGATCAGCCAGCAAATAAAACTTAGCAGTGCGAACCCTATGGAAACTCAGATTGTTCAAGCAAAGTTCTAGGTGGGACAAACTATGAGCAGTGAAAATTATAATACTAAAAGACATTTACATGATTCTCTTTTGTCCCACCACTACCGCCGCCGCCACCAATTTCTCTCTGATTTCAAATTTGGTTTGTTTTGTTTTTTAATTCGTTTGCTGTGTTATCAATTCGAAACAAAAACCATCGAAACCTTACTGAAGTGATGGTTTTTGAGAATTGCCCCGAAAGTGTTTGCTGAAATGCCCAAGAACAAGTAGAATTTTGGTGATGGAAAACAGGCCTCTTCTCAGGCATTCACCATGGTTGTCGTTGATTTTATTTTAGCTTTCGTTTTACGATTGGTTTTCCTTCCACGGTTTTCTCCTCTTCTCTGCTCGCGGCATTTGGTTTTTATTGATTTTTGTACTAGAGTTTATGTTTTTCCTTTCCTATTTCGAGCTTGTTTTCAGTTTTCATGGCTAGGGCATCTAGGGCTTCTTCTTCCAGGCGGCAATCATCATCACCATGCTCTTCCCAGGAGTTTACGGACTCTTCTTCATCTTCTCTCGTCACAATGGACGCTGCACTTGACAACGGGCTCTGTCATTGCCCTTTCAAAGGCTTTCACGGGTGTTTGGATGGTGTTCATGGCAGGGGTTTCACAAGTTTTTCTCAGCATTTTATACAACTTTGATTAAATTGGGGTTTTATGTGATGCTTATGAAGTTCTTGAGTCAACGCTACAGAGAAATTAGAAGAAATGTCTTTAAGTGGTTGAGTTTTTCTTCTGTTTTTTGGAGGACTCTCAGCAGTTTGATTCTCATTGGGATGAGGAGAAGTGCCAGAACTTTCATTTGGAGTTATTACTTTTTTGCCTTTATCCTTGGCTTCAACTACTGCGACAAATGGTATTTCCTAGAAAACAACCACACATGAAGATAAGAAACAGGGAAACAATATATTGTTAAAAGTTATAAGAGAATGTTTCTTACTTCATCTGTGAAGGTTTTCAAAAAAATTAGGAGATTGGGATTCCCATTACTGATGTAGCTAGCCATCATTTTTCCAATCTGATAAAAAATAATTCAATAACTAGTAAGAATAGTATATTTATCTGAATTTGCGAATAATGATTAACTTCGCGAGGTATACCTCAGAATTATTTTCAGGCCAATTAAAAATCCAAGGATGATAAGCCGCAAGATATGCAGGATTCGCAGGAAGTTTAAGAGTACCAGAAATATATGGACCTTCAAGGAGGAGAGGAAATCTACACCATTTATCATCTTTGGAGAAGCGTGGAATATTGTTTCTTGTAGAATGATAGTCTATATCTTGCATAAGGATTTTATCCTTCGCAACTTTTTTATCCCTATTCAAACGAATAACCAAACACGTGCTTTCTTTCTTCATTGGAATCACTTGATAATTCGCAAAGAAGTTTTCCATGGTATATTTCGCTGGAATAATTGGAATTTTATTATAATCAGGATGTTTCGCATCATCAGGATAAAGAGATCCTTTACCAGCTCCACAGGAAGCATATTCAAGAATGAGGCGAATACAATCTCCACTTAGTTGGAAGATTGCTCGCGAAAGTTTAGCATGAGAAATAATCTCATAAAAAAGAGGGATATCTGGGTTATAAAGAGGAATAGGAAGGCCATCTTCTAATTGACCTAGCGAAACAAGGATCTTCTCGTTAGAAGAATGAAATTTTGAAACAAGATCAATGGAGAGATCAGATTCTGAAGATTGATCAGGGATTTGAGAAAAGTGTGAAACCTAAGGATTGAAGCTTCTGCTGGTGCTTTTTGAAAGTGGATTGACTTAATTTTTTAGCAGGAGCCATTTATTAATATGGGAACGATGGTTAAGGAGAAGAAGAATAAAGAAGAAAAACTGAAAGAATAATTGAGATCCGGAATTTGCGGAAGAAGACGATGAATAGTGAAGTTGCAGAGAAGAAAAGTGAAAGTAAAAATAAGAAGAGGGATTAGCATAGACGATATTTATAAGAGAGGAAAATTTTCGAGATTATCAATGTGCATTCAATGAAGAAAGGATGTGAACGGTTAAAACTCAATGGTTGGAGGAATACGTGTCAAGGAATAAATGGAGAAAAGAAAAACATGTGTAGGATATTTAGCGATGGATATAGAGACGTGTCAAAATAAAGGAAATATGAAAAGACAAGATGTATTTGATATTCTCGAAAAATATGAGTTGCGGCAAATCAAGAAATTTAAATTCTCATGATCTTTGTCTTCTTCGCAGAAAAGATATGAGAAGAGGCAAGATGTAGGCGGAATATTGTCACAACAATATTCTGCGAAATAAATAACTGTTTGCGATGCATCGATAATAAACGAATTACTCTGCGGCACATCGGTGATATTCGCGACACATCCAAAGATGACTTAAACAATGACGTAATGACTGAAAACGTGAAACACGAAGAAAGTGTGACATGTTTGCGGTATATCAATAAAACTGCGAAAGATAAAGGCGGTGCCAACTGCGATTTATGGCAAGAACTCAGATCCGAAATTGAAGGGAATCTTAGTGTAAATGAGCTGTCATGAGTGTAATCCACTATGTAAATACCTATATAAAGGAGGTGAATAGTTCCAGAGAGGGGATGAATTTTGGAGGGTGAGGAAAGTTTTTAGGAGAGAGAAAAATCTTTGTTAAGTGTTCTGTGTTCTTGATTTCTGTAATTCCTTAAGGTCATATTAATGAAAAAGTGTTCTTAATCTTCAAATTATGTCATAAATATTGATAGATTCTTGAGTAGGGTGTAGTGTGGGAATTCCTGCAACTACATGAATCAAATATCTCTTTACTTGTCTAACTACAGATCAACAACCACCCAACAATATTCATCACCATCTCACCCTAATCCAATAGTTCTTCATAATCAATCCCCAATCGTCTTACATCAAACCAGAATTAAACCTTAACTCATCGATTCACTACCAAAACATCTCCCCAATGTTAATTAAACATAACCCTTCGTTCTTCTTATCTTAAAAACCCAGTAAGCCTTCTATTTCCATTCGATCTCAAATTCAGTATGAAACCCTAATTTTATCCCCAAACCTTCTTTATAACTATATCTTCAAATCAACATCATTAACTTGTTCTTCACCTCATAATCTTCAAAACCCATATTTCAATTCTTCTTAATCATCACCTACTCGAAACCTTAACCTCTTCAATCGATACCTAAGAGTCAACACCACTCTCATCTCTTCATCAACGACAATAGATACTTCTACCGCATCTAATTCTCATCATAAATCAATTCTCTCAATCGATTCTCTAGCCTTTCTCTCAAAAATTCGCAAAAGAAGAAGAACAGAGGAAAAGAGAAGAAATAGAAGAAAGAAGAAGAATGAATTCCTCGATCGAGTTATGGTGTATATAATGACGATCAAATGTTAAATGTACACTAGAAACGAATAATGGGAAGCCAGGCGGTTTATGTGCAAAAAGACTCTTTTCCCCTCTCACTAATCTGATAAATTCTTCTATGACTGGTATCCGATTGGCACGTTCGAGTAGCCCATTTCGTGTAAATTTTCGAGATCTATCTAAATGTACTAATTTCATATCTAGATCATTGTTAGATTAATTCTTATTAATTAAAATCCATGTTAAACTAATCGAGTTATTAGCGGCTAAGTCGTATATTGACTAGTCTAATAGCGTTGACGTGCTTGAGGGTCCTTACAATGTGTTTTGTATGCAGTTTTGTTTTTGTCTTTTTTTTATCATGATCTGTAATCAGATGATACGTTTTTATTTTTATCATTCATTTAAAATTGTGAGAATTTGTGCTCAATTGGTTTGACATATAAATAAAATAGATATTCAATCATAAAAGTTTTATTTTCCGAAAATTCATCATAAGAGTTTTATTTTCTAATCGAAGAATCCATTATTTCCAATTATTAAATAAAATATATAGGATTTGATTGACATCAACTAATTTGTATATAGTATGAAAACATGCATGTTGATCCCAACACAAGCAGTACATGAAACTCCCCTCATATGCTAATTGTTTCTTCACGTCTTGTATCTGTATTCGAGAAGAGAGAGTGGAAACACTTGTGTTATTCGGAGGTTATGGCTTCACTATAAGCCTTGGACGTTAGGGTTCGTTTGCAAAACCTTTTATCTTCTTTTTTCTCCATTATGTTTCATATTTTAACCATAGTTATCCTTTTCTCCACTGTTGATTCCCATCTTCAAACCATTATCCATCTCCATTACCAAATCATTTAGTGTGATCTTAACAAAGTAGTATAATCAGAGCTAGAGGATCTTTTAGTGTGGGTAAAAGGTCCTCCAATCATTGCTTCAAAAAAAAATAAAAAATCATTCGTCTTTAGTTCTGCCAAATCAAGGAAAAACTCTAAAAATGGATGTGAGAGTCGAGAGCTTAGAAAAAGTTACATAAGATATATATGAAAAAAAAACTATGGCTGAAAATCGATAAGTGATTATTGAAAAAATAACTGATCTTTTTGAAAAGTTTACTTCAATGCTTGATTTGACAAAAAATGGTCCAAAAGATGATGGAAAACAAACAAATGAAGGTAAGGGTTCTTTTTCAAGAACTTATGCAAAACTGGAAGGTGGTGCTAAATTATCTTTTCTAAGTTTCAAAGGCACAAATGATACTACTAGTTAGGTATGTAGGGCCTAGAAGTACTTTTTTATTCACAAAATTCCTGAAAGTGAGCGAGTTTCTTATGCTTCTTATCATCTTAATGATGATGCACAAACTTGGTACCAAATACTAAAGCAAGATATGATCCACGTACCTTGGAATGACTTCAAATATGCACTCCAAAATCGCTATAATTTGAATAATTTATAGATTTCTTTGGCAAACTAAGTATAAGTTGCAGCAGAATGGAAGCATTGAAGACTATCAAATTAATCGATGCGAAAGGTTATTAGCAAAGTCTGGTTCACTACCACAAACTAGATAAGTAAGTTTGTTTGTTAGCGAGTTGCGTTAATCTATTCGAACTGATGTGCATGAAAATAAACCAGCAACATTGTCAGAAGAAATTGGGTTGGCACGTTTGTTTGAGGCTCGTGATAAGTTACAATTGTTTATTGTTACTCCGATAAAAACTCAAGGGAAGATTCTGATAAGGCGGTTAACTACCATGGGGTTGCGAGAGCGTAAGAAACAAGGACTTTGCTTCCACTGTGATGATAATTTCAAACCGGGACATCGATGCAAGAAACTTTTTATGATTACTCTAGTCATTGAAAAAATAGATGGAGATTAGGACATGGAGACAGATATTCCATATAGTTGAGGATAACGCTTAAGTTAAGGGGGAAGAAGTTGTTACAGTCAACTTTTATTATCTCAGTTAAGCATTTGGTTTTCATCAGTTTTGCTTTTATCTTTAGATTAAAAATAAGTTTGAACGGATTTTTCGATTCAAACTGGTTAGGAAAACATGTTGTTACTAGTCCTTATTCTTTATGAGTGTTTTAGTCTTGGATTTAGTTCCTAGTTTCTATGATTTATTATTAAACTAGCTACGTGGTCAAGTTATGGAATATATTTTGTAATTAATATCTAAGATATGGAAACCAATAAGAAAGATATCGATTGGAATTATTAGAAACTTAGTTTAACACTTGTGTTGTTCGGAGGTTAGAGCTCCACTATAAGCCTTGGACGTTAAGGTTCGTCAGTAAACCCTTTTATCTCATTTTTTATTCATTATCTTTCATATTTTAACTATATTTATCCTTATTATCCAGTGTCCATTTCCATTTTTTAACCATTATCTATCTCCATCATCATATCTCTTAGTGTGATATTTACAAGTGGTATATCATTGTTATGATATCTTGTATTGTGGGTAGAAGGTCTTGCAATCATTACTTCCCAAAAAAACTATCATTCTTATTTATTTCCGCCAAATCATGGCAAAATTCTAAAAATAGATGCAAGAGTCGAAAGCTTAAAAAAACTACATAAGATCTAAAAAAAAAAAAAAACAATGAATGAATGAATGAATGAATCAATGAAAACCAAAATATGATTATTGAAAAACTAACTTATCTTTTTGAAAGGTTTTCTCCAATACTTGATTTGATGAAAAACGCTCCAGAAGGTAATAGAAAACAACAAATGAAGGTAAGGGTTGTTTTCAAGAACTTTTGCAAAACTGAAAGATGGTGTTAAATTAGTTTTCAAGCGCTTCCCCCTTTCTAGATCTCTCATTTTATGAATGGGGCAACCGATTCTCTGAGATTTGACTAACAAAATCACGTGAACAGTCAAACGAGAAAGCCTTAAATTGGTTGCACGCGAAATGACCTAACGAAAGTACACCGCATTTAGGAGTGCTAATTGTGCATGATCTTGATCAATGGAACAAAACATGTATCTAACGTTGATAGGATTTATCTTTCTCAGAGTTTGTAAAGAAGTTCCCCTTCAATTCATTCCTTACAAGTGTAAGCTTTAGAAGAGAAGGCAAAGATCGTGAGTAGGAGAAATCTCCGTACTCTCTCTTCACGATTGGACTTATCTTTGGTGCGAAACGTTGACCACATCTGAGTTATAAGAGCTGCCATTAAGGTTAGAAGAACTAAGTGAAGTCAAGGCTCTTTAGAGACTCGACTGCCGAAGTGAAAATTTTGATTTTCCCGTTTCTAGTCGTCATGGGAAAGAAAGGCAGAAATAAAAAATAGATTATTCCCTTAAAGTGTGTCCAGTACCACTTCAGACACTCAAGAAATCTGTTGGACAAGCGAATTAACATCTCTTACAACCCACACATTTTTCTGTTCTTGGAGCAGAAGCTATTTGCTTAGATTTACATACGTCCCAAGGTATTATTTCTAATACATCTGTGGGGCAGTAAGATTCTAGTTCTAGGTATTCTATAGTGACTTCCCACGTCAATTGTCAATTCTTGATCATCAGATTCATTAAGAAGGAAGGCCCCCTGTGTCGGAACATGAATATAACATTATGGCCAACTTTATGTGTGACAGTGTGCCCACGGTGCGTCAGTACCGAAAGATCTTGTTCAATTTGCTGGATGACGGAATAAATAACTATTATTACATAGAAAGTTCATATTCGGCCGAATCTCAAAATCTCATGATTTCCGTTAGTCAACAACCAACAAACTAACTTCAAAGGAACAAATGATCCTACTTGTTGGTTATGTAGGGACGAGAAATTCATTTCTCTCCACAAAATTCTTGAAAGTTAACGAGTTCCTTATGTTTCTTATCATCTTGATGATGATGCACAGATTTGGTACCAAATACTGAAGCAAGAGATGATTTACGTCACTTGGAAAGACTTCAAATATGCATTGCAAAATCGCTATGGTCCGAATATTTTTCTAGATTTTTTCGGAGAACTAAGTAAGCTGCAGCAAACTGGAAGCATTGAAGGCTATCGAAATCAATTCGAATAGTTATTAGCAAAGTCCATTTCACCACCACAAACTAGATCTAAGTTTGTTTGTTAGCGGGTTGCGAGAATCAATTCGAACTGATGTGTAGGCAAATAAACCAGCAAAACTATGAGAAGCAATTGGGCTAGCACGTTTGTTTGAGGATCATGATAAGTCACAAATGTTTATTGTTACTCCAATAACAACTCAAGGGAAGATTCTGATAAGGTAGTTAACCACTATGGAGTTGCAAGAATGCAAGAAATAAGGACTTTGCTTCCACAGTGATGAGAAGTTCAAGCCGGGTCCCCGATGCAAGATTTTTTTTTTATTACTCCAGTCATTGAAGAAATAGATGGAAATCATGTCATGGAGACAGACATCCCATAACCTTGAAGACGAGGCTTAAATTAAGAGGGAATGAGTTGTTACAATCAACTTTTATAATTTTCAGTTAAGCATTTGGTTTTCATCAGTTTAGATTTTATTAGTAGATAGGAAATAATTTTGGAAGGTTCGTCAATTCAAACCGGTTAGAAGATCATGTTGTTAGTAGTCCCTATTCTTTAAGAGTCTTTTAGTCATGGGTTCCTAGTTAATAGGATTTGTTGTTTAACTAAATACCTGGTTAAATTATGGTATATCTTTTGTAATCACTATTTAAGATATGTAAATCAATGAGAAAGATATCGATTGGAATTATCAAGAATTTGGTTTAACATTAATTTGTGTTATTCATAGGTTAACGCTCATCTATAAGACTTAGATGTTACAGTTCGTCTGTAAACCCTTTTATCTTCTTTTTGTCTCCATTATCTTTCATATTTAAACCATTTTATACTTCTTAACCACTTTTCATTCCCATCTTCAAACCATTGTCCATCTCCATTATCATATCTCTCAACGTGATCGTAACATAAACTTATATTATCAAAAAAAGGTTTGACGTTGTGAGTTGAAGTAAACAAACCCGTATAGTAAATTTTTTAGCTGATCAGTAGCTATGACATCTTGATTAAATAAATCAGCACCTTCCAGCTCGAACTTAGTGATACAATTTATCTTCGATTTGCATTATCAACACTATGAAAATAACCTGTGTTCCTATCTCCATCAGTGAAACATTTGGCTTTTACCCTCTGGATTGCCATTCTAGCCACTTGCCACCTTAATTAATATCATTCAAATGGATTTGTATATCTTATGCAAATGGATTTACTTATACGTACTGTGAACAATGCTAGATCTACTAGTTGGTTTTTGAATGGTTAGGCTACCTAGGTGTGATTCTAGCCTTTAGGGACCTTGCCGAAAAGTCAGTTTTCAGCACCATAAGTTCAGATACACCGTTTCGGTTGGTATCTCCACCCGAATCTATTTACAAATGGCACGGATATGCTAGACACACCGTGAATATCTCTCGGTGATATCACCGGAAGAAACAAACCCCTGGGACCCACTGGATTAAAGGGGGGGTCAATTTTTAACTTTTGTGGGCCCCATTTTTTTATCTGTATCTTAGATTAACTAGTGCAACCATTGCAACCATTGGTTAATATAATTGTTTAACTGCTAAAAAAATTGGTGAATCACGGAACTGGAGATGACTCTGTTAATATTTATAATGGCAGGATTTAATAAACTTGGCTGGTTCCTATGAACATGTTCTAAAGGATTGACCAGTGCAACCATTGTATTTACCGATTTAATAAACTAGGCTGGTTCCTACACACCCTTCTTGCATCCTGGATGGTGTCAGATTCGAAGATCTTATGGTTCGATGGGGCGATTTTATCTACACTTTTAGAGTGTTTTTTTCTTCTACGGATTTGTTCTTGTTTGGTTTTCTTGATAAAAGTACATCGGCGATTTGGCATTGGCATCTAATGAAATATTACAGTCTATGCATTTTTCACACAGAGTTGTTCTTAAGCTAGTCCTTAAACATGAATATGAATTGCTTATGGATTCAACTTTATTTGTGTTGGCTAAAACTGGCGATAATGGTGGCAGTAATAAGAATGGGCAGTATGCTGCCGGATCTTGGAATGGATTATGTAATCCAATTATTATCGAATCGTACAATGAAGATAATGTTTACAAGGGTATAAAGTGTGGAATCTTTGGATATCATGAAATGAATGAGAAACAAAATGTATCCAGCCCTTTTGTCTTCTTTTCGGCAAATGCAAGTGCGCAATTCTATAGGGTGGCTGAAACGATAGTACCTGTGAATTTTGATACAAGTGTATCACATTGGCAGCAAGATAATTGGAGCGGCCATTTCTCTGTCAAGTGGCTCAGTATTGTTGGGTGCAATAATCAAAAAAAAAAAAAATCAAATAAGAAAAAGTTATTGATACCTAGCTCCTTTATAAATGAAGTGATCGATTTGACGAACGGGCGAGCTTCTCATATCTCCACAACAGCAACAAGGCAAAACTTTGGAAAAACATAGTGAGTCACGTGTTCAACACCTTATCCTTAAGACATTAGCACCCGACTACACTCAAGAGTGATGCTATAGCTCTCACAGGACGGATATCTTGAGCTTGGCAACTCCGAAACAAAACCTTAAGGAAAAACGCGAACGCTTAAGAAAACAATATAAAAATATTTTCCCTTGGGGGTCCCTATAAAATATAGAGAAACCTTTTTCCCATAGATTTTACAAAAGTAGTGAATTTGTTTATATAATTGACAAATACAACTTAAGAAGAGCAACTCCCCGATGTGGGATTAAAAATCTTATATAGTCTCTTAAAAAACTAAAAAGTGGAAACTCCACGGTGTGGGACTAATAAATTTTTCATTCATAAAAGAAAACAATAAATTATAATTTTTATTAAAACTTTAAAAATCATATTTTATTAATCGTTTTTCAACAAGTATAATGGATGTATCCAACAGTCAATTCCGTCATATTATTCTTGATAGTAACCATGTAACCAATATCCGAGATGCGATGGAGATGTTGAATGTTACACCAATGAACGACTCAGGCGCGACAAACCACCTTGGTTAGCAGATACAAAGTCTAATGATGTTTCCTGATGAGTTATAATGATCGACTTGAGGACAAGTCCATTTTTAAGGAGGGTGGGGTGTTGTGACACCAACACCACATTATACGCATTTCCCTATTTAGAACTACCATATTTAGCTTTGCTTAATTTCTCAATTTCAATAGTTATTAAACTCTAGTTCTTTTCTTGTTTACCAAGGATTTGAAGCTATAAATAGCCTGCCCATAAGTTACTTTGAGTATCAATTAATTAAGCAAACCTTATTTCTTAATCTTTCTCTTTTAATCTTCCAAGCAGAAGTGGCTAAACCCCCAATTTAAAGGGTTTTATCGTGGTTTTTTTAAGTATTTTGGTCGGACTTCCCTGTATTTTGGTGTCGGACCATAATACATCCTCCCCACCTAATTCAGTTCAAAAGTAAGTCGAATCAAAGATAATTCCCTAATCCAATCCATCGAATACACCATTAACGATATACAAAATAAAAACAAAAAACAAAACAACTTCTATTCCAGTCGAATATATCGTACAATACGAGCCTGCTCATTGGTGAGTGGGAGATGAAGTTAGGTGTGGACTGTCGGCTGCAAATTGGAAGAGGCAATGGATGAAGGGAGGTTTTCATTTAAGGAAAAAATGACAAAACCTTCCTAAATTCTTATTATTGACCAACACCTAACAACTTGCCCTCGCGGCAAATAAGTTAACACACGTGTCACCGAAACCCAGAGCCTAGCTTGGCAATATTTGTGAAATTTCGTTCAATTAGAACACGATGCATACATGAAAAAAATAAATGAAAATTCCAATAATAAACCAAAACTATAACATATTTCACCATTTTAAAAGAAGAGAAAGTACTGTCAGATCTCTTTTGTATCGTATACTAATGACATATGTAAGGATATGCTATGCTTTATCAAATAACTAGCCCTTAACCCGTGCCGTAATGGCACGGGCCATGATGTTGGTTCATTTTTAATATATCGTATAATTTGTGTCCCGAATACTTATCAACTCCTTATGATTTAATATGTGTTTTTCATAAAAATAGTTGGGATTTTCCTCTCTTTTTTTCTTTGTTTTTTCCTTTAATATTTTACCGCCGGGGATTTTGCTCAAACGAAAGAAATATAATCTTAACTTCCAGACACTTTTTTATTTAGGGTCATTGCGTATAATGAGATAATGCTCTACATGAACATGTAAGTTTAAATATTTTTTGAAAATATGTCGTGAGCAACGCTTATCTCAGTGAAATCAACTAATCAATATCGTCCATAAAGTCTCCACATGCTCCTATTTCGCTCCAGCTGACTCATCTATCATGGTCATGTTGTCGATCCTCCAAATAAGCAGAGAATGGTATTTTTTTGATGAAGCTTTCGTCGTCAAAAAGACCACATATGGAGGTTTCGTCGACGAATAAGTTGATGATGAAGATTCCGATGTAGATTTTATCGCCGGAGATAACCAATATGAAGGTTTCGTCGTTGGAGAGCATGGAGAGCATCACTATTGATCTTAAATCTCAACCCAATAACCAAGAATTGTCATTAAAGCGAAGATAAATCTCAAAAGAGTAGATAAAACCACCAAAATGATGTAGATAAGTAGAAAACATAATAAAAACCAAACTAATCTACTAACTAACCTATGTAGATGATGTCGATCCACCATTTTAGTTAGCCATATTATGTTTTTGACTAACTTTAAACTTGATGTCATCTTCTACTGTGAACTTTATGTGATTTTAGAATCGAAATAGTTATACCTCTTTCATTCGTATTAAGTAATCCGTTGTATATCCCAACAATTCTTCTACAACAATTCCTTTCTTTTGTTGTTTCCAGACCATCAGTAGCCATTATTGTCAAACGCAATTTGTCTAATTTTTGTTGATGTTATGTATTTGCAATGTTCATTTTTCTTAAATAAATAGATTGTGGAAAAACTATAAAAAAAAAGAACATAAGTATTACATCGGGTCTAAGTTACTATATCCAAAATACTCCGGACACTGCTTTTGGTGCCTTGTTTCCTCAAATTCCTCGTCGCATTCTAGACAGTACATGCAACACCAATCATTTGCGAAGTGAGCTATTTGCGCAAGTGTGGTCAATGTATCCCTTGCCTGTAATAATAATAACAACACGTCAATTTTTTTCAAGGCATCCAGTTGTAAATGGTATGAATCTAATAGATTTGAATTATACCTCAATCTTAGATATCACCTTCTTTTCACATAAAATAACAATTGAGGAAGGACAAATCTTGACCACTCTTTACATAGGCAGAGTTAGCCAAACTATGTTTTGCAATTGTCTTACGTGAAAATTATTATTAATCTATATTTTAGTCATCTCCTATTGAAGCCGATCTAATTATCCCTATAGAAAGTTAATCTTAAATTTTTGACCTTATCTCTTGACCAAATTATTGAAGTATTCTCAGTCATGTTCTGCTTTGTGTGATCTACCCATCCGTGTCTACTCTACCTTCTAACCCAGAGAATGAAACCTATACATATTGATCCGTAATTTGATATTGTTGATTTGTCATCAAGAGGTCGCATGATTTGAGAATGTAAAATATAAAAAATATTCTATAAACATCGGAGGCGAAATTTAAATTTATGATTTAGAGTTTTTTATGATGATTTTGATGAACAAACATAGTTTTCAAACAAATATTTTAGAATGCAAATACATTTTCCCGGTCAATAAGGTTTTATATCGGGAATTGAGTGAAAGTTGTTGTCTTTGTAGGTAGTTATCGCGAAACAACTCGACATTGATGGTCTTTCAGGAAAAAGAATGTAATAGTACTTGAGAGGGAGATAATGTTCTCTTACGTGGGTACACCAATTGCCTTTATATAATACAGGTGATCGAACAGTCATGATCATATTGTCTTATACGTTCCGGTATCATCCTCGAAATATTTGGTTTTTATCCTTATCAATCGTGCTAAAAACGGCCAATTACATCTTTCACAATACAATGTTGCATGTTTTGTGAAGATTATTTTTTTACTTGGTCAATAAAACTCACTAAAAAGAAAAAACTATTATTATACACTACTATTACCAACTCCCACCACCATAAAAACCATCCACCTCCACTATTTCTCCCACCAATAGTAATGTTACTGCCTCCACCATTCACAAACAACCGCCACCACTTATACTAACCCTACTTCCACTACCACCATTAGAATTAATATAGTTTTTAGAAAATTTATTTATTAATAAAATTATGTATTTATGTTAGATTATTAAAGGGACATTTATAATAGAAATTTAATTAATCATTATGAACAATCAATGAGACACTAATTAATAAAACATCTAAAAATGGTTAAGTTGAACAAACCCCAGCGGTAAATTTATATTTTCCAAGGAAAAATCCTGACCACTCTTTACATAAACAAATCGATAATAAATAATTTCATATGTTCTGATTTTGATTCGTGTCGTTCGTTTAGTTATTACATAACATGGCAATTGATTGCACCAATTTTTTAAAATGAACATGTGTTTCATCGAGTTTATTTTAACATTAGAATGATCAATAAAACACTTTAAAATGAATAAATTATTTATTATGTGCAATTAGTGAAACACTAATTAATAGACCAATTATGGTATTTAAGTTGAACAAACCACCACTGTTGATTTATCTTTTCTATCAATTCCAACCAGGATGGAACAATGGTTAGAGGCCACTCTTATGACACAATAGGTCATGAGTTCGAACCTCCCCGTTATAATTTTTGAAATTCCGTATCTTGACTTGAGTATTCATTTTTCATTCATAATATTGGAATTAACACCACGTGTGCGACTTGTAGGGTGTGGCAGGGAGAACCACAACCCTTGATATATCTTTCCCACGGATAAATCCTGACCACCACTAACAAAGGCAAACTTAGCCTAGCTTTGTTTTGTATTCTTGATTACGATTAAAACTATGAAATTCAGAGGCAAGGCATTGTATGCGCGGTTTATATATACAGCACTATCACCACCGTTACCGACACGACGACCACCTCAAATGCAGCCTGCAAGTGCATAGCATATGCAGTTTTACCGGTACCATCGCAGCCATATTAAAACTATAATTTTTTCTATAACACTGCCGTGCCATCATGGCATGGGTTATTCACTGTTATTATGATAAATTACAACAAACAAATACAAATGAAGGCTTTCACTAGAGCTGTCGACGAGATTCGTTGTAGAGCCGCTCTTGGGTTGGCTTGCTGCTGTAGATACCCTCCAATATTTATCATGGCCTGTTTGTACCCTGTGTACATCTGCATATCCTATCAGATAGTTTAGCAGTAGTAGACTATTTTCAACGGTGTTTCGTTTTTCATCGGTCGACCATCCTACCATGGTAGCGGTGTTCTAGTATTATATATAAAAAAAAAAAGTTCGACGTTGTATAGTAAACTTTTTTAGTTCAGCCTCTATGACATCTTGATTAAATAAATCAGCACCTTCCACCTCGACCTTAGTGATACAATTTATCTTCGATTTGCATTATCAACACTATGAAAGTAACCTGTGTTACTATCCCATCAGTGAAACCTTTGGCTTTTACCCTCTGGATTGCCATTCTAGCCTCTTGCCACCTTAATTAATATCATTCAAATGGATTTGTCTATCTTATGCAAATGGATTTACTTAAACGTACTGTGAACAATGTTAGATCTGGTAGTTGGGTTTTCAGTGGTTTACAGTACCTAGGTGCGATTCTAGCCTCTAGGGACCTTGCCGAAAAGTCAGTTTTCAGCACCATAGGTTCAGATACATAGCACTTAGGTGTGATTCTTGACTTAGCTACCATGTCGATTATAGAGAAGAAATGGTTAATCATGACGCCTGGCTGCTTGCTCTTATAAGTTAACACGTGTGTGGTCCATTTATCACGTGTGATAGTGCTAGTGGTTTATTATCATTCGTGCCGCGTGGCAATATATTTATTTTTAAAGCCGCGAAAATGGTGGAAACATAAATGAACAGAGAACACAGGGCAATCGAGAGAATCCATGGCAATTGATTATACTAGTGAGCTTGAATCGAATGGAAAACCAGAATATGGAGTAAGAGGAGGAAGAGATGCAAAAGAAAGACATAAATTATTAGAAAGAGAACGAAGAAAATCAATGACACAATTATTCTCATCTCTTCATTCATTATTACCTAATTCACAAACATTACGCAATGAACAATCAGTAATACTTGATGCGCTTCTTAGGTACATACCGAAAGCTGCTGATCGTCTTCGTTCGCTGCAAACTTCAATAGATAATGCTTCATCCAGTACTACTTCGTCCGTTCTGTCGAATTCAAAGTTTTCTTCTCTGCAGGCATTTCAAGGTTCGGACATTAAAAAGAACAAGGCAACTTCTGCTGCAAGCACAGTAGGTGATTGTGATATCCGTATTGCACCCGTACCTTCTTCTTCGGTGGCGATACGAGTTCGAGGTGACCGAGTTAATGTTAATTTGGTAACTACGAGCACTACTCCGCATAATGTATTAATATCGGCAGATGTTTTAGATGAGCTTGAAAACCATCAACTTGAACTGGTTCGTTCAACACATTGTCGTGACGCAACTAAGGTTTTGCATCATTTTGAAACCAAGGTTTGTTAGTTGATTAGTGGAGACATAGTAATTTAATTCCACATTTTCTTAAATTTATTATTAATTCGCTGACAATGGCTCTTGGTAGAGTACTTTCTGCTGACATAATTATAATGTTTAGCTAATTAGTTGTCTATTGTTTCGATAGATTTGTGATGGTTTGGAGAATTCTCCGGTGGAACTACAAGAGAGATTACAAGAACTAGCAAAGAAACTCGAGAAGCCGAGGAAATCAACTTTACGTAAGAGAACATTTGATCGAATTGAACACTAGTTAGTAACTCCTCCAAAAGTTAAACATGTGGTGCTATGTAAGCAACGACTAATTACTATAGATATATACTACAAAGGGAGGGTGTTGCGCTGCATAATTCGTGCATTATGTGTGATCTATTTGGTTATATATTTCTTCACTCTAAGGTGGCTGGCAGAGTATATGGTTGTATCTTACTCCTAGCTAGGGAGGGATGGGAGATGCATTAGCTGCGAATGTTAGGTCCCTAGTGAAACGTCAAGAAAGTCTGTTTGGTCATTCATTCCTGCAGCAGTAACTTGGGTGTTGTGGAGAACGTAACAGAATAACTTTCAAAGACAGAATAACTTGGCGACTGCAGAAGGACTAACTACTGTACACGTCAATTTTCGGGCTTTTGGTTTTAAATTATCGGGAATCTATCTTCTTCGTTAGAGATATTGTAATGTATTTCTTAAAAGGAATGTGTGTGTTTCGTATCTACTTCGATTCCTGTAGATATTGTAAGTTATCTCTTATATACGATATATAAAATCTCCTATTCAATCATTAAGGAAAACAAATAGTGAAACACACTTTCCAGCCTTTTTTATCAGTTTAATATGTTAATCTAAAATTTAAATTAATTAATTAAATATTGTATTATTGATTTACAAGTTAAAGTAACGGAGTGTAGTTGTAGTGGAAAAAAGTGACATGAATAATGAAATGGGTGGTTTTACGCTTGTATTATGATTTCTTATTGTAGAATGTACTAATCCTCACGTTTTCCATACTCTGCTCTGGCTGAATTCGAACATGCCGAGTTGATAGTTTGTAAAGAATATTCTGTATTCCATTGTTCATTCTTTCTTTTTTTCCTAAGAAACACACCTTGGAATTAACAAAGTGGAGAATTACAAACCGTTTTGTAAGGTCTACTTCTTAACAAGATATTCCAAAAAATAAGGAAAGGAGACCCAAATATCTTTGACGCTAAGTTTTCTAGCCCAACGTGCAAACCGGTCAGCTAGATTGGTCTTCACACGCTTTATATACACAACTTTAAAAGAACATAAACTAGAAAGTAAAAGCCTACAGTCTTCAAGGTGGTCACTACTTCTCCAAACAACATTAGTATTGACTCCATTCACAAAATCCACCAACTGGAGACAATCACTAAAAAATATGACTTTGGGGATCACACAAAAGGGAAACTGGGAAAGTTACCAATTGTTGATGGTGGTTTTTAGCTTACGGTTGAAATCGTAAAATCTTAGGCAAGACAGTGACGCCATAGGGTTCGAGTAATAATAGCTCCAATAAACGCATTTATTGAACCCTTTAACTAATTAGGGTTTCAATAGGCCAAAACCCTAATTCCCACGCTCTATGCCAATGGCAAACCATGCCAGCCGCACCCACCGCGCTGAGGCATGCTAACCATGCTAGACGCACCCTTGTGCCAATGACAAACCATGCAAGCCACACCCACCGCGCCGAGGCATGCCAACCATGCTAGCCGCACCCATGTACAAATGGCAAACCATGCCAGCCACACCCACCGCGTCGAGGCATTCCAACCATGCTAGCCGCACCCCTGTGCCAATGGAAAACCATGCCAGCCACACCCACCGCGCCAAGGCATGCCAACCATTCTAGCCGCGCCCCTGTGCCAATGGCAAACCATGTCAGCCACACCCCCCGCGCCAAGGCATGCCAACCATGCTAGCCGCACCCATATGCCAATGGCAAACCATGCTAGCCCCACCATGCCAAGCCAAACCGCACCTTGCCTTGGCCTTAGCCATGCTAGCCGCACCATGCACCAACGGCATGCCAAACCTTTGGCCCCACCATGCCAAGCCAAACTGCTCCTTGCCTTGGCCCTAGCCATGCCAGCCGCACCATGTGCCAACGACATGCCAAACCCTTGGCCCCACCATTCCAAGCCAAAATCGCACCTTGCCTTGGCCCTAGCCATGCTAGACGCACCATGTTCCAACGTCATGCCAAACCCTTGACCCAACCATGCAAAGCCAAAACCGCACCATGCCTTGGCCCTAGCCATGCTAGCCGTACCATGTGCCAAACGGCATGCCAAGCCCTTGTCCCCACCATGCCAAACACACCTAGCCACGCTACCATGCTGGCATTCCCTACGTGGCTACCCAAAACGAAGGCGTGTGACAATCAACGATCCCACTTCAATCCCAGGAGAAAATCCTTGCCATCCAAGGTTACCAGACAACGCATGGTAACCTTTGGCCCGAAAACCTAAGTTTACCCACGTCAAACCATGTCATGCCAACTTCATACCAACCTAGCCACGCCACCATGCTGACCTTCCCTACACGGCTACCAAAACGAGGGAGTACGATAATCAGATGTCTCCCTTCAATCCCATTAGAAAATCCTAGCCATCCAAGGTTACCAGACAACGCATGGTAACCTTTGGCCCGAAAACCTAAGTTTGCCCACACCAAACCATGCCATGCCAACGGCATGCCAACCTAACCACGCCACCATGCTGGCCTACCCTACATGACTACCAAAAAGAGGGCGTGCGACAATCAACGGTCTCCGTCATCTGACTCACAACAACACTTCTATCTTGATTGGCCTCTGTTTCAAAGCTACAAGATTTGGCTGACACGGCTAGAGATGAAGCCGTGTCTTCACCAATTTCCATCTTCAGAACCGACTTCTGTCTGTGATATCACGGCTTAGACACTCTTCAAAAAAAAAAGGAAGAAAGAAGGAAAAAGGAAAAAGAATAGTACGGAGAAGACTCACTGATTCGCTTTCAGACCGACTATAGAAAGATTCAACACTACTATCAGAAGAACTACTCTCGCCATTGACAGGCTATGAACTTTCATCTTTCTCGATTTCCACATCACCATGAAAAGGTTCGGTACCGCCACCCTCCATCTTGAGAAGCGATTATTTCCGACTACTTGCGAGTTTGGAAAAGGCGTTCATGCTGCTAATACCCTGGGCAAAGGCACAAGAGCAGACACGTACAAATGAGACAAAGATGTACATAATTTGACTGAATCAAGAAGAAAATTATACGTACTCGCATATTGGAAGAACTAAAAATTGGAAGAGCCGTCGGACCCGACGGAAAACCACCAGCACAGTTTTTAGACCTTCATTCCTTCGCTTGGGGACTTTCCACATCCGGACCGACGGATTTTCTTTTGGCTAAGGAAGTATCCCTCAACAACGGATGATTTGCTAAAATCGCGGCAGAAGGCCTACCACGGGTGTTCTCCACTACAACTTTCATAAATTCCTAGATGGCAAGGAATTCACTCTGCCAGAACGTGTTATACTTGGAGAAAGTCGAAGGATTTCGTTCCTAAATCAAGAAAGGGAGGCTTTTGCCTGACATGAGAACACTAACATCTAGAACGGCCGGTAATGAGTTATCCGGAGCTACCAGCTGACGAACGAGAGGAATCCCTTGGTTGAAACCCATATGCCGAGCTGCCCGATCAATATTGTAAGAGACTGACTGACACGATCCTCGAAATAAAGACGGTATATAACCATACCTGCAACTTTGAATGAAGATAACCTCACCAACGCCCAGGTTCCCTTCGTCAGAAATAAAATACATGTTTGGAGCAGAAGAAAGAGTATTGACCTGGAATATGGATGTACACACCGGGGCCCATGGACGAAAATTAGCGGCGCACGAATTATCAAGGAAATCATCCAGGTTTGAGCCATCTCTTGGGCGCCTATTCTACCAGCGAAGTATTCTCGAGCCACCCCAAGATGCGGGAAGTGAAGCCTTAGGAGCGTATTATTCAAAATGCTCCCATAGCTACACCTGGAGAAAAACAACGTGAACATATGAGTCCACTTTCATGTATCCATTTGAAGCACACATATTCATAGCCATATGATCCAAATGTGTGTACAGAGAACCGAGAAACAAGCTGCCAATGGGGAGAACGACATCTTTTGCCAATTTTATGGCAAACTTGATAAGTTCTTGTCTTATCTCCTTCTTACCCGAGCCGTCATAAAAAATATTGCTAGATAACCAAAGAGCCAAGAACGCCGCAACATGAAGAACGATATTCTTATGATTCGGCTCCAACTCATCAGGGAGCTACTGAGACACACACCAGCTATAAAAGCACCTCGTCTCATTTTCTTTCCGAATGAATCCTTTCGACTTCGCAACCAGAGTGATGCGCATTTCTTCTTCATATGCAGATAGCTTGACATCGAGGTTTCCAATTACGGGAAGGTTCAACAAGACGGCCACACTCTTCAAAGAAATAGTCATTTCACCCCACCTGCATATGGCCGTGTGAGTATCAGGACACCACCTGGAGATGAAAACGACCAAGCTCGAGATGTCTTTCCTAATTTGAAGTGATGCAGAATCCGCGACAGTATTAAAGATTTGCGCCTTGGTTGTAGTTGCAAGAAATCTTACAACTACACCCTCAGTAAAATTCATAAAACTCTAAGATGTTCTTGATGAAGAATGATAATTTTTATTAATGCTCTCAAGTAGTTACAAGGAAATATATCAATGGATTGGAACAGTTACAACTTTCTCTGTTCTCTCTCCTAAGATTTTTCTTTACACTCACTAAAAGAACCCCCCGAATTTAACATTTGAACTGCTATTTATAGTGAAATTTGTACAACTTTATTTAGCTTGCGAAGTTTCGCAACTTATATTCGTAAATCTATTTTATAATCGCAAACCTTTCATATTTCTCTGTGCTTCTTCTATTATCGCACTATCTTGTAACACTTTTCTCTTGTATTTGTTGCTATGTTCGTAACCCAATAATCTTGCGATATTCGACACCTATATCTTGCCTCTTCTCATGTCATTTCTGCGAAGGATTAATGATCGTGAGAATATAACCGTTACAGAATTCGAACATGTCTTTTATAACCGTTTTTTCCTAATTATTTCCTTTTATATACCCCTTTTATTCCTTTCCTTATCTTTTCTACTTTCTTCTTTTTACTTCTGCAACTTTATTTTCTTCTCTCTTCATCTCTTCAATTATCGCCTTCTCTTCCTGCTAATCTCATCATGAGTTCTCCAAGGTAATTTTATTTTAATCCTCATATCTTTCACTTGTTTATTTCTTTTATTTATGTCTAATTCATTGTTTGAATTTGATTTCTTTCAGTAAAACTGTTTCTCCGGTGAAACCTTCAACTAAAAACTCAAGTCCTAACCCTCGAAGAAGAAAACCTGAGAATCAAAAGGTAGTTAAAATACTTTGTCTTCCTTCTTTAACAATATATTGTTGCCTCAGTTTTTAATCTTCGTTTTGATTTGTAGGTCAATGAAAAATCCACCCCTGCCAAAAGATCTCGTACTACCAAATCCAAACCATCAGTTTCAATCAGTGATTTCCTTCCTATAATTGATAAAGAATTTTCCTCTCCTTCTCGTGAAAGCATTTCTTCGCAAACTCCTGCCTCTACTCCATTACCCAGTTTTCAATCTCCTACCCCTTTCAATTTATCAACACTTCTTCAAGATCAACCTTCACAAGCTACCTCCTCAACTCCTTCTCTTGAAAAACCCATTCTAACTCCTAATCCTTTGAATGCTGTTGCTCCAAACAATTTACAACTTGCTCTTATTCCTTCAAATTCTTCCCCACTTCCTCAAGAAGTTCGAAATGGAATATACTTAACTTTTCAGATGTTGTCTGATATTTTGAGTAATACTGCAAAGTCTTCAAATGTTAGCTTGCAGTCTGAATTTTACGAAACACTCAATAGCTTTATCAATCCTTATATTTCTATTTCTCGTCAAACATTGGAAAGAGAAGTTGAATTGCTTCGCCAAACTCAGGAGTCTTTGAAAGCGGAGTGTGAGAATCTTTGTAGAGAGAATCATCAGCTTCAAAATGATTCTTTATATTGTGCGATCCTTCGTAAGAGGAATGACGCATTAAAAGGTATTGCTATTATCTTTATATTTTCTCCTTTTGTTTGCTTCTATTTCTTGTATGCCTAAAAACTCCCATTAAAACCCATTCCCCTTTATAGAATCAATCCAGAAATCTAGAATGTTGGCACTTCACCATGAATCAGACGCAAAAGAATCTCAAGTCAAGCATGAAAGTCTTTTGAATCAGTATTCCCACTTATTTAGTCTTCATTCATGTGCTCTTGATAATTTTGATACCCTTTTCCAAGAGAATACCCAACTGATTTACGATCAAAAATTCTTGAATGATGAAATATCTCAGCTTACTTCTTCTTTGACTAAAGCCAATTTAAGAATAGAATCCTTATTAGAAGAGAATAAAACCTTATCAGAAGAAAGATGTTTGTATTTCAATACAATGGTCATTTCTTCACAACAATTGAAAATTCTTCAGAGTAAATGTTGCGATCAAGAAAATCTCTTCTATTTGTTAAAAGGTGAACTTGAGGAATTAAAGAAGTCTTCAGATGCAGAGAGAAATTCATTTGATGCCGAGAAGAAATCCCTTCTTAACAAGAATATAATCTTAAACACCAAGAAGAATAAACTTAAAGAAGATTATTCTCATCTAGAAAACCTTAATGCAAAACTTGCGAAGGATTAAATTTTTCTTCTTTCCAAAGATCAAAAGATTCAATCCAGGCTTAAAGGATTAGTAGGTGATGGTTTCGATAAAGCTATGGATCAGATAAAGAATTGTTGTCTATCTTTATCTCAATTTCTTACTTCGCAAAGAGAAGGTAGTCATCATAATTTGACTGCCTTGGATATACCTTTTAATTTTGTTATATTCGTAAAATTGACTCTTTGAATTTTGTCTCACTTGAAGAATCTGAGAATACTCTTCGCAATGCTAAAGCTGAATTGGAGTCCACTTGTTCTGAGCTTCGCAAGAAGAATGCTTTACTTTCTACCGGTTTGATCAATTCTCGTGATCATGCCAATCGAAGATTTAACTATCTTGCTTATGTTAAAGATATTGAAGATAATAACCACCAGAAAGCTTTACTTCGTGAGAGTCATCTGAAAGCTCAAGTCTATGTAAACAACATTCTCTTATCAAAATCCTTGCCTCCAGATCAAATTAAACCTCTGGAAATATCTGATGATGAAGTTGCTCGTGATCCTGATAGTGACTTTGATTACGATAGTGATGATGAAGGACTTGATGGTGAGAAAGAATTTATACCTCAAGGAGAAACTCTTGTTGAAGGCTCTACAAAGGATAATGTTTCTCAAGAATTAAACACTGATGATGATCCTTCTCATCTTAAAGAAACCACTGCATAGAATGTTGATGAAGAGTTCTGAGAATGACAAACTTCTTTCTCAAGTTATCGTTAATCCTCTTGTTTTTCTTTCTTTTGAACTCTTTCTCTTGGCTACTGTTGGTCTTCCTTTTCTGAACAATTCCACTTACTATTTGTGTTCCTTAAGAAGTATACTTTTAAATTTTGCAATGATGATTCGTCCTTTCTCTCGTTGAATACTTTCTTGATTCGCATAAATTGGATAAATTGATCACATGAAGAGAAATAAATTACTTTAAAGACTTAGCTTAGTATTGAAAACTTAGCTTAGTATTCCCCTTTTCCCCTGATTATTTATCTTCGGGTGATAAATTCTTGTTGTAAGTATTAGAATATCTGCCTCACTTTAAGTTGCGAAGTTTCTGATTGTTGCGAAGTAAACATGTCCTTGAATGTCTTCAAGAAATCTTCCCCTTGAAGTATAAGAAGTATGAAACATATTTGAAGAATTATGAAACATCCTTGAAGAATTAAAAGTAGTATGACATATCCTTGAAGAAGTATTTTAAGTAGGAGATATCTTTGAAGAAGTACAAGAAGTATGAAATATCCTTGAAGAAGTATAAGAAGTATTCAATCTTCGTAAAATTTCATTGGTATGAAATATCCGTCCTTGCTTACGAATAAAATTTACTTCTTAGGTAGGAATTCTTGATGTACATTGTTATTGAAAATATATAAAGATTCTCCAATGGTAATAATGGAATTGACTTTATTAGTTTCTGTGGTCTTATTATTCCTTCCTAAGTAAAGGTCTTATTTAGCCACGTTTCTTTGTTTCTGCGACAAAATCGCAGGACGTCCTTACATTCGCATGTAGAGACCCATTGATCTTGCCTTATCATTTCTCTTAGTATTATAACCTCTTCATGATATATTTCATGCGATAATATGACAGGCCTAAATATTCTTGCGAACATAAACCCCCATGACATTATCGTCGTGCGATGAAATCGCAGGACGTTTTTACACTTTCATGCAAAAACCCATTGATCTCATCTTAACTTCTTTGTTATGTTCTGCGAGTTCTTTTTTTTTTTTTTTTTTTTTTAAAAGGCTCGCAGAAATTAGATTATTGCATAAATATGACAAGCCTTTATGTTCTTGCGAACAAAAAGCCTCATGACATTTGCGTCTTATAGCACATATCAGATCCCTAATGGAGGGTGCTGCCCTTTATCTTCCCCTTGGTTTCCCCTTCAAGGAAGCGTACATCGACCATACAAGGTTAGCTCTTCCTATCCTGTTCTGCCGACAACCAACTTTTGATTGCAACCTCTTATCCTTTTTGCCTATAGGGCTTATAGTTACGAGGTTGCACCCTATGGGGTATCTTTGGGCCAAGTGCATCATTTGCCAAGACTTGTCAAGAATGGCAGATGTGCTTCAAACCCATCCGGCACTCTTGACTCAACCGTGTACCTCGGCGCCTTGATCGTTTTCTGCACTTCTTGGGAAAGACAGTATGCCTTAGTCTCCCAACCTAAATCATGTTACATCGCAAGATTAGGTTGAGAATCCAAGGTGTCTAACCCGGATAGGTACCCCACTTTTGGGTTATGTACCCCGTAATGTCCATGTACTCAGGTTCCTTGGTGGTGTTCCGGTTTCCCTGAGCCATGCTTATAGGTACCCCCTTAAATGACGTACTTTAGGACTTTGACTCTTGCGAAATGTTGCTTCGCGAACTAGGGTGTACGCCACAAAGGTTTGCCTGTGTAAAACTTCTGCGGCTTCCTTTCTTTTTTGAAAGATGATCACAGTTTGCGTCTTTCTTTTATGAAAGCTGATCGCAAGTAAATTTTAAAATTCGTAATTCTGGTAATTTTGTGCGAACAAACATATTCGCAAAGTTATAATGAGTTTTATGGATAATACCTTTTCAAATACAATCTATTCCAGGGTCGACCAAGTCTTAAACCCATGTCTTTCCCTTCTGGATCCATCAACCGATAATCTCCACTTCCCACAACTTATTTAATGACATATGGTCCATCCCATTTTGGTGCTAATTTTCTTCCATTTTCTTTCTGGTACGAAGGTGTTTCTCTCATGACCAAATCACCCGGCTGATATGCACGTTCAATAACTCTCTTATTATACTCTCGAGCCAATCTTTCCTGATAAATTTTCATGTGTCGCAACACCTTTTCCCTTTTTTCTTCCAAATCATCCAGCTCACTTAATATCACCCCTGCACTTAAATTTCTTTCCCAATCTTCTTTCTTTGTTGTCGGAATTACAATCTCTGTTGGCAATACTGCTTCTACTCCATATGTTAAACAATAAGGGGGCATTCCATTTGCTTCCCTTCTAGTTGTATTGTATGCCCAGACTGCACTAGGTACTTGTTCACACCACTCTTTGAGATGTCCTTCTAATTTCTTTTTGATTGTATCTGCGATTGTTTTATTTGTTGCCTCTGCCTGTCCATTAGCTTGTGGATATAGTGGAGTTAACTTCCCACATTTTATCCTAAAAGCACTGAGTAACATCTCTATATTCTGTCCTTCAAATTGTTTCCCATTGTCGGATACTAATTGTGCTGGAACTCCATACCTACAAATGATATTCTCGAATATGAATGTAAAAACATCCTTATCAAGAATATGTTGTACTTCTTTTACTTCTGCGAGCTTCGTGAAATAATCTGTTGCGACTATTAAAAATATTCTCCGCCCAGATCCAGGTAAGAATGGGCCAACAATGTCCAATCCCCATTTCCCAAAAGGCCAGCAGCTTGTTGAAGAGGTTAATGGTGCCCCTGGTGCGTGAGTTCTGCGTTAACATTCTTTACATCGTCTTACCAACAATTTTCCGTCTATGTGCATATAAGGCCAGTAATATCCTTTTATTTTTGCTCTGTACGCCAGAGATCTTCCCCCACTATGATTTCCAGCTTCTCCTCCATGTAACATCTTCAATATCTTTTCTCCTTCTTCACGAGTTAAACATCTGAGAGGTGGTCCACTGAAAGATTTTCTGTATAAAACTCCTTCTCGTAACTCATAATTTGTTGCACGACTCTTTAATTTATGCGCTTCTAGTCTGTTCCTGGGTACTTCTCCTTTTGAGAGATATGCATGAATGTCCTTTCTCCAATCTGCGATATCTTCTGCGATGTTATCTGGTAGTTCCCTTTCTACTTCCATCGCAACTGCTTCTTCAATTTCTTCTTCTTCTTTATTTACTGATGGGTGTTGAATTGTCTGGATTTTGATATTTCTTGCATTAGGGTTTGTCATCATACTTGGAATGAATGCAAAAGCATCTGCGAGTCGATTGTATTTCCTTGTGATATGCCTCCATTTTAGCTTTGGTATCTTCGCAGATAATTCATCGATGAGTTTCTTGTATCTCTTCAAAGAAAACTCATTCGTGGTATATTCCCCTTTAATTTGACAAATTACCAGCTGAGAATCACTTGTTATTATTATACTTTCGAGCTTCTTTTCTATTGCGATCTTCAATGCATGCACTACAGCTTCGTACTCTATTTCATTATTCGTGGATGCAAATTCCAGTCTGAATGAAAATGCTGTTCTTTCTCCTTCTGGTGAAATCAACACAACTCCCACTCCATTCCCCTCACTGTTGGATGATCCATCTACTAAAATTTCCCATCTATTTAGTTCTGTTAACAAGTCTTTTGGATTCCCAAATTGTTCTTCAACATCCATCATCTCTTCTACTGCCTCATCTTCTTCCAAAGGAAATTCTGCCAAAAAAATCTGCGACAACTTGTGATTTTTGCGATGATAATACTTCGTATTTTATCTTGTAATGGTTTATTTGTGCATTCCACCTTTCTATTCTTCCTGATCTTTTTGTGTTCTTCATGACTGACTCAATTGGAACTTTGGTAACCACTTTTATCACATGTGCTTGAAAGTATATTCGCAATTTGAATGATGCATAAACCAGAGCTAAGATTAACTTCTCCATTTTAGAATAATTTCTCTATGTTGTGTTAAAAGTTTTACTGATGTAGTAAATAGGCCTTTCTATTCTTGCGTCTGTTCGCAATAGAACTGCACTTAAAGCATACTGAGTTGTTGCGAGGTACACCAATAATTCTTCATTTTTCTCTGGTTTCTGTAATATGGATGTAGATATTCTTTGATTCCTTGAAAAGATTTTTCACATTCATCAGTCCACTTGAATTTTGCTCCCTTCTTAAGTATGTTGAAGAAGTGTTTGCACTTATCTGACATTCGCGAAATAAATCTTCCAAGTGAAGCCAAGAGTCCATTTAGCTTCTGCACTTCTTTTACTGTTACAGGTGTTGGCATGTCACGAACTTCTTGTACCTTTTTTGGATCGACTTGTATTCCCTCCTTTGATACTATGTATCCCAAGAATTTTCCTGACGCAACTCCAATTATACATTTTTCAGGATTCAATTTGATGTGGAATTTTCTCATTTGTTCAAATATCTCCTTCAAATCTTGCACATGATCTTTGGCCTCTTTACTTTTTATCAACATATCATCTACGTACACTTCCAAAGTTTTATGTATCCACTTTGCAAACACCTTTTCAACCATTCGTTGATATGTAGCACCCACATTTCGCAGACAAAATGGCATCTTCACATAACAATGTAAACCTCTTGGAGCAAAAAAATGCAGTATGTTCTTGGTCTTCTTCTGTGAGTGATATTTGATTGTACCCTTTATACCCATCAAGTGAAGTGACTCTATCATGCCCTGCAGCTGATTCCACAATTTATGGTATATCTGGAAATGGAAAACTATCCTTAGGACAGGTTTTGTTTAGATCAATGAAATCTATACAAATCCTTATCCCTTTATTCTTCTTTGGAACAATGACCATATTCGCAATCCATTCTGGGTATTTTGCTTCTCTTATGATTCCTGCATCCAGCATCTTTTGTAGTTCTTCTTCTATTTGTGCATGATAATTCTGCGAAATCTTTCTTATTCTTTGTTTGAATGGTCTTACGCTTTTATCTATGTTCAACCTATGACACGCCACCAATGGATCAATCCCTGGTATTTCATCTACACTTCCTGCGAATATATATTTGTATTCTCGTAAGAGATCAATAGTTCTTTTCTCTTCTTGTTCATCCATCTTAGTCCCAATTCGCAAGATTAAAGGCTCTTCTTCACTTCCAATATTTATTTCTTTGGTTGGTTCTGCTGCGACGTAACTAGGACTTTGCTCTCCCATAGGTGTTGGTTCTTTGATTACTTTCATTGGTTCTCCTTCTTTTTCTAGGATCTCACTTGGTATTCCTTTTCCTTCTCTTGCTCTTATTGCATACACTCTGAACTCCTCTTCCTTTTTTGCTTCTTTCGCAAATTTTCTACGAAGTTGTTTCTTTCTTTCTCTCCCTCCACACTGTTTTACTTCAATCTGATAACAAAAATTTTCATTATCAAGATCTCCTTTTATTTCTTGTATTCCGCTTGGTGTAGGAAACTTAATTGATTGATGTAACGTCGAAGCAACAACTTTGATCGCATGAATCCATGGACTTCCTATCAGCATATTATATGGAGATTCCATATCTACCACACATAAAACTACGTGTGTTTCAATTTCTCCCAGCGGTATTCGTAAAATTATTTCCCCTTTCGATTTTGTTGTAGATTTTCCCAATCCATGGATAAGACATTTTGAATTTATGATCTCTTCATCTTTAATCCCCATCCCCTTAAGTGCATGATAGAATATAATGTCAACAGAACTCCCTGCATCGATCAAGACTCGGTTTAATTTCCACTTTTCTATGGATTTTTGCAGTTTTCTTTTCTTCTCGCATAATCGGAAGTGTGACTACTAATGGTGAAGTGTGATGCAAGTCTTCATTTGGAATTTCTGCTACTGAAAATGTGATTTTCTGCTTTTCCCATTCTTTCAAAGTTGTTATTTTCTCCACTTCCATGATCTTCCTTCCTCTACAATCTCGTTTGTGTATTCTCCCCTTCATGTTGTCATGAAATTCATCAATCATTGTCTTTGTTATCATATTACATTCTTTTCTTTTACAATCTTCATCTGCTGATTCCATTTGATCTTCAAATTTCCAAAATTCCTTCAAATTTCTGATATGATGATCTTCAGGTTCCCTGTTTCTAGCGCCAATTATGTAGTTGCAAGAAATCTTACAACTACACCCTCAGTAAAATTCATAAAACTCTACGATGTTCTTGATGAAGAATGATAATTTTTATTAATGCTCTCAAGTAGTTATAAGGAAATATATCAATGGATTGGAACAGTTACAACTTTCTCTGTTCTCTCTCCTAAGATTTTTCCTTACACTCACTAAAAGAACCCCCCGAATTTAACATTTGAACTGCTATTTATAGTGAAATTTGTACAACTGTATTTAGCTTGCGAAGTTTCACAACTTATATTCGTAAATCTATTTTATAATCGCAAACCTTTCATATTTCTCTGTGCTTCTTCTATTATCGCACTATCTTGTAACACTTTTCTCTTGTATTTGTTGATATGTTCGTAACCCAATAATCTTGCGATATTCGGTACCTACATTGGTAAAACTAGCTCTTACACAATCTTGACTTATCATAAATTGTATCAATTTATCAAAGGAACGCAATGGACTCACGGAGATTTTGAAATCAATAAGAGAGGCAGAATACTCTTCCCTCTGAAGACAAAACCGTATTACATTTCCGGGCGAAACCGACCGATCCCCTCCCTCGCTCTCCGGACCGGTCAGAAGAATCGGCACATGCTAAAGATGACTTTTCCTGGAAGAAACTATCGTGAAGAATTCATCAGCCATGTTTGGCCTAGAATTGCCAACATCCTTCGGTATGACAGAAATTGTTGACATCCTAACGAAAATTCTCTTACGCTTCTTTCGTCCTCCGAGATAACTACGATGAAACAATATGGAGAGAGATTATTATGGAAAGTGCATGGAAATTATTTTATCAAACGCGGGAGAGCCGTCCCGGATGCAATCCAATTGGTTCAAAAATCATTTTACACATACGCGAAAAAAAAGGGACTGATGGACTGTACATCGCCACTTTATGCAGTGGGAATTTTCTCCCGGCCGAGTAGGCACTACTCACCACGGGAATCGTGCACACATATACACTAAGAAAAGGAGAAACCCTAAAAGCTAGATTTTCACAGGAAGGGAGTAACAATGCTCGTGCACACCTACTTCATACAGTAATTGGGGAGGTCAACATCGCTATAGTATTCACGCCTAAATACTACTACGGGCTCATGCAAAACATACCTACGGACGGAATTCACACCAACATAGAAGAACAACATTTTCTACAAGGTCATGAAAAGGTACTCCAATAACTAGGTTTTTGCACCAACAAGAAAGCAAAAAAAAAGTAGATTAAAAGGGAAGTGCTGGAAGGCATACCTAGGTTCGCTCGTCCTCTTTATTATTACCACACGACCAGGAAAAGATAAAGTAAAACAATGAAGGCGTGAAATAAAAGGAGAGGCCGACCCCTTTTATAGACGTGATGCTTGGGAGTTTGATTAAGGAAAGGGCTTCCTATTTGAGTCAAGTAAGGAAAATAGGCAACTGGGCCCGTGAAGATAAGTCACCAAGCCATTCGCGCCATGCCTTGGACCCACCATGCCAAACCTTACACCATGCTTTTCCTCTCCAAGTCCGCGCCATTTCCATGGTCCCACATGCCAAACCATCCATGCACGCCTTACCTCACCAAGCCGCGCCTTACCATGACCGCACCACGCCGAGTCATGCGTTCCATTGTCGTGGCCCCATAATACCAAGATGTCCGCACCTTAACTTGCCGCGCCAGCACCAACGACTTGCCAAGCCTACATCATGACGTTCCTGACCCAGTCAAGATAATAATTAGCCAAAACTGAATCGATATTTCTCATCCTGCCAATTCACGGTCTACAAAACAAATGCAAGGATGCCAAATGCGGGATCATAAACTTTCCTTACCTTTCGAAAAAGGTTAGACGGATCTTCCTGACCATTTTGCATGATTTATGTCTCGATTCCGTCCTTGTCTGTCACCATCTTATGCTTACCTCGCAACAATGCCCCTGTTTCGAGCTAAGGAGGGGACTTAATGTTGATGGTGGTTTTTAGCTTAGGGTTGAAATCCTAAAACCTTAGGCAAGACAGTGATGCCATAGGGTTCGAGTAATAACAGATCTAATAAACGCATTTATTGAACCCTTTAATATGTATGCGAGAAAAATACCAGGGTACCTTTTTTTTAATTAATTACTAATTAGGGTTTCAATATGCCAAAACCCTAATTCCCACGCACTATACCAATGGGAAACCATGCCTGCCAGACCCACCGCGCCGAGGCATGCTAACCATGCTAGCTGCACCCCTGTGCTAATGGCAAACCATGCCAGCCACACCTACCGCGCCGAGGCATACCAACCATGCTAGCCGCACCCATGTGCCAATGGCAAACCATGCCAGCCGCACACACCGCTCCAAGGCATGCCAACCATGCTAGACGCTCCCATGTGCAAATGGAAAACCATGCCATCCAAACCCACCTCGCCAAGGCATGCCAACCATGCTAGCCGCACCCATGTGCCAATGACAAACCATGCCAGCCACACCCACCACGCCAAGGCATGCCAACCATGCTAGTCGCACCCCTGTGCCATTGGAAAACCATGCCAGCCATACCCATAGTGCCAAGGCATACAAACCATGCTATCCGCACCCTTGTGCCAATGGAAAACCATGCCAGCCACACCCCCCGCGCCAAGGCATGCCAACCATGCTAGCTGCACCCATATGCCAACGGAACTCCAAACCTTTTGCCTCGCCATGCCAAGGCAAACCGTACCTTGCCTTGGCCCTAGCCATGCTAGCCACACCATATGCCAACGGCATGCCAAACCCTTGGCCCCGCCATGCCAAGGAAAACCGCACCTTGCCTTGGCCCTAGCCATGCTAGCCGCACCATATGCCAATGGCATGCCAAACCCTTGGCCCCTCCATGCCAAGCCAAACCGCACGTTGCCTTGGCCCTAGCCATGCTAGCTGCACCATGCACCAACTGCATGCCAAACACTTGGCCTCACCATGCCAAGCCAAACCGCACCTTGCCTTGTCCCTATCCAATCTATACGCACCATGCACTAACGTCATGTCAAACCCTTGGGCACACCATGCCAAGCCAAACCACAACTTTCCTTGGCCCTAGCCATGCAAGCCGCACCATGTGCCAATGGCATGCCAAACACTTGGCCCCACCATGCCTAGTGTCACATGCCCATTTAATCGCCTAAAATTTTCATGGGACATGACCGGAAATACTATATGGTTCAGTGAATCAACTTCACCCACAAGTACTCAGACTTGCACACTTGCATCAAAGTATGCATCTGCCTTCACTCATAAGGCAATACGCAACGGAAGTCTTTTCTTATTTCTCTCTAACTCTTCATGCCCCCATAAGCATAAGAGGTTCTGCCATGCACTTCAACAATTCTCACACAAACCAGCAACACAATGAACACAAATACATGACACAATTAACCCATTTTATTGTATCAAAGGAAGATTACAAAACTCGTCCATCACATGGACCAAAAACAGGCCATTCACCCTCTTGGTGAATGCCTAACTCTCCCAAACATGAGACTAACTCTCTCCTATGTAGCATACTGATTTTCCTACTCCTTAGGACTATTTATATAGTGGTTACAATGGCCAAAACCGTGCACAACACTTGCACACGCATGGAACATCCATGTGTCCCATCAGGTAGTTTCTATAACATGACTTACTTTTCAACCGCCACCTTTTGTGTTGTCAAGCCAACAGATTCCACATCTGTTCTTGGTGGTTAGAAACACTCCCACATGGTTATAACTTCTTTTATAACCGTTCTACTTTGTCTCACATCATTGGTATGCTTGTGAAGCTCGTAACCAACTCGTAACCGTCACTTGAGCCGTATTGCACCACTTGTTGCGCCATACTGGATTCTGCCTTGCTCCAACATTTAGCTCTCTTGGCCCTGCATTTTTATTACTTTAAACTGATGCACGGACACTCTTGTTTCTTTACTTGTCTAGGCAAACTCCTTAAGCTCACTCTAGTTACTTGTGCGTCATATATGCTTCACTTCGCCAATTAGCTCGACAATAGCAATGCAACTCTTTCATTACCAACTTGTTTGCACTGTTAAGACTTTGGCCCTGCCTTGAACCAATGCATAAACTAAATATTAGTCTATTTAACTCTTCTTGCATCATCCTTGAGTTTGGGCCAACTCAATTCCATGGATATGCATCGATGCCAACATCGCATGTTGCATCTGTCAACTTTGGCCATGTCTTTCCTTTCCTCAATGAAGCCTTATTGTGTCGGCCAATAAGCTTCATTCCTTAGCCAAATGTATTTACAATGTAGCGCCACTCTTGCACTTCATTGGCCCTGTAAGGTTATGTCATTCTTGACACTTGACAGTTTATACAGTATACCGCTATTATGGCTTCCTATTGCGCCATTACGGCTATACTGACTTGGCCTGCAACTCTGTAACGCGTCATAATTATGCATCACTTGCAGTACCGTAACAAACCTCCCCCACCTAATCTGTTTAACGTCCTCGTTGAACACAACATCAGTTCAGTTTTAGCTGAACTTTCCTTGGCCTTATGCACCCATCTGAGCCCTTCTCAGAATCAGTAACTTTGCTTGGCCTTTAACCTTTCCAAATCTTTTCTACCTAGTGATTTACGCCACCACTTAGATTGTTTGCTTTGCCATTGAGCCTATGAATTCCAGCTTCATTGTCGCATCGTCGACTATGCTTCAATCTCTACTTCATTCGCATCTCAACACCCAAATGCCACTTACAATCTGTTGCTATGCCCTTGCATCAGCACAAATTTTTCTTTCAAGCCATTTCGTGCCTAAGTGTACACTTCAAATAGCCAACATATCTGGGTGATATGTATAACTTAGCTTACTTGCCTTTAATTCCGACTGACATTGCACTCTTGCAATTCAACATGCCTTACTGTAGACTAAGAGTTCTTCAATCATGTTGCAACACTCTTTTGCAAACTCGACTGAAATGCATGACACTAGCCATGACTTAGGATACCCCTAACATTAGACCGACTCTCCCACCGAGCCAAGGTTCCTCTTCACGTGCCTTTGAAACTAGCACTATAAGCATCACTTGCTCTTTCAAACTGCTACGCTTTAATGTGGCGGAAAAACAACATCATGTTCTTCCTAACAATGAGTTACTCTTAACTCATTTACTTGATGGACTTACATCTTCATTCTTGCTGCGTTACTCCATGCTATCGCTGCCATATGTCGTCGCACTTCCACATAACTCTCAACAACAAACTCGACTATGCCACCAACTCCTCTATTTGCTTCTTTCACTTTCAGCGTCTTCTATTGTATATTTTGGCTTAATATACTGTGTAGCATCTTCCACGCGAATTAGCTTTAATTTGAACGAAAGAGGCAAGATCTTTCACTTCAAATACCCTCATTCACTACTACCTTACATGGATAGACTTCATTCCAACACCAAGGTCCACTCGACCCAAACTGAAATTATACTCAAACTTGAGCAAATACTCACGCCAACTGATTGCAACTTGTAAGACTTAACAAGCCTTGCAATACTGACTTCAACTTCGCTTCTAAGCAACAAAGGAAGCGAGACAACACCTATTGTCCCCAATGTAGCAATTCACTTTGCCACATGTATTCTTCCAACTATCAACGTTCTTATGCGACTCCCATAACGAAGCATAATATAATTGACACTTAGTTGAATACTCCTTTTAGACTGATGCTGTCATTTTGCTTTAGATTTCATGAAGATTTCTTCAACAATGGCCACATGACATCTTTATGCATCACCACTACTTTGTCCCTCTTCTCCCATGTATCTATGAGTCGCCTAATTTTGCATCTTCAACCGCATCATACATCTTGGCCATGCCCAAATCTCATTTAGCGCATGCTACTACTGCATACATGCTATGCCAATTAGCACTCAATTCTTGACACAAACTTGTGCACCTTTGCACAACTCGAACGGACTTAACTTGGTGATTATGAGCATCACCATAGAGCTCAGCAAGTCATATCACTCAATGACTTCTGCGAACAATTATCTTGGACAATATTAACAAGGCACAATCCTTGCAAATGAGGCGCCACTGCCTACGTTCCATGAAGCAAGAATGCCGCATTCTTCTTCAAACTTGGAACTCATTTTTACTGTCCACGCACATCTGGAAACTCTTTTCTTTCCCCTCCGCCAAAATCAACTTGAGTAGCAACATTTGTTGATTTGCAGTCGACAAGAACATCCGCTTGTGGTTATGATAAATTGCAGGTCTTTGGACACCCTTGTCCAAGCATATTGATCCCACTCATAAACCAGGTGCAAGCACACTCCTTGTGCTCATCTAGCATCAACGAAGAACTCTTTGCAAACGCAAGACCGTGGTGTATCGGTTTTCCCCTAACTTGCGCTTCTTCTTCAGCCTTTCAATAAGCTTTATGCTAGATAAGAATTTGCCATCCAATTATTCTTTTATGGCATCACAATTTCCACAAAAATGCTGATTCACAATCAGACTTTGCATTACCACCAAGGTACATGCATTCGAGAGATATAACTTTAATCTTCCAACCAACTGGCTACGATGAAAACACCTTCAATCTATCACATAGACATGTTCTTCATCTACTTTTCCTCTGCAAAGGCCAATAACTTCTTTGCATTCAGGAATTTTCGCAAAATTCCCATTACCTCTTGTAATGTACTTGCTAGTGATAACACCACAAAGATATGCATTCCAAATGCCTAATCTTTGCATACTTGTGAGAAACATGGACTTTAACACCTGACTTGCACCATAGAAGTCAGCATACTCCTTAGTTTTGTCATTCCATCACTTGAAAACCCGGTTTTCAATGATTATTGCACGTTCGTCTAACACTTTGGATAGGAATTTTGACACCTTTGTCATAAACTTTCATGGCCTGCTGCTACTTCAAGCTTCAAGTTCATTCCAATTGATCTTTCCACACAAGACCAACTTCTTCTAGTCTCCATACTAGCGAAACCCAAACAATTCACCTCTGAATTTGACAAACAAATGACACCAACTTGAGTAAAAAGAGAGAAAAATCAGCAACTGTGTCCCCTAACACAGCTCTGATACCAGCTTGTCACATGCCCATTTAATCGCCTAAAATTTTCACGGGACATGACCGGCAATACTATGTGGTTCAGTGAATCAACTTCACCCACAAGTACTCAGCCTTGCACACTTGCATCAAAGTCACTACACCAAATCCAGGATTTTGTCACAGGGTATTTATGTTACAAAAAAAATTTGTAACACATATACGCCGTTAGAGAAACGCTGTGATAATTTTTGTTATTTTTTTTTGTAACAGTTTTCACTGTGACAAAATTTGGTTAGAGTCATATTTACAAACTGTGACATTAATTAATAGTAACAGTTAACCTAATTTTAGAATAGCAACACGTGGCTCATTTCTCACAGTAATTATAACAGATTTAATTGTTATTCTAACTTTGCAATAATTCGGTGATGACACGTGTCTTACACCGCCACGTAGGCAACGATTTAGTTTGGCCACGTGTCGCTTTTTCTAACGATTACAATAACACATATAAGTGTTACATACTTTTTGCAACAAATTCCCTTTTGACACCTGTCATCTCTTTTGTCACTATTACTATAACGTTTAAACTGTTATTCTCATTTGTAACAGTATTAAAATAATGACACGTGTTGATTTTCTTCACATTTTTGGTCACAGTTATATCTGTGACAATTCTTTAATTACAATTAAAAAAAAATGATGGTCCAGGTCATTATCATGGACCTGGACTTTCAGTTTATAGGCCCGCAATACATTTTAAACTGAAATACAGGCATGCAATACACTTTATTCATATATTCTCAAATTTGCTGAGATGCATACGTTTCTCGATTTGGAATCTATCCATTATATCTCTGCTCCTTAAGATAGCATTCTCTTCATGAATCCTACACAAAACACGCTGAGAGATTAATTCACATAACAATTTAGCAATGCCAACGTGGAACACAAAAAAAAAACGGAAACAATAGACCAAGTTATCAGGATCTTTCAGAAACGATAATTCTACTATTTTAAGCAACTATCCATAAAAGGTTACTCTTTCCTTCTAAGAAAATGTAATGATGGTGCTAAATGAAGTAAGAAGACAATCCAAAATAACACAACAGAACAATTTAAAAAATTCGATGGTAATATCTAACAAGCTTGTCCTAAAATAAAATCAACATGCATTTTAACACAGGGGGTACAAATCTAAAACTATGAGAGTGTAGTATACCTACAAGCTAACCAACAAGAAAATTGGAATAGTAAGGGTGCAAAGCGAACCCATCCATGTTAAAATTATTACCTAAAGCATAAGCTAACATCATGGATAATGCCAAACAGTGGATTCCAAGAGAACTAATTAATCAGACAACCATATAGTAGTACATGAACTTTAGAGTTAAAGAGAAATACGAGAAACAACAGTGTAAATTACCATGCATATAAGTGGATAAATAAAAATACAATGAAAAAAAAAGGAAGGATATGGGTTACCTGGGGTTCCTTCATCTGCTTCGCATTTCTTGAATCTGTCTTAATGAGTTCTTATTATTCTCCGACATAGGTGTAGTTAAGCTTTTGGATAGTTGGAGTCTAGATGGGGATGTATTTCTCTGGGGTTGGAATCCCAGCACCATGATTATGTGAAACATTCTAGGATACAAGTAATAATTGTGTACTGATGTAGATTAACATCCTCGACCAGCTTTACAATGAACATAGTAGTCCTTCCCACTTGAGGCATTCTTTGCGGAAGAGATAAAATCAGATATAAATACACTATCAAAAAGGAGCTGAAACAATTTTGGTAACATAAATGTTAAGTTTCTCAGTTTCACGTAACCAAATAGAGCAATTATCTAGTTGGAGAATACAAAATAGATAAAGCGGGAAACTAAAGCACTTACTATGGATGAAGTCTACGATAGAGAAAATGGTCAATCGCATAAGCCTGCTTAAGACACAGATGGAGAAAACAATTAGATAAGGGAAATAGAAAAGAAAAACAATCCAAGAACGAAAAACATGTTCCTAGCAAAATGCATCTAATGTTTATAAGATTCATAAAAATTATGTAGTCAACACAATTTGCGTTCTAATTAACCCATTTTGCTGTCATCAAAAGCTGGCATTCCATTTTACAAAAAGTAGAAAAACAGAATTGATGGGACACATAGAAGGATGTGATAATAAGCAAAGCAAAAACATGTTACTCTAAGTACTCAGCACGTTCCAACAAGTTTAATGTTATAATAAGAGTTGAATATGACTAACTTCTTCTTGTCAATGTAAGTTATGTCACTTCTCTCAGCCTTCTCCACTATCACCTATATACAAGCATTAAGACCATTATTAGTGAAAGAAACCAAATTTATTAAACACAGATACATCATATATTTAAGAGGGCAAGGTTCTCACTGGAATTATATCAAGATACTTCTCCCTGATGTGAGAAGCTTCAGTCTGTCTCCTTTCTGCCACACAAAATAAAAAATCTTAATCCAAATGAATAATGATCATGAATAAGACACCTTCATCCACAAACATACTACACGCATATAAAAATGGTGGAAATACTACCTAAGACTTCTTCCATCCCGGTTGGTGCCTATAGGAGCTACACAAATTAATCTTAACTAGAAAGAACATAAAGAGGTAACAAAAGTTCACTCGGGAAAGATACATTAAAACTTGAGTACTTAGTCCCTTCAGTACTGGCAAGTTAAGCTACTAGATTTAACAGAAACGTTCTTTAGAGAAGTAATGGCAATTTCTCATTCCAAAAGACGGGAATACATGACTTCCAAAAAAATGTAATACATAACTTCCATTTCTGAAAAACATGAATACATAACTTCCCCTTCTAAGAGGTGTACCTAAAGATGAGGGAATCCTGCATTAAGTTAATGCAAAACAGTGTCGTTAGATCGCCAAAAAAAACCTAAGCTCGTCCCTGCGGTAGCAAGAAAAATAAGTACCCTAAATATTTGAGTTATCACTTCAACATCTTGCTCGTTAGCCATCTTACGCATGAAACTTCTTATGGTGCGCTCTTTTAAGTCTGCCCTCTTTTTTAAAATGTGATCATCTTACGCACCAACTGCCAGAATGAACTTCTCTACTCTTTTTGGCTTCTTATAAGAAGGTTTTTAATATTTTACCTGCTTACATATACAAAGAACATGAGTAATTTAGCTGCAACCATATTTAGCTGGAGCAGCATCTAAGAGACATAAAACTTTTGTCAAACATAACATCTTTTCAATGTAAAATAAGCAAACCCACAAAAAGAAAAAGGTACTCACTTTCTCATAATCATTATCAAATCCGATTCAGAGAAGCTAGATTATGGTTTTGCTTTCTTAGCTGCTACTTGTTTTGTAACAGGAAACACAGGTTCCTGAAACAACATGTGGGACAAACTAGAAATTAAAAACTACACATACATTACTTCAAGAGTTTAAATAACAGTGAAAGACTACAGGACCAAGTGCTTACACATTTTCTTCTTCTTATGACCACCTTCTCAAATAATTTCCAGCCTTTTAAGAATTGCAGCACTTGGTCCTGCAATTTTTAGATAATTCAGGAGCACCTATGTAGAAAAAATGATCAGATCACAAGCACACAATGCAAGTATCTAGATAGTTAAGTTTGTAACCTATTGAAAGTAAGTAATCTAAAAGGGAGAACTTAACTCACTCTTCCCTACATATTTGAGCTAAATATCTGGGTAATGTTTTTTGCTTTGCATCCAGGTGAAAACTAAATCTTTAATGCCAATAACATAATATCTAAAGGAAACTAGTAGCAAGCATGAAACAGAATGAAACAAAATAAAATTACAATAAGTATGTAAATAGACCTGAACCAAGCAAGAGAGGCAATATCAATGTTCTAGTACACTGGATAACAGGACGCAAATTGACTCTAAACAATAGCAAATGAACAACCAATGTAAGTAGCTTCGCAAGATACAATCCATAAATTACTTGCTACAAGTCCCACCAATTTATTCACTAATTCCCCACTTAATGATGTATTGCCAATTTCCTTCTTCTCTGACCTGCAAAAATCCCAATTAAATTGAACCCAAAAAATCAAATTACAAAAGTAAAGAAGAAAAATTGAAATTGGATCTACAAATTGAATCTTTTTTATTGCTAGATACAAAATTCACCAGTAGCAAAGAGTACAGCCCAAATCCCCCATAAACCCAAACTACAAATTGAATCTTTTTTGTTGTTAATTGATCTTTAGATCAGAAGTTGCAAATGAACAGAAAGATCCCTAAAATAAAACTTCAAAATTCATACCAACATAAACCCAAACTAAAATCCATGGAATGTTTATTGAAACAAAAAAACAGGAAAAACATTATCACCAAGAACAGTACATGTTCATAGTCATCCAGCTTATTAAAAACCCTTAATTCAGAACTCTTAAACTATTGGGAAAAAGAGAGAAATAAGATAGAAACCCTAAACAAAATAGACGGATGTGAAAATTGAAATACATGAGAAGAAAGAGTAAGGAAAATCAGCCTTCAACTCAAGAATCACTATCACAGTCGAAAGATTCAATGGATATGAACATGCTTTTCTGTTTTGACTTGAGCAAATAGAGAACGACATACGAAAGGTGAAAAAAAAAGAAAAAAATATACAAAAACATCGATTGAACAGATCTATCATCCATTAATCATCTTTCGGAAATTTTGAGAGATTAAGCGAAAAGAGGTTGCAGTTAAGGGTTTTTGTTAGAGGCGGAGTTAGAGAGGCAGGTGCGACTGAGAACGAGATTGGAAAAAGAGAGAAAAGGAAAGTGAGGGTTGAAAAAATCTTTAGGTTTTGTATAAGTTTTTTCGGACCGTGAATAACGAGTCATACGGATCAGGGAAATTACTAAACGGCTGAGATTTGGTCTTCACCTCTCATACAGATTGTGTGTTTCTTTGTGTGCTAAAACATTTGTCTAACTATTGTAATTCTGACCAACAACTGGAGAAGAAATATATCAGAATTGAACATCACAGGTTCAAAGATTACTAGAGTTGGACCTGAGTCTTCAGTTCGGATGAACTGAAGACGAAATATATCAAAATTGAACATCACAAGTTCAAAGATCACTAAAGTTAGACCTGAGTCTTCATTTCAGATGAACTGAAGACGACATATATCAGAATTGAACATCACTAGTTCAAAGATTACTAGAGTTAGACCTGAGTCTTCAGTTCAGATGAACTGAAGACGAAATATATCAGCATTGAACATCACCGGTTCAAAGATTACTAGAGTTAGACCCGAGTTTCTCTTTTGGATGAACTGAGGACGAAATATATCAGAATTGAACATCACAGGTTCAAATATTACTAGAGTTAGACCTGATTTTATCTTTCGGATGAACTGCAGATGAAATATATCATAATTGAACATCACAGGTTCAAATATTACTAGAGTTAGACCTGAGTCTTCTCTTTCGGATGAACTGCAGATGAAATATATCATAATTGAACATCACAGGTTCAAATATTACTAGATTTAGACCTGAGTCTTCTCTTTCGGATGAACTTCAGATGAAATATATAAGCATTGAACATCACAGGGTTCAAAGATTAACAGAGTTCGACTTGAGTTTCTAGTTCGGGTGAACTGGAAATGAAATTTATCATATTTTAACATCCCAGGTTCAAAGATTACCAGAGTTGGACTTGAGTTTCTCTTTCGGATGAACTGAGGAAGAAATATATCAGAATTGAACATCACAGGTTCAAAGATTACTAAAGTTAGACCTGAGTTTCTCTTTCGGATGAACTGGAGACGAAATATATAAGAATTGAACATCACAGGTTCAAAGATTACCAGAGTTAGACCTGATTTTCTCTTCCGGATGAATTGGAACGAAATATATCAGAATTGAACATCATGGGTTCAAAGATTACTAGAGTTAGACCTGAGTTTCTCGCCCGGATGATCTGAAGACGAAATATATCAGAATTGAACGTCACGGGTTCAAAGATTACTAGAGTTAGACATCAGTTTCTCGTCCGGATGATCTGAAGACGAAATATCTCAGAATTGAACATCTCGGGTTCAAAGATTACTAGATTTAGACCAGAGTTTCTCGTGCGGATGATATGAAGACGAAATATATCAGAATTGAACATCACGGGTTAAAAGATTACTAGAGTTTGACCCGAGTCTCTCGTTTGAATGAACTTTAGAAGAAATATATTAGAATTGAACATCACAGGTTTAAAGATTACTAGAGTTATACCTGAGTCTCTCGTTTGGATTATTAGTTAGATGCAAACACTAGACAGATTCACAAGTTATTACATAGAAGGCAAGCGAGCAACAAGCTGCGCCGCAAGTTCACAAATTCACAAATTACTAAAGTTAGACCCGAGTCTTCAGTTCGGATGAACTTGAGAATAAATATATCAGAATTGAACAACACAAGTTCAACGATTACTAGAGTTAGACACGAGTCTTCAGTTCGGACGAACTTGAGAAGAAATATATCAGAATTGTACATCACAGGTTCAAAGATTACTAGATCATGAGTCTCTCGTTTGGATGAACTTGAGAAGAAATATATCAGAAATTGAACATCACAGGTTCAAAGATTACTAGAGTTAGACCCGAGTCTTCAGTTCAGATGAACTTGAGAAGAAATATATCAGAATTGAACATCACAGGTTCAAAGATTACTAGAGTTAGACCCGAGTCTTCAGTTCGGATGAACTTGAGAATAAATATATCAGAATTGAACATCATAGGTTCAAAGATTACTAGAGTTAGACCCGAGTCTTCAGTTCGGATGAACTTGAGAATAAATATATCAGAATTGAATAGTACAGGTTCAAAGATTACTAGATGTAGACCCGAGTCTTCAGTTCGAATGAACTTGAGACTAAATATATCATAATTGAACAACACAGGTTCAAAGATTACTAAAGTTAGACCCGAGTCTTCAGTTCGGATGAACTTGAGAAGAAATATATCAGAATTGAACAACACATGTTCAAAGATTACTAGAGTTAGACCTGAGTCTCTCGTTTGGATGAACTTGAGAATAAATATATCAGAATTGAACAACACAGGTTCAAAGATTACTAGAGTTAGACCCGAGTCATCAGTTCGGATGAACTTGAGAATAAATATATCAGAATTGAACAACACAGGTTCAAAGATTACTAGAGTTAGATCCGAGTCTTCAGTTCCGATGAACTTGAGAAGAAATATATTAGAATTGAACATCAAAGGTTCAAAAACTACTATAGTTAGACTTGAGTTTCTTGTTCGGATGAACTGGAGACGAAATATATCAGAATTGAACATCATAAGTTCAAAGATTACTAGAGTTAGACTTGAGTTTCTCATTCGGATGAACTTGAGACGAAATATATCAGAATTGAACATCATAGGTTCAAAGATTACTAGAGTTAGACCTGAGTTTCTCGTCCGGATGATCTGAAGACGAAATATATCAGAATTGAACATCACGGGTTCAAAGATTACTAGAATTGACCATATTACCCTTATTGGAAAAAGTGCAATAAATATTATGGAGACTATGAAATTGACCATACTACCCTTATTGAAAATAAGTAAAGTAAATACTTTGAAAAGGACCATATTACCTTTATTGAAAAAAAGTTCAATAAATATTACGGAGAATGTAAAAATGACCATACTACCCTTATCAGAAATAAATAAAGTAATTCTTACTAACTGTGAAAATGACCATGTTACCCTTTGGAAAAAAGTGCAACAAGTATTATGGAGACTGTGAAAATTACCATACTACCCTTATCGGAAATAATTAAGTAAATGTTACAGACTGTGAAAATGACCATATTGCCCTTATTGGAAAAAAGTGCAATAAATATCATGGAGACTGTGAAAATGACCATATTACCCTTATTAGAAAAAAGTGCAATAAACAGTATAAAGACTGTGAAAATGAACAAACTACCCTTATCGAAAATAAGTAAAGTAAATAATTTAAAAATGACCATACTACCCTTATCAAAAATAAGTAAAGTAATTCTTACAGATTGTGAAAATGACCATATTACCCTTATCGAAAAAAAGTGCAATAAAGATTATGGAGACAGTTAAAATGACCATACTACCCTAATCAGAAATAAGTAAAGTAATTCTTACAGATTGTGAAAATGACCATATTACTCTTATCGGAAAAAAAGTGCAATAAATATTATGAAGACTGTGAAAATGACCATATTACCCTTATCATAAATAAGTAAAGCAATTCTTACAGATTGTGAAAATGACCATATTACTCTCATCGGAAAAAAGTGCAATAAATATTATGAAGACTGTGAAAATGACCATATTACCCTTATCATAAATAAGGAAAGTAATTTTTACAGATTGTGAAAATGACCATATTACCCTTATTAGAAAAAAAAAGTGCAATAAATATTATGAAGACTCTGAAAATGACCATACTACCCTTATCATAAATAAGTAAAGTAATTCTTACAGATTGTGAAAATGACCATATTACCCTTATTGTAAAAAAGTACAATAAATATTATGAAGACTGTGGAAATGACCATACTACCCTTATCATAAATAAGTAAAGTAATGCTTACAGATCGTGAAAATGACCATATTACCCTTATTGTAAAAAAGTGCAATAAATTCTTACAGGTCATTTTCACAGTTTCCATAATATTTATTGGACTTATTTCCAATAAGCGTAATATGGTCATTTTCACATTCTGTAATATTTACTTTATTTATTTTCAAAAAGGTTAGTTTGGTCATTTCCCAGACTCCATAATATTTATTGCACGTATTTCCAATAAGGGTAATATGGTCATTTTCCCAGTCTGTAATATTTATTTTACTTATTTTCGATAAGGGTAGTCTGGTCATTTTCATAGTCTCCATAATATTTATTGCACTCATTTCCAATAATATTGCAATTATTTCCAATAAGGGTAATATGGTCATTTTCACATTCTGTAATATTTATTTTAATTATTTTCAATAAGGGTAGTTTGGTCATTTCCCAGACTCCATAATATTTATTGCACTTATTTCCAATAAGGGTAATATGGTCATTTTCACATTCTGTAATATTTATTTTAATTAATTTTAATAAGGGTAGTTTGGTCATTTCCCAGACTCCATAATATTTATTGCACTTTTTTCCAATAAGGGTAATATGGTCATTTTCATAATCAATAACATTTACTTTACTTATTTGAGATAAGGGTAATATGGTCATTTTCACAATCAATAACATTTACTTTACTTATTTCCGATAAGGGTAATTTGGCCATTTTCATATTCTGTAATATTTACTATATTGATTTTTAATAAGGGTAGTTTGGTCATTTTCACAGTTTCCATAATATTTATTGCACTTATTTCCAATAAGGGTAATATGGTCATTTCACATTCTTTAATATTTACTTTATTTATTTTCAATAAGGGTAGTTTGGTCATTTCCCAGACTCCATAATATTTATTGCACGTATTTCCAATAAGGGTAATATGGTCATTTTCCCAGTCTGTAATATTTATTTTACTTATTTTCGATAAGGGTACTCTGGTCATTTTCATAGTCTCCATAATATTTATTGCACTTTTTCCAATAAGGGTAATATGGTCATTTTCACAGTCTATACGAATTACTTTAATTATTTTCAATAAGGGTAGTTTGGTCATTTTCACAGTCTCCGTAATATTTATTGCGCTTATTTCCAATAAGGGTAATATGGTCATTTTCACATTCTGTAATATTTATTTTCAATAAGGGTAGTTTGGTCATTTTCACTGTTTGTACGAATTACTTTACCTATTTTCGATAAGGGTAGTCTGGTCATTTTCACGGTCTCCATAATATTTATAGCATTTATTTCCAATAAGGGTAATATGGTCATTTTCACAATATGTAATATTTAATTTATTTATTTTCAATAAGGGTAGTTTGGTCATTTTCACAGTTTCCCTAATATTTATTCCATTTATTTCCAATAAGGGTAATATGGTCATTTACACAATCTGTAATATTTACTTTACTTATTTTCGATAAGGGTAGTCTGGTCATTTTCACAGTCTTTATAATATTTGTGGCACTTATTTCCAATAAGGGTAATATGGTCATTTTCACAGTATATAATATTTACTTTATTTATTTTCAATAAGGGTAGTTTGGACATTTCCACAGTCTCCCTAATATTTATTCCATTTATTTCCCATAAGGGTAATATGGTCATTTTCACAGTATGTAGTTTTTACTTTATTTATTTTCAATAAGGGTAGTTTGGTCATTTTCTCAATATCCATAATATTTATTGCACTTATTTCCAATAAGGATAATATGGTCATTTTCAAAGTGTGTAATATTACTTTACTTATTTTCAATAACGGCAGTCTGGTCATTTTCATAGTCTCCATAATATTTATTCCACTAAATTCCAACAAGGGTAATATGGTCATTTTCACAGTCTGTAATATTTAATTTACTTATATTCGATAAGGATAGTTTGGTCATTTTCACAGTCTATAAAAATTATTGGAGTTATTTCCAATAAAGGTAATATGGTCATTTTCACAATCCGTAATTTTTACTTTATTTTTTTTCAATAAGGGTATTCTGGTCATTTTCACAGTCTCTATAATATTTATTGCATTTGTTTCGAGTAAGGGTAATATGGTCATTTTCACGTTCTTTTGAATTTTTATTGCACTTATTCCGAGTAAGGGTAATATGGTCATTTTCACGTTATTCGGAAGAAGCAGAAATTTTTGTTGTGGTTTTGTCGAGAAAATCGAAAGAAAAGGTTGGTATTTGTTAAAAGTCAAATGTCATACAAAGTCATGACTTGTTGACTTGGTCTTGATCCTTTTTTTCTAATATTAAGTAAATTAAAAATTAAAAATTAAATAAAATTTGATATTTAGAAATTAAATAAAATTGTTATTTTGTATAATTGTTGCGAAAGTAGTGACAACCAAAATTTTAAGAGTGATTAATTCGGGGTTGTTTTTGATGTGGTGGAATTTTTGGGTGGAAATATCATTTTAGATTATAATTGTTGTTGTTCAAATAATTATCAACAAATATTTGTGTGACTAATAAAAGTCCTAATTATTATCACGAATACAAAATTTAATTACAGTTATAACTGTTGCGGGACTTATCACAGGTATATCTGTTACTGAAAAATAAACTGTGACAGGTTACACTGTGAGAAAATCCTGGTTTTGGTGTAGTGAGCATGCATCTGCCTTCACTCATAAGGCAATACGCAACGGAAGTCTTTTCTTCTTTCTCTCTAACTCTTCATGCCCCCATAAGCATAAGAGGTTCTGCCATGCACTTCAACAATTCTCACACAAACCAGCAACACAATGAACACAAATACATGACACAATTAACCCATTTTATTGTATCAAAGGAAGATTACAAAACTCATCCATCACATGGACCAAAAACAGGCCATTCACCCTCTTGGTGAATGCCTAACTCTCCCAAACATGAGACTAACTCTCTCCTATGTAGCCTACTTATTTTCCTACTCCTTAGGACTATTTATACAGTGGTTACAATGGCCAAAACCGTGCACAACACTTGCACACGCATGGAACATCCATGTGTCCCATCAGGTAGTTTCTATAACCGCCAGCTTACTTTTCAACCGCCACCTTTTGTGTTGTCAAGCCAACAGATGCCACATCTGTTCTTGGTGGTTAGAAACACTCCCACATGGTTATAACTTCTTTTATAACCATTCTACTTTGTCTCACATCATTGGCATGCTTGTGAAGCTCGTAACCAACTCGTAACCGTCACTTGAGCCGTCTTGCACCACTTGTTGCGCCATACTGGATTCTGCCTTGATCCAACGTTTAGATCTCTTGGCCCTGCATTTTTATTACTTTAAACTGATGCACGGACACTCTTCTTGCTTTACTTGTCAAGTACAACTCCTTAAGCTCACTCTAGTTACTTGTGCGTCATATATGCTTCACTTCGCCAATTAGCTCGACAATAGCAATGCAACTCTTGCATTACCAACTTGTTTGCACTGTTTAGACTTTGGCCCTACCTTGAACCAATGCATAGACTAACTCTTAGTCTATTTAACTCTTCTTGCATCATCCTTGAGTTTGGGCCAACTCAATTCCATGGATATGCATCGATGCCAACATCGCATGTTGCATCTGTCAACTTTGGCCATGTCTTGCATTTCCTCAATGAAGCCTTATTGTGTCGGCCAATAAGCTTCATTCCTTAGCCAAATGTATTTACAATGTAGCGCCACTCTTTCGCTTCATTGGCCCTGTAGGGTTATGTCATTCTTGACACTTGACAGTTTATACAGTATACCGCTATTATGGCTTCCTATTGCGCCATTACGGCTATACTGACTTGGCCTATAACTCTGTAACGCGTCATAATTATGCGTCACTTGCAGTACCGTAACACCTAGCCAAAACCGTACCATGCCTTGGCCCTAGCCATGCTAGCCGCACCATGTGCCAAACGTCATGCCAAGCCCTTGGACGCACCATGCCAAACACACCTAGCCACACCACCATGCTGGTCTTCCCTACGTGGCTACCAAAACGAAGGCGCGCGATAATCAGCGGTCCCCCTTCAATCCCAGGAGAAAATCCTAGCCATCCAAGGTTACCTAACAACGCATGGTAACCTTTGGTCCGAAAACCTAAGTTTGCCCACGCCAAACCATGCCATGCCAACGACATGCCAACCTAGCCGTGCCACCAGGCTGGCCTTCCCTACATGGCTTCCAAAATGAGGGCGAGCGACAATCAACGGTCTCCCTTCAATCCCAAGAGAAAATCCTAGCCATCCAAGTTTACCAGAAAACGCATGGTAACCTTTGGCCCGAAAACCTAAGTTTGCCCACGCCAAACCATGACACGCTAACGGCATGCTAACCTAGCCACGCCACCACGTTGGCCTTCCCTACACGACTACAATAACGAGGGAGTACGATAATCAACGGTCTCCTTTCAATCCTAGGAGCAAATCCTATCCATCCAAGGTTACCAGACAATGCATGGTAACCTTTGGCCAGAAAACCTAAGTTTGGCCACGCCAAACCATGCCATCCCAACCTATCCTCGCCTCCATGATGGCCTTCCCCATGCGGCCACCAAGAAACGAAAGCGTGCGAAGATCAACGACTACGTTTCCTCTGAAGATGCAAAATCTCGGCCGTCGAAGGTCACCAAGCTACCAAGTCTCCTAACTCGACTTTCCAAGCAACAACAATATGCTGCACGTTTTGCACAAAAACATTCGAGACATCAACACATATCACAAACTGGGGGATCCTCTTTGGGTATTGGTTTGGAGGTTTACAGCATGCAGCGTACACTACTCCCGTCATAAGGATGAGGCGGTTAGTAAGTACAGGGAGTTAATGGTGAAACGCTCTTTTATGGGACATCAATTCCATGCATTAACGGTTTTATGGAACATCAATTCCATGCATTAATGATTTTATGGAACATCAAATCCATGCGTTAACGTTACCACATCCTCCCATTTAATCACCCATTTTTTCATTCCTTAATGAGACCAGAGTACGTTTCACTTCGACTTGTATAAATAGGTCTTACCTATTTTTACCGAACAACAAGCTCAGGTCAGGGAACATACACCACTCAGAAATATTTACTAGCTTTCCAACTACGAGCTTCTCACTTTTTGATACATGTCATAACACAAATACTCTTCCAGATTCAACTATTCTGGTCTCATCACTTTCCTTGCTTCCCTTCCCAAAACCAACCCATTCTCATCCACTTTGTGACCGAAGCAAGTCTGGAACAACTATTTCTTGGTTTAGGCCGGACTTGTACAGATTGATCTCTCGAATATAAAGTACTCCCTTGCAGTATATTGTTTAGGGTTTAAATTCGTTTATCACCCACACACCCGAAATTACCGAAATCAGCAGAAACAGTTTTCACCCATAAACACCAATATATACACATAAGACAAATATACTATACTGCCCTTACACAGTCCAGTGGCTAATTAAAGTATGCATTAACACCCCCTCTGAAATTCAAAATGTTGCATAGTATAAGGAACAAAAAGAAGCGAGATAATGTCACGCTTAAAATGATGACGTACAATATGATAATCAGTTTTAATATGCTTCTTGCGCTTATGAAAACAGAATTACGAGCAACGTGAGTGGCACTTATGTTGTCACAATATATTGGATCTTTGAGTAAGTAATGGGACACCCATATCTTCGTGCTATGGTGCGATACTCGACCTCTTGGAAGACCAAGCAACAAAATATTATTTTTTGCTTCTCCAAGAAATGAGAGAGTCGCCTAAAAAAATGGAATACCCTGTAGTAACCCTTGCGATCATGATGGTCATCAGTACAATTAGTATCATAGAAGGAAAGAATTTCAAATTTAGACATGGAAGGAAATAATAAAATTTTATATAGGGTACCACGTAAGTAACGGATGATACGAAGATAGACCAATGGATTATCGTAGGACTAGGATCGATGAGAAACAAACTAGATAACAATGTGTATTGCATAAGAATTATCTGGTCGAGTGATGGTCAAATATGCTAAAATTGCTATAAGTTTGCAATAAAAGGTGGGATTAGAAAGAGGAATACCATCCTAAGGTAAACAACGCATATTTAGCTCAACTAGAGTGCAAACAATATTGGAATACTTAAGAAAACCTCTCTGGGTGACATCAAATACATACTTGAATTAATAAAAATGATAACCTTTATGAGGGATGGAAATTCCAATACCAAGAAAGTAACGCAACACCTCGAATTTATCTTGCAAATGGAGATTCAACTTAGCAACACCATGAACATCATCACTGGTTGATTAGAATCATGTCATCTACATACAAAAAGAGAAGCATACGACCTGCCAAAGTGGAAAGAATAAATAATGCATAATAATCACTAGAATGAAAACCCAATGAATCAATTATCGAAGTGAACTTAGTAAATCACGCTCGAATGACCTGTTTAATACCTTATTGTTTGTGGGTGAAAATAGTTTCTGCTGATTTCGGTAATTTCGGGTGTGTGGGTGAGAAACGAATTTAAACTCTAAATAATGTACTCCAAGGGAGTTTTTTTAGATTCGAGAGATCAATCTGTACAAGTCCGGCCAAAACCAAGAAATGGCCATTCCAGACTTGCTTCGGTCACAAAGTGAAGGAGAATGGGTTAGTTTTGGGGAGGGAAGCAAGGAAAGTGATGAGACCAGAATAGTTGATTCTGGAAGAGTAGTTGTGTTATGACTTGTATCAGAAAGTTGGAAGCTAGAAGATGGGAAGCTAGTAAACATTTTCTGAGTGGTGTATGCTCCTGAATGAACTTGTTCTTCGGTGGAAATAGGTAAGACCAATTTATACAAGTCGAAGTGAAACGTACTCTGGTATCATTAAGGAATAGAAAAATGGGTGAGTAAATGGGAGGAGGTGGTAACGTTAACGCATGGAATTGATGTTCCATAAAACCGTTAGTGCATGGAATTGATGTTCCATAAAACAGTTAACGCATGGAATTTATGTTTCATAAAACCGTTAATGCATGGAATCGATGTCCCATAAAAGAGCGTTTCAATATTAACTCCTTGTATTTACTAACCACCTCATCTTTATGACACTTCCTTATGACGGGCGTAGTGTACGCCGCACGTTGTAAACCACCAAACCAAAACCCAAAGAGGATCCCCCAGTTTGTGATATGTGTTGATGTCTCGAATGTTTTTTTGGAAAAAATGTAGCATATTGTTGTTTCCTAGAAAGTCGAGCTTGGGAGACTTGGTAGCTTGGTGACCTTTTGACGGCCGATATTTTGCATCTTAAGAGGAAAGGTAGCCGTTGATTGTCGCACGCTTTCATTTGTTGGTGGCCGCTTGGGGAAGGCCAGCATGGTGGCGCGACTAGGTTGGCATGCCATGGTTTGGCGTGGCCAAACTTAGGTTTTCGGGCCAAAGGTTACCATGCATTATCTGGTAACCTTAGATGGCTAGGATTTGCTCCTGAGATTGAAGGGAGACCGTTGATTTTTGTGCGCCCTTGATTTGGTAGTCGTGTATGGAATGCCAGCATGGTGGCGCGGCTAGGTTGGCATGCCGTTGGCATGGCATGGTTTGGCGTGGGCAAACTTAGGTTTTCGGGCCAAAGGTTACCTTGCGTTGTATGGTAACCTTGGATGGCTAGGATTTTCTCCTTGGATTGAAGGGAGACCGTTGATTATTGCATGCCCTCATTTTGGTAGTCGTGTAGGGAAGGCCAGCATGGTGGCACGGCTAGGTTGGCATGCCGTTGGTGCATGGTGCGGATAGCATGGCTAGGGCCAAGGCAACGTGTGGTTTGGCTTGGCATTGTGGGGCTAAGGGCTTGGCATGCCATTTGGCACATGATGCGTCTAGCATGGATAGGGCTAAGGAAAGGTGCGGTTTGGCTTGGCATGGTGGGGCCAAGGGATTGGCATGTCGTTTGGGACTTGGTGCGGCTAGCATGGCTAGGGCCAAGGAAAGATGTTGTTTTGGATTGGCATGCCTTGGCGCGGTGGGTGTGGATGGAATGGTTTTCCATTGGCACAGGGGTGCGGCTAGCATTGTTGTCGTGCCTTGGTGCGGTGGGTGTGGCTGGCATGGTTTGCCATTGGCACAGGGGTACGAATACCATGGTTGGCATGCCTCGGCGCGGTGTGTGTGGCTAGCATGGTTTTCCATCGGCATAGGGCGTGGGAATTAGGGTTTTGTCCTATTGAAATCCTAATTAGTAATTAATTAAAAAAAGGTACACCGGTAATTTTCTCCCAGATATATTAAAGGGTTCAATAAATACGTTTAAATCCTATGACGTCACTGTCTGACTAGGGTTTTACAACTTTACCCTTAAGTTAAAAACTACCATCAACAGATAAATGCATTTAAATCCTATGACGTCACTGTCTGACCTTCAGAGTAGGCGCCGAGACTGTTATCGGCGATATCAGGCGGGTTATGGTGGTATATGCTAGGCCGGTTGTTGATGTGGGAGTCGGGAAGGAAACGGGTGCTGCTGATGCATAGGCGGCTTTAGGATGGGATGTTGAGGTTGCTACACGTTTGGGTCAAGACAGTCTAGTGCTTGAACCCCAAATCTCTTAACGAAATCATTCGGATATTCGTTGTCCCGCTGGTATATTCTTCCTAGGTCCGAGAAGGTAACATGTTGAGATACGAAAAAGTACTTCTTGTAAAATACGGTAACCATGCTACCCCAGTTGGGAATGCTTTTTGGCGTGATGCTGTTGTACCACGTGTACGCTCTTCCGGTAAGAGATTTTGAAAACTCCCACAGACGGAGAACGTGATTGTATTCGTGTTCGCCCAGGGATTCGAGGAAACGAGAGATGTGTTCACGTGCATTTCCAGTGCCATCATACATGGTGAATTGAGGAGAGGAGTATCCTCTTGGGAGATGAATTCTTTGTATTTCAGATGGGTAAGGAGGTTGATGCTGATGCATGTCTACCTCATCATTCTTGAATCGATTCAAAAGAAGTTGCTCCAGATCTTCTTGTGTGACAAAATTGGATGGTTGACTTCTTTCCAATGGGGGTCTGGCATGAATCTCATCGTCTGCGGAGACACGTTCTGCCGAGGTGCTAGCGTCGGGGGTGTTGGAGGCATTTCTAAATGGCTCTGGATGACATGGATCACACGGAATCCACTCTGTCAGGGCTTTGATAAAGATGAGTACTTCTTTCTGTGTCGAAACCGTATCCGTTTGGGATCTGGCGAGAACCTCCTGCCATTTCATCAAATCAGCGATGGTGATATAGGGTCATCTTCCTATGTTTCCTCCGGTTTATCGTCCTATTGGTGGGGTAGTTGGAGTCTTAGTTGCGGTTGGAGGCATCATGCTTGATGAAGTGTTAGGAATGGTATTGGAAGATCTGGCCCTGGTGACTGGAGGCATTATACCTGAAGGAGCACTTTCAGTACTACTAGGATTAGCGAGTTGCGCAGAGACGTTAGAGGCGGCAGCAGCTCTGGACCTGATAATCAGTGGCATTACACATGAAGGAGTGCTTTCGGTGCTACTGGGGTCAGTAGATGGCATAGTGATGTTGTTGGAAGTAGCGTTAATACCATGGAAAAATTCTGCATTGGTGTACTCGGTAGCTGATCCGGATCTGAGTTCCACTATGTTGGAGTTGTAAGCGAAAGGTGTTATCAGAAATTTGGAAATCGATATTGCAACCGATAGATTGATCTCCCACTGTGGTCGCCAATTATTTGTGGGTGAATATAGTTTTCGTTGATTTCGGTAATTTCAGGTGTGTAGGCGAGAAACGAAAACCCTAAACAATGCACTTTTAGATTCGAGAGATCAATTTGTACAAGTCCGTCCTAAACCAAGAAATGGCCGTTCCAGACTTGCATCAGTCACAAAGTGGAGGAGAATGGGTTGGTTTTGGGGAGGGAAGCAAGGAAAGTAATGAGACCTGAATAGTTGATTCTGGAAGAGCAGTTGTGTCACGACTTGTATCAGAAAGTGCGAAGATAGCAAATGGAAAGCTAGTAAGCATTTTTTGAGTGGTGTATGCTCCTGACTAAACTTGTTGTTCGGTGGAAATAAGTAAGACCTATTTATACAAGTCGAAGTGAAACATACTTTGGTCTCATTAAGGAATGGAAAAATGGGTGAGTGAATGGGAGGAGGTGGTAACGTTAACGCATGGAATTTATGTTCCATAAAACCGTTAATGCATGGAATTGATGTTCCATAAAACCGTTAATGCATGGAATTGATGTCCCATAAAAGAACGTTTCACCATTAACTCCATGTATTTACTAACCGCCTCATCCTTATGACACTTCCTTATGACGGGCGTAGTGTACGCCGCACTACGTAAACCGCCAAACCAATACCCAAAGAGGATCCCCCAGTTTGTGATATGTGTTGATGTCTCGAATGTTTTTGTGGAAAACATGTAGCATATTGTTGTTGCCTGGCAAGTCGAGCTTGGGAGACTTGGTAGCTTGGTGACCTTCGACGGCCGAGATTTTTCATCTTAAGAGGAAAGGTAGCCGTTGATCGTCACACGCTTTCGTTTCTTGGTGGCCGCATGGGGAAGGCCATCATGGTGGCGCGGCTAGGTTGGCATGCCATTGGCATGGCATGGTTTTGCGTGGCCAAACTTAGGTTTTCAGGCCAAAGGTTACCATACGTTGTTTGGTAACCTTGGATGGCTAGGATTTGCTACTGGGATTGAAGGGAGACCGTTGATTATCGCACGCCCTCGTTTTGGTAGTCGTGTAGGGAAGGCCAGCATGGTGGCACGCTAGGTTGGCATGGCATGGTTTGGCGTAGCCAAACTTAGGTTTTCGGACCAAAGGTTACCATGCGTTATCTGGTAATCTTGGATGGTTAGAATTTTCTCCTGGGATTGAAAGGAGACCGTTGATTGTCGTATGCCATCGTTTTGATAGTCGTGTAGGGAAGGCCAGCATGATGGCGCGGCTAGGTTGGCATGTCGTTGGTGCATGGTGCGGCTAGCATGGCTAGGGCCAAGGCAAGGTGCGGTTTTGGGTTGGCATGCCTTGGCGCGATGGGTGTGGCTGGCATGGTTTGCCATTAGCACAGGGGTGCGGGTATCATGGTTGGCATGCCTCGGTGCGGTGTGTGTGGCTGGCATGGTTTGCCATCGGCACAGGGCGTGAGAATTAGAGTTTTGGCCTATTGAAACCCTAATTAGTAGTTAATTGAAAAAAAGGACTCTGGTAATTTTCTCACAGACATATTAAAGGGTTCAATAAATGCGTTTAAATCCTGTGACGTCACTGTCTGACTAGGGTTTTACGACTTTACCCCTAAGTTAAAAACCACCATCAACACTTATATAAAATGTTTCCGAAGTATACGTAGTGAGAAACACCATGATAAGGGACCATGTAAACTTCTTCGTCGAGATCACCATTCAAGAAAGTATTTTTAACATTTAAATCTAAAAGGTTCCATTTATTAATAGAAACAATTGCAATAAGACTATGTATCGAATATCTTTGCAATTGAAGCAAAATGTGTCTTCATAATCACTACCATATTTTTGGATTAAACCACGAGCAACAAGGCTAGATTTATATCGCTCTACTGAACCATCTGACTTAGTTTTAATCTTGTAAACCCAACGGCTGCTAACCGCGTGTTTTCCATGTGGAAGGGTTACTATATCCCATGTGCCTGATTGATCATGAGATGGTAAATTTTCGTGCATGGACTGCTTCCAAATAAGATCAAGTATAACTTCCTTATAAGAAGTGGGATCAGAAAAAAAATAACTAGCAGCTAAAGTGGTTGCAAACGAAATAAGAACAACAAGAGTTATAGAGATGATACGAGTCAAGGTAAGAACGACACTGACATTTATATTGGGGATAACAAGGAGGTGCAAGATCCATATTGTCAGAAGATGAAAATGGTTCCTCCGAGAGACGAGTATCTTTAGGAGGTTCTGCTGTAGAGAGGGAAGTTTTTTCATATGAAGTATGTTGGACCTTGTGAAAAGAACATAATCATCGGATTTTTAGTGAGGAGGCTAACAAGAAGGATGTTGAGAGTATTATCTTAGACATAAAAGCTATCATCTTATACCGGACTCATTTTTCTCATCATCTAAGAGCATATCCAATGCTAACTTGGTGTGCATCTTTTATGGAAGTTTCTTTTTCTCATGTAAAGACCAATTTTTCCTTAATTTGAGGAGATGAAAGAAAAACATCTCCAACCACAAATAGTGTTTCTTTAGTTTTGATCTTTTTAAACCACTGATCCAAATTATATATCTAATCTTAACCATTAGTAATGGTGAGTAGGATGTTCACATCCTCTAAGAGAACCTCTAAAACTAGAGGATAACTTTGAGGATGTCTACATAACTACATACACATCATCTTTACATTCTCCATTCACATTCCCATTGGAGATGATTTTTTTGGTTAAATCCTTGAAAATCCTATGTGGCCTTGTATTTAGGATGTTTTCAATGTCTCATTGGAGATGCTCTAAAGAATGTAAGGTTCTAATAATTAGTTTTCAAATGGGAATAAACTGTTTAGGATATACTTCCTATGTTTTACTAGTTTCTCCACTGTTGTAATTATTCTTTGATTTGGTGAATTTCTTTTTCTAAAAAAAGAAAGAAAAACTCCATCTGTTTCAAAAAATTAGTTTGCTTTGACTTTGTCAAAATATCAAGGAAACCATAGTATTTTACTTGAGTACTCTTAATTATTTGCTAGTATTAAAAACCTCCTAAAATTGTTAAGAGGATTGTAAATGAGAAATAAAAAACAAAAATTAAAAGATATCGAATCTATGGATTAATAAAAAAAATAAAAAAAATTACTCAATACCAAATCTTAAACAGTATTTCTGTAACACCTCGTGTTTTTAGCATGGCGCATGCTAAAATATGCCCCATGGCCTGAGATGAAGCTTCATCCAAAGCTTATGTTGCGTAGTAAAAGGAAGTAGGCCAATATGCTGCCAAAAATGGCATATTGCATGGGCATATTAGTCAAGGTTAATATGGCACCAAGAGAGTGTAAGCTGTAAACTATATATATTGGCCAGAAGGCCAATCTCGCATCAAAAGATGCATTACGCCAGTTGGGTAGATGGACTTGAGCAAAGTTAGTGCTAACATAACACACTACCATGTTGTTGGCATATGGAAAATATCGCACCACAATAGTGCAACAGACAAGAGAAGGATGGCCTTGGAAATGTACAACCATCACGGCTGGAAATTGGAGTGGCCTATGGACCAACGCCGGATATCCAACAATCACTGCCGTACATTGCATTTGGCCAGGGAAGTCATGTGCGTCCATTACGGACTTGGGAGTTAATTAATGATTTTTGCTCCCCTAATATAAGTTGTAAAAATGACAAGTTAACTTATATATAGGGATGGGTAGTTGGTTGAAGGTGCATATTCAGACCATGCACCAAGTAAGCTTCATAGCTTAGACGGAAGAGTATAAATGATGCTTAGGCCTCATTTATAGTTGCGTATCCTTCCAATGGAGCGTATTAAGAATGGGAATCACTATGCCATGTCGAGGACCAAATATGCATCACTTGGACATTACCATTATTTCTTGATTACGGCCTTGAAAACGAGTTGGCTTAAGCTTTTTTCCCATCGAGGATGAACTACGATCAGTGCTTGATCCCTTTAGAGTATGGAAGGGTACGTAGGTAGCTGCAATGATTGCATAATTTCCGGTAAAAAGATAAGGGTACCCAAATACACCACAATCTTTAAATTATCCACCTATAAGTCATCTTACGGGAAGTGATTGTCTATGGAAGAAGTCGAGACAATACGACAAATCGGTATTCACACTTTGTATGATGGCATAAAAAGGAAGACGAAGATCATGAATGATTTAACCGTCTATTTTTTGGTAAATTTTCTATTAAATGAAGGTAAAAAAGTTATTTCAAATATTATGGTAATAATTTGAGCGCTGGATTTCATGGTGACGCATCGCCCATCAGTAATATGTAGGTGAGGTGTTGCTCGTCGGATCTGTAAGCGATGTGTCGCTCATCTAAACGTTGAGGGTAGAAATGTCAACCTGGTGCGTGTGTAAGCCTATGCATGTGAAATGTTAAGCACTTAAAAGTTTTTTTTCTCTCTAAGATAGATTCCTTAATTTTTTCCATTATAGGATAGATCACCAAACGAATGAGTGAAAATGAGACATATTCCCAATTTTCTGTTAAGCAGGTGAACAGAGCTAAGAGAGCAATAATTGAGAATCCATGGCAATTGATTGTACTAGTGATCCAGAAGTAGTACAAGGATCGAGCGGAAAGCTAGAACATGGGGGAGGAGGAGGAGGAAATGGAGGTGGAATAGATGCAAAAGAAAGACATAAATTAGCAGAAAGAGAAAGAAGAAAATCAATGACACAATTATTCTCATCCCTTCATTCATTGTTGGAATTTTGATATGAAACTTCGGATATATACGAGCATGGTTGTGTTGCTCGCATAGAACTCCTAGGAAGAAAGACTAACTCTTTATAAACTCTCAAAAATCTCTTAATCTTATTAATCACTTCCTGCTTCATTACAAATTACAAATGGTTACACTTTTGCCTATATATAGGCTTGCTCAACCGACCTTTGACTGATCTAGACTTTTCTAGAGAACATTATCTTTTTGACTGACTGTACACTTTATAGAGAGTTGCTTTCTAAAGATTTTTCTTTAACTTAGAACATTAACTAATCCTACAGACCAACTAGGCACTGCTAGAAGTTTATTTTTCTTACTACAATCCTTTATATTTCTCTGGACTAATCTAGACAATCCTAGATTGTAAATTACAATTTCCAACATCCCCTCCTAATTTGTAATCTCCATTACATTTGCAGTTTCGATCATCACCCAATTTTATCATTCATCCTTCACTGGTGTAGTTTCTCCTTTTCCATGTCTGTGATATTTCTTGCGCCGACATCGCCTCGTCATCCCGTAGTGTCTCTAAAGATCCTGTTTTCCATCCTCTTTTCTTCCAGCTATCATATCACTCTGCTAGCCTCCGAGTGGGTGCGTTCCCAACGTCTAGGTCTTTACTCGTCCCGGCCTTTACGCTGCCTTCCAAGCCTTTCCTCGGCTTTCCTGTAGCCTTCACTCGGCTACCTTTCGTTATGAGTATAGGATTAGCATCTCGTGACAACATGGCTTTTCTCATGCCATGTCCGAAAGTGCATTGTTCCATGTACTCCCTAATACTTTTCTTTTTCTTTCTAACTCTCTATTAATGGAGACCCTTTTACATCTTCAAAACTCCAAAACTTCAAACTAATGTAACCTAAATTTGGTCTTGTCACGAGCAACATCTTCACCATTCTCTTTTAAGGTAGACATGGGTGATAACATTTATATGGGGGTCAAAAAAAAAAACAACCAAAACTCAAACTTCAGATAGTTGAGAATCATACCTTCATCTTCTCATCTCCATAAAGGATTTCATTTTGCGCAGATAACTTTGACGCCGCATATTGATCGAACCCCCGATTATAACTTACACGCCCCATATGGATCAAACCTCTTCTCTGATACCACTGTGTTGGAAATGATTTTGGGTTAAATACTAATGATTAATGAAAATGTGTTTAGCACTCACTCAAATGACTCACGGGAGATATACGAGCATGGTTGTGTTGCTCGCATAGAGCTCCCAGGAAGCAAGACTAACTCTTTATAAACTCTCAAAAAACTCTTAATCTTATTAATCACTTCTTGTTTTCATTACAAATTACAAATGGTTACACTTTTGCCTATATATAGTCTTGCTCAACCGACCTTTGACTGCTCTAGACTTTTCTAGAAAACATTACCTTTTTGACTGACCGTACACTTTCTAGAGAGTTGCTTTCTCTAGATTTTTCTTTAACTTAGAACATTAACTAATCCTACAGACCAACTAGGCAGTGATAGAAGTTTCGTTTTCTTATTACAATCCTTTACTTTCTATGGACTAATCTAGACAATCCTAGATTGAAAATTACAATTTCCAACATTCATTATTACCTAAATCCAAATCAATACGCATTGAACAATCAACAATACTTGATGAACTTATTAAGCATATACCCATTTCTGTTGATCGTCTTCGTTCGCTATAAATTTCTATAGATGATGCTTCATCCAGTACTACTACTTCGTCCGTTCTGTCAAATTCAAAGTTTTCTTCTCTGCCGGCATTTCAAGGTTCGGACATTAAAAAGAACAAGGCAACTTCTGCTGCAAGCACAATTACAAGTGCTTGTGATATCCGTATTGCACCCGTACCTTCGTCTTTGGTGGCGATACGAGTTCGAGGTGATCGATTTAATGTTAACTTGGTGTTGATGGCGGTTTTTAACTTAGGGGTTAATTCGTAAAACCCTAGTCAGATAGTGACGTCACAAGATTTAAACGCATTTATTGAACCCTTTAATATGTCTGCGAGAAAATTACGAGGGTACCTTTTTTTTAATTAATTACTAATTAGGGTTTCAATAGGCCGAAACCCTAACTCCCATTCCCTATGCCAATGGAAACCATGCAACCCCACCCCACCCCGCCTGCGCGCGCACCAAGGCATGCCAACCATGATAGCCGCACCCCTGTGCCAATGGAAAACCATGCCAGCCACACCCACCGCGCCAAGGCATGCCAACCATGCTAGTCGCACCCCTATGCCAATGGCAAACCATGACAGCCACACCCACCGTGACAAGGCATTCCAACCATGCTAGACGCACCCTTGTGCCAATGGCAAACCAAGCCAGGCACACCCCCCCGCGCCAAGGCATGCCAACCATGCTAGCCGCACCCATATGCCAATGGCATCCCAAACCCTTGGCCCCGCCATGCCAAGCTAACCCGCACCTTGCCTTGGCCCTAGCCATGCTAGATGCACCATATGCCAATGGCATGCCAAACCCTTGGCCCCTCCATGCCAGGACAAACCGCACCTCGCCTTGTCCCTAGACATGCTAGCCGCACCATGCACCAACGGCATGCCAAACCCTTGGCCCCACCATGCCAAGCCAAACCGCACATTGCCTTGGCCCTAGCCATGCTAGTCGCACCATGTGCCAACGGCATGCCAAACCCTTGGCCCCACCATGTCAAGCCAAAACCGCACCTTGCCTTGGCCCTAGTCATGCTAGCCGCACCATGTGCCAAAGGCATGCCAAACCCTTGGCCCCACCATGCCAAGTATAAACCACACCTTGCCTTGGCCCTAGCCATGCTAGACGCACCATGTGCCAAACGTCATGCCAAACCCTTTGCCCCACCATGCCAAACTCACCTAGACACGTCACCATCCTGGCCTTCTCTACGTGGCTGCCCAAACGAAGGCGTGCAACAATCAACGGTCCCCCTTCAATCTCAGGAGCAAATCCTAGCCATACAAGGTTACCATACAACATATGGTAACCTTTGGCCGAAAACCTAAGTTTGGCCATGCCTAAACCATGCCATGCCAACGGCATGCCAACCTAGCCGCGCCACCATGCTGGCCTTCCCTACGCGGCTACCAAAACGAAGGCGTGCGAAGATCAACTCAGGAGCAAATCCTAGCCATCCAAGGTTACCAGACAATACATGGTAACCTTTGGCCCGAAAACCTAAGTTTGGCCACGACCAAACCATGACATGCCAACGGCATGCCAACCTAGCCGCGCCACCATGCTAGCTGTTACACCTTCAAACACCCCAGAAATTTTCTGCGAAAGTGTAACCCGGCAGCATAATGGTTCTGTGAATAAAGCTTCACCCAATTGCACTTCAGCCTCATAAGTTTTCACCTTTGCAAATAACCAACACATCAGGTCAATCAGCGAAAGTCTTTACAGCCTTCTTTCACTACTCAAAACTCAACAAATGTACCCCATAATAAATTCAATCTTTGCCATACTTTACCAACAACAATCAGCCAACCAAGAACACTTAAAACATGATACCATCAACTCTTTTTATTGCATCAAAGGCAAGAAATACAAAACTTACCCACTTGGGGACTTACACAGACTTGTTCACCCTTGAACCAAGTCTTAGTCTTATAAAAACTCTCTTATTCGCTCACATATGCAAACTTCACTCTCACATATGCTAGGCTTACTCTCACACATGCTAGGCTGCCGAATATCCCATGCCTTAAGACTATTTATACAACAACTTTGCTTGTCCAAACCATGCAAAATTATTGTACACGCATGGGACAGCCATATGGAGCAATTTTGTAACTTCCAATAACTTTTCCAACTGGCCCGTTCTCTTCTAACTCGCGCCAATCATCCAAAACCTGTTCTCTAGTAGTTAGAAATCTTACTCCCATGTTTATAAACTCCTTTATAACCGTTCTACTTCATTACACATCATTGGCATGATTGTGAAGCTCGTAACCAACTTGTAACTGTCACTTGAGCCGTATTGCGCCACTTGTTTTGGCATACTGGATTTTTCCTTGCGCCATCGTTCAGTCATCTTGTCCTTGCATGCTTATCACTCTAAGCTAATGCATGGACACTCTTTATGCTTCAATTGTCGAGGCCGACTCCTTTAGCACAATCTACTTACTCATGCGTCATATATGCTTCACTTCACAAATTAGCTTGACAACAATAACGCAACTCTTGCATTACTAAATTGTTTGCATTGTCCAAGATTTGTCCAGCCTTGAACTAATGCCATAGACCAACTCTTAATCTATTCTACCTGTTTGCATCATCCTTGAGTTTGGGCCAACTCAATTCCACGGATATGCCTCAATGCCAACACGGCATGTTGCATTTATCACTTTTGGATTTGTCTTGCCTTTCCCTTAATGAAGCCTCATTGTGTCGGCCAATAAGATTTATTCCTTTGCCAAATATCTTTACAATATAGTTTTGCACTTACACTATATTATCCCTGTGGGTTTATGCCATTCTCAGCACTTAACAGTCTATACAGTAATACCGTTATTATGGATTGCGTTGCGCTATTATGGCTTTGCAATTGCGCCATTATGGCTTAATACTGACTTGGCATGCAACTCTGTAATGCGTCATAATTATGCATCACATGCAGTACCGTAATAGACCTCCCCCACCTAATCCGTTTAACGTCCTCGTTAAATGCAACCAAGCATACTCGTTATACATGTTCTCTGGCCTTGTACGCTTCTGAGCCACTCTCAGAATTCAGCAAACTTGTTTGGCCTTCCTTCTTGCCAAAAATTTTGTGCCTAGTACCCAATTCCATCACTTAACTTTACTGCTTTACCATTGATCTCATATACTTGATCCACTTCTTGGCATCGTGCACTACGCTTACGCTGCTACTCAAATCATGCATCAATACCCAAATGTAAATACGAAATTCTTATGTAGCCAATTTCTCCAAATTTTGGCCTGAATCTTGCCTTGAATCATTTACGCCTAAGTCTACGCACCTAAAGATTCTTATCAATCTGATCACCATGATCATTTCCATCGCTTCTATTTGAAGTTCGCCTCTTCCATCAGGCTGATTTGTACTCACATCTTTCGTGAGGGTAATTCGGTAACAGACCTTCTGGCTAAATATGGGGCATCTAATAATTCGCGTTGGTGGTCAATCACTCATTCTTTCGCAAGTAGGATGCTTTCTTTTGATAACTCCATGCTTCCTTTATATAGATTTAGAAATATATAATTTTGGTTTGGTTTGGTTTTTGTTTGTTTTTGCTCTTTCTCTTTTCTGCCCTTGTGGAGGTTAGGCCTAGTCCACCTCCTTATTTTTTCCTTGGATTAATATATTGGTTCTCTTTGTTAAAAAAAAAGATCATTGCCATCGCTTCCCGACTTTTCCTCTTGCATCTCACTCAATGTGACAAGGACTTATAAATGACTTGGATTCATTTTCAATTAGTTTTGTTAGGATACTTCTCCATTGAACTGTCGTTCTCCGTGCTCCTCATTAAGCACGTCACAAAGTAATCGGGGTTCTCTTTTCATTAGACACCCGCATCCAATACTTCATGCCTCGCAAAACTATGGTTATGCAAGTAACATTCAAGAACTCATTTCTCTGAATGTGGCCACTAAGTATATATAAACTCTATACTTATGCCATCTTGTATACCCGTACTAAATTAGTGAGTTTTCTTTTCTTAACTTCCATGAAACAAAACTATTGAGTTGTACAGCCTATTTAAAACTGTGGCTAACTATCTATTTGGACATACCATTAGCTAACCTTAAGTTGTCCATATGCTATGCCTTCAAAGCCAATATGTCTCCAAATACTTATTTGAACTGCATTTCTAATTTCCTAGAAAGTGTGTGTGTATTTCTCTAAGGCCATGAGTTCTACCCAACTTATGCTTGCTGATGAAATGATTTCTTACTTGCTGTATTGCTTGCACCGTCGCTGCCCATCTGCCGTCGTGCCATTTTCAATCCACAAACATCAACATCATTTCTACATCAACTAGGACCCTTGTCCTATGCTTTGCTTATTAGCTTTCAACTTATCTTGTTATTTCATACGTTAGGATAAGTATGCTACTTGCAGCATCTTCCCATGAACTAGCTTTACATCGTAAATAAAGAGTCAAGACCTTATAAATGAAAATACCCTCATTCATTATTGCTCTTACATAACAAAACCATGTACCATTACATGATTGATCCACTTGATCACTTTTGGAAAGCTAAAACTTCATTAACAAAGCAACTTGCTTACACCAAAGAAAAGTATATACAAACTTGAAGACTCAAATAAAAGTCTGTACAACCAAACTCTACAGACAAAGTTTGCAACAACTGTAAAACTAAGCTATGCCAAATAAGATCAGAAAATACCATATTTTCTGCACTAGGTGTTGCTAAAGGAGATAGCAACACACCTTCTTATTTATATCTTAGTTTCTACTCTTGTCGAAGTGCGCAACTACTTCGCTGCGTGGTCTCTTCCTCGAACCTTCACTTTGGCCCTCACGAGTCTTACTAGAATGACTCCCATAGTCATCCCCAATTGATGTATTAAGATTTGAGTAGACATCTTCTAGTGAAATATAATCCCTTGCACATGAAACATCCCCTATACTTACGGGCTGAAGGGAATAATTCATCTTCCTTTGGCTCATGCTTACGCTTTTTGCCTACATATTTTTCCTTCCTTTAGGCTTCAACTTCACATATTTGCACATCTTCAGTCATTGTGCAACTAGTAATCCCTCTTACCGCTTGAATAGCCATATGGATACTCTGGATTTTATGCTTCTTAAGTTCATAAATCACACTCGAACTTGTGCCATCCAGAAATTGGAACATCTGATCTTCTTTACTCATGCCACGTACTTCTTGCACCAATGCAAGAAAGATTTTAGCATAGGCCTGTGGTGTACCCATCATTTTTAGCCTACGTAAACTTTCTCTTTCATACTAATCACCATTGATTGGCCAGAACTGACATCTCAGTCCATCTTTCATGTCATTCCATGACATAGGATTGGCATAACCAACAACTTCATCTTCTTGCAACATGGTTCTCTAATAAAACTTTGCATCACCACCAAGGTAATTGCCTATGAGAGTTACTTTTTGTTCTTCCCCAGTTCCATTAGACTCAAAGTATGCCACAACATCATACAAGAAATTATTAATTTCTCTAGCATTTCTGGAACCTGCGTAAAATCTTGGCTCGGAGACTCGGTTTGAGCTTTCTCCATGCACGTTTGCCCCTACAAACATGTCGTTACTGATTAACCCACGAATGCTTGCCACTTCCTCAGACATTTTCTTCGCATGGCTTGTTAGTATGTTATTTATATCACTGAATTTCACCTTCAATTAAGTCATTCAGCATTGGTTTCACAATTCAACAAGGTTGCATCAGACACCTTGTCCTCGACTGCACCCACCCTTTCATCAAATTCTTTAAACCAATCTGATGTTCTTACTTCAATTAGGTCTATCTCTCCTTTATCTTCACAAACAAGAGGGATATCAATGCCATCTGTACTGAATTCAATGGTTATATCATCAAGATCACCATACTCCTCAAGTTGATCAAACGTACCCGGTAGTTCTTCGTCGATCATCATGCCATTAGAACTCGTTTCTAATGCAATACACTGAAAATAATGCTCCACTTATTTTCTCATAGGAAAATAACTTTAGAAGGAAAGAAGCACTAGTGTATTATCCAACAAATACACTCGAACTGTGTACCAAACACATCTCTGATACCCGTACTGTCATACCTTCAAACTTCCCAGAAATTTTCTGTGAAAGTGTAACCCGACAGCACAATGGTTCTGTGAATAAAGCTTCACCCACTTGCACTTCAGACTTATAAGTTTACACCTTTCTAAACAGCCAACACGTCAGGTCAATCAACGGAAGTCTTTACATCCTACTTTCACTTCTCTAAACTCATCAAATGCACCCCATAATACATTCAATCTTTTCCATACTTTACCAACATTAATCAAACAACCAATAACACTTAGAACATGATACGATCAACTCTTTTATTGCATCAAAGGGAAGAAATACAAAACTTTCCCACTTGGGGACTTACACAGACTTTTTCACCCTTGAACCAAGTTAGAGTCTTACAAAAACTCTCATATTCACTCATACATGCAAAATTCACTCTCACATATGCTAGGCTTACTCTCACACATGCTAGGCTACCGAATTTCCCATGCCTTAGGACTATTTATATAATATCTTTGCTTTTCCAAACCGTGCATAACCGTTGTACATGCATGGGACAGCCATCTATCCCATGGAACAGTTCTGTAACCGCCAATAACTATGCCAACTGGCCAGTTCTATTCTAACTCGCGCCAATCATCCAACACCCATTCTCTAGCAGTTAGAATTATTCCTCCCACGTTTATAAACTTATTTATAACCATTATAATTCATCATGCATCATTGGAATGCTTGTGAAGATCGTAACCAACTTGTAACCATCACTTGAGCCGCATTACGCCACTTGTTTTGGCATACTGGATTCTGCCTTGCGCAAGCGTTCAGTCATCTTGGCCCTACATGATTATCACTCTAAACTAATTCATGAAGCCTCTTTATGCTTCAATTGTCGAGGCCGACTCCTTAAGCTCACTCTAGTTACTCATGCGTCATATATCCTTCACTTCGCCAATTATCTTGACAATACCAATGCAACTCTTGTATTACTAACTTGTTTGCATTGTCCAAGATTTGGACATCCTTGAACTAATGCTATAGACCAACTCTTGATATATTTTACCTTCTTGCATTATCCTTGAGTTTGGGCCAACTCAATTCCAAGGATATGCCTCAATGCCAACACGGCATGTTGCATTTATCACTTTTGGCTTTGTCTTGCCTTTCCCTTATTGAAGCCTCATTGTGTCTGCCAATAGGCTTCATTCTTTAACCAGATGTATTTACAATATAGTTCTGCACTTGCTCTATATTGGCCCTATGGGTTTATGCCATTCTCAGTACTTAACAGTCTATACAGTAATACCACTATTATGGCTTGCGTTGCGCTATTATGGCTTTGCAATTCCACCATTATGGCTTCATACTAACTTAGCCTGACACTTTGTAACACGTCATCATTATGCATCACTTGCAGTACCATAATATACCTCTCCTACCTAATCAGTTCAACGTCCTCATTGAACGCAACCAAGTATACTCGTTATACTTATTCTCTGGCCTGTATGCTTCTGGGCCACTCTCAGAATTCAGCAAACTTGTTTGGCCTTCCTTCTTGCCAAAATGTTTGTGCCTAGTACCCAATTCCATCACTTAGATTTACTATTTTTCCATTGATCTCATATACTTGAGCCACTTCTCAGTGTCGGGCACTATGCTTACGCTGCTACTCAAATCATGCATCATTACCCAAATGCAAATATGAAATTCTTATGTAGCCAATTCCTCCAAATTTTGGCCTGAATCTCGCCTTGAATCATTTACGCCCATAAGTGGACTCATCTATTGATTCTTCTCAATATGATCACCATGATGATTTCCATCACTTCCCGACTTTGCCTCTTGCATCTCACTCACCGTGACAAGGACTTATAAACGAATTGGCTTCATTTTCAATCAATTCTGTTAGGATACTTATCCATTGAGATGTTGTTCTACGCACTCCTCATTAAGCACGTCACAAAGTAATCGGGGTTCTATTTTCATTAGACACCCGCATCCAATACTTTATGCCTCTCCAAAATCTGTTTATGCAAGAAACATCCAAGATCTCATTTCTCTGAATGTGGCCACTAAGTATAAACTCTATACTTATGCCATTTTACATACCCATACTAAATTGGTGAGTTTTCTTTGCTTAACTTCCATGCAACAAAACTATGGAGTTGCATAACCCTTTAACTATCCATATGATATGCCTTCAAAGCCAATATGTCTCCAAATACTTGTTTGAACTGTATTGCTAATTGCCTGGAAAGTGTGTGTGTCTTTATCTAAGGCCATGAGTTCTACCAAATCATGCTTGCAGATGAGATGATTTTTTACTTGTTGTATTGCTTGCACCGTCGCTGCCCATCTGTTGTCGTGCCATTTTGCAATTCCCAAACAACAACATCATTTCTACATCAACTAGGACCCTTCTTCTATGCTTAGCTTATTAGTTTTCAACTTTTCTTGGTATTGCATACGTTAGGCTAAGTATGATACTTGCAACATCTTCCAATGAACTAGCTTTACATCATAAATAAAGAGGCAAGAGTTTATAAACGAAAACACCCTCATTCACTACTGCTCTTACATAACAAGACCATATACCATTACATGATTGATCTACTTAAACACTTTTGGAAAGCTAAAACTTCATTAACAAAGCAACTTGTTTACACCAAAGCAAAGTATATACAAACTTGAAGACTCAAATAAAAGTCTGTACAACCAAACTCTATAGACAGAGTTTGCAGCAACTGTCAAACTAATCTATGCCAAACAAGATCAGAAAGTACCACATTTTATGCACTAGGTGTTGCTAAAGGAGACATCAACACACCTTATTGTTTATATCATAGTTTCTACTCTTGTCGAAATGCGCATCTACTTGGTTGCGTGGTCTCTTCCTCGAACCTTTACTTCGGCCCTCACGAGTCTTGCTAGAATGACTCCCATAGTCATCCCCAACTGATTCATTAATTTGTGCTTTGAGTGGACAGCTTCTAGTTAAATGAAAGCCCTTGCAAATGAAACATCCCCTATACTTCCGGGCTGAAGGGAATAATTCATCTTCCTTTGGCTCATGCTTATGCTTGTTGCCTACAGATTTTTCCTTCCTTTTGGCTTCAACTTCACAACTTTGCACATCTTCAATCTTTGTGCAACTAGTAATCCCTCTTACCGCTTGAATAACCATCTGTATACTCTGGATTTTTCGCCTCTTAAGTTCATCAATCACAGTCGAACTTGCGCCGGCCAGAAATTGGAACATATGATCTTCTTCACTCATGACACGTACTTCTTGCACTAATGCAAGGAAGTTTTCATCATAGGCCTATGGTGTACCCGTTATTTTTAGCCTACATAAACTTTATCTTTCATACCAAGCACCATTGTTTGGCCAGAACTTACATCTCAGTCCATCTTTCATGTCATTCCATAACACATAGGATTGGCATAACCAGCAGATTCATCTTCTTGCAGCATGGTTCTCTACCAAACCTTTGCATCACCACCAACCTATGAGAGTTACTTTTTGTTCAGCCCCAGTTCCATTAGACTCAAAGTATGCCTCAACATCATACAAGAAATTCTTAATTTCTCTAGCATTTCTAGAACCTGCGTAAAGTCTTGGCTCAGATACTCGGTTTGACATTTCTCCATGCACGTTTGCCCCTACAAACATGTCGTTACTGATTAACCCACGAATTCTTTCCACTTCTTCAGACATTTGCTTCGCATGGCTTGTTAGTATGTTCTTTATATCACTTAATTGTACCTTCAATTCAGTCATTCAGCATTGGTTTCACAATTCAACAAGGTTGCATCAGACACCTTGACCTCGACTGCACCCACCCTTTCGTCAAATTCTTTAAACCAATCTGATGTTCTTCCTTCAAGTAGGTCTAGCCTACCTTTATCTTCACAAACAAGAGGGATAGCAATGCCATCTATACTGAATTTAATGGTTATATCATCAAGATCACCATACTCCTCAAGTTGATCAAACGTACCCGGTAGTTCTTCGTCGATCATCATGCCATTAGAACTCGTTTCTAATGCAATACACTGAAAATAATTCTCCACTTATTTTCTCATAGGAAAATAACTTTAGAAAGAAAGAAGCACTAGTGTATTATCCAACAAATACACTCGAACTGTGTACCAAACACATCTCTGATACCCGTACTGTCATACCTTCAAACTTCCCAGAAATTTTCTGCGAAAGTGTAACCCGACAGCACAATGGTTCTGTGAATAAAGCTTCACCCACTTGCACTTCAGCCTTATAAGTTTACACCTTTCTAAACAGCCAACACGTCAGGTCAATCAGCGGAAGTCTTTACAGCCTTCTTTCACTTCTCTAAACTCATCAAATGCACCCGATAATACATTCAATCTTTGCCATACTTTACCAACATTAATCAAACAACCAAGAACACTTAGAACATGATACGATCAACTCTTTTATTGCATCAAAGTGAAGAAATACAAAACTTTCCCACTTGGGGAATTACACAGACTTGTTCACCCTTAAACCAAGTCAGAGTCATACAAAAACTCTCATATTCACTCACACATGCAAACTTCACTCTCACATATGCTAGGCTTACTCTCACACATGCTAGGATGCCGAATTTCCCATGCCTTAGGACTATTTATATAATATATTTGCTTGGCCAAACCGTGCATAATCGTTGTACATGCATGGGACAGTCATCTTCCCCATGGAACAGTTCTGTAACCGCTAATAACTGTGCCAACTGTCCAGTTCTATTCTAACTCGCGCCAATCATCCAACACCCATTCTCTAGCATTTAAAACTATTGCTCCCATGTTTATAAACTTCTTTATAACCATTATAATTCATAACGCATCATTGGCATGCTTGTGAAGATCGTAACCAACTTGTAACCATCACTTGAGCCGTATTACGCCACTTGTTTTGGCATATTGGATTCTGCCTTGCGCCAGCGTTCAGTCATCTTGGCCCTATATGATTATCACTCTAAACTAATGAATGAAGACTCTTTATGCTTCAATTTTCGAGGCCGACTCCTTAAGATCACTCTAGTTACTCATGCGTCATATATCCTTCACTTCGCCAATTAGCTTGACAACACCAATGCAACTCTTGTATTACTAACTTGTTTGCATTGTCCAAGCTTTGGACATACTTGAACTAATGCCATAGACCAACTCTTGATCTATTTTGCCTTCTTGCATCATCCTTGAGTTTGGGAAAACTCAATTCCAAGGATATGCCTCAATGCCAACACGACATGTTGCATTTATCACTTTTGGCTTTGTCTTGCCTTTCCCTTATTGAAGCCTCATTGTGTCGGAAAATAGGCTTCATTATTTAACCAGATGTCTTTACAATATAGTACTGCACTTGCACTACATTAACCCTATGGGTTTATGCCATTCTCAGCACTTAACAGTCTATACAGTAATACCACTATTATGGCTTGCGTTGCGCTATTATGGCTTTGCAATTGCACCATTATGGCTTCATACTAACATAGCCTGCAACTCTGTAACACGTCATCATTATGCGTCACTTGCAGTACCTTAATAGACCTCTCCTACCTAATCATCTCAACGTCCTCATTGAACGCAACCAAGTATACTCGTTATACTTATTCTCTGGCCTTGTACGCTTCTGGGCCACTCTCAGAATTCATCAAACTTGTTTGGCCTTCCTTCTTGAAAAAGCTTTTGTGCCTAGTACCCAATGACATCACTTAGCTTTACTGCTTTTCCATTGATCTCATATACTTGACCCACTTCTCAGTGTCGTGCACTATGCTTACGCTGTTACTCAAATCATGCATCAATACCCAAATGCAAATATGAAATTCTGATGTAGCCAATTCCTCCAAATTTTGGCCTGAATCTCTCCTTGAATCATTTACGCCCATAAGTGTACTCATATAATGATTCTTCTCAATATGATCACCATGATGATTGCCATCGCTTCCCGACTTTGCCTCTTGCATCTCACTCACCGTGACAAGGACTTATAAACGACTTGGCTTCATTTTCAATCAATTCTGTTAGGATACTTATCCATTGAGATGTTGTTCTCCGCGCTCCTCATTAAGCACGTCACAAATTAATCGATGTTCTCTTTGCATTAGACACCCGCATCCAATACTTTATGCCTCGCCAAACTCTGTTTATGCAAGCAACATCCAAGATCTCATTTCTCTGAATGTGGCCACTAAGTATAAACTCTATACTTATGCCATCTTGCATACCCATACTAAATTGGTGAGTTTTCTTTTCTTAACTTCCATGCAACAAAACTATTGAGTTGCATAACCCTTTAACTGTCCATATGGTATGCCTTCTAAGCCAATATGTCTCCAAATACTTCTTTGAACTGTATTGCTAATTTCCTGGAAAGTGTGTGTGTCTTTCTCTAAGGCCATGAGTTCTACCAACTCATGCTTGCAGAAGAGATGATTTTTTACTTGTTGTATTTCTTGAACCGTCGTTGCCCATCTGTTGTCGTGCCATTTTGCAATTCCCAAACAACAACATCATTTATACATCAACTAGGACCCTTCTTCTATGCTTATCTTATTAGTTTTCAACTTTTCTTGTTATTGCATACGTTAGGCTAAGTATGCTACTTGCAGCATCTTCCAATGAACTAGCTTTACATCGTAAATAAAGAGGCAAGATATTATCAATGAAAACACCCTCATTCACTATTGCTCTTACATAACAAGACCATGTACCATTACATGATTGATCTACTTAAACACTTTTGGAAAGCTAAAACTTCATTAACAAAGCAACTTGCTTACACCAAAGCAAAGTATATACAAACTTGAAGACTCAAATAAAAGTCTGTACAACCAAACTCTATAGACAGATTTTGCAGCAACTGTCAAACTAATCTATGCCAAACAAGATCAGAAAGCACCACATTTTCTGCACTAGGTGTTGCTAAAGGAGACATCAATACACCTTCTTGTTTATATCTTAGTTTCTACTATTGTCGAAATACGCAACTACTTGGTTGCGTGGTCTCTTCCTCGAACCTTTACTTCAGCCCTCATGAGTCTTGCTAGAATGACTCCCATAGTCATCCCCAACTGATGCATTAAGTTGTGCTTTGAGTGGACAGATTTTAGCGAAATGAAAGCCCTTGCAAATGAAATATCCCCTATACTTTTGGGCTGAAGGGAATAATTCATCTTCCTTTGGCTCATGCTTACGCTTGTTGCCTACAGATTTTTCCTTCCTTTTGGCTTCAACTTCACAACTTTGCACATCTTCAGTCGTTGTGCAACTAGTAAGCCCTCTTACCGCTTGAATAACCATCTGTATACTCTGGATTTTTTGCCTCTTAAGTCCAGCAATCACACTCGAACTTGCGCCGGCCAGAAATTGAAACATCTGATCTTCTTCACTCATGCCACGTAATTCTTGCACTAATGCAAGGAAGTTTTCATCATAGGCCTATGGTGTACCCGTTATTTTTAGCCTACATAAACTTTTTCTTGCATACCAAGCACCATTGCTTGGCCAGAACTTCTTCGGGTTGTGAGAGACATGTTGAAGCCACAGTTCATCTCTTTACTGTCAGGGTTTCCTCAAGAACTTTGAACCGCAGTTTCGATGCTAACGTTTCCAGGAAGTCAGCGTGTTGGTTGCTGCCGCGCCCAATATGGGTTAATATTGCGTCAGCGAAGTAGTTCAGCAGTCTTTGCACCTTGGCTCTATATGGGGCTATGGTTACTTCTTTTAGTGCGTACACTCCATTTACCTGGTTGACCAGTAGTTTAGAGTCCCCTATTATTTCCAGACGTGTAGATCCGGATTATTTATCCAAGGATAGCCCGATGAGAAAGGCGTCGTACTCCGCTGAATTGTTCTTTCCGGGGAAGTCTAGCTTGAAGGAGTGTGAGAAAACTTCACTCATCGGGGATACTAGGACTACATCGGCTGCTACCGTACCGTTGTTAGGGGTAACGGAGCCATCGAAGAACAATATCCATGTTTCTTCTTGGAGGAAAGAGATTTCCGGAAAGTCCCCGGGGAGGTCCTCACGTAGTGTTACGGTATTTTCTCCTGAAAATGCCGCCAGCAAATCTGCAACTGCTTGTCCTTTGATGGCCCTCGGGGAGGCACATGTTATGTCAAATTCTGACATCTGGAGGCGTCATTTGGCCGGTCTTTCTATCAGGGTCGGTTTTGAGAGGAGGAACTTCATAAGATCGGATTTGGATATCAGCACCACTTTATTGGACAGTAGGTAGTGCCTGAATTTCTAGATGGAGTGGATCAAAGCTAGGAACGCCTTTTATGCTTTAGGATACCTGAGTCCGGCATATCTTAAAGTCCGACTGAAGTAGTATATGGGGTGTTCAATCCCTTCGTCATCTTCTTGGGCGAGGAGAGCTCCGACAGCAGTGTCGCTGAAAGCAGTATAACGATCTTCCCTGCATGGGTGATTTCATGACGGATGGGGAGGATAACGTCTACTAAATTTTTCGAAATTCTTCTTGTTGTAGTGTGGTACAGACAGATCTCACTCCTTTCTTCATTAAGGGGGTAAATGATGCGACAAGTTGAGTCAACCCATGTATAAAGCGGCGAATGTAGTTTATTTTACCCATGAAACTCTAGAGTTCTTTCACGTTTTGCGGTGGTGGCATCGTGAGGATGTCTTGTGTTTTGATTGGGTCAACTTTGATCCCTTCATTGGTTACCTGGAAGCCTAGGAATTTTCCCAAGGAGACATCGAAAACACACTTCAATGGATTCATTTTCAGTTTGTATTCGCGACACCTTTCGAACACCTGCCGCAGGATTCCTGTGTGGGCAGCCCGAGTTTTTGACTTGACCACTATATCATCTACATAATCTTAAACTTGCTTGTGTATCATATTGTGAAAAATTGGTCATGGCGCGTTGGTATGTGGCGCCAGCGTTCTTCAAGCTGAAGGGCATCACAATGTAGTAAAAGTTCCAAAGAGGAGTTCGAAAATCCGTCTCACTTGCATCGGGTTCGTACATCTTTATTTGGTTGTAGCTGATGTATCCATCCATGAAAAAAAACATGACATGTACGCTGTTGGCATCTACTAGCATGTCAATATTAGGGAACGGAAAGTCATCTTTAGGGAAACGCTTGTTCAGATCTCTAAAATCGACACAACATCTAATCTGGCCATTTTTATTCTTTACCGGAACTAAGTTTGCCAACCAGGTGGGGTGATGGATTGGTTTGATGAAACCAGGCGCTAGTAAATTTTGAATCTCCACCTTAATTTGTTCTTCTACGTCATGCCGGAATTTCCTTTGGGTCTGCTTGACCGGATTGGATCCGGGTATCACGTGTAAATGGTGAGTGACTAGCTTCTCGTCCAAGCCGGGCATTTCTTCGTATGTCCATGCGAACACATCTTGATATTCCTTGAGGAGGTCTACCAACTTTATGCATTCGTATGTGCGTAGAGTAGAACTTATAGAGATGGGTCATGGAGATTCTTCACTCCAGACATTAACGACTTCAAGCTCGTCCATGGTTGAGTTGGTTCCGTCTTGTAGTTGTCGTTGTGCATCAGGTACCTCCTCATGCGGTTCGTCACCACGTTTGCGTTCCATTGGGAAGAGATACTGTGTGGTAGTCTCACCTATTAATTGATAACAACGGCGCTAATATACAATTTCCCCTTTTTCTTCGTGATCCCCGTCCTCACTTGGTTTGAGCCGAAACCTGGTTCTTAGGATAAAGGCGGGCATGTCTCTCTTTGGCACATGTGATGTGAGACCGGGTTTCTCCACGGGGTCGTGCAAGACCATCGCTTTCTTCGATGGATGTCCATTTTGGTAGTGGAGTGTGGTGAGCCTTGTTGGTTGTAACCTGCGGACCCTATCTTGGCTCAAAAACCTCCATGCCACATATCGGCGCATAGGGAGATAATGATGCAGTGATGCGAAGGACCTCTCTGTTTTATATGGTTTTCAAGCATTGGTGATATGTCGAATGAATGATCCTGTTGTCGTGGATCCATGGCCTTCCCAGTATCATGTGGTAATCTGGCTCCTTTTCGATTACCTCGAACCTTACTTTTGACTGGACAGGTCCCACCGATATATCCAAATTGACGTACCCATATGTACTGGTTTGGTTTTCTTTGAAATCGGTCATTGTAGTGGATTTTTGTATAACCTCGTTTGGTCATACTTTGGTCGTCATGAGCGTTCTAAGGGTGACAACGTTGGAGGATGCTCATGTGTCGATGAGAGCCCTTTTGAATTCCATGTCTTTGATTCGGGCTGTGATGTGTAGGGCACGGTTATGGCCTTTCTCTTCCATCATGTCATCGTCGGTAAATGTGATATTATTGATGGAAAAATCTGGCATTCCTGTCATTTCCGAGAGCGAAGGAACCAAGGGCATGCTTAGCGTTATTCGATTGATGGTGGTGAACATCTCCATCGGCTGATCCTTCGAAAGAAGTAATAGTTCACATAGGTTTTCTACCAGTAAGGCTGCTTCCTGGCTTACAGGTCTCTGATTAGTAGTGAAGCTGTTGTCTTGAGAGTGATCGTTTGGAACGTCAGTCCCCAGTTCTGGAGTTTCTGAGGCAGGCGAACCATTCAACTCTGTCTTCAGGTTGATTAGGAAATATAGTATGTCATTAATTACATCTTTCATCAGACCCATGTTTTTCGTGTGGATCTCCTGAACCCGCACCAGGTGAGATAGCCTTGGAATTCCTTCGTTGGTCGCGTCATTGGGCATTGTGTTGGTAAAAGAAACGTTTCCGTTCGCCTGAGTGGAACTTGAGGACACAGATTCAGTCCTAAAACCAACCATCCTTCTGAGTTAAAGAAATGTATTCAGAAATTGATATTAGGACCGATAAATCAATCTCTCACTGTGGTCGCCAATTTTTTGACGGTGAAAACAGTTTCTGCTAATTTCGTTAATTTGGTTTGTGTGGGTGAGAAACAATTTAAACCCTAAACAATGTACTGTAAGGGAGTACTTTAGATTCGAGAGATCAATTTGTACAAATCCAACCTAAACCAAGAAATGGTCGTTCCAGACTTGCTTCGGTCACAAAGTGGAGGAGAATGGGTTAGTTTTGGGGAGGGAATCAAGGAAAGTGATGAGACCAGAATAGTTGATTCTGGAAGAGTAGTTGTGTTACTACGACTTCTATCAGAAAAATAGGAAGGATAAGAAGTGGTAAGCTAGCAAGTATTTTCTTAGTATTTTATATTCCCGAATGAACTTGTTGTTCTGTGGAAATAGGTAAGACCTATTTATACAAGTCGAAGTGAAACATACCCTGGTCTCATTAAGGAATGGAAAAATAGGTAAGTAAATGGGAGGAGGTGGTAACCGTATGTGTGGAATTGATGTTCCATAAAACTGTTAACGCATGGAATTGATGTTCCATAAAATCGTTAACGCATGGAATTGATATCCCAGATCGTTTCACCATTAACTCCCTGTATTTACTAACCGTCTTACCCTTATGACACTTCCTTATGATGGGCGTAGTGTACGCGACACACTGTAAACTGCCAAACCAATACCCAAAGAGGATCCCCCAGTTTGTGGTATCGAATGTTTTTGTGGAAAACATGTAGCATATTGTTGTTGCCTGGAAAGTTGAGCATGGAAGACTTGTTAGCTTGGTGACCTTCAACGGTCGAGATTTTGCATCTTAAGAGGAAAGGTATCCCTTGATCGTCACACGCCTTCCTTCGTTGGTGGCTACATTGGGAAGGCCAGCATGGTGGCTAGGCTAGGTTGCCATGAGATTTGTCTGGTAACCTTGGATGGCTATTATTTGCTCCTGAGATTGAAGGGCAACCGTTTTTATTGCATGCCTTCACTTGGGTAGACGTGTAGGAAAGGCCATCATGGTGGCGCATCTAGATTGGCATGGAATGGTGGCGCAGCCAAACTTAAGTTTTCAGGCCAAAGGTTACCATGTGTTGTCTGGTAACCTTGGATGGCTAGGATTTTCTCCTGAGATTGGAGGGAAAATATTGATTGTTGCATGCCTTCAATTGGGGAGCCGTGTAGAGAAGGCCAGCATGGTAGCGCGGCTAGATTGGCATGGCATGATGGAGCGGCTAGGTTGGCATGCCATTGGCATGGCATGGTGGCGCGACCAAACTTAGGTTATCGGGCCAAAGGTTACCATGTGTTGTCTGGTAATCTTGGATATCTAGGATTCTATCCTGGGATTGAAGGGAAATCGATGATTTTCGCACGCCTTCGTTTTTGGTAGCCACGTAGGGAGGGCCAGCATGGTAGCGCGACGAGGTTGGCATGCCGTTGGCATGGCATGGTTTGGCGTGGCCAAACTTAGGTTTTCGGGCCAAAGGTTACCATATGCGTGCAAAATCTCGACCGTCGAAGGTCACCAAGATACCAAGTCTCCCAAGCTCGACTTGCCAGGCAACAACAATATGCTACACGTTTTCCACAAAAACATTCGAGACATCAACACATATCACAAACTGGGGGATCCTCTTTGGGTATTGGTTTGGCGGTTTACAGCGTACGGCGTACACTACGCCCATCATAAGGAAGTGTCATAAGGATGAGGCGGTTAGTAAATACATGGAGTTAATGGTGAAATGCTCTTTTATGGTACATCAATTCCATGCGTTAACGGTTTTATGGAACATAAATTCCATGCGTTAACGTTACCACCTCCTCCCATTTATTCACCCATCTTCCATTCCTTAATGAGACCAGAGTACGTTTCACTTCGACTTGTATAAATAGGTCTTACCTATTTCCACCGAACAACAGGTTCAGGTCATGAACATACACCACTCATAAACGTTTACTAGCTTTCCATATGCTAGCTTCCCACTTTCTGATACAAGTCGTAACACAACTACTCTTCCAGAATCAACTATTCTGGTCTCATCACTTTCCTTGCTTCCCTCCCCAAAACCAACCCATTCTCCTCCACTTTGTGACCGAAGCAAGTCTGGAACGACCATTTCTTGGTTTAGGCCGGACTTGTACAGATTGATTTCTCGAATCTAAAGTACTCCCTTGCAGTACATTGTTTAGGGTTTAAATTCGTTTCTTACCCCCACACTCGTAGTTACCGAAATCAGCAGAAACAATTTTCATCCACAAACACTTGGTTACTAAGATCACTACTCCGCAGAATGTATTAATATCGGCAGATGTTTTAGATGAGCTTGAAAACCATCAGCTTGAACTGGTTCGTTCAACACATTGTCGTGATGCAAATCAGGTTTTGCATCATTTTCAAACCAAGGTTTGTTACTTAACTAGCCAGACAGTAGTATTTATTTATTTTCGATTCGCCAAAAATGACACATTTGTAGAGTACGCTAATTCTGTTGACACATTGTTTGTTGTTTTCCATAGGTTTGTAATAGTTTGGAGAAATCTCCGGCTGAAGTACAATCCAGATTACAAGAACTAGCAAAGGAACTCCGAAAACCGAAATATTCAAATTTACTGAAGAGAATTGAAGGATCAAATGGTCAAATTGGTCCATTTCTCTAGAACATTGTTGTTAACTTGGGCGACTGCAGCAGGTCTAACTACTGTACACGCCAATTTTCTAGCTTTTGGTTTTAAATTATTGGGAATCCATCTTCTTTGTTAGAGATATTATAATGTATCTCTTAAAATGCTTGTGTTTTCTATCTTGTTCCGGTAGATATTATAAGTTCACTCTTATTTAATAGAATCTCCCATATCATACTTTCCAGCCTTTTCTATCAGTTTATAATATGTTATTCCATTTTTTTAAATTAATTAATTAAATCTTTTCCAGTATTATCGACATGATTGCTAAATCATATAAGACAAAGTAATCTCAGCCATCGGATCCTGGATTGGTACCCGCACTTAGCAGAAGTGGTATCAGCCTTTAGCAATCGTGTATTATTAATTTACAAGTTCAAGTAATCTAATAGTTGTAGTGGAAAAAAGTGACGTGAATAATGAAAAATGAGTGGTTGTATTATGATTTCTTAATTGAATTTACTAATCCAAACGTTTTCCATACTATGCTCTGGCTGCATTTGAAAATGCGTCATTTCAGTTATATGTAGAAAATCTCATTAGGTTGACATCACCACCGGTTAAAAACTGTATACACAAGTAACAGGGCATGAAGGAAGGCTTTCCATCTTGTTTTCTGAATCAGTGATAAATCAGTTATGTAGAACAGGAGTTAGCAGTAATTTGGGGGTAGAGGAAGCGATATTAGTCCCCACGGAGCAAGAAATGGCCATAGTTCTATACAGGGAATTTAATGCTCAAATTTTGCACACACATGAAAAAATGGTACTCCATTGGAGACATAGACATATGGGTCAGTATAACACATTAATAACATAGTATAACACATTAATAACATTGTCCTATCCATGTCCACCAACCATTTCCACCATGAGGCATGATGATAGTGGTATGATGCCGCACAAAAGGACCCCCTACTAATCCCAATACAAAGGATTAAGGGCTAAGATCAGTGCCACCTAATGGTGGAAGGGAATGGAGGAAGAGAGTAGGGAAAGTCTAACAGCTTCGGTAGTAATGTAGACTGTAGAGCAGTTAACCTTCACAACATTTATGTACAAAGGTTTCCATCTTAGGATGCATTACAAAGGTTTTCTGTACCCTTTTGTGGTGTTCTCCGCTTTAAGTTGATTAGAAGTTTTAGCATAAATTCATCTTAGTATTGCACACTCTTCGCAACATTTCCATCAACATATCACCTAGATTTTCTGGATTTGTGAAGTGTATGTCTTAGGGCATTTTAACCTTGGAAGACGATTTTTTAAATTAGTTAGGTTCTGATGTCTGTGTTATTTCTTTTCCGCATTATATTTGTTTATAAAATTGAAATATCACAGGTTGTGTATAAGTTCAATCAATTGTGAATCCAACCTTTGGTTGTTGATTAAATTAATTGACACTTGGATATTGGGTTTTGATACCGTCTAAGTTATTTCTTATATTCAATCGAGCTTGCAAATTCCTATTTGTTTGATTACGGATTGAATTGAGAAATTGAGATACAACTCTTGGATATATTTCCATTGATTGAGTCTGACTGTCTAGTTGATTCTCTTGGAATTATATTGGAGTTAGTCCATACAAATTACTAAGCGAAATATTGGGTGTGGTTATTGTAGCCCTGCTTTTTCACTTTTCCCATTCTTCATGTGTTTTGTAAGCAGTTTTGTTTTTGTCTTTTTTATCATGATCTGCAATCAGATGATGCGTTTTTCTTTTTATCATTCATTTAAAATTGTGAGAATTCGTGCTCAATTGGTTTGACATATAAATAAAACAGATATTCAATAATAAAAGTTTTATTTTCTGAAAACTCATCATAAGAGTTTTATTTTCTAACCGAAGAATTCATTATTTCCAATTATTAAACAAAATATATAGGATTTGATTGACATCAACTAATTTATATATAGTATGAAAACATGCATGTTGATCCCAATATAAGCAGTACATGAAACTTCCCCTCATATGGTAATTGTTTCTTCGCGGCTTGTATATGTGTATTCGAGAAGATAGAGTGGAAACACTTGTGTTATTCGAAGGTTGGGGCTCCTCTATAAGCCTTGGTGTTTGTGGGTGAAAACTATTCCTGCCGATTTTGGTAATTTGAGGTGTGTGGATGAGGAATGAATCTAAACCTTAAACAATGCACTGCGCGGTGAGTTCTTGTAGATTCAAGAGGTCAATCTGTGCAAGTCCGGCCTAAACCAAAAAGAATTGCCATTCCAGACTTGTTTTGGTCACAAAGTGAAGGAGATGGGGTTGATCTTAGGTAAAGAAGCGAAGAAGGTGTTGAGGTTGTGAAGGTGTTGGCTATGTATGACTTTCAACAGAAATGTGAGCAGGCTTTTAATTAACGCAAGCAGGCTCTGGATGTTAACACTTGGTTTCTGTGTTATGCTCTCTCTGTTATGTCTTTTGTCTTGTTTGAAAAATAGGGCGAAGAGCCTATTTATACAAGTCTTTTAGCCTAACCTTCGTATCTCGTAGGAAGTGGAGAAAGTGGAGTGATGGAGTAGTGTGTTGGTATTACACGACCATGCTTTCCCACTTCTCCCATCATCACTAACCGTCCATGACTTCCTGACACGTTCTTGTGATGGCGCGTTGAGCGTTGCACGCTGTAAACCGCCAGACCAATACCCCAGAATGTATCCCCCAGTTTGTAACATGATTGATGTCTCGAGTGTGTGTGGATCGTGGGACCCACAAAAAGTAACATGTAATGCTACATTATTTAGGAAATTGATACTTGTGAAGTATCATGTGTATACTATGCAGGTATTGTATCGAGTATATTCAGCATGTATGAAGCAACGTTGTTTGAGAGTCTCAAAGAAACTTCATGTTCAGACTACTTCATGTGATGGTTTGGAAGTTGCGCATGCAAACCCTCCTTTGACCGATCACATGGTGTGGTAGAGTGATGGGTGGTAATCACCATGACGCCACACTGACCAATTAACTCCTGACCAGGGCTGTATATCCAAGCCGGTGAAGTTGGACGGACGAGGTGATCTTTGAGACACTCATCTGCGACCGTTGATGAAATTAGGGTTTATGAAAAGGTGCGCAAGCATCACTTTTCAGCTTGGTCGAATCCAAGCTTGGGACGTAACTTTGGCTAGGCCGGTCGTGCATGTGTGTAGACAACATGATGGTGTAGGCGCCCATACCTCATTGTCTCACTAAAGTGTGATCTAGTCCACTCAATTCGCCCTGCGAAGTTGTGTGATTGAGATCATTTTACGACAGAAAATTGGTGCCGCAAAAGCCGCACGTCGTACCAACCTTGAGAGGGCGTTCCAAGACGACCAGGCTTGGTCGGTCTTAGACGATTTCTCCAACGTGTAGGTGGTAGGCTGGTGTTCACGCCTATGCCTTACCGTCCCATGAAAACATGATCTAAGCCACTCAATTCGTCCGGATAAATCGAGCGGTTGAGATTAGTTTGCATCTTGGGAGGTGCGACCACGCTAGTTTGGGCGAACGATTTGGGATAACCAGGCATGGTATGCCTTGGACGATCAGGTGAGGGGATAGATGGGTCCACGGTGGTCAGGTTGGTATGGGCGGACCTGATTTGATCTAATCTCGTACCCTCCATTCGTGCCGGAGAAAATGGACGCTCGTGATTCGAAATCCTAATTTTGGATTTCAAGGTCGTGCGTCATGCTCCAATCAGGCATACGATTTGGAATGACCAACCATGGTTGGTCCTGACCGATTGGTCAGGTATGTAGGTGGCCCACGTTGATTGTGTTGACATACTCTATGCCCTTTGAATCTACATTTGCATCCTCCATCTATACCTGCGATGATGGATGGTTGAGACTGTTTTGCGACACATGTAATGTGCCGCAAAACCTAATTTAGGGTTTTCGTCCATACTGCTTTGGTTTGGACGTTTTGGCAAGCTAGGCCAAGGGGAGTCCGACCATGCGGGGCCTGCATTGTTTCGGCAGCGAATATTCCATACCTACTTGGGGGGTTATGGAATCGATCTGGGCCATCCAATCATATTGGTGGAGTTGGATGGTCGTGATCATATCCAGATTAATACGGTCAGTCCGGATGCTCAATCGGGCTAGTATAACACATCGAGAGTGGCTCAATCGGGCTAGTATAACACACCGAGAGTTGCAGCCTGTACGGGTATTTCGTACATGTTTCATTATAATGCTTGGAGATTTGTGTTGCTCTGCTGAGAGCAACACTCAGTCGTCATGCCGCACTGATAATGAGTACGGGAAATACAAGGCTGGTTGCGCATTAATTGATAATGCTGTAAATTCACAGGGTATATGGGATTGTTGCTACATGCTCCAACCTGGATGAATTTCGTGTATTTTATTCACAGAATGGGATTGTTGCCACATGCTCCATTCTAGGTGAATTAATAAATTGAAGGAGTATCCATCACTTAATAATGGCTTTATCTTTTACAAGATGTTAGCGCATAATTTTTTAGGTTTTACAATTTTACCCTTAAATAAAAATCCACCATCAACAATAAGTCCCCTGCCTAGCACAGAATGGTTACACTATTGTGGGGAAGGCATGAGATGGTGACATACATATGTGAGAAAGACAGGATAACAAAAGTTTACCCGAAAGAGTATTGACTGATCGCTAGTTGTCCATGCCGTTGCGCTTATGTGGAATGCTTTGGTGGGACCGATTTTATTTTTGGGTATTTGAACCAAAAGAGGAATCCAATCAAAAGAGGAATCCTTGTTCTATTAGGATTCTTCCAAATTTTGTCTATAAAAGGGAGCAACTCTTTTATTTTTTCTCACGATATTTTTTTTTTGTTTAGTAGCTCTCGTCCGCGACTACTACTCCTGCCGATTCCATTGTTGCTTCCTCCGGAGTTTCCGCCATCGCCCGATGTTGCCGGAGCTGCCAGACATCCGCCGTCGCCCGTCCGTCCAAGGTAAGTTTCGTTTTTTTTTAAAGAAAAAACCCTAATTGCTTAGGTAAAAACCTTTTGATAGATACATCATGCTTAGCTTTCCCATCAAGGTTGATAGTAAAACCGCCCATTTTTGTTAGAATTGTTTAATACCGCGAGCCCATGAATATGCCGTTTTTGCTTCTTCTGTCATTGTTGCATGCAAAACCTAGCTTCTTAGGTTGTAGCTTGGAGAGAAATTTGGATTGGATTTTGTAAACACGATTCCCATGAATATAAGAAAACTGTGACCATGAATGTCGTGTTTGATTCGAACGTGGGTCCCACCCACATATGCCTGACTGAAAGTCGACCTCATAGCCTTGTGCCTTGAACCAACACCGGACTTGAAAATTGAGTAATACCAGACTTGAAACTAATATCGGACTTGAAACAAACGCCGGACTTGAAACTGATACCGGACTTGAAACGAAAACCGGACTTGAAATCAATGTCGTACTTGAATACCGTACTGGACCCAATATGTGCACTCCAACGTGAATTGTGTATTGTCATGTGTGACTACATCCCATGCGTTTTTCATACAAGTTCTAACTCCGTATTTTATTTCATTATGGAATGCAGGAAAAAATTCATGTTGAAATGTCTTCTGGAGATAATGATGGTGCCAAGTCAGGAAGTGTTGACAGCTTCAAAGATATGCCGAACATCGATGATGAGTTTTTCACCTCGCCTTTTCCAAACACTAAGAGACATCCTTCTCACCAGATAGTCCTGCTCTCCGGTTCAGAAAATATGGAAGCTGATCCATCTTCTTCTTCAGCGCTTGTGATGAGATTTTGTCTCCGGAGAAATGAATATCCGCCTTCTCCTATCGACTTCAATATTTGTCATACTCCACTGGGTTCTTATGATGGATGGATGAGACCCATGTTGAATAATAAGGATGTTAAAGCTAATTTGGCCAAAGCGCAAATCCTTAATGCGGTCATGGCATCTGTTGCTCTTGAAATTAAGAAATGCGCTGCAGGTTTGATTACCTTCGTTTCTCGGTGGCGCCCTTATACTCATACAACTATATCTAGATGGGGAGAGATGACTATTACTCTGGAGAGTGTAGTTGCATTAATGAACCTGCCTGTCGTCGGAAGTCTTTATTACTATCTTTCTGACACGGAACAACGTAATTAGGACATCACACTCCAAAATGTGGCAAGTTTCGACAGTCTGGACAAGGAGTAGAAAAAAGACACGAGATTATTTTACACCTGGTGGTTGTCGGAGTGGTCTTCTGCAGACCCGGATCAAGGGTTGGAAAATGAGCTCAGTGTGAATGCGTTCCTATCTTTGTGGCTATCCAGAGACATATTTGGTGACGGTTCTGGAAAGAAAACTATAAGATGTGACCTCGTTAAGATATATTTAAGACTGGAAAAAGGTGAAGTTCTCCCCCTAGGCACCTTGTTCCTTGGATCGTTGTATTCTCATTTGAACGCCTTAGCAATGGACATGCATGTTTCCAACGGGTACAAGAAGGTGGAGTCGCACGTTCACTTTGCTTTTCTTCAGGCATTCTTATGGGAAAATTTCAAAGGCTATGCTCCTGCTCCTGCGAATTCGCTCAGCAGTTTGTATGGTGGTTCGAGAATACTCCGTTGGCATAGGAGGCATCCAAGAACTGGCGCGAAACTCGTGGGAATCTTTGATAATGTGTCTTCCATAGATTTCCGTCCATGGGGACCGATCCATTATTCTATTGTTCAACCAAGGACCTTTGTTATTGCTTCTGACGGTCTTGATATTGAGTTGCGTACCGATGCTAAGACTATGAGATTCGGAGAACTTTTTTATATGCGCAGCTGCATCCCGGGATATGTCCCATCTCTATTCAACGAAGCATTTACTGTGACTCCGTACAATATTGATATGGCTGCTCGTCAAATGGGATTTGACCAGGGTATTCCATTTATCCGTCCATCAGAGGTTCTGAAAGAATTTCTCACGGATATTCTTAATGCTGACATGTTCTTAGAACGACTGAGTCTTCCTTTATGGCCTATTGGGAGAAAACCTGCGGTAACTGATAAGTATAAGGAATTTTGGAGGAAACAACTGTTGTCTTTTCAGAAGTTCTCAGAGGAAGTTGTGGCAGATTATCGTGGTGAGCCATCCCCTGACGTTATGAAAAAACATTTCCGGTTGAAACCACTCCCAGTCAAACCGACCAGAGATGATGATTGCAGTCCCCAAGCAGGAGGGATATCCAAAAGGCAGGCATGCAATTCGGTGGTCCTCAATTCCTCTAATATGCAGGTACATAAATTTCTTTTCGTTGACTCCTTTATTTTCTCTGAAGTGACCTCTTCTAAGAGTGATTCTTACTTGAATTTAGGGAATTCCGAAAGAGAATGTTTTCACAAGGTTGGCGCGCGTTCAGAATGAAAATTCCGGTGATATTGGCCTTCATGTTGAGAGATCTGGCATCACTGATCCCCATGCTGAGAGGTCTTGTAAAACCGAAACCGCTACTTCACTGGACAATGACGGAGATGACGTAAGCTCGGCTAGACAAGGAACCTTTGTAAGTGGTATTGTCGATGAAGTGGTGATAAAAATCAGTAACCAGAGCTAAGTAGACATCATGAGAAATATAGGAGAGGCAACATATGATATTGTTGAGATGACTCCCCTTGAAGCACGTTGTGAACAGGTTTCGATCAATCAAGCCGTGGTGACTTCATCCGAAAGTCCTCCTGCAGCTGACAAGGCTCCTGCAATTGGTGAAGTATTGGTAATGCATCCTGGGGCTTTGTTCAATCCTCCTTTCACTGTCCCCTCTCCAGGACATATGTTGGTTGGAGGATTTAGCGTTCCAGCTCAGTTCGAAGGCTTGTACAAGGAGATATGGGAGAAGCACGTCCACTTTGATACTACTACGAAGCTCAAAAGTCGCCTTGCACTGGTTAATCGCGTCCAAGAAGCTTTATTTTCCATCCATGGGATGAGCGTCACAACTGGTCGAACAGTTTCTGAGGAGATGATTGAAGACTGGAAGTGCCATCGATATGTGTTTGTACAGTATGGCTTAAATGATCCTTAGTTTGTCAAAGGGTTCTCCGAGATTCAGGAGCTCCAAAAATTACAAGATGAAATCCCTTCTGCGGATTGTGTTACTCGCCAGGAAGAGAAGATTGAAAGGCTGTCCAATGAGTTGAAGCTGGAACAGGCCGTTCTTCATAAAATGAAATCCTCTATTGCACAGAAGGACGAGTTGTTGTTGTTAAAGGAATTTCCTTGAAGAACTCACGCAACCTATTTTTCTTTTCTTTTAGATGCTTTCCCTTTCGAGTGATAGTGAGGATTTCCTTTCACAATTTGACTTCCGGTTTTGAATTAACAGGTAATTGAATTGGTTTATTTTGAGATAGTTTTGTGAATCAATTTTTTCTGAAGAGGGATTATCTTAAATGGACTTTGCATCTTGGTCGTGAATGATTGCATGAAATTGCAAATATTGCGCAAAATGGAAGTATAAAAGGAAACAAACATGGTGTTTAATTATTGAGCCTCTTTTTTCCATGCCCGGATGTCAGTCCCCAGTGAACTTTAAAACTATATTACTTGTAGGATTGTTGGATATAACTTACTTTCTTTCGAGACCTTACTTGTGTAAAACCGAAGTAGCCCCTCAAAGAAAGTCGTCCGCATTGATATCTCAGAGAAGGAAAGTCATCCCTCTAGACCAATCTTCTCCAGGACAATGCGCTTCAAAGCGTTGCATTCACTGGTGGGGTGGTGAAGAAATCGGTGGAAATGACAATACCTTGGATCCATTACTTCTTGATTAGTGGGTGGATGCCACACCGGAGGTAGATCCACCTCTCCGTTTCGGACCCATGCCTCCAGCAACTCCAAAATATTTTTCATTAGGAAGGGAAAGTGTAGGTACTTTGAGTCTGGCTTTCCCTGTGATAGTGGGCGTTGTGACATCTCTACATGGCTTTGATGTGGAGCACGTTTCGGGGATGAAGTTGGAAGATTTGTGAGTGCCATCATATCCGCTAATCGCTTGCCTGGGTAGAGGGACGTAGAAGGTGTCGTAACATCACTGCTGAGTGATCGAATCGAACGCGCCCATCCTCTATATTCACGTATTTATTGATTGATCTCTCCTTCCTCAAGAGTTTCTTCGATTGGTTGAAAGGTCGATGCAGATTGGACAGTCTTCCGGGCTTCAACAAGAGTCTTGAGATATAAATCTTCTAGCAGGGTTCCGTAGGGTACATGTTCCTTTTCTTTATACGGCAGACGTTGTAGTACTCCAGACAAATGCTTTCCTCCGTGGAGTTTCCTCGAGTCTTCATTATCAGCTGGATCATGTTTTTCATCTTTTCTGAATCTCCTTCGATTACGCGCTCTTTTTGCTTCTTCACTGGTAAAGGCGTGACCCCTGACTAAGGATCCAGCATTTCTCGCACTATTTGAGTAAACGTATGTCGACCCTTCTTGTAATTGCGTTGTTATATCATTTAAGATGCAGAATTTTTCGCTTTGTCTTCTAGCGATACCGGCTTGATTTTCCATGAAATCCTCCAGTATTCTAGCTATACTTCCCATGATATCTGAACCACCTGTGGTTTCCTGGTGAGGATACATCGTGAGATGAAAACCGAAAAAATTGAGAATTTAATTTTCTGCAACCGAGAGATCAACCTCCCACTGTGGTCGCCAATTGTTTGTGGGTGAAAACTGTTCCTGCCGATTTTTGTAATTTGAGGTGTGTGGATGAGGAATGAATCTAAACCTTAAACAATGCACTGCACGGTGAGTTCTTGTATATTCGAGAGGTCAATCTGTGCAAGTCCGGCCTAAACCAAAAAGAATGGTCGTTCCAGACTTGTTTCGGTCACAAAGTGAATGAGATGGGGTTGATCTTAGGGAGGGAAGCGAAGAAGGTGTTGATATTGTGAAGGTGTTGGCTATGTATGACTTGCAATAGAAAGGTGAGCAGGCGTGTAATTAACGCAAGCAGGCTCTGGATGTTAACACTTGGTTTCTGTGTTATGCTCTCTCTGTTCTGTCTTTTGTCTTGTTTGAAAAATAGGGCGGAGAGCCTATTTATACAAGTCTTTTAGCCTAACCTTCGTATCTCGTGGGAAGTGGAGAAAGTGGAATGATGAAGTAGTGTAATAGTGTGTTGGTGTTACACGATCAGGCTTTCCCACTTCTCCCATCATCACTAACCGTCCATGACTTCCTGACACGTTCTTGTGATGGCGCGTTGGGCGCTTCATGCTGTAAACCGCCAGACCAATACCCCAGTATGTATCCCCCAGTTTGTGACATGATTAATGTCTCGAGTGTGTGTGGATCGTAGGACCCACAAAAAGTAACATGTAATGCTATATTATTTAGGAAATTGATACTTGTGAAGTATCGTGTGTATACTATGCAGGTACTGCATCGAGTATATTCAGCATGTATGAAGCATCGTTGTTTGAGAGTCTCAAAGAAACTTCATGTTCAGCCTACTTCATGTGATGGTTTGGAAGTTGCGCATGCAAACCCTCCTTTGACCGATCACCTAGTGTGGTAGAGTGACGGGTGGTGATCACCATGACGCCACACTGACCAATTAACTCCTGACCAGGGCTGTATAGCCAAGCCGGTGAAGTTGGACGGACGAGATGATCTTTGAGACACTCATCTGCGACCATTGATGAAATTAGGGTTTATGAAAAGGTGCGCAAGCATCACTTTTCAGCTTGGTCGAATCCAAGCTTGGGATGCAACTTTGGCTAGGCCGTTCGTGCATGTGTGTAAACAACATGACGGTGTAGGCTCCCATACCTCATTGTGTCACGAAAGTGTGATATAGGCCACTCAATTCGTCCTGCGAAGTTGTGTGGTTGAAATCAATTTGCGACAGAAAAATGGTGCCGCAAAAGCCGCGCGTCGTACCAACCTTGAGCGGGCAATCCAAGACGACCAGGCTTGGTCAGTCTTGGACGATTGCTCCAATGTGTAGGTGGTAGGATGGTTTTCACGCCTATGCCTTACCGTCCCATGAAAATATGATCTAAGCCACTCAATTCGTCCGTAAAAATCGAGCGGTTGAGATTAGTTTGCACCTTGGGAGGTGCGACCACGCTAGTATGGGCGAACGATTTTGGATAACCAGGCATGGTATGCCTTGGACAATAAGGTGAGGGGATATATGGGTCCACGATAGTCATGTTGGTATGGGAGGACCTGCTTTGATCAAATATCGGACCCTCCATTCGTGCCGGAGAAAATGGACGCTCGTGATTCGAAACCCTAATTTTGGGTTTCAAGGCCGTGCGTCATGATCCATTCAGGCGTACGATTTGGAATGATCAACCATGGTTGGTCATGGCCGATTGGTCAGGTATGTAGGTGGTCCCACAGTGATTGTGTTGACATACTCCATGCCCTTTGAATCTACATCTGCATCCTCCATCTATACCTACGAAGATGGATGGTTGAGATTGTTTTGCGACACATGTAATGTGCCGCAAACCCTAATTTAGGATTTTCGTCCATACTGCTTTGGTTTGGACATTTTGGCAAGCTAGGACAAGGGGAGGCCGACCATGAGGGGCCCGCAATGGTTCGGCAGCGGATATTCCATACCTGCTTGGGGGTTATGGAATCGATCTGGGCCATCCAATCATGCTGGTGGAGTTGGATGGTCGTGATCATATCCAGAATGATACGGTCAGTCCGGATGCTCAATCGGGCAAGTATAACACACCGAGAGTGGCTCAATCGGGCTAGTATAACACACCGAGAGTTGCAGCTTGTACGGGTATTTCGTACATGTTTCATTATAATGCTTGGAGATTCCTTTTGCTCTGCTGAGATCAACACTTAGTCGTCATGCCGCACTGATAATGAGTACAGGAAATACAAGGCTGGTTGCGCTTTAATTAATAATGCAGGAAATTCACAGGGTATATGGGATTGTTGCTACATGCTCCAACCTGGATGAATTTCGTGTATTTTATTCACAGAATGGGATTGTTGCCACATGCTCCATTCTAGGTGAATTAATAAAGTGAAGGAGTATCCATCACTTAATAATGGCTTTATCTATTACAAGATGTTAGCGCATAATTTTTTAGGTTTTACAATTTTACCCTTAAATGAAAATCCACCATCAACACTTCGACGTTAGGGTTCGACTGTAAACCCTTTTATTTTCATTTTTCTCCATTATCTTTCATATTTTAACCACAGTTATCCTTTATCCACATTTCATTCCCATCTTAAAACCATTATCCATCTCCATTACCACATCATTTAGTGTCATCTCAACAAGTAGTATAATCAGAGCTAGAAAAACTTTTAGTGTGGGTAGAAGGTCTTCCAATCATTGCTTTAATAAAAACTATCATTCGTCTTTATTTCCACCAAATCAAGGCAAAACTCTAAAAATGGATGCGAGAGTCGAGAACTTAGAAAAAATTACATTATATATATATGTATGTATGTATGTATGTATATAAAAGAAATAAAAAAAAACTATGGCTGAAAATCAATAGCTGATTATTGAAAAAATAACTGATCTTTTTGAAAAGTTTACTCCAATGCATGATTTGACGAAAAACGGTCCAGAAGGTGATGGAAAACAAACAAATGAGGTAAGGGTTGTTTTTCAAGTATTTCTGCAAAACTTGAAGGTGGTGCTAAATTAGTTGTTCCAAGTTTCAAAGGCACAAATGATACTACTAGTTAGTTATGTAGGACCGAGAAGTAATTTTTTCTTCACGAAATTCCTGAAAGTGAACGAGTTTCTTATGATTTTTATCATCTTAATGATGATGCACAGACTTGGTACCAAAATACTGAAGCAAGAGATGATCTACGTCACTTGGAATGACTTCAAATATGCACTCCAAAATTGTTATAGTTTGAATAATTTATAGATTTATTCGGCAAACTAAGTATAAGTTGCAGCAGAATGGAAGCGTTTTTTAGAGCACTGCTTTGTCGAACTCGCAAGTGTTTCTATCTCAAGCTTGTTTGTCAAGTTTAGTTTCCAAAACTATAAGTCTTGATTTCTAGTGTACTTATAACTAAATCTCGGATTAGGATAGTAGTGTAGTTGTAGTTGCAGGATTTCCTACACTACACCCTTGTCAAGAATCTATGAAAACTAACTCATAATTTTGAATGAACAACAACACTTTTATTAATTCACTTTCAGGAAGATTTACAAGTAATATTAAAACTCAGAAGTACAACTTTCTTTCTAGAGTTTCTCTCTCCTCAAAATTCTCTCAGCTCTCAAAAATGCATCATCATTTTTTGGATCTATCGTGCTCTTTATATAGGGATTATCATAATGGATGACAGCTAAGTTTTCCTCCTATCTCGGATTTATTTTGCGAACTTATCGCGATCGTCACAATATTTCTTTATCACAAGCATGATGACCATCGCAGGATTAATCTTGTTCTTTTTATTTCTCCCATCGTCAATTTCTTTCAGTTGTTCTGTAACGCTCGTGAAATGTCATTGAAGAGTTACCAGTGACGCTCGCAGAAGTGTTGTTAATGTCGCGGGAATAGCGTTATAGCGATATTATGGTACTACATCTTGCCTCTTCTCATGTCTTTTCTGTGAAGAAGAGAAGATATGAGAATCTAAAATGCCATAATTGCTTATTTTTTCAGATTTCTTCGTCCTTCGCCAGCTGTTTTCACGAATCTTTTCTTCTTCTAAATTTTTGACACGTCTTCTGTAACCGCTGCGATCTGACCACCCACGTCTTTTCTTTACATTAATTTCCTTCATCTTCTTCGAGAATTTTCTTTTTCTATAAATACTCTTCTCATTCCTCTCCTTTTTCTCTTTTACTTTCTTCTTTCTTATCTCTGTATTCTCTCTGCAATTTTTACTGTTCTTCCGCGAATTGCGCTTCTATAACAGCTGTGATTTATTCCTTATTTTTAACTTTTCCTTTCATTCCCATACTCAAAAATGATTGCTGCTGGTGCTAAAAATTTGGAGGCCTTCAATGGAATGCGCGAGAAACTCAGACTTAAAGGTTTTAACTATCTTTGATTCCAGATCAAGATTCCAAATCAGAACTTTCCCTTAAACTATTTACTGATGACCAATGTTCTCGCGAGAAAATCATAGTATCGCTAGGACAACTTGAAGCTGGTCTTCTCATCCCTCTTTATGATCCTGATCTTCCACTGTTTTATCAAATAATTTATGACGAGAGATTCTCTCGAGCAATATACCAATTAGGTGGGGATTGCATCAGATTACTACTTGAATATGCTTCTCGTGGCGCTGGTAAAGGAACTCACAACCCCAAGGCTCCAAAGAATCCTTTGTTCAAAGATGTCCCCATTGTTTCTTGCGATTATACTGTGGACAACTTTTTTGTAAACTATAGTATTGTCCCTATGAAGATGGATAGTACATGTTGGGGTGTTCGTTTGAAGAAAGAGAAGGTCGTTGGTGACAATTATCTTATGATGGATATTGACTTTCATACATCTACTAACCAAGGTACTCGTCATTATAGCGATGACAAGTGGTTCATCTTCCCATTAAGTCTTGAAGGTCCTTATATATCTGGTTCTCGCGAACTTCCCGCGAGTCTTGAAGAATATCAACCCTGGGTCTTCAACTGGCCTGAAAGATCTAAAGAAGTATATTCTCTCAACTTTTCATGTTATTATTTATTGTTTTCTTTATATTCTCGCTAACTTTTCTGATTTTTATCAGATTGATAGAATGAAACTCAGCTATCAAACTCTTAGGAAACCCAGCATTCTCTTGGCTCTGAGATCTTTTACATATGAAGTAAGAAATATTTCTTCATAAATTTTAACAATATATTGTTGCCCCTATTTCTTATCTTCATCTGTGCTCACAATAAATCGAAGAATTAGAACCACTGCCTCCTCCAAAAATCAAGGAGAAATCTCCAAAGGAACCATCTGAAAAATCTATAAAGGAGAATCCTACTACTTCTTCTAGGGGAAGATCTTCTACCCCTCGCAATGATGAATCTAGCGATCCTCCGCTAATCATCCTTCTTCTTCTTCAACTCCTCAAATAATTCCAGAGAATCCCAGTGTTGTTCTTGATAAGGATATTGACGAGGAGTTTAATGTTGGCGGTTTTCCTTCAATAATAAATTCTTCTTCTTCTGATTCTTCAATGACTCATCTATCTAGGATTTTTAGTGATATCTCCCACAGCATGATTTCTAATGACGAGGATGAAATGATTGAAAAGACATCCCAAGCCCTTGCTCAAGTTTGCGATGCTCCTATTTTAGTGGATAATGATTCTCTCCAAGGAATCTCAAGATCGCTGACTCCTAGTCTCTTGAATTCTCTTGGTGCCTTGGTATGTTTTCATTTCTTCAATTTGTTCATATTTTCTCTATTGCTAGATTTTAATTTATTTCTTTTCTTCTCAGGTTGGAAGAGCTTCTTTTGTTGTTGCTTCTGACTTAGATAAAAGATGCGTCAACGCTGAAAAAAAGGAAGCTAAAGTTCGCCAAGATAAGGAAAAACTAGAGTATGAAAATATAGAGCTTCGCAAGAAGAATAAACAATTGGAGACATAATCTTCTGTTAATAAGCAAAAGATCATTAATATTGATAGGGCTAACCAACAACTCTATGGTATGACTGATTTCCCATCTCTCTTAATTCCTTTTATTCTATCGCGGCTTATTCAAGCAATCATTTTTAACTTGCAGATATTTATGGTCTTACTGACGAGGCTATAATCTTTCAAACTTTCCCTGAACCTGTAGATGATCATACTATTCTTACTAGTATTAATAATTCCTTAAGTAATTTCTCAGATGATAAGATTAACTCCCTCCCCATAGACGAACGTAGATCCAAGTTTAATATCTTAAAACTTGAACACAGATTCAATTTAGGCTTGACTGACAAATATAGGCGCCTTTATTTTGATTCAAAGAAAGAAATAGATAAATTAAGGCAGAAGAATAGCGATCTTATTGACGAGAAGGATCTTTCCATAAAAAAGGGATCTAAAACCTTAGAAGATTTTCATAAAACTCTCATTGACATTCAAATGGTCACAGAAAAACTTATCCGCGAGAATGAAGATCTTCTTGCGAGGGAGACTCAAATTCGATCTCGTCTCCTCGTTAATAGCGATGATGAGTTTGCTTGGGCTGCGAAGGTTCTTGACAATGCCAGAAATGATTTAGGTGTAAATGTTAGTCTTCAAGTTGAACAGGCGGCTCTAATTAGAGATATGATTTCTAACAGAGAAGGTTATTAGCTAATCTTGTTCTCGCTAGTTTCTTGTTTTTATTATTCTTCTTTATAAAATTTCTAACTTGTTGCCATATTCTTGTAGAAGCTGAGAAAGGTTATCTTGAAATAATCAAGGAGCTTGAAGAGGAGAAGGATCAACTCGCGAATACTCTTGCTGCTCACAATAATAAATATTCACAGTTGAAGAAGCAATTTGGCATTACTACTGCGAACTTCAATAGATCTCTCATTGTTGTTCGCAATGATTATGTTAATTTGGTTTGCAATGACCATGGGATTTCTTCTTTTATATATCCTGATCTTGCAAAAGAAGTACCCAAAGTGATTTCAAATCTTGACATCTCTGATAGTGAGGCTGAGGATTCTAACGAGGAAGAAAATGATAATAATGATGATGAAGGTGAAAAATCTGGCGAAGAAGAATATTATGATGACAATGATGAAAGGGAAAAATCTCACGATGAAGAGGAGTCTGATAAAGAAGATGGCGATGGATCTAACTAGTTATTCCTTTTCCTTCTCTTTTTTCTGTAACATTGCCGTTAGTTTCTCTAAATTTGTAAATTTCTTTTGCCTCTTTACTTCTACCTGTAAGAATCAGAAAGCATCTCTTTTTCTGCAAGTTAATCAATCAATATAACTATTATTCTTTTAATTATCTGCGTCCATGTTTCTATGCAATTTTTATATGATAGATGAATAATAATTTCATCGTTCTCATACATTCCCATACTTGCCTCTATTATTCATCTGCAATTTAAAAATTGATTAAAAGATTAAATAAAAATTTAAAATTTGCCTTAATATTGCGTGAAATCGCAATTCTCGTAACATCTGCGAGTATTATCGCAGTAATCTTGTGGTCTTATTGTGCCTTCCTAATTAAAGGTCTTACTTTGCCACGCTCTTTCTTTCTGCGACAAAATCGCAGGACGTCTTTACATTTGCATGTATTGACCCATTGATCTTGTCTTATCTTTAAATCTTGATTGCATTGCGACAAAATGACAAGTCTAAGTTCTCTCGCGAGATCAAAGCCTCGTGACATTGTCGTCTTGCGATGAAATCGCAGGATGTCTTTACATTTTCATGTAAAAACCCATTGATCTCATCTTAACATTGCTGCCGTGGCTTGTTGCCTCTGCATCATTTACGTCACGCGACAATATGACAGGCCTAAATGTTCTTGCGATCATAAAGCCCCATGACATTGTCGTCTTAAGACACTTATCATCTCCCTAATGGAGGGTTCCGCCCTTATCTTCCCCCCTGGTTGCCCCTTCAAGGAGGGCACATCGGCCATACAAGACTAGATCCTCCCATCCAGATTTTCCAACAACCAGCTATTTTCGAAGCCTCTTGTCCTTTATGCCTATATGGCTTATAGTTACAAGACTGCACCCTAGGTGGGGTTTTCTTCAGGCCAAGTGCATTGTATCCAAGACTTACCAAGGATGGCAAGAGAGTTTAGTACGCTCCGGGAACCCTTGGTTCAACCGTGTACCTCGGCGCCTTGGTCATACTTTGCACTTCTTGGAAGAGACTCTCAGTCGTCCAACCAGGGTATAACCATATATAGTTGGAAATCCAAGATCTCTCTCCCGGATAGGTTTTCTTTAACCCCAACATCTGCATGACTCAGGTTCCAAAGAATGCAGATAACCTTATCGCTGAGTCATGTCAAGAGATACCCCCTTTATAACGCACTATTAGGTCTTACATTTGCCTCTTACGAAATTTTATTCGCGAATTAGGGTGCACGCCATAAAGGTTCGTCCCATTCTTATGTCTCTGCGAAATTTTATTCGCGCTTCTCGCGAGTATTGTAACTCTGATAGGATTTCATAACTTTGATCATTTTGGTAAAGTTTTTACGATTCTTTCAAGCAGAATATTTTGTTCAATTACATATTTTCCAAACAAATTATTCGTAGAGTTCTCTAAGGGTTCATCATTTTACCTCTCTACTTACTATTTTCTGATTCTGCTTTTCTGCTACGTTTTTCTATTATCTATTTTTCTGCGAGACTCTCGCCATCATCTTTCACATCCTCTTTTCGTTCTATTGCATCAATCATTAACCTTTCACATTTCTGTCGCTGCTTTATTTTGCACTTCCAATTGCTATTCTTTTCAGCTCTTTCTTCGCAAGACTTCATATCGATTTCATAACATTTCTTGCTTTCTCCCCAGTCTCCTTTAATAACTCCAACACCTTTTGGATGAGAAAATTTGATACATTGGTGATAAGTAGATGCTACACCCAATATCCCGTGTAACCAAGGTCTTCATATCAAAGCATTGTAGGGTGATTCGATATCTACCACACAGAATAAGATTTTTGAAGATATTCCTTTTAACGGTATTTGCATTTCAATTTCCCCTTTTGGCTTGTTAGCTGTACCGTTAAATCCATAGATTTTGTATGTTGATGGTATCAGATCTTCATCCTTTCCACCCATGGTTTTAAAGGTATGATAGAATAAGATATCAACTGAACTCCATGTATCTATTAAGACTCTGTTGATAGCCCATGAATCTTCAAATTTACTATCATTTTCTTCATCCTCTTCTTGCATTTGTTTTGGTTTAATCTCCAATCTCACGACCAATGGGTTATCATGCTGCTCGCCAATCTCAGGTACATCTTGCGCAGTGAAAGAAAGAGTTTGTTTCTGCCATTCTTCCAATGGAGAAGCTCTCGATATATTCATTATTTATTTCCCATTCATGACTCTTGCGAAGACTCTACTTAGGATATTATCATGGAAATCCTCCACAGTTCTATATGAGTGCACAATAGAATTACAGAACAAGTTTTTTGCTTTAGCCCCTACTTCAATCACAAATGTTTTTGCTCGTTTTACAGCATTCACTTTGCGAGTTTTTAGTGCTGGCGGTAATTGATGAGATTGTGGATGTCCTACTATAAAATTATTTAGCATCCCCTGATCAATCATTCTCAAAATTATCCTCTTTACATTCCTACAATCATTTATTGAATGGCCATGAAAATGATGGTAAGGACACAATTCTTGACTTCGGCTATTTGGATGGGGTTCTTTCCCCATGTTCCATAGGGATGGTATGTTTTCCATCAAAATGATAGCTTCCCAAATTTTTTCTATGCTAGTATTAAGAGGTGGCATCTTGATTTCTTCTCATACTATCCTCTGATTACCTTGCCCTCTAAAATTATTCTGACTTTGTCCACCATAAGTTTCTTGTGGGTGATCGAGTCTTTGAATCTTATTATTTCCACCACGATTGTAATAATTCTTTTCCCTCTCATATTCTTCTTGATCTCGAATGCCCATCGCTACTAATTTCTGCTGGTTATCAGTCACCACTTTCTCTTGTTGTGTCTGCGAGGTGCTCTCCACATTATTTATCATTTTAGGGAGAAAACTTCCACTTGCCGCTAGCGAGCTGGTGTTCACGATTGGATATGATTCCATCTCATTTTGTTTCTCCTCCAAAGCAATATATTCTTTCTGTAGCTCTCGCAATTCTGTCATGGTAATTGTATTTTTGATTCTAAAAATTTGAATGTACAGCAAATTAGTCACAAACATTGCATTAATAAAGGATAGGATCAGGTATCTTTCATCCACTCTTCCAGCCATCTCACTGCACATTGATTTCCACCTTATGGTCAAATGTTTCAAACTCTCTCCAACTCTCTGTTTTAACCCAAACACATCTTCAATACCTGGTCGCGATGAATTGTTGCTAATATACGCTCCTAAAAATGTATCTTGTAAATGATCAAAAGAAGTTATGGTATTTTTTGGTAATCCCTCAAACCATTTCAACGCTTCGCCAGTTAAGCTGGATGCAAAATATTTGCATAGCACAACATCATGATTCTCCCACTGTAGCATACATCTTACATAAGCTTTCACATGTTGAACAGCACAAGTAGTCCCATCAAAAATGCTGGTTAATGCTGGTAAATTGCATTTTGGAGGTATCCCTCTTAATTGTACTTCTTGAGTAAATGGAGTCCTCACAGCTTCTTCAATAGCTTCGTCAAGTTTCCTTCTACCTCCTTCTCTTCTATTGTTTATCGTACCTCTCATTTCTGCCAATTCCCTCAATATTTGTTCATTCTCAGTTGAGTTTTGCTCCATTGGTCTCTTTAATGCAGCTTTCCTTCTTCTGCGTTCTTTCCTTTCTTGTCTTGCGAGATTTTGTGTGTCTTCTTCTTCATTGTCATTCTGTCTTTATCTGCGATTCTCTATTTTACCCTCTTCTTGGAGTCGCAATTGCCTATCTTCTTCTCTGCGAATTTCTTAATTTCTCTTCGCTGTCTCTCTATTCTCCTTTGTATCCTATCATACTCCTCTTGAATATTATTATTGTAGCGGTTTTGTGTACGTCTTCTTTCTCGATTTTCATGGTTATTTTGTCGTATTGACTCTCGAAATTCTTGCTCTTCTACTTCTGCCCTTAATCTTTCTCTCTCGCGGGCTAAATGTGCTTGTTCAGCATAATGTCTCTCAATTTCTTCTTCAATCATTCTTTGATTTCTTTGATTCTCTCGCCCATGTAATATCCTCCTTCCTTCTTCTGGATTTTCTTTTTCAATTTGGTTGTTTCTTCTCTCTCGACTTCTATTGTCACGCGGATTATAGCGATCTCCTATTACCTCTTCTTCTCTATTTTGCATTTCTCTTCGAGTATTTTCTCCAACATTTCTTATAGGGAAATTTTCCTTGGTTCTTCTCTGAATGATCTTGAATTTAATCTAACAGTACTCCTTGATCTCCTTCTTTGTAACCTTAAATTCTCCATCCTTAGCTCATGATTTTGCCTTGTTAAATTCGCATGCTCTTCTGCCTCTAATCTTCTTTCTTCCTGTGTTCCTTGACTCAGATCATCTACTATCCCATTTTCTCGTCCCACATGAACTAATTCTCCAGCCATTCTTTGATTTCCTTATCCTTCTTCTCCATTCCTTAATTGTCGATTTTCTGCTTCTTCCATTGAATCCGACATCCAAGTGTGCACGCTCATTCTATCATAATCCACATCCCTATCTTGCGTTTGTGCTTGTTGATTCGGCTATTGAATTGAATTTTCTGCTTCATTTATTGTTCTATTTCTTCCTGATCTTATCCTTAAATATTCTTCCAATTCACCTGTTCCCTCACCTACAAGTTTTTTACTTCTTCTCACTGTCGTTGGTGGTTCTGATGTATTTCTTCTCCTTCTAGCCATTTCTCCAATTCTAACAATTTTTTCAAATCTTCAAGTTGCAATTTGAGATTTCTTAGACTGAACTCCCTGTTTCTGGGCGCCAAAATTTAGTTGCAGGATTTCCTACACTACACCCTTGTCAAGAATCTATGAAAACTAAGTCATAATTGTGAATGAACAACAACACTTTTATTAATTCACTTTCAGGAAGATTTACAAGAAATATTAAAACTTAGAAGTACAACTTTCTTTCTGGAGTTTCTCTCTCCTCAAAATTCTCTCAGCTCTCAAAAATGCATCATCATTTTTTGGATCTATCGTGCTCTTTATATAGGGATTTTCATAATGTATGACAGCTAAGTTTTCCTCCTATCTCGGATTTATTTTGCGAACTTATCGCGATCGTCATAATATTTCTTTATCGCAAGCATGATGACCATCGCAGGATTAATCTTGTTCTTTTTATTTCTTCCATCGTCAATTTCTTTCAGTTGTTCTGTAATGCTCGTGAAATGTCATTGAAGAGTTATCAGTGACGCTCGCAGAAGTGTTGTTAATATCGCGGGAATATCGTTGTAGCGATATTCTGGTACTACAGTAGTTGAGCTCTAGACTCCAAGGTGTTCATCATGCAAAGACGAGGAACTACTCAAGGAAATGGTGGAACTTCATCGAAAAAAAGGTATGCAGAGACTTGAACATATCTATCACTCAAAAGTCTATCTAATCTATCTCCTATAATGAGACAAAAGTCGTATTTTTATATAGATTTCGATTATACACATTTGCTATTTCGAGCCGAGTTTATCTCGTTTATCTATTTCTCGAAATATGTGTTGATAAGCTTTCGCTTTGGCCAAGTTCAATTTCTTAAAAATCGCTTTGATGAAAAATAGTTTGTGAATAACAACTATATAACATCCTCAAAGAATGTTTCAATGATTGAAATGAGAGTTTAGAATATATAAGCTTGAATGGATGTAAACATTGTATGTGAACTCATACTTGTGTAAGTCCAAAATCCTTGAACCAAAGTATGTGTACTTTACTGGTTTAGGATGTATGGAGCTAATACCTCGTACCCGTACACGTACTACCGGAAGTTCACATCCCGTGAATTTCTGCTAGAGTTTGTGAACTACAAACAAGCTCAATCTGGGTATTTAAGTATGCGTATCGGTATGCGTACTTAAATGGGTTATTTTCTAAAAATGGTTTATTCATGAACTAAACATTTATATTTATTAAGGAATGCAATTTTTGTAAACCGTAGCTATAATGTTCATGAATCGATTCGAGTGAATCAAAATATTTTTTTCTTCGATTATGTCTTGTATACTTCTATGAGATCTAAGTAATTGAACAATCCTCTAACTTTTTCATTTGAGTCATTTGAACTAGTTATGGTGAATATGAATAAGGTTGATATAAAAGTGATCATATGGCTAACCATTGGTTAACTAGTGTTGAACCAACTAAGTGTACACGTTTAGGTATGGTTACTTAAACCTCAATGAAGTATATTTCATTTGTGTATAACAATCTAAGCTTCGATTTAACGGTTGAAATATATTAGCTTGAATCTAATCAGGTTTTTATCTAACAGTGAATATTGAATGCTTTGTTACCAATCCATGATTTGGAGACTATATAAAGGAGAACTCTAGCAACTAGGAAACCTAATCCCCATACCTCCTGTGTGATACTAGTTGTATAATCTAGAGTTGATTCTCCTTTAACCTTAGGTTTCTCTCGAGACCCTGTAGGTTAACGACTTAAATACTTCATTGGGATTGTGAAGCCAGGCCCAACTATTTTCTCTGTAGTTGCGTGATCTGATCTTGCTATTAGTATCATGATTTAGTGCAATCATAAGATTGACTTGAGATTTATATCTCTGATAGGCAAGATAAAAAAGTAGTCACAAACACCTTCATCTCATCGTTTGTGATTCCACAATATCTTGTTTCGCTAGTCAATTAAGATTAGTATGAGGTGATTGATAATTCTAGGTTGTTTATCGAGAATATAAGTCCGGGTTATCGATTGGTTCCTGTTCACCTTAATTTATCAAAAGACGGAACAAAACTCGTAGGTACTTTTTGTGGGAGACGGATTTATCTATTCCTGTAGACTTTTCTGTGTGAGATATATTTGTTTATTAAAGTCTTCGAATTTGGGTCATAGCAACTCTTAGTTGTGGGTGAGATTAGCTAAGGGAATCAAGTGTGTAGTATCCTACTGGGATCAGAGACGTAAGGAGCGCAACTGTACCTAGGATCAGTGTGAAATTTATTGGGTTTCAACTACGTACATTCCATACCGAAGTTAGTTTGTAGTAGTCTAGTGTCTGTAGAGTCTTAATACAGTATGTGTTCAATCTGGACTAGGTCCCGGGGTTTTTCCACATTTGCGGTTTCCTCGTTAACAAGACTTTTGGTGTTTGTGTTATTTCTTTTTTGCATTATATTTTGTTATATAATTGAAATATCACAGTTTGTGCGTTGAATCGATCAATTGGTAAATACAACATTTGGTTGTTGATTAAAATTGATTGATCATTGAACATTGGTTTCTGGTACCGTTCAAGTTATTTCTCTTGTAAACAATCAGGCTCGCAGATTTCTATTTGTTTGAGTAAGGATTGAATCGATAAATTAAGATATAACACTTTGATATACTTTTTATTAAGATTGAGTATGACTGTCTAGTTGATTCTCTTAAAAGTATATTGGAGTTAGTCCATACAGATTGCTAAGCGAAATATTGGGTGAGGTTGTTAGACCCCTTCTTTTTCAGCATTGAAGACTATCAAATTAATCGATGCGAAAAGTTATTAGCAAAGCCTGATTCACTACCACAAACTAAACAAGTAAGTTTTTTAGCGAGTTGCAAGAATCGATTCGAACTAATGTGCAGGCAAATAAACCAACAACATTGTCAGAAGAAATTGGGGAAATTGTTTACTGTTAATATGATAAAAACTCAAGGGAAGATTCTGGTAAGGCTGTTAACTACTATGGAATGGAAAGAACGCAAGAAACAGGGACTTTTCTTCCACTGTGATGAGAATTTAAAACTGGGACATCGATGCAAGAAACTTTTTATGATTACTCTAGCCATTGAAAAAGATGGAAGTCATGTCATGGAGACAGACATTCCATAGCCTTGAGGCTTAAGTTAAGAGGGAAGAAGTTGTTATAGTCAACTTTTATAATCTCAGTTAAGCATTTGATTTTCATCAGTTTTGCTTTTATTTGTAGATATGAAATAAGTTTGAATGAATTTTTCAATTCAAACCGGTTAGATAAACATGTTGTTATTAGTCCTTATTCTTTCTGAGTTTTTTAGTCTTGGATTTAGTTCCTAGTTTCTATGATTTATTATTAAACTAGCTACGTGGTCAAGTTATGGTATATCTTTTGTAATCAATATCTAAGATATCGAAATCAATAAGAAAGATATCGATTGGAATTATCAGAAACTTGGTTAACACTTGTGTTATTCAGAGGTTAGAGCTCCTTTATAAGCCTTGGACGTTAAGGTTCGTCTGTAAACCCTTTTATCTTCTTTTTTCTCCATTATCTTTCATATTTTAACCATATTTATCCTTCTTCTCCACTGTCCATTTCTATTTTTCAACCATTATCTATCTCCATCACCATATCTCTTAGTGTGATCTTTACAAGTGGTATATCAGAGTTATGATCAAGGTAGTTAATATCGCGTATCGGTATCGTATCGGTCGGGTCCTATACACCTATACAAATGATAATATCTGTTTTTACAGGCGATACATCATTTAATATAGAATTTCAAATAATTATAAAACCATAGTAAAAAATAATAAGAATCATACACATATATAAAATTTCCAAAATACAAGGTGGTTTATTAAAGCTTCTCCAATGGTCACTGTGTGTTTCCTATGTGGCAACACAAATAAGACATCCTCAATCTATTTTTCCTTAAAATTAGGGAGAGCAAATCATCCATCTCCAACAATATTGCATATAACATCTTCTTTTAATTAGTATAAATTTTATTTTATATAAATAAGATTTTATTAGATCTAAAAATAGTTAGTTGTTGACACCCCATTTCCGCACCTTCCATAGAAAATATCATTCTTATACTTCGGAGCAGAATACAAGAGAAATTCTTTGTGGAGCAATTAAGGATTTTCATATCCTTTAAATCAAGCCCATAAGTTCAACCAATCAAGCCCACAAGCTCTCAAGCCCAAAATCTCTACCAATCAAGCCCATAAGCTCAACCAATCAATCCCACAAGCTCTCAAGCCCACCAGCTCTACCAATCAAGCCCACAAGCACGGCTCCTACCCATTTTATCATCCTTCCAAACCTGGGAAGTCTTGCTTTCACGTTAAAGAGGGTAAAAATGCAAAGCCAATGGTGAAAGAACGGAGTCATTCTGAATCCGTATGAAAAAGTTATGAGCAAAACAAGAACTCAGAAGACGTTAAGGGACGACCACTTTTCGTCTTCCCCTTATCAACACCAAGACATTGATTAGTGACTGATTTTAACAAATGGAATCAACTTTTCTTTGTCAAAAGAACAAGTGCGGGAGGAAGAAGAAAAATAAAAAAGAAAAAAGGATAAGTGGGACCCACACCTTTTGACAAAGAAGAAGGAAAGAAAAAAAAGGACGATCAATTAGTCGAATTTCAACGATTTGGCTGCGGTTTTTGCGGGGGATTGAAGAATTCGCTGCCTATAAAAGGCAGTGTAAATCGATCATTCGAGATATGATTTTCTCTCACGGAAACCTCTTCCGATATATAATTTCCTCTCACGAAAACCTCTTCCAACACCATTTTGCTCGCTACTCTGCCTAAGAGAGAAAACACTCTTTATTTCTCCTCACATGTTCTAAATCTCTATGTATTTTGTGATTTATTAAAAGAGAAATCAAGTTTCTTTCTTACATAATAGTTATTATTATCCTATACATTTCTAGTTTATTTCCAGAAAACCCCCCAAAAAAATAAATAAAATAGAAGTATCAAATCAAGTATCGTCTTTAAGTTCTTAAAAGATTAGCATTAAATTGCTAGTACTTTAATTACTTTCTGCATACTTAACAGAAGCGAGAAATCATCGTAAGAATCCTATCAAGTTTCGGTATCATATTTCAGGTATACTAATTGTTTATCTTTTTGGTAATTATGTAGTTATACGGGAACGGAATGGTTTTTCAATTTCGTAGTAACACCGCAGCTACTCTTTACATGCACTATATAAAAATAATTTGTTTTTTTTTAGTAATCTTACAAGTGGGATAAATCAAAGTGTGGGTATAAAGCGGAATTCCCTCCCATATTAGATCCATTACTAAGAAAGTAATAAATAAAGCAGGTCACTATTCAAATCATTGTGCACTATTCGGTCACTATTCAATTTACTATTCAGTCACTATTTAATCACTATTCGTCACTATGCATCACTATTTGTTTTTATTAACAATATAATTATAAACATTTTCCCCTTTAATCATGAAGTAGAGGCCAATCTTACGATTGGGCGGCTGATGGGTGCCTAACACCTTCCCATCCCGTATTAGAATCTCCTTACCCAGACTCTCTGATAGCAGACCAAAAACATTAAAGTCATAACTGGTTTTGTTTTCCTCAAAAGAATTCAAACTAGTTAAAAGGGTCCTGACTCCCCTTAGTCAGGTGGCGACTTCAAAACATCTCTTTTCCTTGCAGAGTTGGCCCCCCCTTTACTAACAAACTAGTAAGAAATTATCTCTGGCAGACCCTGTACATTAAACATCCACGAACGGATGAGAACATGGACCTCGCCCCATAACAATTATGGACAAAGGAAATAGACCGGCACTCGACCCGTGCATACCAACCCCCGATTTCTATAGTGGCGACTTCACTGGGGACATAGAATAGACCGACACTCGACTCGTGCTAGGCGATCCCTAGATTTCTACAGTGGCGACTCTGCTGGGGACATAGAATAGACCGGCACTCGACTCGTGCTAGGCGATCCCTCGATTTCTACATTAGTTAATATATTAAAGTCAATTCAATTAAGTAAAAGCTGACTATAATGGTAGACAATGTCAAGGGGAATGTCTAAAACTAGACATTCACCTTGACAATGTCTACCCAAAGTCATCTATACATTAGTTTAAGACATTAGGGTTGGAGAATGATTTTAGAAAAAATGGATGTGTATCTTAAGTGGATTTTGACATTTATCTCCACACACATTCCATTGGAGAAGATTTTTGCCAACGTTGTGATTGTTGTCCCATTATGCTAGTAAATCTTTTTTGCTATCCTTCATATTTATCTTTTATATTTCTTTGTCATACAATCGAAATATGGTTTCCATCTTTAATCCTACCATTTAGTCATTGATTTTATATTATAAATATATTAGGGATTTTTACCTACTCCAATTGACATTATACTTATTTGTAAAGACTAGATGCATGTTCACGAAAAATTTATTCACGAAACCGATATTATAGGTGTACAAGTAAACCGATATATCGGTCTGTATCGGCCTGTACAACCGATAATATCATTTCGTCTTTGTATCGCCGATATTTTCTACATCGTATAGGTATTTTACAATATCCGATAAAAACTTGTAATATCGGCATGTACAACCAATATTGACTACCTTGGTTATGATATCTTTTATTGTGGGTAGAAGGTCTTGCAATCATTGATTCCCAAAAAAAACTATCATTTTTCTTTATTTTCTCCAAATCAGGGAAAAATTCTAAAAATATATGCAAGAGTCGAGAGCTTAGAAAACTACATAAGATTTAAAAAAAAAATGGATGAAAACCAAAGGGTGATTGTTGAAAAACTAACTTATCTTTTTGAAAAGTTTGCTCCAAAACTTGATTTGATGAAAAACTCTCCAGAAGGTAATAGAAAACAACAAATGAAGGTAAGGGTTCTTTTCAAGAACTTTTGCAAAACTGAAAGATGGTGTTAAATTATTTTTCGAGCGCTTCCCCCTTTCTAGATCTTTCTTTTTATGCGTGTGGCAACCGATGCTCTAAGAACTGACTAACGGAATCATGTGAATAGTCAAACAAGAAAGCCTTTGATCGGTTGCGCACGGAATGACCTAACGGAAGTACACCGCATTTATGAGCGTTGATTGTGCATGGTGTTGATCAACTGAACAAAACATGTATCTAACGTCGATATGATTTCTTTTTCTCATAGTTTGTAAAGAAGTCCCCCTTCAATTTATCCCTTACAAGTGTTAGCTTTAGAAGAGAACGCAAATATCATGAGTAGCAGCAATCGCCGTACTTTGTCTTCACGATTGGACTGATCTTTCTTGCGAAAGGTTGACCGCATCTGAGTTCTAAGAGCTGACGTTAAGGTTAGAAGAGATAAGTGAAGTCAACGCTCTTTAGAGACTCGACTTCTGAAGTGAAATTTTTGATTTGATCGTTTCTAGTCGTCATGGGAAAGAAAGGCAGAAGGAAGAAATAGATTAATTATTCCCCCAGAGAATGTCCATTACCATCTCGAACACTCAATAAATCTGTTGGACAAGCGAATTTACATCTCTTACAACCCACACAGTCTTTTGTTCTTGGAGAAGATGTTATTTTCTTAGCTTTACATTTGTCCCAAGGTATCATTTCTAATACATATGTGGGGCAGTGATATTCTATTTATATGTATTTTATAGTGACTTCCCGCGTCAATTGTTAATTCTTGATCATTCAGATTCATTTAGAGGCAAGCCCCCTGTAATGTCGGAACATGAATATGACATTATGGACAACTTTATGTGTGATAGTGTGCCCACGGTGCATCAGTACTGAAAGATCTTGTTCATCTTGCTAGATGAGGGCACGAATAACTATTATTACATAGAAAGTTCATGTACGGTCGAATATCAAAATCCCATCTTTCTGTTGGTTAACAACCAACAAAAGAACTTCAAAGGAACAAATGATCCTACTTGTTGGTTATGTAAGGCCGAGAAATTCTTTTCTCTCCATAAAATTATTGAAAGTTAAGGAGTTCCTTATGTTTCTTATTGATGATGATGCACAAATTTGGTACCAAATGCTAAAGCAGGAGATGGTTTACTTCAGTTGGGAAGATTTCAAATATGCATTGCAAAATCACTATGGTACGGATAATTTTCTAGATTTCTTCGGAGAACTAAGCAAGCTACAGTTGAATGGAATCATTTAAGACTATAAAAATCAATTCGAATAGTTATTAGCAAAGTCCAATTCACTACCACAAACTAGATCTAAGTTTGTTTGTTAGCGGGTTGCGAAAATCGATTCGAACTGATGTGCATACAAATAAACCGGCAAAATTATAAGAAGCAATTGGGCCGGAACGTTTGTTTGAGGATCATGATAAGTCACAATTTTTTATTGTTACTCCAATAACAACTCAAAGCAAGATTCTGGTAAGGTAGTTACCACTATGGAGTTGCAAGAACGCAAGAAAAAAGGACTTTGCTTCCACCATGATGAGAAGTTCAAGACGGGACTCCGATGCAAGAATTTTTTTATGATTACTCCAATTATTGAAGAAATAGATGAAAATCATGTCATGGAGACAAATAGTCTATAACCTTAAGGACGAGGCTTAATTTAAGAGGGAATGAGTTGTTACAGTCAACTTTTATAATTTCCAGTTAAGCATTTGTTTTTCATCAGTTTAGGCTTTATCAGTAGACATGAAATAATTTTGGAAGGATGCGTCAATTCAAACCGGTTAGAATAACGTGTTGTTAGTAGTCCCTATTCTTTAAGAGTCTTTTAGTCATGGGTTTAGCTCATAGTTAATAGGGTTTGTTGTTTAACTAAATACCTAGTTAAGTTATGGTATATCTTTTGTAATCACTATTTAAGATATGTAAATCAGTGAGAAAGATATCGATTGGAATTATCAAGAGCTTGGTTTCACATTGTGTTATTCGGAGGTTGGCGCTCATCTATAAGCCTTGGACATTACGGTTCATCTGTAAACCCTTTTATCTTCGTTTTTTTCTCCATTGTCTTTCATATTTCAACCATTTTATAATTCGTAACCAATTTCTATTCTTATCTTCAAACCATTATCCATCTCCATTATCATATCTTTTAACGTGATCGTAATATAAACCTATTTTATATATAAAAAAAAGGGTTTGACGTTGTGAGTTGAAGTAAACAAAACCGTACTGTAAATTTTTAGTTCATCTTCTATAACATCTTGTTCAAATAAATCAGCACCTTCCACCTCGACCTTAGTGATACAAGTTTATCTTCAATTTGCATTATCAACACTATGCAAATAACTTGTGTTCCTATCCCCATCAGTGAAACCATTGGATTTTACCCTCTGGATTGGCATTTTAGCCTCTTTCCAACTTAATTAATATCATTCAAATATATTTATCCATCTTATGCAAATGGATTTACTTAAACATGTTGTGATCATTGGGTTTTTAGTGGTTACGGTACCTAGGTGTGATTTTAGGGACCTTTCCGAAAACTCAGTTTTCAGCACCATAAGTTCAGATACATAACACTTGATTTTTGTTCTTATTCTTGACTTGGATACTATGTTGATTATATCCATGAAATTGATCATGGTGCTTGGATGCTTGTATGTTAACATGTGCATGGTCCATTTATTATGTGTGATATAGTCATAGTGCTAGTGGTTGATAACCATTTATAATGTTTGTTTAAGGCTCGTGATAAGTTATAATTGTTTAATGTTACTCTGATAACAACTCAAGGGAAGATTCCGATAAGGCGGCTAACTATTATGGAGTTTCAAGAACGCAAGAAACAAGGACTTTGCTTCCACTGTGATGAGAATTTCAAACCGGGACATCGATGCAAGAAACTTTTTATGATTACTCTAGTCATTGAAGAAATAAATGGAGATCAGGTCATGGAGACATACATTCCATAACCTTGAGGACAAGGCTTAATTAAGTTAAGGGGAAAGAAGTTGTTACAATCAACTTTTATAATATCAGTTAAGCATTTGGTATTCATCAGTTTTTCTTTTATCTGTAGATAGGAAATAAGTTTGAACAGATTTTTCAATACAAACCGGTTAGGAAAACATTTTGTTACTAGTCCTTATTCTTTATGAGTTTTTTAGTCTTCGATTTAGTTCCTAGTTTTTATGATTTATTACTAAACTACGTGGTCAAGTTATGGTATATCTTTTGTAATCAATATCTAAGTGTTGATGGTGGTTTTTAGCTTAGGGTTAAAATCGTAAAACCCTAGCCAGACAGTGACATCACAGGGCTGAAACGCATTTATTGAACCCTTTAATATGTCTACGAGAAAATTACCAGGGTACCCTTTTTCTAATTAATTACTAATTAGGGTTTCAATAGGCCAAAATCCTAATTCCCACGCCACATGTGCCAATGGAAAACCGTTCCAGCCACACCTACCTCGCCAAGGCATACCAACCATGCTAGCCGCTCCCCTGTACCAATGGCAAACCATGCCAGCCACACCTACCGCGCCAAGGCATGCCAACCATGCTAGACGCACCATTATGCCAATGGAAAACCATGCCAGCCACATCTTCTCGCTAAAGCATGCCAACCATGCTTGCCTTTCCGACACGCCATATACAATGTTGGTGCCAAAACAAAAGCCTGAAACAATCAACGACCATATTTCTATCTAAGACACAAACCTTAGTTGTACAAGGTTACTAGACAACGAATGTTAACCTTTAACCCAAAACCTAGCTTGGTCACGGTCCTAACTTGGTCATGCCAAACCCTTGGCCCCACCATGCCAAGCCAAACCGCACCTTGCCTTGGCCCTAGCCATGCTAGCCGCACCATATGCCAACAACATACCAAACCGCACCTTGCATTGTCCCTAGACATGCTAGCCGCACCATATGCCAACAGCATGCCAAACCCTTGGCCCCACCATGCCAAGCCAAACCTCACCTTGTCTTGTCCCTAGACATGCTAGCCGCACCATGTGCCAAAGGATGCCAAACCCTTGGCCCCACCATGCCAAGCCGAACCGCACCTTGCCTTGGCCCTAGACATGCTAGCCGCACCATGTGCCAAGTACATGCCAAACCCTTGGCCCCACAATGCCAAGCCAAACCGCACCTTTCCTTGGCCCTAGCCATGCTAGCCGCACCAAGTGCCAACGGCATGCCAAATCCTTGGCCCCACCATGCCAAGTCAAACTGCACCTTACCTTGGCCCTAGCCATGCTAGCCTCACCATGTGCCAATATCATGCCACACCCTTGGATCCACCATGCCAAGCCAAACCCCACCTTGCCTTGTCCCTATCCATGATATCCGCACCATGTGCCAACGGCATGCCAAAACCTTGGCCCCACCATGCCAAGCCGAACCGCACCTTGCCTTGGCCCTAGCCATGCTAGCCGCACCATGTGCCAACCGCATGACAAACCCTTGGCCGCACCATGCCAAGTGAACTGCACCTTTCCTTGGCCCTAGCCATGCTAGCCGCACCGTGTGCCAACGGCATGCCAAACCCTTGGCCCCACCATGCCAAGCTGTACCGCACCTTGCCTTGGACCTAGCCATGCTAGCCACCCCTGGTGCCAATGGCATGCCAAATCCTTGGCCCCACCATTCCAAAAGAACATAGCCACGCCACCATGCTGGCCTTCCCTACGTGGCTACCAAAACGAAGGCATGTGATAATCAACGGTCCCCCTTCAATACCAGGAGCAAATCCTAGCCATCCAAGGTTACCAGACAACGCATGTAACCTTTGGCCCTAAAACCTAAGTTTGGCCACGCCAAACCATGCCATGCCAACGGCATGCCAACCTAGCCACGCCGCCATGATGGCTATCCCTACGCGGCTACCAAAACGAAGGCGTACGACGATTAACAGTCGCCCTTCAATCCCAGGAACAAATCCTAGACGTTCAAGGTTACCAGACAACACATGGTAACCTTTGACCCAAAACCCAAGTTTGGTCACGCCAAACTGCGCCAAGGCATACCATGCCCATGACATGCCAACCTAGCCATGCCACCATGCCATGCCAACCTAGCCGCGCCACAATGCTGGCCTTCCCTATGCGGCCACCAACAAATGAAAGTGTGCGACTATCAACGGCTACCTTTCCTCTTAAGATGCAAAACCCCGACCGTCGAAGGTTACCAAGCTAGAAAGTCTCACAATCTCAACTTGCCAGACAACATCAAACGTGATATATGTTTTCCACAAAAACATCTGAGACATCAACACATATCACAAACTCGGGGATCCTCTTTGGGTATTGGTTTGGCGGTTTATAGCATGCGGCGTACACTACGCCCATCATAAGGAAGTGTCATAAGGATGAAGCGGATAATAAATGCATGGATTTAATGGGGAAACGCTCTTTTATGGGACATCAACTCCATGTGTTAACATTTTTATGGAACATCAATTCCATGCGTTAACGGTTTTATGGAACATCAATTCCATGCATTAACGTTACCATCTCCTCCCATTTACTCACCCATTTTTCTATTTATTAATAAGACCAGAGTATGTTTCACTTCGACTTGTATAAATAGGTCTTACCAATTTCCACCAAACAACAAGTTCATTCAGGAAAATATAACACTCAGAAAATACTTGCTATCTTTCTATTTGGTTAGCTTCCCACTTTCTGATACAAGTCGTAACACAACTACTCTTCCAAAATTAGCTATTCTGGTCTCATCACTTTCTTTGCTTCCCTCCCCAAAACCAACCCATTCTCCTCCACTTTGTGACCGAAGCAAGTCTGGAACGACCATTTCTTGGTTTAGGCCGGACTGGTACATATTGATCTCTCGAATCTAAAGTACTCCCTTGCAGTACATTGTTTGGGGTTTAAATTCGTTTCTCACCTACACACCCAAATTACTGAAATCAGCAGAAATAGTTTTCACCCACAAATAATTGGCGACCACGGTGGGAGATTGATCTATCGGTCCCAATATCTGTTTCAAAATCCGTTTCTCTAACTTAGGAGGATGGTCAGTTTTAGGAATGAATATGTTTCCTCAAGTTCCACTCAGGCGAACGACAATGTTTTTCTCCCCAACACAACGCCCAGCAACGCGATCGACGAAGGAATTCCAAGGCTGACTGACCTGGTGCGGGTTCCGAAGATTCACACCAAGAACATGGGTCTGATGAAAGATGCAATTAACCCCATACTTGACTTTCTCATCAACCTGACAGCAGAATTGAACATTTTACCTGCCCTAGAGACTCCAGAACTGGGGACTAACGTCCCGAACAATCACTCTCAAGTCAATAGATTCACTACTAACCAGAGACCTGTAGGCTAGGAAGCGTCCTCACTGGTAGAAATCTTATGTGAACTATTACATCTTTCAAAGGATCAACGGATGGAAATGTTCACCGCCATCAACCGAATAGCGTTAAGTGTGCCCTTGGTTCCTCCACGCTTAAAAGCAGCAAAAATTCCATATTTTTCCATCAATAATATCACGTTTACCGATAACAACATGATGGCAGAGGAAGGCCATAACCGTTCCCTACAAGTCACAGCCCACATCAAAGACGTGGAATTCAAAAGGGCTCTCATTGACACAGGAGCATCCTCCAACGTTGTTACCCTTCGGACACTCAGGACGGCCAAGGTACGATAGAACGAAGTTGTACGACAATCCACTACAATGACCGATTTTGAAGGCAACCAAACCAGCATATATGGGTACGTCAATTTGAATCTATTAGTAGGACTCGTCAATAAAAAGTAAGGTTCAAGGTAATCGAAAAGGAGCCAGATTACCACATGATACTGGAAGGCCATGGCTCCACGACAACAGAATCATTCCTTCATTGTATCACCAGTGCTTGAAAACCATGTTAAATAGAGAGGTCATTCGCATCACTGCATCATTATCTCCCTATGCGCCAATTGTGGCATGGAGATTTTTGAGCCAAAACAGGGCCCGCAGGTCACTTCCAACAAGGATCACCACACTCCACTACCAAAGTGGACGTACATTGAATAAAGTGATGGTCTTGCACAATTTTGTGGAGAAAACCGATCCCACATCACCTCTCTGAAAGAAAGACGCGCCCGCCTCCATCCACATAACCAAAGTTCGGCTCACACCAAGCGAGGAATGGTATTTATTACGGGTCAAGATGAAAAAGGGAAAACTGTATATCAGCCCTGCTATTAGCAATTAATAGGGGAGACTACCACACAATCTCTCCACCTAATGGAACGCAAACACAGTAACGAGCCGCGGGAAGAGGTAATTGATGCACCACGATAGCTGCAAGATGGGACCAACTCGACCATGGACGAACTTGAGGTTGTTAATGTCGGGAGTGAAGAATTTTCGCGACCCATCTCCATAATCTCAACTCTATGCACATATGAACGTGTAAAGTTGGTAGACCTCCTCAAGGAATATCAAGATGTATTTGAATGGACATACGAAGAAATGCCCGGCTTGGACGAGAAGCTAGTCACTCATCATTTACACGTGATACCCGGATCCAAACCGGACAAGCAGACCCTAAGACAATTCCGGCACGATGTGGAAGAACAGATTAGGGTAGAAGTCCAAAATCTACTAGCGGCTGGTTTTATCAAACCGATTCATCACCCCACCTGGTTGGCGAACATAGTTCCGGTGAAAAAGAAGAATGGCCAGATCAGATGATGTGTCGATTTTAGAGATTTGAACAAATGCTGCCCTAAAGATGACTTTCCGCTCCCCAATATTGACATGCTAGTAGACGCCACCAGTGGACATGGCATGTTCTCTTTCATGGATGGATACAGAGGTTATAACCAAATAAAGATGTACGAACATGATGCAAGTAAGACGGCTTTTCGAACTCCAATCGGATATTTCTACTAGACTATGGTGCCTTTCGGTTTGAAAAATGCTGGCGCCACATACCAACGCGTTATGACCACCATTTTTCACAATATGATGCACAATCAAGTTGAAGATTACGTAGATGACATAGTGGTCAAGTCAAAAACCCGGGCTGCCCACACAGGAATCATGCGGCAGGTATTCGAAAGATGTAGCGAATACAAACTAAAGATGAATCCATTAAAGTGTGCTTTTAGTGTCTCCTCAGGAAAATTCCTAGGCTTTCAGGTAACCGCCGAAGGGATTAAAGTTGACCCAGTTAAAACACAAGCCATCCTCACGATGCCACCACCGCAAAGTGTGAAAGAACTCCAGAGTTTCATAGGTAAAATAAACTACATTCGCCGCTTCATACCCGGATTAGCTCAACTGGTCGCTTCGTTTACCCACTTACTGAAGAAATGAGCGAGTGTTTTCTGGACCATACTACAACAAGAAGCATTCCAGAAGATTCAACAAATGTTATCTTCCCCAGCCGTCATGAAATCACCCGTGCAAGGAAGACCACTGCACCTCTACATTTCTTTTAGCGACACTGTTGTCGGAGCTCTCCTCGCCCAAGAAGATGACGAAGGGATTGAACACCCCATATACTACTTCAGTCGAACTTTAAAATATACCGAACTCAGGTATCCCAAAGAAGAAAAGGCGTGCCTGGATTTTGTCCATTCTATCCAGAAATTCAGGCATTACCTACTGTCTAATAAAGTGGTACTGATATCTAAATCCGATCATGTGAAATTCCTCCTCTCAAAACCGGCCCTGATAGGAAGGCTGGCCAAATGGCTCATCTAAATGTCAGAGTTTGACATAACATATGCTTCCCCGAGTGTCATCAAAGGACAAGCAGTTGCAGACTTGTTGGCAGTATTTCCGGAAGAAAATACCATGACATTACACAAGGACCTCCCTGGAGACTTTCCGGAAATCTCTTTCATCCAAGAAGAAACATGGTTACTATTCTTCAATGGCTCTGCTACTCCTAACAATGATACGGGAGGAGCCTGGGTAGTCTTAGTATCCCCAGTTGGTGAAGTATTCTCGCACTCCTTCAAGTTAAACTTCCCCTGTACCAACAATTCAGCGGAGTACGAAGCCTTTCTCATCAGACTATCCTTGGATAAATGAGCCGGAGCCACTCGTCTTGAAATAAGAGGGGACTCTAAACTGCTTGTCAACCAGGTAAATGGGGTATACACAAAAAATAAGTAACCCTAGCCCCATATAGATCCGAGGTGCAAAAACTGCTGAACTACTTCGCCCACGCAACCATAACCCATATTAGGCGCAGCGGCAACAAACACGCTGACTGCCTAGCCACGCTATCGTCGAAAATGCAATTTAAAGGCCTCGAGGATACCATGAAAGTAACGAGAAGAACCGTGGCTTCAACGTGGCTTTCACAACCCGAAGAAAATAAAGATGAAGACTGAAGAACACCAATTATCTGAGAACTTAACAGCTCACTTCTCCAGGGAAAAGTAAGTCTCAAAACCTTGAATAACTTCTTCATACTCCGAGGGGTACTATATTATCGAAATCCACACGGTTCCTTGTCAAGATGTATCGGAGAGGGAAAAGCACAACAACAAATAACCTCGTCCATGGTGAGATCTGCAGGCAAACGTTAGTGATAACACTATATCTCCATTTGCAACGCCTTGGATACTACTGGCCAAAAATGGAGGCCCAATCTCGGTTACTTCAAAGAACCTGTTCCAACTTCCAAGCGTTGCCGCATCAATTAGAAGTTTTCAACATTGGTCATGCTGGGGACTGGTAGGATCCATACATAAATTTCCTTCGTGATGGAATACTCCCCACTAATAAGAAGGATGCAGTCAAGATAAAACAAAGGTATGAGAGATTCGTATTCCATGAAGGAATCTTATATCGTAAAAGCTTTGGAGGAAGTCTGTTACGATGTTTGAAAAAAGTTGAAATCCCAATCATGTTGAAAGAGATACACGAAGGCGAACATCAAGGAAAGAGAAAATTATTTTTCCAGATACACGAGAAGTACTACTAGCCAACCATGGAGGATGACGCAGCTGCTTTTGTCCAGAGGTGAAAGACATGCCAAATTCACGGAAACCTTATCCATGTACCGTCGACTCCCCTGTATTCAATAAGCAGTTTGTGGCCCTTTCATAGCTGGGGACTCGAAATCTTTGGAAAGATCAGTCCTCCATCCTCAAAACATAAGGAGCACATAATAACAACAACCGAATATTTCACCAAATGGGTCGAAGCCATACCCTTGCGAGGGATAAACGGAGCCACAATCGCGGCATTTATTAAGGAGTACATTATCTGTCATTTTGGCGTGCCCAAAAATATTATCACCGACAATGGCACCCCTTTCACGAAAAAACAGGTACGAGAGTTACTCGAGGAATAAGAAATTAAGCAAGTCTTCTTCACTGTGTACTACACCCAAGGGAATGGGCAGGCTGAAAGCACCAACAAAACTTTAATTCGAATCCTCAGTCGGATAGTGCATGATAATCCTCGGACATGGCATGAGAAATTTCCAATGGCACTTTGGGCATACCGGACATCACCAAGAAGTTCTACCGGGGTCTCTCTCTATTCTCTCGTTTACGGCGCAGACGTTATCCTCCCAACGGAAGTTAAAATCTCATCAGCTAGGATTGCTGAAGCAAGCGGAGTCCGATGGAATGAAGCTGAAGCATTGAACGCCAAGGTCGCAGAATTGGACACTATAGATTCCAGAAGATCGAAGGTGGAAGAACATGCACAAGCATACAGAAATAGGGTTTCCAGAGCATATAACAAAACTGTGAAACCTCGAGTTTTTCAAGTGGGAGATTTGGTACTGAATACTTCCAAGGACATTCAGCAAGACGCGTCTGCACCAAAATTCTCCGCAAAGTGGGAAGGGCGGTATATAGTTTTGAAAGCGTACAATAGTGGATACTACAAGGTCATTAAAGAAGACGGAGGAAAACGGGAAGCGATCATCAATGGAAAGTGTCTTAAGGCATACTATGCCTGACCGGCGTCTCGCCCCCCGTTGTATCACAAGCATGGATAGCCAAGTATATTTCCACTTTCTTCCACATCCCAGATATCAAGTTTTTTATTTTCCTTTATTTGATTAAAGTAAATCAATAAAATTATCTTGTTCTTTCAAAAAAAAAAAAAAATACAAAAAAAAAGGGAAGAGAAAGAGCAAAAGCATGTTTGAAACCCAGAAAAGACCAAACATCTCACAACCACATAACTCATAAAATCTCATCCAAGAGATTGTAATTCCTAGAAAGCATCATCTTTAACCGCCTTTGATACCTTTCAGTCCCACTATTCAAGTTCCGGATTGACTCTTCCACCTTCTATGATTTTGCGGCCAAGGCTTTCTTCTCTTTCAGAATAGATTTCGTAGCAAAGACCATGCCAGCAAGAATACCGGCTTTGTCGACTTTCACAATCTCAAGACGATGTCGCAACCAATTAGCATTGAACCTCAAGGATTCATAGGTAGACACCATGCTCTCCCACTTTTGAATAGTTTCTTTCGCGACAGTACGGATAGACGTACTCTTCATTTCAACAACCATCGGAAAGATACAATTCACTATGAAAACTAAAGAAGACGAACAATATTGCACCACGGTCCTTGTGGAAATATGGCCATACATCCTCCATATCTTTGTGTAAAGACTCACGAATTCCCTTCGCATCAGAAATCTACCGACGTTTCGGTAGTTAGAGGATAGACACCTCATTCGGGTTCCGAACGACAAACCCGCATTGGGATACTCATGACAAGAAATTCCTAAGTCGGCGTTCTCCAGATCTTCAACGGCTGGTAGGATCGAGTTTGAAGAAAAAGGAGAAACAAAATCATATTCATCAATGATGGTAACACATGCTCCTACGGGATATCTCTACATAGAAGGGAAATTTGTTATTCATCAGCAAATAATGAAACACCTGTTGATAAATAAAAACATACTGGTATGATCTTCTTGACCCGAAGGACTCGGACGGGGAATTATTGCAAGATTCGAGCCTAGCGCGTTTGGCTGGAGAACCTGTCCGGCTCAAGGATGATTCACTTCTGATTGACATGATGAAGAAAGTTGGACTATACAAAAAACATCTTTGTTGAAAAACTGGGAAGACGACACAACTTCACCGGCGTAAATATTGTGGAAACCCTAAAGGAAGAAAGAGAAACACAGGCTGAATAGGCGGAACATGATGGCATCACAACCTGGAAATCAGCTTCAAATGAAACCCCTCATCAAAACCCCAATAAAAATCTAAGCGAGACAGGAGGATGTGTTACTTTAACGTTTGAAATAGGAAAGGACTCCCCATTTGAGTCGAGTAAGAGTCAATTGGGACCGCAAAGACAAATCACCACCACGCCGAGCCGTTCGTACACACTTCACCGAAACTGCACCGTACCATGACCGCACCGCGCCAAATTATCTGTTCCATTGTTGTGGCCTCATCATACCAAAACCGACTGCCATGCTTTGCATCTCCAAAACCGTCTGCCATGCTTTGCCGTCCACACGTGATTTACCTCACCAAGATGTCCGCGTCGTGACTTACCAATACAACATATCCGCCAAGTCAGCGTCATGATGTTCCCTAGCCCAATCAAGGTGATGTACAGTTAGACCAAGCCAGCAATTTTTGTCTCACCACACCACGGTCTTCATCCCCAGCACAATTTATGCAGGGCCTCTAACATGGGAGCACAAACACTCTTCACCTCTCGAAAAGGTTTGACGGATCTTCATGATCATCTTGCATGATATACGATTCGATTCTGTCCTTGTCTGTCACCATCTTATGCTTACCTCGCAACAACGCTCATGTTCCGAGCTAAGCAGGGGACTTAATGTTGATGGTGGTTTTTAGCTTAGGGTTAAAATCATAAAACCCTATCCAGACAATGACGTCACATGGCTTAAACGCATTTATTGTTAATATGTCTACGAAAAAATTACTAGGGTACTCTTTTTCTAATTAATTACTAATTAGGGTTTCAATAGGACAAAACCCTAATTCCCACGCCACATGTGCCAATGGAAACCATGCCAGCCACACCTACCGATCCAAGGCATGCCAACCATGCTAGCCGCACCCTTGTTCCAAGCGCAAACCGTGCCAGCCACTCCTACTGCGCCAAGGCATGCCAACCATGCTAGCCGCACCCCTGTGTCAATGGAAAACCGTGCCATCCACACCTACCGCGCCAAGGTATGCCAACCATGATAGCCGCACTACTGTGCCAATGGCAAACCATGCCAGACACATCTTCTCGCTAAAGCATGCCAACCATGCTTGTCATTCCACAACGTCATATACAATGCTGGTTGCCAAAACAAAAGCCTACAACAATCAACGACCATCTTTCCATCTAAGACGCAAATCCTAGCCGTCTAAGGTTACCAGATAACGCATGGTAACCTTTAACCCAAAACCCTAGATTTGTCACGCCAAACCCTTAACCCCACCATGCCAAGCCGAACCGCACCTTGCCTTGGCCCTAGACATGCTAGCTGCACCATGTGCCAACGGCATGCCAAATCCTTGTCCCCACCATGCCAAGCGCACCTAGCCACGCCACCGTGCTGGCCTTCCCTACGTGGCTACAAAAACAAAGGCGTGCGACAATCAACGGTCCCCCTTCAATCCCAGAAGCAAATCCTAGCCATCCAAGGTTACCAGACAACGCATGTAACCTTTGTCCCGAAAACCTATGTTTGGCCACGCTAAACCATGGCATGCCAACATAGCTGCGCCACCATGCTGGCCTTCCCTACGCGGCTACCAAAACAAAGGCGTGCGATGATAAATGGTCTCCCTTCAATCCCAAGAGAAAATCCTAGCCGTCCAAGGTTACCAGACAACACATGGTAACCTTTGACCCAAAACCCTAGTTTGGTCATGCCAAACTGCGCCAAGGCATACCATGCCCATGACATGCCAACCTAGCCGCGCCACCATGCTGGCCTTTACTATGCGGCCACCAACAAACGAAAGTGTGCGACGATCAACTGCTACCTTTCCTCTTAAGATGCAAAATCTCGACCGTCGAAGGTCACCAAGCTAGCAAGTCTCCCAAGATCAACTTGTTAGAAACATCAAACGTGCTACATATTTTCCACAAAAACATCTGAGACATCAACACATATCACAAACTAGGGGATCCTCTTTGGGTATTGGTTTGGCGGTTTACATCATGCGGCATACAATATGCCCGTCATAAGGAAGTGTCATAAGGATGAAGCGGTTAGTAAATACAGGGAATTAATGGTGAAACGCTCTTTTATGGGACATCAATTCCATGCGTTAACGTTTTTATGGAACATCAATTCCACGCGTTAACGGTTTTATGGAACATTAATTCCATGTGTTAACGTTACCACCTCCTCCCATTTACTCACCCATTTTTCCATTCCTTAATGAGACCAGAGTACGTTTCACTTCGACTTGTATAAATAGGTCTTACCTATTTTCACCGAATAACAAGTTCACTCAGGAGAATACAACACTCAGAAAATACTTGCTAGCTTTCTATTTGGTTAGCTTCCCACTTTATGATACAAGTCGTAACATAACTACTCTTCCAGAATCAGATATTCTGGTCTCATCACTTTCCTTGATTCCCTCCCCAAAACCAACCCATTCTCCTCCACTTTGTGACCGAAGCAAGTCTGGAACGGTCATTTCTTGGTTTAGGCCGGACTTGTACAGATTGATCTCTCGAATCTAAATTACTCCCTTGCAGTACATTGTTTAGGGTTTAAATTCTTTTCTCACCCACACACCCGAAATTACTGAAATCAACAGAAACAGTTTTCACCCACAAACACTAAGATATGGAAATCAATAAGAAAGATATCGATTGGAATTATCAGAAACTTGGTTTAACACTCGTGTTATTCGGAGCTTAGAGCTCCTCTATAAGCCTTGGACGTTAAGGTTCGTCTGTAAACCCTTTTATCTTATTTTGTCTCCATTATCTTTCATATTTTAACCATATTTATCCTTCTTCTTCATTGTCCATTTCCATTTTTTAACCATTATCTATCTCCATCACCATATCTCTTAGTGTAATCTTTACAAGTGGTATATCAGAGTTATGATATCTTGTATTGTGGGTAGAAGATCTTGCAATCATTGTTTCCCAAAAAAACTATCATTCTTATTTATTTCCGCCAAATCAGGGCAAAATTCTAAAAATAGATGCAAGAGTCGAGAGTAGGGCTGCACAAACTCGACCCAACCCTCCGACCCAATCCGTACCCGACCAAAAATACCCGCACCCGACCCAACCCACCAAGACATGGATCGACTATGGGTGAGGCACGCCATAACCCACCGTATGTTGGGTCGGTTGTGGGTAGAAACTTCCGTCACCCAAACCGACCCACCCACCCGCCCTACACTATTCCTACCCTTAGATTATGTAATTCTAACCTAGAATAAGTAATGTATGTAAGTTTTTTATTTTATTTTATTTTTTGTAAGTAATGTGCATTTTATGGTGGGTAACCCACCACCCACCCGACCCAACCCACTGTATAGTGGGTCGGGTGAAAACTCACCCACTGTATAGTTGGGTCAGTTGTGGGTGACAACTTATGTTACCCACCATCAGTGGGTTGGGTGGTGGGTGAGGCCAAACCCGACCCAACCCGACCCATGTGCAGCCCTAGTCGAGAGTATAGAAAAACTACATATGATCTAAAAAAAAAACAATAGATGAAAACCAAAAGGTGATTGTTGAAAAACAAATTTATCTTTTTGAAAAGTTTATTCCAGTACAGTAAAACATCTATAAAATAATAGGTTTGGGACCACCCAAATCCTATTATTTTAAAGAGATATTACTTAATCGATAAACTAATAATTTATTATTTTGTACATATAATAATAATCTAACATTATAATTCTTAATTTATTAATCTAACATATAAATTAATAATCTATATTAATTTAAAATATAATTCTTAATTTAAAATATTTCTTTTGGAAAAACGGGAATTTTCTTATTAAAAAAATGAAAATAAAGTATCTTAGGATAAATACCAAAATAGATTTTTAAAAGTGGAAAATATAGAAAAAGATTAAAAAAAAAATCATTAACGGAAATATTTTTAAAACGGCATGCATTTGTTTTTAAAATAATAAATCTTATTAGTTTCAATGAGAAAAAAAAAATTTATACAGAAAAGTTTTGTATTTAACATACAATTAACAATTTAGTTACAAACAATACAAGCTACTAAATCACTAGGATGTCTTATTATTTCTTTGATTTGAACTTCAGAGAAAAACAAACCAACATTGAATCATATTTTGAGAAAATTTAATGTGTATGAAAATTATTTTTTATTTTCTAATAAAATTATTATTTTATATAATATTTGGGACATATGGGCTAGATTGGAGGTGCTAGATTAGCAATTAAGTGTTGCAATTCAAAAAAAGAGTGTGGCAAAAAAGTTAACACTAGTTCTCTCTCCTACCAGTTTCTAGCATGTGAGAGCATGCTAGATAGTTACGTTGAATGATTTAGCGCTTGAAAAGACACATTTTCGCGGAATGGTTCAGCGCTGAGAGATTTATTTTTGATCTGACGGCTGAGATTTAAAGCACTGAATGGTTCATTGGTGGGCGGTGGTCCCAGTTGACGTGGACTGCTAATCTAGCTGCTAGATTAGCACTCCCATAAAGACTTAGGAGGTAGTCATGACTGCTAGACTAGCACCCCATAAGAACTAGCACTATGGTTGGCCTCATCCCTTCCCTATACCTCATATGTAGGGAAGGGATAGCAGAAGGAAGGCAGTCTCACTATGGTTGTCCTCATCCCTTCCCTTCTCTTTCCCTATACAACACACGTACTGAGTATCCGTATGAATAGTGTCAAACGGGTACTCAGTACCCGCATTTCTTTTTCAATAAAAATATATTTGTTTCAGTAAAAAAATAAATATATTAGAGTAAAAAACAATATATAATAGGTAAAAATAGAGTTTTAGTAAAAAGAAAGAGTGAAAAAAGAAAGTTTTAGGGTAAAATTATAAAAACTAAATACGGGTACTTAGTACCTGTGCAAAAAGCTACGCGTACTCAGTACGCATAAAGTGCAAAAAAATACGGGTACTGAGTACCCGTGTGATTTCCCTTCCCTACAAGGCTGAGTACCCCGTGTGATCTGTTCAACCTTATAGGGATGGTGGTGTGTATCCCTACTCGTGTAGGGATATGGGAGACCATAATGGTTGATTTTTTGGGATTTTGATGGAAATGGAGGGATATGGAAGGGATAACCCCTCTCATAGTGCTAGCTCTAAGACTAAGTCTAATGTTTAAGAAGAACTTTAGAAATGTATTATATTATAATTTTATCGAATTTATTATTTTAGCATTAAGGGTCTGAGACTGGAAATTTATATTATTTTAACGAGTCTATTATATTATCGAGTATTATTTTAAAAATGTTTTATTGTATTTAATTTGATGAAAAACGATCCAGAAAGTAATAGAAAAAAATTAATGAAGGTAAGGGTTCTTTTCAAGAACTTTTGCAAAATTGAAAGATGGTGTTAAATTAGTTTTTCCGAACTTCAAAGGAACAAATGATCCTACTTGTTGGTTATGTAGGGCCGAGAAAATTTTTTCTCTCCACAAAATTCCTAAAAGCTAACCAGTTCCTTATGTTTCTTATCATCTTAATGATGATGCACATATTTGGTACCAAATACTGAATCAAGAGATGATTTACGTCACTTGGGAAGATTTCAAATATGCATTGTCAAATCGCTATGGTCCGAATAATTTTCTAGATTTCTTCCGAGAACTAAGTAGGCTGCTGCGGACTGAAAGCATCGAAGACTATCAAAATCATTCGAATAGTTATTAGAAAAGTCTGGTTGACTACCAGAAGATCTAAGTTTGTTTGTTAGAGCGTTGCGAGAATCGATTTCGAAATGATGTGCGGGCAAATAAACCGGAAAAACAATGGGAATCAATTAGGCTGACACGTGTAGTAAATTTTAGCTGTGACATCTTATACTATAATAAAGAAAAGATCCCTTTTTGGGTGGTTTTGGTGTAGCATGACGGAATGTTTAAATTGACCCTCAAATAATCTTACTAATATAAATAAAAGAGTTAATTGTTTGGTGAAGCCTTTTCACATGACAACAATATCCCTATTAAATAAGTCTTCAATCAATGTTTGTATATTTACATGAATACCATTGTTTTAAAAATAGATCAAAAAAATTAAAACTTAGATATCTTCAAAAATATATATCGGATTTTTGTAAAATTAGTATATTTGGAAAGCTCTTTAAATTATCTACATAATGAGTACAAACAAGAATATTAAATTTTTATTTTAAGATTTTTTTTCTTCATTATTATCAAATTTGGTGTTGTTAAAAGAATCCAATTCAAGCATGTGCATCGCACATGGGGTATTACTAGTCTTGATCCTAGTTAGTAATTCTCCGAATCATTCCCGAATGATTCCCGAACGTATCCGAACTGACCGAATCCGAATGATACTTCCGAACTATTTGAACTCCGAACCTAGTTCCCGGATTATATGGACCTCACGAATGATTCGCGAACGTATCCGAACTAACCGAATCCGAATGATATTTCCGAACTAGAACTTCGAACCTAGTTCGCACCCAACCTCGCTCTCCCATAAGTAATTCTTTAATCAGAGTTTTTTTGCTTGGTTTTTGTTTGATTTTGAATATACTTTATATTTAAATACAATTATTCAGTTAAATTTTTTATTGATAGTTGTTTAACCAGTGTTTTATGTGTTAATTTTTGTTTAAAAATCTATAAACTCGTTTTATAATACATTTATGCGATTAAACTGTTTACTTCTTGTTAAATAATCACGCTAAAATGTTTTTTTCATCTTATAAATCATATACAAATAAAATTAGTCTCGTAATAAGATCATAATACTTATCAATTTATCATTTATGTAATCCGAATTTTAAGTGCCGAACTCACATTTATAAAACGAATATACACGCACGTATGCCGTTCGAACTCTGTCCAGAACAACGAACCGTTGACGGATTTTTGACCGAATCCGACCTATCCGAATCCGTATAATTATCGTACGTATGCCGTCCCGAACTACTACACGTACCCCGAATTGCTAACTAGGGTCTTGATTAAATAAATCAGCACCTCTTACCTCGAGCTTAGTGATATACAACTTCATCTTCTATCCCTATCAGTGAAATCTTTCGTTTTTACCCTCCGGAATGCCATTCTAGCCTCGTGCCACCTTTATCATTCAATTGGATTTGTCTGTCTTATGAAAATGAATTTACTTGAACGCACCGTGAACATTGCTAGATACATAGGTACAGGGACCTTGCCGAAAACTCAGTTTCATCGCCATAAGTTCAGATACATAGCACTTGATTTATTTATTTTCTTCTTGTTCTTTGACTTGTCTACAATTTTGATTATAGCCAAGAAATGGTTAATCATGGAGCATGGCTGCCTGCTATTGGATTAGTATAAGTTAACATGTGTGTGATCCATTACTCCATTTAACACGTGTGATATAGTCATAGTGCTAGTGGTTGATAACCATTTTTTAATAATCATCGTGCCGAGTGGCAATATTTATTATTAAAGCAGCGAAAATGGTGGAAACATAAATGAACAGAGAAAACAAGGCAACTGAGACTCTGAGAGAATCCATGGCAATTGATTATACTAGTGAGCTTGAAGTGGTAGAAGAATCGAATGGAAAACCAGAATATGGAATAAGAGGAGGAAGAGATGCAAAAGAAAGACATAAATTATTAGAAAGAGAACGAAGAAAATCAATGACACAATTATTCTCATCTCTTCATTCATTATTACCTAATTCAAAAACATTACGCAATGAACAATCAGTAATACTTGATACGCTTCTTAAGTACATACCGAAAGCTGCTGATCGTCTTCGTTCGCTGCAAACTTCAATAGATAATGCTTCATCCAGTACTACTACTTCGTCCGTTCTGTCAAATTCGAAGTTTTCTTCTCTTCCTGCATTTCAAGGTTCAGGCATTAAAAAGAACAAGGCTACATCTGCTGCAAGCACAGTAAGTGATTGTGATATCCGTATTGCACCCGTACCTTCTTCTTCGGTGGCGATACGAGTTCGAGGTGACCGAGTTAATGTTAATTTGGTTACTAAGAGCACTACTCCGCAGAATGTATTAATATCGGCAGATGTTTTAGATGAGCTTGAAAACCATCAACTTGAACTGGTTCGTTCAACACATTGTCGTGATGTAAATAAGGTTTTGCATCATTTTGAAACCAAGGTTTGTTACTTAACTAGCCAGACAGTAGTATTTATTTATTTTCGATTCGCCAAAAATGACACATTTGTAGAGTACGTTAATTCTGTTGACACATTGTTTGTTGTTTCCCATAGGTTTGTGATAGTTTGGAAAAATCTCCGGAAGAACTACAATCGAGGCTACAAGAACTAGCAAAGGAACTCCGGAAACCGAAGAAATCAAATTTACTGAAGAGAACATTTGGCCAAATTGAAGGATCAAATGGTCAATTTGGTCAATTTCTCTAGAACATTGTTGTTAACTTGGGCGACTGCAGCAGGTCTAACTACTGTACACGCCAATTTTCTAGCTTTTGGTTTTAAATTTTTGGGAATCCATCTTCTTTGTTAGAAATATTGTAATGTATCTCTTAAAATGCTTGTGTTTTCTATCTTGTTCCTGTAGATATTGTAAGTTCACTCTTATTTAATAGAATCTCCCATATCATACTTTCCAGCCTTTTCTGTCAGTTTAATATGTTAATCCAAATATTTAATTAATTAATTAAATCTTTTCCTTTATTATTGATTTACAAGTTCAAGTAATCCCAGCCAATGTAGTCAATATCGGAAATATCGGCATACCGGTCGAGCAGCGAGACACGATATTTCGGCCAATACCGGTGAAATATCGGCCAATATCAGCGAAATACCGGCCAATATCGGTAATATCGGCATCTCGGTGAAACACCGGTACCCGAAATATCGCCGATATTTCGGCCGGTACAAACGAAATTGACTACATTGATCCCAGCAAAAAAAAAAAAGTAATCTCGGCAAAACAAAAAAAAGTAATCTAAAAGCTGTAGTGGAAAAAAGTGACGTGAATAATGAAAAATGAGTGGTTGTAACTTGTAATTATGATTTCTTAATTGAATTTACTAACAAGGGGTAGTCAAACACGATTTCTATGGACTTTCGTAGATTTTTAATTTCGGTGACTTCTAGAGATTCTCTGAAAATCTAGATATTTCTAATGATTCTCTGAGAGAATTTTAGAGAGTCTTTGTGACTTGTGGAGACAAAAAATGAGATTTGCAGGGACAAAAAAAAAGAGACTTGTAGAAAGTTTATGTGATTTGTAGAGACAAAATTGTATAATATCCCATGATTAATTCCCTACAGTAATAATAAAAGTACCATGACCACCTAATGAAATATGTGTCAATTGTCAAAATAAATCGCACTAGCACTGCTGTCCTATGCCTAAATTTTCATTCACTTTCTTCCGGTTGTCCCACATTTTATTTTTTATGCGGAGAAAAAAATCATAACTTCTAAAATATATTTTTTAAAATCACAAAGACTCACATACCCGATTTTAAAATATATATTCTCCAATTTAAAAAATCACATTATTCTACATTTTGTCTTGATTACCCCTTTCCAAGTGGCCTTTAAGTGTAATAAGGCGCAAGGAGATAAAAAAATAGTTCACTCCCAAAACCCAAAAATTTCCAAATTTCCAAGTCTCTAGAAATATCACCTCTTGAGGAGAGATTTCTACCATGCCTATTTTTAAGAAAAAGTCTCTCCAAATCTCTGAAAACAACAAATCAATGACTTTCAATTCTCCGTCGAATAATAGGAGCGTTGGAGTAACTCTTATGAAATCCTAATCCAATAACATGGAGTTTCAGAGAATTTAAATGACTTAAAAAAAGTCTCTAACCAATAACAAGAGACATTAAGAAACTCTCCAAAAGTCTCTATAGACTAACAATAGATTTGAAAACTCCCCAGAAGTCATTCAAAATCTTATTTGACTAACCCCTGTAACGTTTTCCGTACTCTGCTCTGGCTGCATTTGAAAATGCGTCATTTCAGTTACACGTAGAAAATCTCATTAGGTTGACTGACATCACCAACGGTTAAAAACTGTATACATAAGTAACCGGGGCAGTCAACTTGTTTATGCTCAAAATTCTCTAAATGGGGGATTGGTTTCATTTTTAGAGATTCAAAACATAAATTTGTTTATGCTCAGTCAACTTATTTAGTATGTTTTTCTGCAGAAGAAACAGAGACTCGAGCAATTAGAGATGCTTTGATGGTGGCTTTGGAGAAAAGACTTGATCAAATCATTGTTGAGAGTGATGCTTCATTTTGGAGCAAATTAACAAGAAGACCTTCATGAGAGATCAGCGAACCCATTGTTTGTTACAGAATATTAAAACCTTAATTTCTAAGTTTAAGTTTATATCCTTTGTATTTGTTAACCGTTTTGCAAACGGAGTTGTTCATGATCTAGCTCAATGGGCTAAAACTAATGTCAAAAAAAAAAAAAAAAAAAAAAAGTAACCGGGGCATGAAGGAAGGCTTTCCGTCTTGTTTTCTGAATCAGTGATAAATCAGTTATGCAGAACAGGAGTTAGCAATAATTTGGGGGTAGAGGAAGCGATATTAGTCCCCACGGAGCAAGAAATGGCCATAGTTCTATACAGGGAATTTAATGCTCAAATTTTGCACACATGAAAAGATGGTACTCCATTGGAGACATAGACATATGGGTCAATAACACATTACGAAATTGGACTCACTGTTTGTTACCTTAAATAACATTGTACACTGCTAGTAATCGAAAATGCTAGTCTTCCTCCACCCATGTCCACTAACCATTTCCACCACGATGCATGATGGTAGTGGTATGATGCCGCACACGTGCAAGGATGGTAGTGGTGTTCTCCGCTTTCAGTTGATTAGAACTTTTAGCATAAATTTCGTAGTATTGCACTCACTCTTCGCAACATTTTCATCAACAATAGGAAGATGACACACCCAAAATAACATGAATTTTATATGACATGTGTTGAGTATAGTCCCCATATCACCTAGATTTTATGGATTTGTGAAATGTATAGGTTTTGGGGCATTTTAACCTTGGAAGCCGATTTTTTAAATTAGTTAGGTTCATGGGAAAGTGGTGATCACTGCATCAGTACTTCAACAATATCAATTCTTCTGAACAGCTCGTCAACAAACTCTTTCACCCCTTCAAGAGGCTTAAGACAGGGAGATGCTCTGTCTCCTTACATTTTCATAATTTGTATGGAAGCTTTTAGTAGGATGCTTCAATTAGCTGCAAACAAGAAGATGATTCTTCCAATAAAGCCAGCACCAAAAGGCCCAGAAATCTCACATTTATTTTTTGCAAATGACGGCATTCTCTTCACCAAAGCCTCTGGTTCTGGTAAATCAGTTGAGAACATGAAGTTGTGCAACCAATTTTGTGAAGTTTCTGTTCAAATGATAAGTCTCAATAAATCAAGTATTCACTTCAGTAAGCATCTTAGTAAGGGAGCTAAAGAAGACATTGCTTCTATGCTGAATATGAAGGTCATGCCTCTTAAGGAAAAATATCTGGGTATAAATTTATTTGTGGGGAGAAATAAACAACAATGCTGTGAAGAAACTATGAATAAAATGAATTTTAGACTGCAAGCTTGGCAAGGAGAACTTGTAAATCAGGCAGGTAAAAAAGCACACAGATTCAATCCACTCTTAGTTCTATGGTTCAGTACCAGATGGGATGTATGCACATGCCAGATAACACAGTAAAGAAGATTGATGTTGTTCAAAGGGATTATTGGTGGAACAAAGTTAATGCAAGGGGTTTTCATCCAATTTCCTGAAAATAAATAAGCAAACTAAAAGAGATGGAGGTCTAGGATTCAAGAACACAAGATGCTTTAATGAAGCTTTTCTCACAAAATTGGCTTGGAAATTGGTTAATAAAAAAGATGTTGAACTGGTTAAACTTTTGCAAGCAAGATACTTCAGAAATGTTGATCCTCTTCAAGACAAGATTAAAAAGAAGGGAACTTGGATTTGGAGAATTATTCAAAGGGGCTTAAAATGGGTCAAAAGATATCATATATGGGAAGTGGGAGATGGCTCAAAAATAAAAGTTGGTGAGAGTAATTGGTTTGGTAATATAAAAGATAAAAACTACATGAACCAAGTTTAGATAGAAAATGGAAATGAAGATGGCAGAGTTCAAGAGCTGATAAACAAGGTTAATAATTCTTGGAACAAAGAGAAACTGCAAAAGATTTTTACTCATTTTCAAATTGAGTAGGATTCTCAGACAAGCTCAGATGGTCTCTTACAAAAACTGGAGATTTTACAGTCAATTCAGTCTATAGAGAAATTCTAGCAGAAAACTATGTTGAAGATCACAATCCTATGCAGTCGAAAATGTGGCTTCAAATCTGGCATCTTCAAATTCCCATAAGTGTCAGTTATTCTTACGGAAAATTACAAGGAATATACTTCCAGTAGCTGAGAAAATTTCTTCCCTCTGCAAGAATGGAAGATTATAATTGCCAACTCTGCAATCAAGTTTGGAAACAAATGAACACTTTGTTCTCCAGTGTCCCTTTTCAAAAGTTGTTTGGCTGGAAGTTTCGATAAGCATTCTCAATAATGCTCAATTTTCACCTCATATAAACCACACATTCTCTAAAATAAAAGTGTCTAATTTTAAAGGTCACATCACGCACAAGTCAAGCCTAATTCGAGATATACGGGTGGTGCATGTGCAGAGTTTGGTGTGCTGGTATTCCGTAACCAGTGGACCGACCATGAGCATTTAATAGGCATTAGTTATCTGGTAGAAACTCCATTTGAAATTATGACGAAATTGCTTATGTACTAATGCAGGCTTGGAGTGACTTCACACAGAATTTATATATACCAGAGAACTTTTGTGACTAAGATTCTCTTTATGTTTTTGACTAGTCTGAATTATTAACTCTTGTCTTGTATCTTGACTCTTCGGTACATTGAATATTCGTCGGCAAATTTTCATCAATTGAATGTCGTCCACATTTACCAGCCATCAGTAAACCCACTTGTCAGGCACAAAATATCTCTAGTCATTAGCTTGTAGTTTGGAGATGTTGCAGTGGCAAGGCGAAGGAGATGGAAGTGCAAATGAGTTTGGTGTGCGTGTGATGTGTATTTAAAAGAAAATGGAGGTGTGAAATGGAGGTTATGCATCTACCAAATTTGTTGCATCACTTGTTATGCATTCTCGAAATTGATTGTATAACACGTTCTACGGATTTTTTTCTTTTTGCATAACTTGTTATGCAGTCTAGAAAATGGTTACATAACATGTTATGCAGCTATGTTTTTCTTAGTATTGAAACCAACAAAAAATAAGGTTGCATAACTTGTCATGCACCTATAATAATAGCTACATAACATGTTATGCAGTCGTGAAAATGGATGCATAACCCGTTATGCATCCGAAAATATGACTGCATAATGCATTATGCATCGAGAAATTATTGCACAATCTTTTATGCATCGAGAAAATAGATGCATAACATGATATGCATTCGTAAATATGGATGCATACTGCATTATGCATCAATTTTTTATGTACGCACTAAAATGAACCAAAACAATTGTCACATAACTTGTTATAGATGCATAATTTGTTATGCAATCGAGAAAATGGTTGCATAATTCTTTATGCGTCTGCATAATGTGTTATGCATTGTTTTTGGTGGCTGCATAATGGTTATGTAGTCAATTTTCGAAATTTTGCCTAAAATGAAGATCACCTCCAATATTTTCGTGAAAAACAAAAATTTGATGTTGTTGTTTGTACTCGTTGCGTAGCTCTCTTAAAAAGGTTTTCAACGATATAAAATTTGTAAATTCCAAGGCGCGGATTTCTAGATATGTTATATCCAAGTTGCATTGCCAATTATACCCCGGAAAAATTAGGATGCATAACAAGTTATCCCTGAAAAAACAGTATGCATAACACGTAATGCAGATGCATAAATCATCATGCAGACATGTTTTAATAATTTCGGATAACTTTGGGTGTCACAGAAATATTTATGGGTGTCACGGTATCCAAAATTAATTGTGGGCTTAACAATGAGAATATTTTTTTTTTTTTTTTTATCTCCCCCTAATTTTCCCTTAAAAAAAAGTAGCTAAGGCGATTAAGAACTTCAGACCAGACGCGCAGACTCATGAACATGAACCAACTAAGCACAAAATCATTGAACCAAATGATCTCTAACTGCTCCATGCTTTCCAACCAAGCAAATTGAGGTACCTTATGCTAGCTTGTGGGCTTCATCGAAATTCTCTCAACTCGTCTTGGTGAGAAATTTCAAATGAATCATTTATGAAACTCAATGAGATGAAGTCCTTCCGAGATCAAGAAAGGTACACTCTTCACGAATCCAGCTGCATCGGCTAAATCGTTAAATTCCGAAACTGTTCGCTCTTTACCGCCTGGATTCAGAGCCATCATAATCAAATCAGAGTTCAACGCGTTGAACGACTCCGCACTGTTGACAAGTCTGTCGGGAACAACAAACTCAATTATCATAACTTTTCCACCCACTTGTAACGAATCCCAGCAGTTCTTCAACAACTTCACGCAACGTTCGTCGTCATAATCGTGAAGTATCCACTGCATATCATATTGACCACTGTGAATATCAATTCATATATAGGAGGAGCTTTAAAAATATTTGAGTTTGCTTACTTTGAGCAACATGTTTTGAGCCTTCGGGACTACTTCAAACATGTCTCCTTCAACATGCTCCACACCTGCACGCACCATCACTCCATGTTCAGTGTCAGCAGTTTCATGCATTATTTGTCACACATATACTCCCTCCGTTTTTGGAAAAGTGATATTTTCATCTTTTCCATTCTGCCTAAAATATATCAGATTAAAAAGTGAAAGTGCCGCTTTTTTTTTTTGAAACGGAGGAAGTATATGCATATTGAGAGTGAGAGAATTTCACCTGGGTATTGAGGAGCAACAGAAATGACATGAGGCAAGTCGAAGTTGATACCACGAACGGAACGGTATTTCGAGACAATCTTACTGATAGAAGTACCGGTACCGCCACCTACATCTAACAACTCTTTCATCCCAGAAAACCCATCGTAATGCTTAAAAACAGCTTCGAAAACAACTACAGAGAAAGCTCCCATTCCCTCATTGAAAACCTTATTCAATCTTGGTTCTTTACAAGCATACTCGAAGATACTAGTACCATGAGCAGCATCAAACGGCACGACATCTTTCTCCATAACCATCTCTTTCAGTTTGAAGAAACTATCAACGATAACCTTATCAGATTGCAACACCAGGAGTGGTACTAGCGAAATTTCGTCTTCTTCTCGAGGCACTAAACAATACGATGCACTCGTTAATCCATACACTCTCTCCGGCACTACTGCATGATCTCCGGTTCCTCCATTATTCTGATTAACATGGCAATGACCACCGCTGCTCATTAATCTAGTAGAGACGGAAAGAATGGAACTTGCGCCGAGTAAACGGAGAATCCTATCTAAATACATAGCTGCATCAGGATTACCGGATGCCTTCGGAATTTTCGAGACTAATTCAGAAGCTGAAACCTTTGCGTCGAGCCCGAATTTTGAGATAAGCTGGAACACGTTTAGCTCCATTGCTGCTCTCAGTGCCATTGGAATACATATTAACTTGCCTAAGTTTGCATTTTCAGAAAGGTAAGAGACTTCATCGTGGTAATCAGTAGCAGAAGCAGCAGTAGATGATGCGTGATGTTCTTGACCATGACCATTCCCATTCATAGTCATCTTAATTTAGTTACTCCTGTTTTTTCTGATGATATTGATCAAGTTATGGTAGTTTTGTATCTGTGTAATTTGTTAGAATGATTTTATTGTACATGGTGCGGATACGTACTTATAGATTATATTAGTGCACCACGCCAGCAGACAAAGCTAGAGAGAGGTAGTGGATAGTTCCTATGTTAGAAAACAATTTGTCTAATAAAAAACTACTAGCTTCCGGAGACACCAATAACGCCAACCATAATTAACGCCAATATTTGGCACATTTTCTTTCGTCCAGTTAGGCATATGCCAGATATATATACTTGAGTCCCGCGCTCATGGTTCAACCTAAAAGTGTGGGAGCAATGGACTTGTAAAATATAGGTATGAGTGAAAAAAATATAAGAAAAATTAATCATTTATACTCTTTAATTCAACCTTTATTCTTTCTTTGAGTCATGCTGTAACGAGGTCAGTCTCGTGACAATATCTGTAAGGATGCATCTTCTGACCGTTGGATATTAATATCCTTGATATATTTGAATCTCAAGGAAAAATTTAAGTAATTAAAATGTTTTTCTTATTTACATCCCTTAATTTAATTTTATTTCATTTTTTCCACCCCAAACCCGTTCTTTCTAGTTTCCTAAACATAGAAACATAGCTAGGTTAATTATGTATTTTTTTTTCTCTAGCAACGAAACAGAATTGACTTTGTTTGATGATAATAGCTTTGGAAGAACTAATCATGAGCTTTCTAATCGTGCTTAAGAGACCGTACAAAGATAGTTCGTCTTTTTTCTCTTATTTGATACGTGTAAACAACTATGCCAACGTAAAAAGATAGCTCAGAAAAAACATGCTCGAAAGTTATGATCAATTGTGTAGCTAAGAAAGTTATGATCAATTGTGTCTTTGTGGTGCTAAGAAAGTTATGATCAATTGTGTCTTTGTGGTGCTTCTTCTTCTTATTATATCCTCTTTTTGAAAGTTATGATCAATTAAGATTTAGACCCGAGAGTTCGAACTGCATAAGACAAGGAATTAAGTTGCGATCAATGCACTCTCACGTCACTAGCACAGTGTTTCTGTGTAATTGTTAGTTTTGATCATATGTTTTCTAAAACATCACTCAACAAAATGGACAAAGTTGTTGATAGTTTTCCATCCATGGTGGGTTCATTTAAAGTCCTTTCAATCTTGTTTTTCCAACCACTCGTCACCAAATATAATCATCTTGATTCTCCTTCGGTGATGGAAATTAAGAACAAACGTTTCTAGGTTTAAGAAACCGAAAGAATAAAAATGGAGATTATTGGATTGAATATGTTAAACAGGGGTAAATGGAAATAAAACTAAATAAACCGGTATATAAAAAGAAAAGAAAATAATAAAAATATTTAAAATATTTAAATATTTAACATTAATATTTTAAACGAAAAAATAATATACTATTTTTTCTTTAAGAGAGAACAGAAGCCTTGGTGGGTAGCCTGGCGAGTATATCTTGCTTTAAATATTATCTCGAGATGCGAGTATATCTTGGATATAATATCTAAGGGTCTAAAAGTGCACCCTTAAAGATGTTGTCACGAGGGTAACCTCGTTACAGCAGGACTCTTTTTTTGATCATATCCTTTTCTCTCTCCTTTTTTTTTATAATTTTAAATTAATCGCGAGAAAAGTCATAATTTTCGGAATATAAATCGGATTTTAATGAAATTTATATTTTTGGAAAGGGCTCGAAAATCTCTACAAAACAATATCTATTGTTATATAAAATTCGGAAAAAAAAATATTAACGCACACCGACTATGTATTATGCACCCAGGTGCAACCTGACCAAAATTTATTTCCTATAAGAATATGCATTATGCACCCAGGTGCAACTTGGACAAAATTTATTGCATATGAAATATGTATTATGCACCCAGGCCAAAATTTATTTTCTATAATAATACAAATTATGCACCCAGGTGAAACCAGGCCAAAATATTTTTCCTATAGGATTCAGAAAAATATACATTATGCACTTAGGTACACCTGGGAAAAACCTATTTCCTTGCATCATGCACTCGGGTGCATCTTGTGTATTTCGGAGATAAATATACTGATCACCTGCAATATAATATGCACAACCAAAATCATTAGTATATGATCTCGAGCGATGAATCCACCACAATTACCATCACATTCACTTTCAACACATCAACCAAAAACAAGTATTAAAGAAGAAAATAAGAGGAACAACTAAAAAAATCAAAAAATAAACATTATGCACTCGGGTGCAACCTGACCAAACTAAATTACTCTGTCAGAATATACAATATGCATTCTGCTGCATCTTGTACAACCTGACCGCTTCCATGCCAAATTCAAGCCTATTTACGAGTCCTCCTCTGCATATTCCAATCATTCATCTAATCATACATTTAAACTCAATGAACTCAAACCATTTCATTCATCTATCAGCATTAACATCTTCTAATCATTCTAATTAGCTTCGAAATTATCAACAATATTTTTTACTTCATTTGCTCGACACATTTACAACATTACCAACTCTCTGTTGCTGGTTGTTCCTAGACCACTGCATCATGTTCTTATTCATTTACATCATCAGTACTTTTATGCAAAGCAACAACTTTACGAAGTACTGACACTGCATTTGCAGCTAGTTTGAACACCACTATTTCCTTCTTCTTCCAACTAAAAGTAACCACCACCACTGATGCATGGCATCAACTGCATCCTCCACCTCAACTGCAGCTTCTCAACCCTTGTAACTTCATCCTCATCTCAACTCCAAACCCCACTCAAAATTATCCACTTTATTTATTTCTTGACATCAACAATACCACCAAGTCAATCCCATTCATTCATCACCATCCCTGTAAACCATTCAAACCCATTTATAGCAGAAACCCATGTCTAATCTCTTCCATCCACTTCTCAATTCACGGCTACACCTTTAACAGACCATAACACCCAATTTCTCATATACAACAGCACCCAATTTCTCATATACAACATAACCCCTTTCTTCTTTCTCGTGGTTCTCATATTGAGCTCAATCCCCAAATTCCACTTCAAATCCAAACCCTAACTCCTTCCGTTAATCGCACTATCCAAATCACCGGCAGAATTAAAGGAAACCCATCTACAATTCACTTCCTCAATAATCTGAAATGATAAAAATAAAGACATACCTGATTACTCGACTACTTGCTCACAATCACAACCCCCTCCTTTAATTTCATATCTCACAGTTACCACCAGCACCACCCTCCTTCATCACCACTAACCAGCAAACACTCTTAACAATTATTTTTTCGAATCAAATTGGTATGAAGTAAAATTGGAACTGAAAAAATTGTTCTTCAATTTCAATTCCAATCCACACCAATTTAGTCTTCGTTATCAACAACAGCAGCAGAAACTTCATTGATTTGATTTAATTAGACCTAGAAACCAATTGATGAAGTTAAGTAGATCAATCTTTGTTCAACTGGAGGGGGTGGAGGAGAAAACTGGTTAGAAGCATGTTTCAATGGAGGTTCGAGGTGAGACTAAATAAGAAGAGAAAGGATTTTTCAGTCTATTGTCCAAAAAATAAGTTGCAATAATCGGCTGATATATCCATTTTGGTTATTGAAAAAGTATATTGAAGGTTCTTGGTTATATGACCGAGAGTCAAATATTGAATGTCTTTTACGCAAGAATTTCAAATCCAAGGGCTATTGAACCAAAAAACTGACGATCGTAACCGTCCTCACGGATTAGAGATATAATACAGTGGCATCCATGATGTGGATCATATGTACATATTGAAATCACAAAATTGGTTAAAAATACCAAATTCAAAATTTCCTGGGTGAAATGGACAGTTAGATTTAGATACTGTTTAAATGGACAAAAATTTAAAAATAGGCAGGATGTAACCAGTTTCATCCTGCCCATTTTCAAATATTTTCTTATTTTTATTTTACACAGGATGCATCCAGTTTCATCCTTGCTATTTTTTAAGTTTAAGCTAGGGCTGTCAACGGGTCCGGGTCCACCCGGGTAGTACATGGCCCAGAACCGGACTCAAGCATATCGGCAATCGGTTAGGGTCCTAACGGTTTCGGTCCGGTTTCATAATGTGTTGGCCCTTAACCAGGACGTTTAAAGTCCCTGACACCGTTAGGTATTAAAAAAACTATTAAAATCTTAATTTCTTTCTCTTTTTAACTTGAATATAAATTATTTTTATAAAAATTTATTATTATTTCTTTATTAATGTACTAAATAAATATTAAATGTAAGAAAAAATTCAAAAATCAAAAAAATTCAAAGCCGAAACTAGCAAAAATACCTATAATTTTGCTAAAAAAATGATCAAAAGGTTAAATAAGCGAACCCGACGGGTATTACCCGTTTGGACCGTTAACATTCGGGTCCAATCGGGTAATACCGTCGGTCCTAAGTTGCTAATGAGTCCAACTTTAGGATTTTAGTAACCGGACCGATTTATCGGGTCGATTAAATAACAGTACCCATTGACAGCCTTAGTTTAAGCCAGGATGAAACCAGTTTCATCCTTGCTAATTTTCTTTTGTCCATTTCACCCATAAAATTTTTTACTCGTCCATTTGAACCGTGTTTTAAAAAATTTTGGACAAATGACCCATTTTCCGTATTGAAATTGACTGTCACTGACTCACTGGTCATTACAGGTCAAATAGGAAAGATTCATATCTAATCAAGGTAATATATCGTCTTTGATCATATTTGTATATTTTTAATGTACTGGATAGGCAGGGGCGGAGCTAGTGTATAGCAAGGGTGTGCAATTGCACACCCTTCCGAACTAGCTCCAAAGCCTAATTTAGCCCAATTTTTTCAAATTTTTGGGTTTTAAGCCTATTTTATCATAGTTGCACCCCTATTTTATCATAGTTGCACCCCCTAAAATTTTTTGGGGTTTTTTGCTCCCCTTAGTTAGATTTCTGGCTCCGCCCCTGTGGATAGGTTAAAGAAAAATGATTGAATTATCGTATCGGTTTAACGGAACAAATTAAATTTACAAAAAGGACCAATGTAAATGTTGAAAACAGATAACAATCCTTTTTTTCCCAAGCTAATGATGATATATGTATGCAAGCTCTAGTGTTCAATACTCCGTATCAGTATCTGGTCGTATTTTTGTGCATCGGCGGTACAAAACTAATGCTCAGGAATAAAAAAGAATAAGACCAGTATGAATGGATAATATTCTTATTAATATCGAAGCCTAAAAGTCTAATTAACCTCGAAAACCAGTCAGTACGGTTTGATATCATATCAAAATCAATGGACCAAACTAATCTTGAAAATTGGCTTGCAAAACTAGGATTGCCTGGTTTTCATGTTTACAAAGAAGCAAATCAACTTGCGGATGCTTTAGCGAACTTTGATGCTGATAAGACTCAAGCACTCGGTTGCTCGGCTACAAAACATATATGGCTAGATATGCACTCCCAATTTCTTAATAGTCTTGTAATTCATGACCAACTTGGCTTGACTTTCCAACGTGTTCTTAGGCTCGCTTAGTTTGGTTTCAAAAAAAAAAAAAAAAAATACCAGAGTTTACCTTCTCATGGAAGCTTTTTTTTTTTCTTTTTTTTCTTTTTTTTTTTAACGTGACCCAAAAAAGAATTAAGATTAAAATATTTTAAATAATTTCCACTTGCCTACGTCCCAAGGATGTCGTCTTTAGGACATGTGCGGCGGCTACGGTGTTTTTCATTTTTGGAGTGTGGCCGCCACAATAGAACAATGTGCCGCCGTCGGCCATATATAGGCAAAGGAAAAGCTAAAAATCACGGACACCTCGTGAGCCTGATCAGCATCCTGGAGATGTGTAATGGTTTGATGTCCTTTCATCGCACTAAATCTCATACATGAAAAAGCGCAGAATGATTAGGTGTATATAGGGAGTAAGTATGTTGTATACACATCAACCACGATTAGCAACATTGTATTACTAGAACACCGTTGTCCTGGTGGGGAGGACCGACCGAATAGATGACAAATAGGTTTAAAAAAAAAAAAAAAACTTTTCTGAAATGGTGGGAGTACACCGTTTTATTAGTGTAGAACTCCCTAAAGTAGAAATGCCCAACCATGTTAAGAGGGTAATGGTGCTTAACTAACTAAAAATTAGTTGATATAAACCAAAATATGCAAAACAACATCGAAGTATGATTTCATTATAAGACATAATGTGTTATGCATCATTTGTGAGGGTTTGTATAGTGGCTATGTATTCAATTTTCAAAACTCATGTTTAATAGGATAAGCATTTACGAATTTTCCGTAAAACCTCTAAATTTGATATTGTTGTTTGTACCCATTGTGTAGATCTTTTTAAAATCTTTCCAACGGAATAAAATTTGTAAAATTTTGAGGCACGGATTTTTGGATATGTTATCTTCTAGTTTGTTTTTCAATTACATCCCTGAAAAAATACGATACATAAGGAAAAATAGGATACATAAGGAATTATGTGAAAAGGCTTCACCAAATCCAATATTTTTATCAAATTATAAATTTGTGTTAGGGTTCATTTTACCAAAAAGTGACCATAAAAGGGACTGCCTCTCTTCAGGCCCTCCGTTCGGTCGGCCCAATACTCGTGGGCCGTGAAATATGTAACTTGCTTTTGATTTTCAAGAATCTAATCATATACTATTTCAGTGGTTCTCTACGGATCGCTAGAAAAGATCAGGTAAAAACCGCCCTGTCACATGATTTTATGATTTTAAATACATAGCCATCACGCACGTAATAATGTCTTATCAAAGGAAAACCACCCTACGCAAGTACGCAGTGAGCAAACTCAAGAGCATGATGCGCGATACCCGCAAGTGACGCAACCTGTAACTAACACCACAAGAAAATTGTCATTTACTGCGGCCAAAAGACAAACGTCACCATATATGATGGTGAAGGAAAGCAGCCGCATGTTGTTCTATTTTTAAACATTTCAATCAACTTGATTTCGGTGACAAATGAGATGAGACGAGAGTTGCCAGAAAAGATGAAATAGAAAATTGATTTTTTTGAACTATCTTGTAACTTTTAAGCTTCTTTGTCTGCAATTTCAAGCCGCCTCAAATCATTGGCATTATTATTGAGAGAAATTAAAAGAAATTTTTAAACGAAAAAACCAGGATCAGATGACGCTCATGTTTCTTTTTTCTTATTCTTTTTGATAAGCGATAACGATAATGTTGTTTCTCTATAATTAAACTGAGGATCATATAAGCCAAGCAGTAGTGGGTTGAGAAAGTGTACTATGTTTGCATTATTGTGGGTCACTTGTTACGTAGAAGTTCCGGACGCATAGATCAATTGAACCTAAGGAGCTCAGCTGACGTTCACTAACTACTGTCCAAACTTCAGGCTGCATTATCTTTCAATGCATTTGGTCTATGCTAACTCCAACCAAGTGAGCATGGTCCTTTCCGAGAACTATGTATGGTCTTGCTCATTGTTTGCAGTTAAGTCATTTATCCATTACAGGTAAGAAGCTACGATTATTACTTATTAATACCGGCTGCAGCTAGTTGGGTCTTGTAGAAGGAAATAAATGCCAGAATTACTCTTTCAAGACATATGGCGACTTGGGGATAAACTTTTTTGGTTCTCTTCACAATTAGGAAATCTCATTTGCTTAATGTAATTTTTGGTTTGTTTTCCTTTGGCTACTGCCTGTACCTTCGTAAATTCTCTTTCTCGCAGAAATCAAAAAAACAAAAACAAAAACAATCAAGCATATCTAAACAGTCTAAGATGACTGAGTTTGTTGTATGCTTCACAGGAAGGTAATGAAGAATATTTTAGGGTGAACCACACTCTCGAAAATAGCCTGGTACACTAGAAAAACTAAATAATAAGAAGGGGTTTTGCAAGGCAACCATTTTCCTGTTATATCTATCATCACCCTGTTTTAATAGATAATTTTTTTATTAACAAGAGACCCCCTCTTAAACGCACGCATATATTGACCTGATATATGTTTTACCTTTGTAGGATTAGCTGGTAGCTAGTGTTTTCGTAGCTGGAAAAATGACTCCCAGAGCAGCGAGTAAGGTATGCATAAAAAGGTGTGTGGCGATAACTAACATTTCTTCATCCGAATACTTTTTACATGACTTTTGCTAGTACGATGTAGTCACTTTCATAGCTGATAATGACTTTTGCTAGGCTGTCATTTTCAAATCAAAAATGTTAGTACGATGTAGTCACTTGATCGGGTTATCCGGGCACGTTGTATATTGTAAGAGCATGTTTGTTTACTGCTAACTCGGGGTCTGGATCTGACTCGGTCCGAGTTAGATGTCAGACCGCTTGTTTTTTATTTTGAGTTAGATCTGACTCAAGATTTGAGTTAGATCTGACTCAAGATTTGAGTCAGACCTAACCCTTGACTCGGACCCGTTTGAGTCGGATAATAAAATACCCCTGATTCATGGGAACAAACCATTGCTCATATTTTTGAGTCAGATGATTCAGATCTGACTCAAAAAACAAACATATTGAGTCATATCCAGATAATTCGGGGTGATTTCAGTCAGATCCAGACAAGCCGGGTAAGTCAGGAGAAAACAAACATGCTCTAAGTTTTGTAGACCCGTTAGTTTTACAGCAATTTGCATTACAAAATGTTAGGCATCCGGGAGGAAATCCTGAGAGAGAGGGTGCTCGTTTATGCCCAGCATATATGCAAACATTTCAAGGAAACGGCCGTTCAAATTTAAACATCTTATTGAACAGTTAATTCAGAGTACATAGGAATAGAACCGTGAAATCTCCAGACAGAGGATTGCGAATATAATCGCAGGACAACCAAAACTGGCAACTAAGCTAGACATCCACAATCTGGATGCAAAAACAAGGACGGTGAAGCAGTGAGCCATATGACTAAAAGCGTTTGGTCATTATTACTTCAAGAGGGTTCTTGTTAAATGTAACCATTCCTACTGTTTCTGTCATATCCGCCTTCCCATCTGGTGTTGCCGCCCTCATTTCAAACCCATGAATAAGACGAGCCACCACCAAATGCATCACTTGCAACGCTGAAGTTACTCCTGGACACATCCTCCGACCCACTCCAAACGGTATCAACTCATAGTTCTGACCTTTCACATCCACATCTGCTTTATCTTCTGCTAAAAATCTCTCCGGCCGATATTCCGATGGGTTCTCCCACACAGTTGGATCTCTTTGGATCTTCCATATGTTTAAATACAAATGACCGCCGGCTGGAACTTGAAACCCACCAACTTCACAGGCCTCCATTGTCATCCTCGGCAGCAGCGCTGCAGCTGGATACAATCGCATCGATTCTTTGATGATTGCTTGTATGTACACGAGATTAGGAATGTCGGATTCTTCAACTTGTTTATTTTTTCCGACGTGCGCATCCAATTCTTCTCTTGCGCGTTCTATTACGTGCGGATTGTTCAACAACAGGCCGAGAAGCCAGGTGAGGGTCACGTATGTTGTGTCACTACTACCAGATAACATGTCCTGCACATATGTGCAAATTAATCACGTATATGACTTGCAAGTTAATAAGCAGAAGTAATCGACTACGTATACAGTTAACACGATTATAGGTATATACCAGGATCATGGATTGGATGACTAGTTCATGGTTTTTTCCTGGAAGTTGAGATTTTTCCTCGAAAGTCAACAGAACGTCGATGAAATTTTGGTCACCATCACCTTCCTTATGTCCTGATGATGACGACGACCTCAAGCGTCTCTTTTGGCGACGCTTTTCGATAAAACCCTCAGCAATGGAGTTCAATTCATCTCTACAAGACTGCATATCCCTTACAAGACCTCTCAGTCGATCAACCCACTCGAGGCATGGAACCACATCTGAAAATGCAAATACCGCCGTAAGATTCAATGCTTTTTCCATCGCCTTCTTGTATAGTTCCCTTACTACAGCACCTGCAATATTGCATTTTAGAAAGAAAATTAGAGTTTGATTAAGATAGTAATAAAATTTTCATTAATTAATGGAGTATTAATTTACTTTTCGGTTCTTGGCTTTGGCACCCGGCGACGACTGCAGCAGAGATGTTATATGTCATGAACGCGAACCAATAGTCCATCCTAACTTGAGCAGTGCCACCATTTTTGTTGCATAACTTATTGAGATCATTAAACGAAGCATCGATTTCTTGATACTTCAAGTGCTTCCACAGCCTTAGTTGCTGATTAGAGAGGAGTTGTTGCGCGGATATCTTTCGCAGTTCTTTCCAGAGCGGCCCATAAGGTGCAAACCCCAGCGATTCTTCGTAGTTAAACAAGTGTTTAACGTTCAACGGAGCTGGACGGTTGGAAAACAATGCGTCGTTGGTAGTGAAACATTCTTTTATCATCTCCCAACTACTCACGACTAGGATTTCATGGCAGCCGGAACGAATGGTGAATGCGGGTCCGTATTTGTCAGCCATAGCTCCTAGAGTTATGTATGGACTTTCGGTTTTGCTCATCAGTAGAAGTTGATGACCTATGATTGGCCATGCACCTGATGCTTCTGGGGCTTTTTTGGCTTTTGAGGATGATGATGACGATGAATTCGTCTTCTTAGTACTGGATTTGAGAAATACATGAGTGAAAATTATTATGATCAAAAGGACAAGGATATAGTAAGGATTCAAAGAAGAACAAATCATTTCCGAAATGTCGATGAACTCCATTAATCTACGAAGCTTCTAACTTAGTTGTTGATGAAAATTGGCGCATTTTAAACACTAATATATAAGTGGAAAAATGAAAATTGGTGGCTGCCTTTGCACTGGCGGCCAATACGATATTTTATTTTTATTTTATTTTTGGATAGAAATCCTCAACACGAGCAACCCGTGACCCGTATTTTTACCGTCATATCATTTTTGCACTTACTGCCCATCCAAGCGTCAAGTAGTTAAGGAACGTGTGGCCAAGTAAGCTCTTAATCATCCGCTACTTCTGCAATCTTGATGATATAAACAGCCGACTCAAACAAGAAATTTATTGGGCAGACCAAGCGAAGCGAGGGAAGATCTTTAGATGACAACTTTTTTGTAAAATGTAAGTGATTAATTGACACAAAAAGATTGAAAATGGTTAGGGCCGAAAAACCAAAAATGTTCCTCCATTTTAGTCCAATTACTATAACTCCTTATGTATCCTATCTTTTCAGGGGTATAATTGGACAACAAACTTTAATATAACATATCTAAAAATCCGTGCCTTGAAATTTTACAAATTTTATCTCGTTAGAAAGCTAATAAAAAAAACCTATCCAACGAGCACAAACAACAATATCAAATTTTGAGTTTTTACGAAAAATTCAAAGGTACTTATCATTTTAGGCACAATTTTAGAAAATTAAGTGTATATCCATTATGAAAACCACCATAAAGGATACATAATAGTTTATGTAACAAAATTTTGGTTTATTCATCAACTAATTTTTCGTTGCAACTAATAAAACGATGTACGCCCTCCGTTTCAAGAAAAATGATACTTTCATTTTAGGCACAATTCTCGAAAATTGAATGCATAGCCATTATGCAAACCACCACACAGGATGCATAACACATCATGCAACCATATTTTGGTTTATGGATCGACTAATTTTTCGTTAAAGAAAAGGTGATACTTTCACATCCCGTTTCAGGAAAAGTGATACTTTCACTCTGTTTCGGGAAAAAAGTGATACTTTCGCTCGGTTTCGGGAAAAAAGTGATACTTTTTCTGAAACGGGGAGAAAGTATCACTTTTTCCGAAATGGGGAGAAAGTATCACTTTTTTCCGAAACGGGGCGAAAGTATCACTTTTTCGGAAACGGGGTGAAAGTATCACCTTTTCTTAAACGGGACGAAAATAGTCGCAGACAAACCCCATCTTCAGATTCTTCTTCGGTCGGCCCTCCCACCGTGGAAATGGTCGTACTAGTTTACTCTGGTTGGAGAAACAATGCAGGTAGTAACAAGTGAAAAATCAAATGCATGGCGTTTACCGTGATATCTAAAAGAACAATTCTTGACGCACCGAAGTATTGTACCGTGATTTACACCCAGTAATCGAATGGACCCACCTGAAAGTTCCCAATATTAGGAAAGGGGTAGGCAGGGATGGGCCCTACCACCCTTCTCACACGGTACACAATTTGGTGGATTGGTTTCGGTGGATCAATCATTCTCGTATCTAAAACATCTGGATTCATCATTTGGATTTTAGAGCTGATCTTTACTATTATAATGCAAAGAGGTCATTTAAGGCCTTTTTACCGAAATGTCCACGCACACAAAAAATGAATGAAATAATTTGAGGGCAAGTATGTCAAACTCTATTTGTGGGGACAAGGAGCGCGTTTTAACTCAGCTAGAACTTTCGAGAACCGAGAAGAACATTATTATTTTTTTGGGTAAATGAACTGAGATCAGATTCAAAATCAAATTTGAACCCTTTTCTCTCTCAAATCTTGAACTCAATAATTGGGTCTCTTTTAATCGTTCTCCCGTTCTACATAAATCTTCACATTAAAGTTTCAAATCGCTAGTACTTTCTAATTGTTACTCATTTTCTTTAGGATTAGGATTTTTATGTGTGCTTGGGGTTTTCATTTATGTTTAAAAACTTTTTAATTCGTGCTGTTATCTGCTAATGATTTTTTTTTTGCTTTGATTCTGTAGGTGAGATGAAATTAATTCGAAGAGTGGGCTTTACTAATTTCATCTGATTTGATTTAGGGTTTTAGGGAATTGATTTGAAACAGGTAATTATTTTTTCCTTTTTTTCTTCTCTATACTTTTAGAAGCACCTAACTGTTTGTTAAAATGCATCAAAGAAACACTTTATGGTATATCACCTTTAATTCATTTATTGTGTAACTTAGAATTTCTTAATATGAATATAAACTATTTTACTTTTTTCTTCACAATTCAAGTTTTGAAGTATTTTAAATAGTGTAGATGACTGATTTTGCAGCATATCACATTGGGTATAGCCTTATCAGAAACATAAGGATCACAACATCAAGGATTCACCTTCTCCAGTTCATTCGCTAAACCACAGTAGCATCCTATCAAGGTAAATTTAGTTCTTAAGCTTTTTCACTGTAAATATTTCAATTACATTTCCTTTTAACGGTTTAGTATGTTAGTTGTAGTAATGTAATGTAACATATCTACATTGAACTATCTACAAACCCATATTTTTGGTGGAACACATCAAATTTGAGACCAATGAAAACAATACCAAACTATGGTGTGAGGTTTCATAATTTCTTTGGCTTCGTTTCTTACCATAGCTTTGTATCACTGCAGATATGCTTAATTATATACTAGCTAAGTGGTTATTTATCGTTTGTAGGTGATGGAGAAACCAGAAGATGGAGAAGAAACTGATGGAAAGACTAGGTGAATGAATTACTTTGCTTTTCAGTAAGTATTTTTTTCCGGAGCAGTGGTTGGCATCACATTTTCCTGAGATGGGAAGCTATGTTGGTTTTTGTTGTATAGAAGGTCACTATCTATCGAATTCATTTTATTATAGACAATGATTTATAGTTATTACGACTAAAGCCATAATGATGTACTCAGACGGAGATCAGTAAATGATTACTTAACCAATCTTTTGTTTGGAATACGTTCCTCTGTTTTTGTAGCTTGACATTATAGGTAGCGTGTTTTTGTCTAGCCGTTAGAATATTAAATTTAAACATTCTCTATGGCATGCCTTCATGAGGCAGATATGTCCATATTCTTTCACATTCGGTACTAATTTGCTTTGCATTGTTTAATTTTTAGCCGTTACAAGTATGAATAACTAAGCAGTTATTTGGAAGTTGCAAAGATTTGAAATTTTTATTTCATATTGATTTTGTTTTTCTAGTTTTTTATGTCAGCTGTATTTTCCGAAGCATGATGTTTTTGAAACTCTTAAGTAGGGCGTGCAGTGAGTGTTTCACAAGATAATACTGCTCATCGCCAGTCCTCAATATGTATAACTAAGCAGTCATTCATATTTGAATTTTTTGTTGTATATGGATTTTTCTTTTTTCATGACCCTTTGCAGGTTGCTGATTTATTTCTACTGGGTGCTGCCAAACTTGAACTGTTATGGTGTTTTTTGTTCTTTCAAAAGCTTAATATGGTATTTTTAAAACGCTTGAGTAAGTAGGGCATGCAATCAGTGGTTCGGAAGAGACTGCTGCTTATCGCAAGTCCTCGAATGCCTTATATACACTCTTCTGAAGGAAACGATTGTGTCTAAGAAATGTTTTTCTTTTTTGGCTTTTCTGTTTTGTTACTTCTTTCCAGGTCCTTGGGCTATGATTATAGGTTCTAAGAAATGTTTTTTCTTTTTGGATTTTTTGTTTTGATACTTCTTGCCAGGTCCTTTGGCTATGATTATAGGTTCATGCACGAAAGATCGCTTATTGAGCTTGACTGAAGTATCTGTGTTTTTTTGTGCAACTCTGTACATACTTTTTGTCTAATACATTCCAATTGTTTTGAAAACCAAAATGAAAAGTCTGAAATGTTCAACTTAAATAACACGTGCGTTAGCACGTGCCCTCTACTAGTGTATGTTAATGAGATGTGAGTCATGTGAAGTATATACAATTAAAGTAATAAGGTTGAGATACTTGTATTCATGAACCTGCCTAGTTTGGGGCTTAGGGCGGGCTTGTTACTAAATGACAAAAAAGGGTCATTAGTTATTAATTTTACACAACCCCTTATCTAATTATTATTTTTCTACCAATTTTACCCCTGATTAATTTGTGTTAATTAATTACTTTAGGTATTAATTAACCGTTTTAGATGTGAGATCAACTAATATAATATAAATTGATCCTCAGAATATCAAACAATTGAAAAAAAAAAACACTACCCAAAATCGGTTTACGATCGTGCACTCGTGAACCGATTCTGGGTTGGTGTTTTGGTATTCACGAAGGACATCAACAATCGGTTCAAATATGCGTAGATAAAATCCGATTCTGATGATTGGATTTTTCCTAGTCAAATATAAACTGATTGTTTCACATAATTTAAATCCACACTGAAAAAATCAGTCCATACAAGTGTTCATAAAAAACCGATTCTAAGTTAAAATTATACCGAAAAGTTGCGCATTTTTCCCATTTAAAGGCCATATAATCGGTTTATGTGAACATCCACATAATCCGATTCTAACAACAACAACAAAAAAAAAAAAAGGCTATCACTTCAATACCATAATCGGTTTATGTGGGTGTCGAGGGGTGAGTATGATGTTGGTTCAACCCGTCCTAGTCACACCTAATGACAACACTTTCTAGGAGTGGTATGAGAGAGAACTTGTCTTCCATTGTACTATGTACCTCCTTTTATGACATCATGTCGCATGTCCTTACACCTCCTTAATTAACACTAATGTCACTCATTTTCTAATACAACCTTCTTTTTTTCCATTAATTCCTCCCTTGTCCTTTCCATCTTATGGACATCTTCTAGTGGACTTGGTCCTTAGTCCCCAAATCCTCATGTTTTATGTTGGGTTTGCCTCCTTTTTAGGAGTACTCTAGCCCTGGTAAAGGGCAATAATTTTCATGTATCAACATTAGTCACCTGACTATTGGGTTAATTGTAAAATTAGCCCAATATTTAATTAGTTTTTTCGTGCACACCCCCTCCTCAGAAGCAGGGGGGATTCCTTTGGTCAGATCCACGTCCCTAGGTGACGGTTGGTCTTCCGGAACGTGTAGGAAGCTTTACAGTTTCTTTCAGTTTCCCTTCGCCTTTTGTAACCGCCACGTCCGGGTCTCGAGATTGCCTATATATAGACTTACTGGATTATTTCTTTCTCCTTTGTTTTATCCTATCATTTTTCTTCACCTCATTCTAGACATATTATACACGCGCCATGTCCAGCAGCTCTACCAGTAGTAGCTCATCCGAGGAGGAGGAGTCCGAGGAAGTGATGAGCGTTAACTCCGAAGAAATCGAATATGCAGATCAGAAAGAATTGCATATACCTTTGCTGGCAGATGGTGCGCTCGCTAAAGTTGAGAGGTTTCCATGGTGGTCAGCGCGTCCTTCATATGGATGATATTTTTATTCTGCGCCTTCTCAATCCTTCTGTATTACCCTATCCTCCTGCTCCCATATGGCTTATATATCCTGAGGTGGACACTATAGACACCTTCTCATTCAAGAAAGTTATGTGCGTGTATGGCTATTCATCGCGGCTATTATGATATCCCTGCTATTGAGATTCTTTCTTCATCCGTCACACCTACCATATGGCCGCATTGGACGTCTTATATCCGCTCAAATCCAAATCATGCAGCCTCCCTTCGCTTAGCAGGCATTGAGGAAGCTATAAACTTATATCTCAAGCGGGAAGTAGTTAGATGTAAGCGTGATATGACGCATCTTTTTTTCCGCTGGGCTTCTTCTATTCATACCCTGTTTTTTGCATGCGGGGAAGACACCATAGTCTTAGAGGACGTAGTCGCTCTCACGGGACTTCCCATTCATGGTAGTTACTCGTATGACGAGGTAGCTATTTTAGAAGCTTTAAATGACGAGGACAAGAAGTTGTGGGATTATCTGCTAGACTTTAAGGATGATTCTCGCAATGAGCAACTGAGGAAAGATCAATTACCGGCAAAGCAGGAAAGCAAAGGAAAGGCTCCAACAGCTAGTCAGAAGGGGAAACCGTCGCCTCCCGCCAAGGGAAAGTCCAAGGCGGTTGAGGATAAAAAAAAACCTTCCTTGGCACGCCCACCAGGAGAGCGATTGCTCTTTGGTTCTACCCTGCTTATGAAGCAATTCATGGATCCCCAATTCACACAGTACATACGAGTCCTGAATTGGTTGTTAAACACAATCGACTCGCCTCCTTCCATGTTTGTATCAAATATTGGTCTCCGTGGTTGGTTAAAAAAAAGGTTATGCCGCATCGCAGGTGTAGGAGTGGAATATCACAACAAATGATAACTTACGAAATTGTGGAGAGAAAATACATCTTGCGAACAAAGAACATTTTGCGAGCAAAGGAAATCACGAGAATTAAAATAATATAAACTTTTTTTTTAGTGCATGATAATTCAAAAGATATCCCTGTTTATTAAAATTATCATGCACTAATAGGTGTAGTTGTAGGTTAACACTAAGCTGATGTTTTACGAAGTTTGTAACTGCAAACATACGAAGTAAAAAGAGGCAATAGTCAAGCTCACTTCGGATTAATAAAGATCGATGAAGTATTTGGAAGAAATTGCTTCGTCACAAACATGGAAGCTCATACCAGCGAAGGACAAAATAAAACAGTTACGTGAAGGAATCTTTGCAGTTGATAGGGGAAAGATTGGGGTTAACATAGGACAAAGAAGTTTGCATTCATCCTAAATACGAATAAAGAAACTTACCTCACAAAGGAAATAAACCAACATCAGAAGAAATTTACCTTTTGCTATTTTCTATTCATCAAAGATTTGTGAAGTAACAATGGTAAACACAAGATATCTTCACAGAAGAATCAAAATTCCATAAAAAGTTCTCCTGCGAATATTTAAGCTAGGAAGTACGTGTATGACAGAAAAAATGAACCTAACAGCCACAATAACTCATAAGAAACACTACAAAGAATTTTGAAGTCGTCAACTATGAAGTTGCAGTGGTAACAGAAGGAATATTTCATCGTGACAAGAGTATTACATCGCAACAAGATTATTTGAACGCAGTAGGAATATTTCATCGCAGCAACAGCGAAGTCACGGCAACTCAAACTATTCCGCGAAGAAAAGAACGTGGCAAGGAAAATAAAAAGCTTCAGTAATAAAATTTCAGTTCATTGTCAAGCAGCATACAAAGGTCAATATCATCTCAACCATTAGTTAGCAGGTGAAAGAATATTGTTGTTCGCAGTTTAGTGTTACGAGCAATGAATAAACACGAAGTTAAGGAAAACTTAGTTCGTAAGAAACACGAGAATAGGGAAGCAGTTATAAACTTCGTAAAACATCAGCTTAGTGTTAACGCAACATCTGGTGCTAAAACGTAATTTACATCAGCATCATCTGGTTCCCAAATTCTGATGCAGCAAACAGAAACCCTGTCCTAAGCACACACATTCCAGCTGTTACAGTTTATAACAGAAAGAAGAACATGGACTTGTGCCCATGCATAGAGGCAGATACTATGAGACCCCCGCGCTCTAGAGGCAGATCAACTCATATGGGAATGACCTCCCATATATCTGGCGGATAAGTACAGCTACAATGAGAACATCAAAAAGAAATCTTGCGAAGAAAACGCACAAGCATAAAGTTGTTCAAGGAGATTAATGAGAAGACATTAGGCGAATGACCAAAGGACCAAAATATGGTGATGACAATATGAAGTTATGCATGGATTCTCCTTAGAAGAACATTCCAGCAGTTGGAGTACTTAACCAGCGTACGAAGTTTGCACCAATCAATCCACTTCGTAACAATAGATCAGTTCAAATCACTCGACCCAGTTCGCAATAATTCAATTTGAGGCAATCAGCTCAGTCTACATCCCATCTCAGTTCGAATCAATAGTTAGCTTGCATCAATCAATAGCTGCGAAGTCTATAGTTCATACGAAGTTAATAGACCCTGCGAAGAGGAAGAACTGAGACGATGTGTCTTCATGTGAAGAAAATCAAAAAGATAAGACAACCAGAAGTGATGCCGTAACTTCGTGTAAAAAGATAGAAAAAGAGAGAAAAGAAAAGAACAAAACAAAGAAGAAAGCACCTCCAAGAATACCAGATACAAGAACGAAGTCAAAGACAAAGAAAAATAGAAGGAAATTGATAGAACGGCCGTTATTCACTACAATGGAAATGTGAAACCGTGGCTTGAGATTGACATGCCCAAGTACATGAACTAGTGGGCTAGATTTATCAATTATGAACAAGCTTTCTTGCGTGACTGGAATTGATTAAACTAGTTATTACATTCATTTACTTAAACTAAAATTGCAATATTATTATTGAGTAGCCACTAATATATAGCTGCAATTCGCAGGACTTGATACATTTCGCAGTAAAGAAAACCAACCTGTAGCAAAGAAGATTCTTCTTGTCTATATCAGTTAATGAAGGAGGAAGGAAGAAAGTTTCGCAAGAATAACCAAAGAAAAAAGAAAAGGCAATTTCAGAAATGCACAAAGTAGATGAACTCTAAAGAGTATAAGTCCGTAATGGAAAGCTGCTAAACAACTGCTAAACAGTATAAGTCCGTAACAACAACAGAGAGGAAGACGAAGAAAACTCATAATGGTCATGCAAGGAGCGATTACAAAAGAATAATTTGTATGAATCTAACAACTTCAGCACAAACAGAAACTGGCACAGATGGTCAGGGATTATGAGTATGGGTTAGAGTTCGCGTGATCAATACTCGCAAAGCTCAATATTTTTCACACTTTTTGGAACTATTGAAAAGAAAGGAAGAATAATAGAGTGGCAATATGTGTTTCTTTCACAAGATGAAGCTAGCTCAGATGGTCAGCAATAAAGGGAAGAAGATTAGTGTGTAGGGTACGAATCTCCCTAATTCGCAAAAAAAAAAAAATTCTTTTTCACAAGTGTTTGCCTTGCGAACATTCGCAGGATCAACGCTTCCACTCTTTACACTTCACAAATGTTTACTTCATGAACGTTCGCAGCAACAACACTTCACAGATGATTGTTTACTTCATGCAAAGGTTTACTTTGCAAGATCTTTGGTTATTTCGCAAGAAGAAAATGGGAGATTATTTCATAGACATATTTCGTAAGAAATGGCAAGTCATATACTTTGCAAGAGACAACAACAAGCCGTAAAAAGGTAAGTACCATTTCTTAAATATTTTATTTACGGAAGACAAAAGATTTTTTATTTTTATTTACTAAAAACGATGTACTCGTAAGATTTCTAAAATAATTAAGCTTTCAAAACATTTCAAAGATTTTTTAGATTGATGAAAAGCAATAAAATCGCAAGATTCAAAAATGAATTCATCGCAAAAATTTAAAGATCTCAAAAAATTTCAAAGAATTCAAAGTTACAAAAAATAGAGAAAATTAAATTTATATAATTCTATAGAACAATTTTAATTTAAAGACGCGATATGAATACTTCTCATACTTCTTATACTAAAGATTTTATGAAAACACTCAACATTTTATGTACATAAAAAATTTACGATGAAATTTTACGAATAAAAAGAATTTTGATTCTACTTATAAAAGGCGAAAAAATACCGCCAAAAATCAATTGCGATTAACTTTCATTAAAGAAAGACGCACACATTAACTTGCGAAGAAAAGACCGCAATTTGCGAAGAAAAGACCGCAATCTGTGATCAGCTTTCAAAAAAGAAAGAAAGCCGCAGAAATATTACACAGGCAAACCTTTGTGGCGTACACCCTAGTTCGCGAAGCAACATTTCGTAAGAGGCAAAGTCCTAAAGTACGTCATTTAAGGGGGTACCTATAAGCATGGCTCAGGGACACCGGAACACCACCAAGGAACCTGAGTACATGGAACTTTTACGGGGTAAAACCCAATAACGGGGTACCTATCCGGGTTAGACACCTTGGATTCTCACCTAATCTTGCGACATTAAGCAATATTATGATGTGTAACATGATTTAGGCTGGGCGACTAAGGCATACTGTCTTTCCCAAGAAGTGCAGAAAACGATCAAGGTGCCGAGGTACACGGTTGAGTCAAGAGTGTCGGGTGGGCTTGAAGCACATCTGCCATTTTTGACAAGTCTTGGCAAATGATGCACTTGGCCCAAAGATACCCCATAGGGTGCAACCTCGTAACTATAAGCCCTATAGGAAAAAAGGATAAGAGGTTGCGATCAAAAGCTGGTTGTTTGCAGAACCGGATGGGAAGAGCTAACCTTGTATGGTCGATGTACGCTTCCTTGAAGGGGAAACCAAGGGGAAGATAAAGGGAGGCATCCTCCATTAGGGAGCTGATACGTGCTATAAGACGCAAATGTCACGAGGCTTTTTGTTCGCAAGAACATAAAGGCTTGTCATATTTGTGCACCAACTGAACTTCTGCGAGCCTTCTAAAAAAAAAGGAAAGAAAGAAAGAAAAGAAAAGAAAAAAGAACTCGCAGAACATAATAAAGAAGTTAAGATGAGATCAATGGGTTTTTGCATGAAAGTGTAAAGACGTCCTGCGATTTCATCGCAAGACGGCAATGTCATGGGGCTTTATGTTCGCAAGAATATTTAGACTTGTCATATTGTCGCAACACTTCCTGAAGAGGCTAAAATACTATACAAAAAATAATAAGACCTTTACTTAGGAAGGCATGATAAGACCACAGCAATTAATGAAATTAATTCCATCAATATCATTGAAGAATTTTTACAAGAATATATATCATGAAGTCTTAAGAAAGAAGACAATTCCATCAGTATCATTGAAGAATTTTGAAGAGAATATATATCATGAAGTCTTAACAAAGAAGACAATTCCATCAATATCATTGAAGAATTTTTATAAGAATATATATCACGAAGTCATACCAGAAGAGGCGATTTCATTCGCGATCAAAGACGGATACATGTAAGAAAATACACAAGTAAACTTGCGAAGATGATTATATGAATGGAGGCAACTCAAAGATATATCAATTTTACCACAGAAAAATGAGCTAAGTAACACAAACATTAGCTATGCATCATAATAGATAAGAATTCTCATCATACATGCATTATACTCGCATCATAAAAGCATTGCATAAACATTTCATGGCATGAGCATTGCATACACATTTCAAAACATAATCATTACATAAATATTATATTCACACAAGTATTTTACAAAATTTTACAGGATAATACCGCGAAACTTTGCAGAAACATTCATAATTCGCAACATTATATTCGCAACACTATTCACAACACTATTCGCAACACTATTTAGAAGTTCAGAAATTCGCAGAAATATTCAGAAGATAACAGGATTACCACTTGAGGCAGAGGCTACATAACAATAGAGATGCAATTTAATTATTCAATATTTTCTCAAGAATTCTCCCTCGTAGATAAAGAACAGAGGCAACTATGGATACCCAAGAAAATATTTTATGTTCTTTATCTTCTCAGCAAGAATCCTCACCAAAAATGGAATAATAATTTCACATGAACAGAGGCAAGATTTATCACTCTCATTTAAGGACGAATACTTCTTATATATTTCGAGGATTAAATACTTCTTATACTTCTTAAGGATACTTCATACTTCTTATATATTTCGAGGATTGAGTACTTCTTATACTTATTCAAGGATATTTTATATTTCTTATACTTCATACTTCTTCAAGATACTTCGCACACTTCATACTTCGCAAGATGATACTTCTAATTAATTCTTAAAGCTTCAGAACTTCGCAAAAGAATAGAGGCAAGTATATACTTTTTGAGTTTGATATTCTTTCACTCGTTCCTTCATCAACAAAGATCAAAGACTACTACAACGGATTTTTTCTTAAAGATCGCTCTTCAAGCAATATTCAAGAAAAAAGAGGCAAGATGTAGGAGTGGAATATCACAACAAATGATAACTTACGAAATTGTGGAGAGAAAAGACATCTTGCGAGCAAAGGAAATCACGAGGAAAGCAAAAGAAGTTCGCGAAGTGAACTTACGAAGGTTTGCAAGATAATTCTCAAATCCGAAATGGCGGGACAACATAACTGTCATCTTTTGTAAGATCATATAAATAGACATTTAGGCATGAGAAGAAGAGGGGGGTTTTTTTTAGAGAGAGAGATAATTTTAGGAGGAGAGAGAAAATGTTAGGAGAGATTTTATTTTATTTATCATCTTCTTCCCCAAAAAATTCTAGAGCTCCAAATATTCATTAATGGAGTCTCAATTGTAAAATCATGTAATTACATACAATCACTAGTGAAGCACCGTGGATGTAGATCACATTGATCGAACCACGTAAAAATATTTGTGTCTCTTTTTATAATTTTGGTACTTTAATTCTTAGTTTCATATCAAATTAATTAGATCTAGGAATCATTTTAATGGATTCTTATGAGGGTGTAGTTGTGAGATAATCCGCAACTACAGCAGGAAAGAAAAGAACCCTCGTGTCGAGCTGGTGGCCTTCATTTTGTTTTGACTTTGTCATGATGTGTTCGAATATAGTCATCAGGACACTATTAAAAAACGAGCTTATAACGATGGCCGTACTGCTGTCTCGGGGCATCTCTTTTCCTTTTGCGCCAATATTCTTGGGCGGCCTATACCATCATTTGGATCTATTTTTACACGACGTTCGCACAGTTAATGCGGTTCATAAGGTTGAGACTTTTATTCCTACTTCTTTCATGCATGCGTGGTCTTGGGAACACCTTCCTGAGTATGCTCCTAATCATCATGTATTAACGCTTCATCGTGAAGAGGACGTTGAACAAGATGATGGTACCGTTAGTAAGACCGTTGTCACCTATGGTTATCCTCGGATGGCTCTTTGGCATGGTAAAGGGAAAGTGCCCAATGGTGATATAGCTAAATTCATGGATATAGCTAAGAGCTTCAAATATTTCCCATACCATGATGATCGTTCGGGTCCGGCACATTATGATTTTACTTCCCCGCTGGAGGGTACGGAATTGGATTCGGCACAGATCCTTTTAGAGTCGAATTATGATTCGGTAATGGCGGTTTTGCCTGGTTATCTCCCTGGTTTTCACGCTGGTAAGTTAATTGATATGTCCTATAACCATGATCATGCATCTCGTAAAGTTGTTTTTAATCAAGGGGCTCCTTCTAGATTCCCACCTTGGAGTGGTTCCACTATAACATATTATTGCTAGTTTCGATCATTTCATCTTCAAGGAGCCGACGTGCCTGGATGATCGGGGAATTAAATTTTCTTTCCATCATCCCATTCATGAGCACCCTTTGGAAGTTACTGAGCTGGATCATGAGTATCGGCTTCTCATTAGTCGCCTAGCCCTAAAAAAATATCTTGTATGACCCAACTTCTCCTCCTGACTCATCTTTTCAAGATCTTTGGATATTACACGCATCTAGTCGAGTTAAGCTCGATGATGCGATAACCGAGAGGAATGGTCTTAAATCGGGTACTAAGGGTCTCCCTCTAGAACCGCTGGTGACTTCCTGGGATCCCCCTGAGGGTCATGAACCCATAAGGAATAAGAAATGGACAAAGCCTTTTTCCATCCAGAAACCTCCTAGGCCTCATATCCCCAGACCTTCTGTTATTTTTCCGGTGACGCAGGTATTCCCTTTGCTTATTTTTGTTATGTTTTCTCCTTCCACCCCCACCACTCCCCCACTCCCCTCATTTTTTTTTTGAGAGATTGTGAGTACTGAGTTCTCAGGAAGCTCCTTTATCCAATCCTGTAGGGTGGAAGGCGCCCTCTTACTCGATGGATGAGTATCTCAAAATGCCTGAGAATAATTGGTCTGAGAAGAGTCTTGCCACGAAGGATAAACGGGAAGCGGCTAAGTTATTTGTTTCCGCACTTGTTCTTCTATTGATGTCTTGCCTCTGCGTCCTGTACAGGCCAGGAAAAATAGTCCTTTACAGTTCCAGCGGGGCGCTGGTGGTAGTCTGACTACCTTATTCGTGGATCTTTTGCAACGCCTTGGAGTTAAATTATCATAGGGGGCTGGCTGGGTGTCTCTGTGCCTTCAAATATCCTCTGTTAATCCTTTACGGACTGAGACCATTCATATTAGGATCCAAGCTCTGGAATACCCTAGTGACGTGTTACATTCAATAAGTCCTTATGGGTCAAACCGGTAGGTTTTAGGTGGGTCCTAATCCCACGTGGCACCCCAAATAGATTATCCTGAAGGTGATTACTCATTATCTGTTTAACATGTGTACCTCTATTTAATAACATTTTTTTTTTCTTTTTTTGCTCTACTTATATATCTGAGTTTCCCTTTGCAATATTACTTAGTCTTTGTTTTGCAGGTTCTACGAGTGACTCCGGGTCTTCTTCTAGCTCCTCAGCGGCTCGTCCGAAGCCTTGTGATCACCCCCTTGATCCTCATATTCCCGAGGTTGGTCTCCTCCTCACCTAGTTTTTCCTTCTCTCATTGTTTTTATTTCGTTCCTTTATAAGTCGCGCCCTCATATGTTTATTAGCACTTACCCATCGTTTTTTTGTCATCGTTTGTATACATACATCGCTTTTTCAGGATATGGGTAATAAGTGTAAAGAAATTGAAAAATATGAGAGCTATAGTATCAAAGGTGGGAGTCACATGAATCCTAGTGGTGATGGGTCTGTGAAACGCGCTCGGTTAGATGGTAGTAATTCTGCATTAGTTGGTCATTCAGAGAATCGTCCCAATACTTATGACCCAATAGAAATCCCTGAGGATGCGAGGTTTTGCTTTTCAAAGGTGGTGAAAAAGCGGGGGTCTAACAACCATACCCAATATTTCGATTAGAAATCTGTATGGACAAACTCCGAGTTACTTTCTAGAGAATCAACTAGACAGTCAGACTCAATCTATATAGAAATATCTCAAGGAGTTATTATCTCAATCTCTCAATTTAAATCTTACTCAAGCAAACAGCGAGTCTCAATTTAAATACAAGAGATATAACTTGGACGGTACCAAAGACCAATATCCAAGTTTCAATCAATTTAAATCAACAACCAAAAGGTCGAATATTCTAATTGATTGAACAATGCACAACCTGTATTATTTCAATTATATAACAAAATATTATGTGGAAAAGAAATAACACAGACACCAGAATTTTGTTAACGAGGAAACCGCAAATACAGAAAAACCCCGGGACCTAGTCCAGATTAAACATACACTGCATTAAGCCGCTACAGACACTAGCCTACTCCAAGCTAACTTCAGTCTGGACTGTAGTTGAACCCCAATCAATCTCACACTGATCCAAGGTACAGTTATGCTCCTACATCTCTGATCCCAGCATGTTGCTACATACTTGATTCCCTTAGCTGATCTCACCCACAACTAAGAGTTGCTACGACCCAAAGTCGAAGACTTTAATAAACCAATCTGTATCACACAGAAAAGTCTACAGTAATAGATAAATTTGTCTCCTACGAATATACCTACAAGTTTTTGTTCCATATTTTGATAAATCAAGGTGAACAGGAACCAATTGATAAAACCAGACTTATATTCCCGAATAACAGCTCATCTTTTTCAATCACCTCACAATAATCTTAATCGACCCAGCGAAAAAAGATATTGTGGAATTACAAACAATGAGACGAAGTGTTTGTGACTACTTTTATATCTTGCCTATCAAAGATAGAAATCTCAAGCCAATTATTACAATTGTACTCGTATGATAGAAATATCAAGATCATATCACACAACTACAAGAAAAGTAGTATCGGTCTAGCTTCATAATCCCAATGAAGTCTTTAAGTCGTTAACCTGGTTTTTTTAGAAGAAGAAAACCAAAGGTTAAAGGAGAATCAACTCTAGCTTAGCACAACTAGTATCATACAGAATGTGTGGGGATTAGGTTTCCAAATTGCTAGGGTTCTCCCTTATATAGTCTTCAATCAGGGTTTGCAATCAATGTTAGCTTACTAAAAAAGAATTCAATATTCACCGTTAGATGAAAACCTGATTAGATTCAATCTAATATTTATCAACCGTTAGATCGAAAACATAGCTTGTTATACACACATGTAATGCACGTTTCTAGGCTTGTGTAACCGTACCCAAACTTGTACATTAGTTGGTTCAACAATAGTTAACCAAAAGGTTAGTCATATGATAACTTTCATATCAACCATATTCTTCTTCACCATAACTAGTCCAAATGACTCAAATGAACTAGTTAGAGAGTTGTTAAATTGCTTAGATCTTTATGTACTACACAAGACACAATCGAATCAAAAACGATGTGATTCACTCGAATCGATTCATGAACTATAAAGCCACGGTTTGCAATAGCATTCCTTAGTTTATTAAGATAAGTTCACAAACATTGTTTTTAGACATCACCTACTCCAGTTCGCGGACTGTGTTCACGGACTTAAGTTCCCGGATGGAGTTCACAAACTCCATCAGAAATTCTCGAGTTCGAGAACTTTGCCAGTTCACAGACTGGGTTCGCGGATTGAGTTCGCGGAGTACTCCGGTTTCACTTGATCAACAAAGTTCGCAAACTTTTGTTCAAGGAACAATGACTCATACATATATGTGTTTCCACAACAATGCTTATATCCTCCAATGGTTATATTGTCTAAACTCTCATTCCAATCATTAAAACATTCTCATGGGGCGTTATATAGTTGTTATTCACAAACTATTTTCCGTCAGAGAAATTTCCAAAGTGATTGAAACATAACATGAATTTCGTCACTAGGCAAAGATGAACTTGGCTAAAGCGAAAGCTTTACCAACATATATTTCGATAAATAGATAAGATAGATATACTCAACTTGAAATGCCACATGTGTATAATCTTAGTCTATATAGTAATACGACTTTTGTCTCAAGATAGGAGATAGAGTAGATAGATTTTTGAGTGAAAGATAAGTTCAAGTCTCCACATACCTTTAAGTCGATGAAGATCCACTGGTTCCTTGAGTAGTCCTTCGTCTTGTGTGATGATTGACATGGAGTTCTTGATCTCAACTACACTTTTTATCCTAATCCGAGATCTTAGCTATAGTAGACTAGAAATCAAGACTTTATAGTTTTGATCACTAACATTGACAAACATGCTTGAGATAGCAACACATGCGAGTTCGACCGAGCAATGCTCTAACAATCTCCCCCTTTGTCAATTTTAGTGGCAAAACTATTAATACATATGGAATACAAAAAAATATATACATAAACTTTGTAGCTCCTATTCCACATGTCTAAATCTTCAACATTACTCGAAATCTTCGTCACTTTCAAGTACTCCAATGATCCCAAAGGTTGTAAGTTTAGCAAAATCCATATCTATAACAACGAGAAAACAAGAGTTCTCAATCATTGTTATACAGTGTCATAATATCATTACACAGCGTCAAAGTCCAATTGCATCACAACTTTAACAACAATACTATGGTGATACGTCACCCGCCCTTAGTCAATGCTCCATCTCACATGGAAACCACTCCCCTTACATAATGATCCGAAAACCATATGTATTTGTAGTGTGAACTACATACTAATTCTCCCCCTTTTTTCACTAAAATTGGAAAAGGTACAAGAACGGGATTCTAATGAAATTTTCGTAAGAGACATTTCATGACCAAAGGTAAATGTATATCATCTTGTTTAGATGCAATCATAAACCAGAAGCTAAATGCATTCATCAAGGAGTTCATAAAGATACAAGATAACCGCTATAATATTCCACAGCCGCACTCCCCACAAAGATTTGGCAATTAAGCACAAGTTCAAAAGAACTCTCCCCCATAAAATGTCATTCCCAAGGGAACAAAAAGAGCGACCTCAATTTCAAAAGAAAATAAGGATTTCTTTGGACTCAACAAATCACATACAAGTATGAATTTGGAATCCAAAAAGAACATTCAATCAAATTAACCATAAGCGAACCTTAGATTAATTTAACCAAATATGCTCAACACAAGTAAACTTATGGAGACTTAAGAAATCAATTAGATGAATCACAAGAGAACCCATAATTAATCTAATCGAAGTACACAACTAAACTAATCACAAAAGTAATCAATTTAATTAGCCATGCTCAACACAAAGTACTATACGGAACAACAACTAAGCTAATCATAAAATAATCAACTTTGGTTATTCTCGTGCTCAACATAAGACACTTTATGGAACAACACAGTATTTTCACAAAAATTGTGGATCGGAGATCGACCTTATACCGTGAAATAAACAAGGATGTAGTTGCAGAATAACCTACAACTACACCCTCAATAGAATTAGTAAAAACTCAAGAAGTTCTTGATGGTGAATGATAACTTTCTTATTAATTCTCTTAGTTGATTACATAGAATTATCAAAATGGAACTAGAATAGTTACAACTTTTTTCAATTCTCTTTCCTAAGATAATTTATTACACTCATTAAAAGAACCTCCCGAATTTTACATTTGAACTCCTATTTATAGTAAAACTTATACAGCTGTATATGAATTGCGAAGTATCGCAATTCATTCTCGCAAAATTATTTCATCCTCGCAAAACTTCATATTTCTCCGCGCTACTTCTATCATCGTATCATTTTATAACTCTTTCCTCATTTATTTATTACGATACTCATGAACTATTATCTTGCGATATTCATTACCTACATCTTGCCTCTTCTCATGTCAATTCTACGAAGAAGAAATGATCGTGAGAACATAACCGTTACTTATTCTTTTAGAATTTGGACACGTCTTTTGTAACCATCCTTTTCTAGTTATTCCCTTATATAACTCCTTTATATTCTCTTCCTTTTCTTCTTCTTACTTCTACAATTTTATCTTTTGTTCATACTCTCCATTACTGTTTTCTCTGCAATTTTTTATTCTATTATATCTTCATGAGTTCTCCAAGGTAATTTCCTTCTATCTCCGCGCGTTTCATTTGTTCTCCTCTTTAATTTCTATATAATTTGTTATCTGATTTTGGTTTATTTCAGCAAAATAACTCCTCAGATGAAACCTCAACTAAAAAATCCAAGCCCTAATCCACGAAGAAGAAAATCTGAGAATCAAAAGGTAGTTAAAATACTTTGCCTTCTTTCCTGAACAATATATTGTTTCCTCAGTTTTTAATCTACATTTTGATTCACAGGTTGGCGAAAAACCAAACCCTGGTAAGAGATCTCGAGTAACTAAACCCACACCATTAATTCCGATTGATGATTTCCTTCCTGAAGTTGATAAGGAATTTTCCTCTCCTCCTCGTGAAAATGCTTCTTCACACACTCCTGCCTCTACTCCATTACCTACCTTTCAATCTCCCATCAGTGTCAATTTATCTACACTTCTTCAAGATCAACCCTCGCAAAATATTCCTTCAACTTCTTCTCTTGAAAAACAACCCTCGCAAAATATTTCTTCAACTTCTTCTCTTGAAAAACCTATCTTGTCCCCAAATCCTTTGAGTGCTATTTCTCCAAACAATTTGCAGCTTGCTCTTATTCCTTCAAATTCTTCTCCTCTTCCTCGGGAAATTCGAGATGGAATTTATTCAACTTTCCGAATGTTATCTGAGATTTTGACCAATACTGCGAAGTCTACTAATGTTCGTTCGCAATATGAGTTTTCCGAAGTTCTAAATAATTTCGTCAATCCAGACATTTCTTCTTCACGTCAATCCTTGGAAAAAGAAATTGAATTGCTTCGCCAATCTTTGAAATCTTCTCAAGCAGAATGCGAGGATCTCCGTAAAGAAAATTATCATCTTCAAAATGATTCTCTCGACTGCGCGATTCTTCGAAAAAGAAATGATGAATTGAAAGGTATGATTGCTTATCTTCATATTTTCCCTTTTATTTACTTATATTCTTCATATGCTTGAAACATCCATTAAAACCCATTCCCCTTTATAGAATCCATCCAGAAATGTAGAAGATTGGTACTTCACCATGAATCAGATGCAACAGAATATCGAACCAAGCATGAAAGCCTCTCAAACCAATTCTCTCATTTATCTAATCTTTACTCTTGTGCTCTTGACAACTCTGACGCTCTTTTTCAAGAGAATACTCAACTAATATATGATCGAAATTTTTTGAATGATGACATATCTCAACTTTTTTCTTCTTTAACTAAAGCTAATTTGAGAATAGAAACCTTATTAGAAGAGAACAAAACCTTATCAGAAGAGAAATGTTCGTTTTTGAATACAATGATTGTTTCTTCGCAAGAATTAAAGACTCTTCAGAATAAATGTTGCGATCAAGAAAATCTTCTTTCTTTGTTGAAAGGTGAACTTGAGGAATTAAAGAAATCTTCAGATGCTGAAAGAAATTCCTTTGTTATTGAGAAGAATTCCCTTATTAATAAGAATATAGTCTTGAGTGCTAAGAAGAATCAACTTGAAGAAGATTATTAAATCATTAAAAAGTCTTAATGCCAAACTTGCGAAGGATAAAAAATTTCTTCTTTCTAAAGATCAAAAGCTTCAATCTCGACTTAAAGGATTAGTTGGTGATGGTTTTGATAATGCGATGAATCAGATGAAGAACTGTTGTCTATCTTTAGCTCAATCTCTTACTTCGCAAAGAGAAGGTAGTCATTAAAATTTGACTGCCTCTGGTATATCTTTAAATTTCGTTATACTCGCAAATTTTATCCTTTGAATTTTGTTTTATTTGCAGAATCTGAGAACAACCTTTGTAATGAAATCTGGAAAGCCTCCTTCCGAGATTTAAGAAAAATGCTTTGCTTTCTACCCGCTTAATCAACTCTCGTGACCGTGTTACTCGGAGATTCAACTATCTTGCTTATTCCAAATATATCGAAGATACCAACCATCAAAAAGCTATACTTCGTGAAAGTCATCTGAAAGCTCAAGTCTTTACGAATAACATTCTCTTATCAAGAGCCTTGCCTCCTATGAAAATTACTCCTCTGAAAATATCTGACGACGAAGTTGCTCGTGAGCCTGATAGTGATTTCGATTATGAGAGTGATGATGAAGATCTTGATGACGAGAAAGAATCTATTCCTCAAGGAGATGTTCCTGTTGCATATTCTTCAAAGGATGATATCTCGCAAAAGTCGAAGGCTGCTAATGACCCTACTCATCTTAAAGATCCAGCACAGAGTGTTGATGAAGCATGATAACATTCTTTTTTCAATTTATCATTGACTCTCTTGTCCTCCTTTCTTTTGAATTCCTTACCTTAGTTACTGTTGGTTTTCTTTTTGCAAACAATTCTGTTTTTTAAGAAGTACATCTGATATTTTGCGAAGATGATTTAACCTTTCTTAATAAGTATATCTGATATTTTGCGAAGATAATTTAACTTTTATTTAATTAAATGTTTTCCTTATTTTGCCCCATTTGATCATATGAAGAGAAATATGTAATTCACAGATAAAGCTTAGTATCTCATTTTCCCCCTATTATTTCTCTTTAAATGATTAAACGTTGTTGGAAGTATTAGAATATCTTCCTCAATTTATCTTACGAAGTTTCAACTTGTTGCGATTGTAAATAAGAAATCCTCCCTTTTAAGTATAAGAAATAAAATAGTAGAATATCAATTCATTCTATTTCCCATCACCATTTGCACAATGATATACAATAGACATAATCCAATCATAAAAGATTTTAACCTATCTTACATCAATAATTGACAATATAGGCTTAACTTTTGTGTTTGTCAAAAGTCTATTCATTCTTTTATCAATAGTTGCATATCAATTCATGAACGACTTTACTTTTGACAAAGTATGGGACAATCAAGTTCACGGACGTAAACACATATATCCCATAACAATATTCCAATATATAAAATCATAAAGATTAATACTGCAAAAATCATCTTCCAAACAAGTTTAAAATTTAAATCAATAAATCTAAAAACAAGAAGATGAAAACGTTGGACATAGCTATGTATAATCACAATAATGGCTATTCCAAACACTAGTTGTTCTTCTAATCAAAGCACGAAAAATAGAAGATTTACTAGGAAAATACACTCAAACATGTCTACTAGAACCCAATCACAAGCTAAAGTTCACGTTCGACAACTTCACAGGTTTCAAGACCTTTGAGCTTGTGATTCATATCAACTGCGTCTTCAGAGAAGATATCCTTATTAAGAAGTTCTTTAACATGTGACTTCATGAGACCAAGGTCAGTAGTAACCTTTTTCAACCTACTTCTAACTACATCAAGATGTTTCATTGTATCAGCAAGTTGCAGTTTTTCTTTCTCAAAGTATTTAAGAAGGTCATGAACCACTTCAGCAGAAACCATATCCTCATTCTCAACATCTTGATGTGAGTAGGCATAGTAGCATGAGGCATTAGGTGCACCATCTTCTACAAGAGCTCTTTGTTTCCTTCATTTTGAATCAAAATCAAAACCTTCTCAAGAAATCCCTTAGCAAAAACAACATGGAGAGGTAAAGAAGACGACATTCTTGATAATCCATAAGATAACCTAGAGTATTCGTACATGACTTATGTAACTCAACAGGTCAGATATTTAAAGGTTTTTTGGGAAGAAAGGCTTTTAGGGTTTTTCAAACTGTAGACTCGAGATGGTAACCTGTGTACACATTTGAATACAGTACACCCCATAAGGAAAAAACACAAGACAATCAAACAGGTATAGATGGGGGGAAATGGTTCGCTGGTTTTTTAGGAAAGTGAAGAGTCGAGCATGTTGTCGAGACTCCTCGACCATGCAAAACTACTTAACCTCGCACAGATGCACTACAAAGGGAGTGCTTAGATTCGAGAGATCAATCTATAGGACTCCGGCCTAAACCAAGTCAATGGTCGTTCTAGAGTCAATTCGGTCCCAAAGAGGGAGATGGGTTGATCTGTAGGAGGGAAGCTGAGAATTGTGTGGGATCAGTGATGATCAAGGATTGTCGATGTGATGAAGGTTTCTGCAATAATTGGTGAACTGTTGAGTTCGAATAAATTCTGATGGATTGATGAATTCTTGAGAGTAGTTACTTAAGAAATTATGTGTGGACAATTGTTGATAGCTAGTGATCATTCGTTGTCCTAAATCCTAGATTCAGAGACTTATTTATACTGTCATAGTTGTGAACACCTTGATCCCTATAAGTGTGTCGGTTTCATGAGTGGAAGAGTGGGCAAGTGGAAGATCGTGGCAAAGTCGGTTCCATGTCGTGTGTAGACTTGATAGATCGTGCACCCACTACTTTGCTAACTCCTTCAACCGTTTACACAACTTATGCACATTTCTCATCGTAGATGAATCCACATGTTTTAGGCCTCCAGACAAAAACCCTAGTTGTTATCTTCCAATTTGACGTGATTGATGTCTCACGAATCGTGGAGTCTGCATGACAAACATGTATTTAGTTTGTCAGTTTTTGACTGATTAGACAATGAGCCTAGGTTTTGTTGAATCAAGCATGTTTGACAAATGCTCATGAATGTTAATTCATGAATGTTAATGTTGCTTGAATATATGTGGATTATTCGAGCAACTGAGCAAGTATTGCTCGATTGAGAAAATATTGTAAATTCAATGAGTCGTTGAATAATGATGGGTTACTGAATATATGTTGAGCGTTTGTTCGAAAACCCTAATTTTTGATGAATTACTCATTAGCTGAAGAATTGCTGAAAATAGGTCATGAGAAAAGGAGGGACCGACCACATTAGACCATGGACATCCCTGTGATGCCCAATTGTTCGAATGAGCATGCACCAGGGTTCTCAGTTGGAGAGTTGGTGAAGGAATGATGATTGAGTGCCAATTTTATCATTTACTGAAATATTGTTGGGTTCAGCATTAGGTGATAAAACCTAGGTATGAAAGATAGGATCGACCAAGAGAGCATGGGATCGGCCCTTGGTGGTCATGGTACTAGATGTTGTCCGTTTGAGCAATCCCCAGGTTGGTTGGAGAGAGTTTGGGCCCAATATGAGCAATTGAGCAAATTAGGTCAGAATTATGAAAACATGTGGGACCAGCTTTGTGCAAGCCCTAGGAATGACTCTGGCCGGTCATCAAGGCATGCACATGTTACCATGGTGTCCGTATCTCAGTACTGAGAGTTTCATTATTTTCTGATGTGCGTTCGAGCAACATTATGAATTTTTAGAAGAGTTTTATCTTGACTTAAATTCTTGATTTTTGTTAGAATAAGCATGTATGCTCAATTAATCAATATTTTGTAAATATAAATATTAAAATAAGAGTATTTTAACATCCAAAATTTCCGTGAGAGGCTAGCCGGTCATGTGACCACGTTGGTTTTTAATTTTCATGATTTGAGCAATATTCGAGAAGTTATGCCAATAACAAAATGTTTCATGAATTTTTGCTCAAACCAAGGAGTTTCATGAATTTGAGGAAAATAATAATTATAAAAGACTAGGGATTGCAGGGTGTGGGACTGGCCACGGCTAGGGCATGGCCGGCCGGCTATGTTTCCCGGTCCCACACTCCTTTCCCTATTTTATAATATTATTTTTCATGAATCCGTGATGTTATGGAGAATCCATGGGTTTTTGTTGAAACGGAGGAGTTTCATGAGATTAGGGAATAAAAATTATAAAAATCTAGGGATTGTGAGGTATGGGGCCGGCCACGGCTTGGGCATGGCCAGACGGCTATGTTTCCCGGTCCCGCACACCTTTCCCTGTTTTATTTTATAATATTATTTTTCATGAATCCATGAAGTTATGGAGAATTCATGAATTTTGCAAAAACAAGGAAAGTTGCTAAAATCAAGGAGTTTTTCATGAGTTCATGAAAATAGCAAAATAGGATAAAATAATGGAAGAAGCATGGGGACCGGCCACGGCTAGGGCATAGCCGGCCGTCCAGTGGGCCCGCCCCCTGGGCGCTCCTTATTATTTTATTAATATTTGTTGTTTTCTCTTATTTTGCGTAGGATTCCTTATCTGTCCATGTTTTTGGATGCTCGTTCGTGCATTCGGGCGCTCAGTCATGCATCATTGTCGAGTACACTTACACCATTTTTGTGGGGCTTACTCAGGGATGGTTAAGATGCCCGGTTGCTGAGCATTTATTGCTAATCCATGAAATTCGGTGTAGAATAATTCATGAAACGAAGCAGTCAAATGAGTAATTATTTATTATCAATCCATAGGATCGGCAATGGATTCGACCATGAAATCGGAATAATAAAACATGCATTACCATTCTATGGGATCGTGGATTCGACCATAGAATTAGAGAAATAAAATTATTTATTACCATTCCATGAGATTAGCAGTGAATTCGATCATGAAATTAGAATAATGAGATAACATAGTTGTTTATTGTCATTTTATGAGATCAAGCCGTGGATTCGATGATAGAATAAGAGAAATTATTATTGCCATTCCATGGGATCAGGACGTTGATTCGACCATGGAATAAGAGCAATTGTTATTGCCATTGCATGGGATCAGACTGTGGATTCGACCATGGAATAGGAGCAATAATAGATCATTCTAGGAATTCAGTGGTGAATATTACGACAGAATTAATCTATGTGCATATTCAAAAGACCTCTAATATCCTGAAGGCGCTTTCAGATCTTTCGGAGAACGCCTGAGTCTATACACGTCGCTCTACATAGTCAGGATCAGCGAGTGTCACTGTCCTGAAGGCGTTGTTGTTCTAAATCTTACGGAAAACCGCCCAATCGTTCTTCTATGTAGAGGAGGGTCGCTCTACTGTAGTCAGGGAACAGTGAGTATCATCGACATCCTGAAGGCATTAAGCCATCTCAACAAATAATTATGTAGGAGGACCGCCAAATTCTATTATTCTACATAGAGGGAATAATGAAATTCCAGGGATCGAACGTTTATCTAGTGGAGGCTTTTCGAAAGACATGTTCATCATGGCTTCGTAAAATATGAATCATCACATGCCTGAAGCCATATCAGAAACATGTAGTATCATGATTTTACGGTTTTGACCTTTGTTGAAATCCACCATCAACATTAAGTCCCCAGCTTAGTGAGGAATATTCATGTTCCGCAGTAAGCATTAGATGGTGATTTTCAGTCGATGAGATCGCGGTTGAATTCAATCTATAAAGGTAGTTTCAGAATCCTCGACTTGCTCCAATGGTGTCATGTACGAGCTAATATTCATGTGAGGACCTTGATGGTGTGATAGGGCGTTATTTTGTGGATATAGAGAGGTTACGTGCTGCTAATTTGGTCAGTTAAAAGCCTGGTTTTGGTCGATTTAGGATTTTCGGGCCCGAGCCCAAAAAAGGAAACCCGTGTTTTATTAGGTTTTGGAAATAAAATTAATATAAAAGGGTGAAGCCCTAATATTTTTTTTTTCTTTTTCTTTAAGTTTACCGACCACTCTCTCTTCACTTCCTTCACGCCTGCAGGAAGCAAAGAAGCTGCTAGAATTTCCGTCGTCGGCGACCGTCGACTCACCGTCGGCCAAATTCCGGCGACCGTTCCGACCAGGAAAAAAAAAATGTTGTATGTTCTATGATTCATGAGTTTTCCATAAAACAGAAATCCCATAGTTGCATGTATACGTATGATTTATGAAGAATTTGTTTTTAGAAAATGTATGAATGCTCGTTTTTCGTTAGTTTAGGAAACGAACAAAAATCCCTAATATGGAAGAGATACATAAAATTTTGCATAGATATGGTATAGTTGCGGTAGTAAAAGTTTTGTTTATTAGGTTTCATGAAAACCTAAGTTTGTTTTCAAAGCATGGACTTTGCAAATACTTTTAAGAACGTAGGATTGTTCGCAATAAAAGTAGTAAATAATAATCCTTAGGGTCAAAGGAAATTTTGAAAAGACCTGGAGTTCATGATAAAGTTTATTTGTAAACTTTCAAAATTTTGTTTGGAACATGTGGACTTTTACAAAGATAGAAAAGACCCTGGTTTCGTAGACGAATGCTCGTTTGAGCAAAAAAGGTTGTTTTTTTTGCGTGAGTTATTAAACTCACGAATTTTTTTTAAATACGTGACTTGTTCACGTTTTTGTTTTAAAAATAAAATCAAATTTTGATTTATGAGAAATTGTTGAAAGCAAACAATGTTTCCATTAGTTGATGAATTCGTAGTATATGTGCAAGTTTGGCAATTTTATAGTGTATGTACACGTAAAATCAGCGAATATTCACATGGAAGGTTGTGTGAATTATTCATAGTTTCATGAAAAGGAAATGTTGAATTTAAATAATAATAAGTTTTTTGCTCGGATTTGCAGGTTTGAAAGAACGAACAAGTTTTTGAGGTTATACGATGTTATCACTAAGTTCGTGAAATCGTAAATAGGTAAGAGTTAAGGATTACCGTTTCTGTGGACGCTGCTTGTGAGCACCGTAATTGTTTGATTGCTTTAATTTCATTATATTGATGAAATTCGTGTGGAATGTTGCAGCAATTTGGTGGAGATGACTCGGTTCCCTAATGATGCTGAAAGTGAAATTTTCAGAGAAGGCACTTATGGAGACGACGTTCCCACATATGCATCTTCTAGAGATGATGATTGCTCCAGGGATGGCGATTCTGGAACTTCTTAGGGGAAGGAGGAAATTCCCAAACCCAAGAACATTCCAAGCTTCGAAGACAGATTCTTCGAATATTTGTATAGGCCTGAAAAACGTCCTTTAGGCTCTTTGTTTCGATTGCTCATAAATCCCAGGACTACTGCTCAGAATAAGTTGGTGTCTCCTTCAGCAATAATTCGAAACTGTTTGGAAGGAAAACATTATTCGGCTTCTCATGTGGATCTCAAACTTTCTCGGAAGCCGCTGACGCATTTTTATGGATGGGAAAGGCATATGCTAGGACACAGCCATGTGAGGGCCTTGCTGGATAGCGCGCAGGTGACACGAGACATTCAAGTTGCTGGAGATTTGATCATCAATCATGATATACCAGGTATCGTGGATTTGCTTGCTTGTTGGTGTATTCCTACTCACACCTTCATATGCAGATGTGGAGAGTTCACAATTACTTTAGAAGACGTAGTCGCTTTGTTGCATCTTCCAGTCACCGGAAATTTCCCTGGAGAACTCTCAACAGAGGAGAGGCTGATATCTCGTACCTTGGAAACTTAAATACACGATTTCAATGAGTTTCCCAAATTTTGCTATGCTCAGGGGTTGAGATACTAGTGGTCGAGAGATAGAATTCCTGAAGAACCTATTGATGGTACCCTATCCATTGCCAATTTCCTGTGCTTGTGGCTTTCCAAAGATGTTCTTGAGGACAACGGATATTTGTTGAAGCCGTTGGTGATACCTTTTGCTATTAGGATGGCTAAAGGTGAGAAAATTCCAATTAGTAACCTATTTTTAGGTTCACTGTTTGTCAATTTGGACTCTTTGGTTATTTACTCCAGTGTTTCTAACGGTTTCATGAAAATTGAGACATATGCTAATACCATGCTCCTCCAAGCTTTGATGTGGGAGCATCTTGAAAATTATGCTCCGATTCCCCGTAGTGTTTTGCAAGGGCCTAATGTCGACACTCACCATGCTTTCCTCGAGAAAGACAACGCCAAGATCATGAGGTGGTCTACAAAGCAGCCGCAATACAAGATATGCATCACTGATATTTTGGACATTGAATATGAGTTCAACTTTCACCCCTGGGTGTCAGTACCTGATCTCTTTTCACAATTGATCACCTTCAATGCTGCTGAAGAAAATGTCACATTGAAGACTGGTGCTGATTTGAATGATGGAGAGAGATTTTTAATATTAAATTGCACTCCTGGCTACCTAGTATCAGTAATGCATGGAGAGTTAAGAGTAGAGGAATATAACATTGACAGGGCAGCTGGACAGATGGGCATCGACCAGTGCATCCCAAGTCACCGAATCAACAAACCATCAGTTGAGTATTTGAAGGCTAATCTGGATTTCACTCATGTGGAGGGAAATGAGTATTTATCCCCGTGTTATGATCGTGCTAATTTCGTGACTCCGAGCTACATAGACTTCTGGCGTATGCAACTTGACCGTATGTATTATTTTGTGATGGTTGTTAAGATCCCAGCTCCAGATTTTCCTTCCCTTGACTCTATTAATGCTCGACCAAGGCTGAAGTACCTTTACCGTGGTGACAATAGGAAGGCATCTTCAGATTGTGCACATGTAATCTTGTTTGCTTCACGATCGGTGAAAGTAAGCTAGACGTATTTTAATTATTCGTTGATTCCGTATAGGATGGACATGCTATGAGGCCTCAAATCTGTGTAAACTTCTTAGACATTCAAGAAAGCCCCCAAGGTGGAGAAGGAAGAAGCAAAACAACTCATAGAATGATACAGAATAAAGTGCAGTCCCCTGCCGCTTCTTTGGTAAGTTGTTAACGCTTCTCTTATCGTTGCGACTTTCTTTTACATATAATCAGGATCTTAAAAAAGTATTACTAATTTGTTTCAGAATTTTGCTCCCTCGGTTATTGACTATCTTCATCTTTCCTCTATACGAACAATTCAGGAATCCAGCATCGATGGAGAGGTTGATGTGATTATCCTTTTGTGTGATTGATTTCGGAATTTCCTTGAATGAAATAATGATGATTATTGTTGATAATTCCAGGAGAAAATTGTTGTGGAAAGCCAACATGGTCATGCTATTCATTCATCTTCGAATAGTAGTGAGAAATAGAATCCTCAAGAATCGTGACTGAATGAAGATAATGGTACTCTCAATGTTGATGTCGACCCTGTTAACCCCTCGAATGAGTTGGAGACTTCTCAAGTAAGTATCTACTTTGTATTATATTCATATAAGTATAATGTTGTTGACTTGTTGATGAATTCATGAGGATCCCAACAAATATATGAGAAATGTTTCCGAAATAAGTCATCAGGAAATCCAGACCTCAGTTTTTTTAGTAAAAATGTCGTAGAATCTTCATTAGACATCAGATATTCGCGATATACCCATGTATCTTTAAGCCCAGGAAATTTCCAAGCTTTTTCAAAGAAGTTTTTAAGTTTTGAGCACTTTTAGGGGTCGAAATCGATGAAACAATAAACTTCCAGGAGACCTGCAGAAAATTTTCAGTTGGTATGAGGTCCAATGTCTTGGACACAACTCCCTTCTCGTTCATCTAGTTGATATGAAATTTTGACATGTTGTAGATGACATCCATATGAAGATAATGGTATATGACTCAACCTTAAATTCCTTATTGATTGCTCCCAGTTCATCATTCTATATAGAGTAGTATAAAATTTTCCTGACGGTCTTATTGAAAAACGTGTTTTATGACTATTATGCTATTTTCTCATATCTTGGACGTATAGTAGAGAATTTAGATAATTTTAGTTCACTTACATGCTGGAATTTATGATTGCGTTTAGTTCTCATGCTTGGATTTTTCTAATCCCATGTAATTTTCTTATTAGGTGCCAAATGACGAAGCTGAGAATAATGAAACCAATAATGATGATTCGAACAATCCCGACGTTATTGATAGTGAGACAACCATCTCTGCACTTCAAGGCCATGAGATGGTTGTTGCTGATATTTTTGAGGTCGTTGAAACACCAATGGTGATTGCTCTAGGAACAGAAGAAGTCGTGCCGAGAGTAGACAATATTATCCCAGAAGAAGCTGCGCCTATGATTGTTGAAGTTTCTCCTGAGATTGAGAACCGTATAATAGTGCTTGAATACTCTACTGCAGGGATAATTTGTGAGCTTTTATTTGGTGTTTTACTCCCAAATCATGTGTTGATTGGCGGATTCAACGTTCCCACTGGGTATGCCAATATGTATGAAAAGTTGTGGAAGATGTATGGCCACATTGTTGTTTCATGAGATCCCGAACATAGCTATTTCTTGACTATGCAATTAGGAAACATATTGCGTGTCATAGATGATATTTGTAGCAGGCCTAGAAGTGCTATCACTCGAGATGTACTCTTTGATTGGGAGTACAACTTGGAGAACTCTGAGAGACTTGGATTTATCCTGAAGTGCCTTCGTCAGAAGATCAACACCATCAAGGATGCAGTAGTGAAGAATATACCTTTTACCAATGATGTTGTGGTGAAGAAAATGGCTAAGGTTGCTGAATTGACTCAAAAACTGGAATTAGAGAAAGCATCTTTACAAGTCTTGGAGAATGCTGAGAAGCAGAAATCATACTTTGATGGCTTCATTTAGTTTTCTTTCCATAATCTCTTGAACATTGAACTTCTGATAGGTGTGAGATTTTATTTTTGGTTTTGAATTTTGATAAGTTTTGAGTTTTTGAGTGATTGAGGATTTTATTTTGGATTTTTGTATTTGATAGAGATTTTTTAAATAAAAGAACTTTGATAAATTGTTGAATTCAAATATTGAATGCAAGTATTGTAAACGTTTTGGAGGTATTGAAATACAGGTAAATAAAATACTAGAATACAAACATCAAATATCTTGAGCGTTTGTCTTGGGCATAAAACACCCAATATTGAATGCTTCATGCACCGAAAATCTTGAGCCAATTCTCATGGATCACTGGTATATTTGTCTTGCCCTTCATGTCAGCCAATTTGTAATATCCTCGAGCGGCCGACTTAGTGATCATGAAAGGCTCCTCCCAGCTATAAGTCTTTGCAGAATGCGAATTGCGCCTAGTTGCCTTAAGAACCAAATCTCCTTCACGGAACTTGTTAGGCTTAGTTGGTCATGCCCTGAATATTTTTTGTTTGTTCAGGATTCTTCGCAGAGCGGGATGCTCTGTCGGTGGAGTTTTCCAATTCTGTGGCACATATGGACACTCATGAAAGGGAGAACATTTAGGATACTGATTGTGGAACTCGGTCATTATTCTGTCAATGACGGTATTGGTGAGATGCTTAATTTTGAGAGGTTCGGCATTTAACCACTTGGTGAAGTATTGCTGAGGTGAGACTAACCACTCATAACGTTTGGTGACTACTGAGTCATGAGCAAGTTCCCTAACCAGAGTAACGTATTTGAAAGTTGGTAATATAGATGCATGAGTGGCGATGAGACTTGCCTTAGTGCGGAACCTTTTGACAAATTCATGTGTGCTTTCTTCAGGTTTTTGTGTGAGTCCCATCAAGGCTTCAACTTTTCCCAAATGTCTAAATGGTGGCGAGTCATTTATCTCTTCAGAACTGGAGCTTTCCTCTAAGTCAGAGATTTACTCAACAGAGAAATGTGCAATCGAAGATGTCATAGTGACCTTTCCATCATGAATCCATGCTCTCCTAAGAACCATGTCATATCCTAGATCTTTTCTAATTATGAAAAACTTGGTTTCAATCCAAGTTGAGTCAGCTTTCACTTTGAGAATAATGTAACCGTAAGCATCCCTGGAGATTCCTTCATGGTCTCTGACTGAGCCAGGAGCGTGATTTACTTCTTGACGAGTGATGCCAGCACCCCGAGAGTCTTCAAAGGGATAATATTAATATCGGTGCCAACATCGACTAACACTCGCTTGAATTCATTTCCCTTGAGGTGGACTGTGGTGAGAAGTCCCCGGTCGTACATCTCCGTGTTCGTTACTAGAGGTTCAGGGAGTATCTCCTGAATTTCTAATCATTTCCTAGATACAATGTGGTTTAATGCAGCAAACATATCATTTCTTTGAGATTTTGATAAGTACAACAACTCACAGACATGATCAACCAGGTATTGAACTGCTTCCTTGACCGGCTACTCTAAGAGTGTGAATGTTCTGATTGGGAGAGGATTTTTTGCAATTCTTCAGTCCTTAGTTCCCCCGAGTCAGCTTTTTCTTTAAATATACGCTTCAGGATTCTGCAATCACTTGTTAGGTGACTAACATACCTATGGAAATGGCAGTAGCGTGCATTTTCCATATGCTCCTTAGTTGGTTCCTTTTTGACATGAGGTAATTTGATCGCACCTTCTTAGATCCAGACCTCCAATAGTTCGATCACTTCTTCAATAGAGAAAGGTAAGTTAGGTGCATCTTGATCTTTATGTTGATGTTGATGTTGAGCAGGTGATTGTGCATTCCTGGCTTGACCATCTTTCCTTGGCATTTTTGAGGGATTGGACACTGGAGGAGCATTCTTATGTGGCTATGCTTCAGCTTTCTTTTGCTCCTTTCAGCAACATTCATGGAAGTTTCGATATTGTACTTCTTGTTGATCAGACGTCTGGCAGTGTTGCCTCGAGTATCATTTGATTCCTCTACTTTGATAGTTTTCGTTCTTTCTAGCAACGCATGAACAGTAGTTGCCGATTGATCGGTTGTCAGCCGACACAAAAATAATTCACTTTCTTACTCGACAAAATATGAATGAAGTATAAAGTAAGGAAGAGTTCTTATCCACAGAGAGGCGATTGTTGTTATCAAATTCTAGTTTTTTAGTAACCCAAAGGGGGATTTCTGATTTTTGTAAAATTAAAGTAAAATAAAAGCAAAGTAAATATTTGGAAGTAATCAATGGAGAAAGATATTGGTCAAGGAATTCATCTTCAATCTTAAACATGTGCTTGCATACATGATTAGAATTACGATTTAATCTCTTTTATTATCAAAAGCCTAGAAAATCAAGAGAGCAAGATAATCTGAAAATTTCCCAAGTTAATCAACACACACATTAGAGCTGCGTATGTGAATTCTACCTAAAGAATAACCTAACGCCTTGCGCTAATCAAGTTCAATTCCCAGGAGCATTAAGTTTTGGAAATAGGCTAATCAAAGCAATTGTCATACATTGCGCATAACAATTCGGACAATGGTCAAACTCTACATATGATTATAAGAGTGTATCACTACAAACTATAATCATATCATGCTACTTGTATTTGGGGTTATCGCTCGATGAAAAACCCTAAAATAGCTATGGATAAGATGCAAGTTCAATTAATTGGCCACTTAACTAATCAAACATCTATATCCTACCACAATACATCATTCATGTGATTATAAAAAAAGTAGAGATATGAACGAAAACAAAGAGAGAAAACTAATACATTAATCAAGTACAAGTTATAGATATAGGACTACATCCTTAACCAATAATAAGAGATTTAGCTACTCATAGCTATGGAGTTCATCATAATCAATAATCAAATAAAGGAGATGAACATTAAATACGAAAGCAAACCCTAGTTGTAGTTTCAGCGGCTCTCTCCTCTGCTCCCAGAATAATACATGATCTCTTTGTTGTAGAAACTCTCTTTTTATATCCCTTTGCTTTCCAAAAATAGGTCAAAGTATTCAAAATCTTCAAGTCCCTGTCCATCTACCAGTCCACCAAGCCCATGTGTGAAAAATATATCTCTGGAATTTTCGGGTCCAAAACTGGTCGCCTGAATGCTGACATCATCACCGGAATCCGGTCACCGTCACCGGAAAATTGTCTGAGGTCATGATGACATTTCAGACACTATTACCAATAAGTATGTACTCCCAGCAACTAATCTCTCCTTCTATGCATTTCAAACATTCACAAAATACCACCTAAACCAATTTCTTGTTCTTGCGAAAATGTACCCAAAAGCGTGACGCGTAACTCATACTTCCATCCATCAATTCTTGCATCCGACTCATACCCCCCTCGCGATTCACTGAAATATTACGATCGACACTTTAACCTCTGAAATCCGACTACCGGAACTATGCTCATCGGCGTGCCATTTTCACTCCGTTTTCGCACTATTTCTGCATCATGTACTCATCTACAACACCACCTCAGTAGCTCAACCACCAGCCCTGTAATTTCATACTACAACACAGGTCCCTGCTATCTCCCCTAATCTGTGCAAGCCATTGTAATTACCACCCTGCAATATTCAGCTTCCTGGTATATCTCCCACTTTAGTATCACTTTCTTCTGCTGCTTCATAACCCTTAGTAACCCTGCCTACTTCACTGCATAACAAAATTACCACCAGTACCTGCTGATCAGTTTACACTGCTGTTTTTCATTTCACCAATAGCTCATTTGCACCCACCAATTTATTCTCTGCTTATGCAACAGCTGCCACTTATAAGAGCACCCACTATGGCAACACACCCTGAACTACTGCCAAACTCAGCAAACCTGCAGCTGCCACCACCAAAATCCATTTTCTTTGACTGCAATCCTACCTGAAGCAATCATCATCTATCCCTGGGATAATTACAGGCCATGGCTCCATTCAATCACAGGAACCCTGTAACTCCACCATCTCAGTATATACTTGCATCTCAAATTCACCCTGAACCAACCAACCAACCACCATTTGTAACTCAGTTTGCACCATTGCAGCAATACCCACTATAACCACTTCAAATTCTTGTTGCACCTGCAATTCCCATTTACTCCATGCCAATATATCAGCCCCTTTCATCTCAGTCACCACCTATAACTACAACTTCTTTTGCTGTAAAAAAAAACAATTCATTCAAACAGCAAAACAAGCACCCTATGTATAGTGTGTATCCAACTGAGTCATCACCATAGTCTACACCAGGGTCAACACAACAGCCTTAATCTACAAACCCTATTTGTTCTTAGTTTGCAGTTCAATCACCACAGCAACATACAGATGAGAACCCATGATAATTATTTGCTTGTCTACAACTTCAACTTAGTTCAGTTTCATTAGAATCAACATTGACCACATCTTACTCCATCTGATTCAACTGAGATTAACCCAGATTCAAGCCAAACCTAACTCTTCAATTCACTTTAGAACTCAGACCTCATGAATATCATCATTCACTGCCAATTTCATTAACCCACTTCGAAACCCTAAGTCTTCTTGTTGATCTCGAACTCATCTAAGATTCACCTCTGAATTCGATCATAGAAGCACCGATTTCACTCTCTCAATTTCACTCTCAGACAAATGTCGCCATGGGTTCAGAAATAAAGGTAATGATGAGAAGAATTGATTTCTCTCAATTTTAGGTTTGCTGTAGGAATTGAGAGGGGATACAACCACTTTGTTGAAGTAGATAAGGGGTGAACACCGAGAATGACTATAGACACCCTTGAATAGGATAAGAGCCAACCAACCGACAGCCCATTACTTTTGATATAAAACAGCGACCCCTTATCGTTGGCTTGACTCCACATAGCACACGCGGTTGAACGCTCGCCATCCATGCTCCAAATGAATGCTCTTTTCTTTCTGGAATTATTCCACCAGCAGCAGCCGCCTCTTATTCCTCAAACCCACTTCATCTCTTCAATTTCTATTCATCACTAAAGTTGTCATGCCTTTCAGACAGAAATCGCATCACCAAAGCCGACATACTTTTCAGACAGAGATGAAGAAATAAAAGCAAATAATGAGAAATAGTCCGCCTCCAACGCTTTTGCCATGTTTCCTCCTCTTTTGATCCAAATGACTCCAAAGTACCTAAATACTCAAAAACGAAACATAAGATACATAATTTACAAGCAAACTAGCGGAGAAAGCATAAACAATAGATAAATAATACGGTGTTTTAGACATATATCAGATTCCCCCACACTTAGACTTTGCTAGTCCTCGAGCAAATCAAACAAAAAAAATTATAAAGAATACATACAACTCCGTCTCGTCGAGGCTACGGTCACTTTAAGCATAAATAACAAGCCTTTGAACCCCTAGGTGTCCCTAGTGGACGAGTTTTAGTCTCGTGAAGGTTTACAAGAGGTTTGCTTACAAAACCTATATTTCCAACTCCGTCTATTTGTGACAAATCAATGAACGAATCCAAAATGACTACAGGAGGAGGTACCTTGCACAAATTCAATTCATATATGAGTAAAGCTTTAATTAGATAGTCGAACAAGCCACAATACTCGGAAACTAACAAACCACAATCACAATGAAAACATTAAGAAAATGGATATATATGTAGATGTTGGCGAATGTTCACAAGTGATCGATGTTTCCCATATCTGTCTGAAGGTCACTGCCAAGATGAACCTATACCTATTGGATTGAGCTACTTGGTTTGAATTCTACATCAACTCACTGGCATATACAAGGGAACCAGAAGTGACTTTATTCAACCATATAATACTTTCTTTTCTTTTCTTTTTCACTTTTTTTCTTCTTTTTGTTTTAGACAACATGATTGGATCAAACTGGATCCAAGCGCATGATTCTTGTCAGCAAGTACATGATAGTTGCCTTGGATCCTGCATTCCACGCTTGTTTAGGCGACGGAGACAGGGACTACGTTTCACACATCTTGCTATTCCCAAGCGTCATTTTATTCCGTTTTGGTCTAATTGGTCGGTTTTTTTTTTTTTTCTCATTCATTTTTTTTCTTTTTCTAGTAACTCAATCACTCTATTTCACCCCTTAAAGTAATAACACGTCGATGTTTAGTGACCCACCAAAACACTTAGAGAACAATAGATAAATATGGAAAAAAAAAATAGAATGCGATATGGTGATATTCCGAGATATGGTAACAACTATCATGTTAATTGTGATTTCTGAGCTATGTTTGTCCCTTTTAGTTAATTGGTTCCTCAACTCCTGCATTCAAAATGGTTCCATCCACTAATGGTGTCATCCTAAAGGCACAAGTTTCTAGATTTCGGAGTTCAAAAAGCACAAATTTTTTTCTTGTTTTTTCTATTTTTCTGTTGTTTTTTTTAGGCATAAAACACACTAAAACAAACTATACAAACATATAAATGCTCCCCCACACTTAAACTTTACATTGTCCTCAATGTAAAATTGAATCGTCCAAAGAAAGTTCAAGGTGGGAAATTCCTCAAATGATATGCAAAAACAAAGAAAAAAAAGATAAAAGCAAATGCATAAAAAAAAAAAAAGATAAGGATAAAGATAAAGATAAAGATACAAAACCGGTGGGTTGCCTCCCACTTAGCGCTTGGTTTAAAGTCGCCAGCCCGACGTTCTCCTTGTTTGCTAAGACTCCTCCAGAGGGAGCACTTCCACAAGGTTCACTCCTTCCACAACTTCCGAAGAGAAGTTCTCATAATATGGTTTCAACCGGTGCCCATTCACTTTAAGTTCATTCCCTGTAGCTACACTATGAATTTCAAATGCACCATGAGAAAACACATTAGTCACAATAAAAGGTCCAATCCAACGTGACCTTAGTTTACCCGGAAATAATTGCAAACAAGAATTAAACAAAAGCACTTTCTGCCCAATGCAAAATTGTTTCTTTGTAATCATATTATCATGAAATGCCTTAGTTTTTTCCTTGTAAATCCTTGAGCTTTCCAATGCATCATTTCGAATCTCTTCTAACTCTTGAAGTTGCAACTTCCTTTGCTTTCCAGCCCCATCCAACTCCATGTTGCATTGCTTAATAGCCCAAAACGTCTTATGCTCAATTTCAACGGGTAAGTGACAAGGTTTACCATAAACAAGCCTAAAGGGAGACATCCCAATAGGTGTCTTGTATGCGGTTCTATACGCCCACAAAGCATCATTGAGGCGCATGCTCCAATCCTTCCTTGTTGGATTCACCGTCTTTTCAAGAATGGATTTCACCTCTCGGTTGGAAACCTCGGCTTGTCCATTTGTTTGTGGATGGTATGGTGTTTCAATCCGATGCGACACATTGTACTTCCTTAACAAGCCTTGCAAGAACCTGTTTTTGAAGTGTGAACCTCCATCGCTAATTATAGCCTTTGGAATTCCAAACCTTGCAAAAATATTTGCTTGCATAAAATCTGAAACAACTTTAGAATCATTAGTTGGGGTGGCCTTAGCTTCCACCCATTTCGAGACATAATCCACAGCAAGCAAGATATAATAATTTCCATTAGAATTGACAAAAGGACCCATAAAATCAATTCCCCATACATCAAAAACTTCAACAAATTGAATAACAGTTTGTGGCATTTGATTTCGGGCACCTAGATTGCCTGTTCTTTGGCACCTATCACATGTGATACAAAATGCATGCGCATCCTTAAACAAAGTCGGCCAATAGAAACCACATTCTAATACCTTGAGAGCGGTTCTCTTGCTCCCAAAGTGTCCTCCACATGCATATGAGTGGAAAAAAGACAAGATAGAGTTAAATTCGGATTCGGGAACACACCTTCGTATTACTTGGTCACTACAATGTTTCCATAAGTATGGATCATCCCATATGTATTGGTTTCCTAACTTCTTAAGTTTGTCCCTCTCAGCACGAGACAAGTTCTTTGGGATTTGTTTAGAAACTAAGTAATTAACAATATCAGCATACCATGGTTCTCCAAAGGCAATTGAGAATAGTTGCTCATCCGGGAAACTTTCACGCAATGGGATAGTTTCCTTGTCCACAGCAAGACGGCTCAAATGATCCGCAACGGTGTTCTCAATTCCTTTCTTGTCCTTGATCTCTATATCAAACTCTTGCAAGAGTAAAATCCATCGTATGAGCCTCGGTTTCGCCTCTTTCTTTGTAAACAAGTACCTAAGTGCTGCATGGTCAGAAAAACAACAACTTTTGTACCAATTAGATAAGAGCGAAACTTTTCCAAAGCAAAAAAAAAATCTAATAACTCTTTTTCAGTGGTAGTGTAGTTTTGTTGGGCCTCATTTAACGTTCTAGAAGCATAATAAATGGCATGAGGTATCTTCCCCACATGCTGCCCAAGCACCGCACCAACCGCATAATCACTTGCATCACACATAATCTTAAAAGGCCTGCTCCAATCCGGTGGTTTAATGATAGGGGCTGAAATCAAAAGTTCTTTCAAACGATTGAATGCCGCCACACACTTCTCATCAAAGTTAAAAACCACATCTTTTTGCAATAAGTTGCAAAGTGGTGATGTTATCTTGGATAAGTCCTTGATGAATCTACGATAAAAACCTGCATGACCAAGAAAAGAACGTATCTCCCTCACCGTAGTGGGAGGGTTTAGAGCACGGATAAGATCTATCTTAGATTTATCAACTTCCAAGCCTTTAGAAGATATTATATGGCCTAAAACTATGCCATGAGTTACCATAAAATGGCACTTCTCCCAATTCAGCACAAGGTTTGTTTCAACACATCGTTCAAGGATTAGTGACAAATTGTTCAAGCAAAGGTCAAATGAATCACCAAAGACACTAAAGTCGTCCATGAACACTTCGATTATGTTTTCAACATATTTAGAAAAGATACTTACCATACACCTTTGAAAGGTAGATGAAGCATTACACAATCCAAAATGTATCCTTCTATAAGCAAAAGTACCAAAAGGACAAGTGAAAGTGGTTTTTTCTTGATCCTCCGGTGCTATCACAATCTGATTATAACCTGAATAGCCATCAAGAAAGCAATAATAAGCGTGTCCAGCTAAACGTTCAAGCATTTGATCAATAAAAGGTAACGGAAAGTGATATTTTCTAGTAGTGGCATTCAATTTTCTGTAATTAATACAAAACCTCCAACCGGTTTGCACACGAGTTGGGACAAGTTCGTTCTTATCATTCTCCACCACCGTCACACCTAATTTCTTTGGTACAACTTGTACCGGGCTTACCCCACTTGCTGTCGGATATGGGGTAGATAACACCCACTTCCAAAAGCTTGAGTATCTCCTTTTTCACAACTTCCATCATGGGAGGGTTCAAACAACGTTGCGCTTCCCTTGTAGGCTTTGCATCGTCCTCCAAACGGATCTTGTGCATACAAACGGCAGGGCTTATACCCTTGATATCGTCAATTGTCCATCCTATGGCCGTCTTGTGCTTCCTTAGCACCCTTAGAAGTTTTTGCTCCTGTAATTCACTAAGCTCGTTAAAAACAATCACAGGCAACTCTTCATTTTCACCCTAGTACAAGTACTTTAAGTGACTTGGAAGAGGTTTCAATTCTAGCTTTGGAGATTTAACAATTGAAGGTTCAAGATTTTCATCATTGCGAGGTAAAGAAACATATGAAACATTCTTAAGTGCAGATTTTTCCGGTAATGAGTTAAGAGAACCAATGGTTTCCTTAATCTCATCACCGTACTCCAAACCGTTATCAATAGGTGTAGTGAGCACGGTTTCCAAAGAATCAGCGCCATTCAACTCAAACATTTGTTGCACCAATGTGTCCATCACATCAACGGAGAAACAAGAGTGGACATCACTAGGATATCTCATCGTCTCGAAAATGTTGAAACGTATTATTTCTCCATCAAACTCCATAGTCAGTGTTCCCTTATCAACATCAATAATTGTTTTTGCCGTTTTCATGAAGGGACGCCCAAGTAGCAATGGAAGAGACGAGTCCGGTGCACCTTCATCCATCTCTAAGACACAAAAGTCAGCTGGAAATACAAGTTGATTAACCTGCACAAGAACATCCTCAACAATACCCATTGGGTATACATTAGAGCAATCGGCTAATTGCAACACAATTTCAGCCTTTTTAAGAGGACCTAAATCAAGTGAGTTATAAATAGATGCAGGCATAACATTAACGGATGCACCTAAATCCAACATAGCTTTATTAAATGTTTTGGTACCAATTGTGACGGGAATGTCAAAGCTACCCGGGTCCTTGCATTTCAGTGGGAGTTTGTGTTGCAAGATTGCCGAAGCATTCTCCCCCACACTAAGCACTTCATTACCCTTGAGCCTTTGCTTATTGGTACACAAGTCCTTCAACACCTTTGCATACTTTGGAACTTGCTTGATTGCATCTATGAGCGGTATGTTCACATGAATCTTCTTGATAATGTCTAAAATATCATTTTCTAGTGCCTCCTTCTTGGAATTTTCAAATCTGCGAGGAAAAGGTAAAGGAGGAACATAAGTAGAAACCGGAGTTTTAGAGCTAGGAATAGGTACCTCAGAAGTTTGGGGAGAATCCTCATTCTTATCCTCCAAAACAGGTTCCTTTGGTGTCTCCACCTTGCCCGAGTCAACAACTTCGGGTTGCAAAAGTTGTGTACCACTTCTCAATGTAATTGCGTTCACACCCTCCTTTGGGTTGATAGGTTGAGAAGGGAGTTTCCCACTATTTTGTGCCTTCAACTGGTTCAACTCAAGAGCCATAGAACCAACTTGGGTCTGCAACTCCTTCATCGAACTCTTGGTCTCTTGTATAAACAATTTCATCAACTCCTCCATACTTGACCCATGATTTTGAGGTTGTTGTTGTTATTGTTGAAATTGTTGACGCGGCTGGAATTGTTGTTGTTGAGGTTGGAATCCACCCGAATTGTTGAAATTAGGTTGTTGGACCGCTCCTTGCTTGTTGGCATAGCTAAAATTGGGGTGATCTCTCCATCCCGGATTATAAGTGTTGGAATAAGGATCATACCTTCTCTGCTGATTTGGAAAGACCGCATTAGCTTGCTCGTTGGCTTCTTCATATCCTTGATGAGAACTTGGGATAACCGCAGCTGCAACTTGTTGTAGCATTGCTGAGATGTTACCTATTTGTTGACGAAGTTCCTCGACCTCGCTCACTTCATTGACTCGCCGAAGCACATCCGAGCCACGACTCAATAATTGTTGGGAGTTTGCTGCCATGTTTTCAATTAACTCTCTAGCTTGTGCCACCGTCTTGTTTACTAGTGCACCACCACCCGCAGCATCAAGAAGATTCCTATCACTTGATTGGAGTCCTTCATAGAAGTATTGGATAATCATAGCGTCGCTGAATTGGTGATGAGGAAAGCTTTCCACTAATATCTTGTATCATTCCCAATAATCATATAAGGATTCTCCCACATTTTGCTTCATTCCGCAAATCTCCTTGCGAATTTGAGTAGCCTTTGATGCAGGAAAATACCTCTCTAAAAAGAGTTTCTTGAGCCCATTCCATGTTGTAACACTTCCGGAAGGCAAGTAGTATAAACAATCCTTAGCATTACCTTCCAATGAGAATCGAAAAACCTTCAACATAGCACCATCCGCCTCCATATTTGCTGGGAGCATAGCCATGACAATAGTGTGGAAATCCATAAGATGCTTGTTTGGATCTTCATTCACCAAGCCATGGAACTTTGGTAATTCTCTAAGAAGTCCCGGCTTGATTTCAAAAGTGGAGTTGGTTTGAATGCAACCATGCTGTATATCCAACTTGTGAGAAGCTAAGTCTTTAATTGAATGATTTGCAGGGTCACCCATTGCTTCTTCTTCTTCTTCCTCTTCTTCAAAAGGAATCTCGTGTTCTACTTCGCCTTCTTGATGAAGAGCTTCGTGTTCACCCAAGTTGTGTTCTTCCGTTGTGCCTTGCCTTGGTTGGAGTATTGTGCCTTTTCGAGTAGATATCCCGCACCTTGGATAATTCCAATCTTTAGAAGCCATGGATTAGGTAACTGAAACACAATTCTCACAAACAAGTGAGAAACAAGACAAGAAACGAAAAGCAGTATGCGAACAGAACTATTAAAAAGAAACTAAAAAACTTAATAACTAGCCGAATGCCTCCCCGACAACGGCGCCAAAATTTGATCGGTTGTCAGCCGACACAAAAATAATTCACTTTCTTACTCGACAAAATATGAATGAAGTATAAAGTAAGGAAGAGTTCGTATCCACAGAGAGGCGATTGTTATTATCAAATTCTAATTTTTTAGTAACCCAAAGGGGGATTTTTGATTTTTGTAAAATTAAAGTAAAATAAAAGTAAAATAAAAGCAAAGTAAATATTTGGAAGTAATCAATGGAGAAAGATATTGGTCAAGGAATTCATCTTCAATCTTAAACATTTGCTTGCATACATGATTAGAATTATGATTTAATCTCTTTTATTATCAAAAGCCTAGAAAATCAAGAGAGCAAGATAATCTGAAAATTTCCCAAGTTAATCAACACACACATTAGAGCTGCGTATGTGAATTCTACCTAAAGAATAACCTAACGCCTTGCGCTAATCAAGTTCAATTCCCAGGAGCATTAAGTTTTGGAAATAGGCTAATCAAAGAAATTGTCATACATTGCGCATAACAATTCGGACAATGGTCAAACTCTACATATGATTATAAGAGTGTATCACTACAAACTATAATCATATCATGCTACTTGTATTTGGGGTTATCGCTCGATGAAAAACCCTAAAATAGCTATGGATAAGATGCAAGTTCAATTAATTGGCCACTTAACTAATCAAACATCTATATCCTACCACAATACATCATTCATGTGATTATAAAAAAAGTAGAGATATGAACGAAAACAAAGAGAGAAAACTAATACATTAATCAAGTACAAGTTATAGATATAGGACTACATCCTTAACCAATAATAAGAGATTTAGATACTCATAGCTATGGAGTTCATCATAATCAATAATCAAATAAAGGAGATGAACATTAAATACGAAAGCAAACCCTAGTTGTAGTTTCAGCGGCTCTCTCCTCTGCTCCCAGAATAATACGTGATCTCTTTGTTGTAGAAACTCTCTTTTTATAGCCCTTTGCTTTCCAAAAATAGGTCAAAGTCTTCAAAATCTTCAAGTCCACGTCCATCTACCAGTCCACCAAGCCCATGTGTGAAAAATATATCTCTGGAATTTTCGGGTCCAAAATTGGTCGCCTGAATGGTGACATCATCACCGGAATCCGGTCACCGTCGCCGGAAAATTGTCTCAGGTCATGATGACATTTCAGACACTGTCACCAATAAGTATGTACTCCCAGCAACTCATCTCTCCTTCTATGCATTTCAAACATTCACAAAATACCACCTAAACCAATTTCTTGTTCTTGCGAAAACGTACCCAAAAGCGTGACGCGTAACTCATACTTCCAGCCATCAATTCTTGCATCCGACTCATACCCCCCTCGCGATTCACTGAAATATTACGATCGACACTTTAACCTCTGAAATCCTACTACCGGAAATATGCTCACCGGCGTGCCATTTTCACTCCGTTTTCGCACTATTTCTGTAGCATGTACTCATCTACAACACCACCTCAGTAGCTCAACCACCTGCCCTGTAATTTCATACTGCAACACAGGTCCCTGCTATCTCCCATAATCTGTGCAAGCCATTGTAATTACCACCCTGCAATATTCAGCTTCCTGGTATATCTCCCACTTTAGTATCACTTTCTTCTGCTGCTTCATGACCCTTAGTAACCCTGCCTACTTCACTGCATAACAAAATTACCACCAGTACCTGCTGCTCAGTTCACACTGCTGCTTTTCATTTCACCAATAGCTCATTTGCACCCACCAATTTCTTCTCTGCTTATGCAACAGCTGCCACTTATAAGAGCACCCACTATGGAAACACACCCTGAACTGCTGCCAAACTCAGCAAACCTGCAGCTGCCACCACCAAAATCCATTTTCTTTGACTGCAATCCTACCTGAAGCAATCATCATCTATCCCTGGGATAATTCCAGGCCATGGCTCCATTCAATCACAGGAACCCTGTAACTCCACCATCTTAGTGTATACTTGCATCTCAAATCCACCCTGAACCAACCAACCACCTTTTGTAACTCAGTTTGCACCATTGCAGCAATACCCACTGTAACCACTTCAAATTATTGTTGCACCTGCAATTCCCATTTACTCCATGACAATATATCATCCCCTTTCATCTCAGTCACCACCTATAACTACAACTGCTTTTGCTGTAAAAAAAAACAATTCATTCAAACAGCTAAACAAGCACCATGTGTGCAGTGTGTATCCAACTGATTCATCACCATAGTCTACACCAGGGTCAACACAACATCCTTAATCTCCAAACCCTATTTGTTCTTAGTTTGCAGATCAATCACCACAGCAACATACAGATGAGAACCCATGATAATTATTTGCTTGTCTACAACTTTAACTCAGTTTAGTTTCATTAGAATCAACATTGACCACATCTTACTCCATCTGATTCAACTGAGATTTACCCAGATTCAAGCCAAACCTAACTCTTCAATTCACTTTAGAACTCAGACCTCATGAATATCATCATTCACTGCCAATTTCATCAACCCACTTCGAAACCCTAAGTCTTCTTGTTGATCTCGAACTCATCTAAGATTCACCTCTGAATTCGATCATAGCAGCACCGATTTCACTCTCTCAATTTCACTCTCAGACAAATGCCGCCATGGGTTCAGAAATAAAGGTAATGATGAGAAGAATTGATTTCTCTCAATTTTAGGTTTGCTGTAGGAATTGAGAGGGGATACAACCACTTTGTTGAAGTAGATAAGGGGTGAACACCGAGAATGACTATAGACACCCTTGAATAGGATAAGAGCCAACCAACCGACAGCCCATTACTTTTGAAATAAAACAGCGACCCCTTATCGTTGGCTTGACTCCACATAGCACACGCGGTTGAACGCTCGCCCTCCATGCTCCAAATGAATGCTCTTTTCTTTCTGGAATTCTTCCACCAGCAGCAGCCGCCTCTTATTCCTCAAACCCACTTCATCTCTTCAATTTCTATTCATCACTAAAGTTTTCATGCCTTTCAGACAGAAATCGCATCACCAAAGCCGACATACTTTTCAGACAAAGATGAAGAAATAAAAGCAAATAATGAGAAATAGTCCGCCTCCAACGCTTTTGCCATGTTTCCTCCTCTATTGATCCAAATGACTCCAAAGTACCTAAATACTCAAAAACGAAACATAAGATACATAATTTACAAGCAAACTAGCAGAGAAAGCATAAACAATAGATAAATAATACGGTATTTTAGACATCTATCACCGATCGATTGGCCGCTTCATGAAGTTATGAAAAGATCTGAAACCGAAGATTTTACAGCAAGGATCTGTAGACTGGGATCATCTCGTTGATGCACAAGTCCACCAATTGTTGTTCTTGGATCGTGACAATTCAGTGCCTGGAGTCTGAAATTTTTTACGTAGTCATTCGGATGTTCGTTATTCTTCTGAGATATCCTTCCCAAGTCGGAGAGTGTAACTTGCTCAGAGACAAAGAAGTATTTCCTATAGAAAGCATTAATCATTTCTCCCCAATTGGCTATGCTTCCTAGTGCGATGTTGTTGTACCAAGTATATGCTCGGCCTGTTAGAGACTTTGATAAATCCTTCAGACGGACAACATGGTTATTTTCATGCTCTCCTAATGCTTCCAGAAAATGAGAGACGTGTTCTCGAGCATTCCCTGTTCCATTATATAACATAAATGTTGGAGAGGTGTAACCTTTTGAGAGATGAATCCTTTGTGTGTCAGCAGGATATGGAGGCTGATGGCGGTGTACGGACGGTGTGTGCCCCTTTCCCCGATTCTCCATAAAGCGTTCCAGGTCTTCGCGAGTGATAAAACCGTCAGGTTCAGGTTCTGCGGTTTTGCGGGCTTCATCATCGTCATGGATTGGGATAACTTCAGGATCCGTAGCCGGAGGAGTTTCATTTTCTTTTCCCTTCTCTAGAGTTTTGTCTAACATCTTGTCAGTAAGAGTCTTGAGGTAATTGCACAGCTCTTTCTGCGTTGCAGCCATGTCAGTATGATTTTTGGCAAAAACTTCCTGGACCTTCATGAGATCAGCAATAGTAGGCGGGTATTCTTTAATTTCTTCGGGATGCCTGCCGAAGAGAGTATTGCCTCCAATGTTAGTTTGTGGAGGAGTGGTATTGTCCGCGCGGTTGTTGGAAGCAGGAGTAGTTTCTGGAGCTCCACCATTGTTGCTAGTGCTAGCGTTGTTTGGGTTGGAATTCGTAACTGAACCTGACCTAAGATCAACCATTTTGTAAATATGTGGGATTTCAACCGAGATATAAATCTCCCATTGTGGTCGCCAATCTGTAGATGGGGAAAAACGGTTCGCTGGTTTTTTAGGAAAGTGAAGAGTCGAGCGTGTTGTCGAGACTCCTCGACCAGGAAAAACTGCTTAACCTCACACAAATGCACTGCAAAGGGAGTGCTTATATTCGAGAGATCAATTTGTAGGACTCCGGCCTAAACCAAGTCAATGGTCGTTCCAGAGTCAATTCGGTCGAAAAGAGGGAGATGGGTTGATCTGTAGGAGGGAAGCTGAGAATTGTGCGGGATCAGTGATGATCAAGGATTGTCGATGTGATGAAGGTTTCAGCAATAATTGGTGAAATGTTGGGTTCAAATAAATTCTGATGGATTGATTAATTCTTGAGAGTAGTTACTCAAGAAATTCTGTGTGGACGATTGCTGATAGCTAGTGATCATTCGTTGTCCTCAATTCTGGATTCAGAGACTTATTTATACTGTCAGAGTTATGAACACCTTGATCCCTACAAGTGTGACGGTTTCATGAGTGGAAGAGTGAGCAAGTGGAAGATCGTGGTAAAGTCGGTTCCATGTCGTGTGGAGACTTGACAGATCGTGCACCCAATACTTTTCTAACTCCTTCAACCGTTTACACAACTTACGTACATTTCTCGTCGTAGATGAATCCACGTGATGTAGGCCGCCAGACCAAAACCCTAGCCGTTATCCCCCAATTTGACGTGATTGATGGCTCACGAATCATGGAGTCTGCATGACAGACGAGTATTTATTTTGTCAGTTTTTGACTGTATATACAATGAGCCTAGGTTTTGTTGAATTGAGCATGTTTGACAAATGCTCAGCGATTTATGAATGTTAATGTTGCTCGTCTGAGCAAATATTGTAAATTCAACGAGTTGTTGAATATTGATGGGTTACTGAATATATGTGGATTATTCGAGCAACTAAGCAAGTATTGCTCGATTCGACGAAATACTGATAAGTTACTGAATATTGATAGTTAGGTCAATATTCGAGCAACTGAGAAAAAACTGCTCAATTCGACAAATTACTGATAAATTGATAATTTGACATGCAATTGAGCAAGTATTGCTCGATTCGACAAATTACTGATAAGTTAATAAATATTGATAGCTGGATCAATATTTGAGCAAATGTTGCTCAATTCCACAAAATATTTATTGGTAACGTGACCCAAAAAAATATTAAAATATTTGTAGATTACCAAATACTATATGATTAATTAATATGTTGGTTGCTGAATCACTATAAATTTATTAATGTTTGAACTTGCTCAGAATAATGATTTGTTGAGCGTTTGTTCGAAAACCCTAATTTTTGATGAATTACTCATTAGCTGACGAATTGTTGAAAATAGGTCATGAGCAAAGGAGGGACCGATCACATTAGACCATGGATGTCCATGTGATGCCTAATTTTTCGAATGAGCATGCACCAGGGTTCTCAGTTGGAGAGTTGGTGAAGGAATGATGATTGAGTGCCGGTTTTATCATTTACTAAAATATTGTTGGGTTCATCATTAGGTGATAAAACCTAGGTATGAAAGATGGGACCGACCAAGAGAGTATGGGACCGTCCCTTGGTGGTCACGGGACTAGATGTTGTCCGTTTGAGCAATCCCAGGTTGGTTGGAGAGACTTTGGGACCAATATGAGCAATTGAGCGAATTAGGTCAGAATTATGGAAACATGTGGGACCATCTTTGTGCAAGCCCTAGGAATGACTTTGTCTGGTCATCAAGGCATGCATGTGTTTCCATGGTGTCCGTATCTCTGTACTGAGAGTTTCAGTATTTTTTGATGTGCGTTCGAGCAACATTGTGAATTTTCAGAAGAGTTTTATCTTGACTGAAATTCTTGATTTTTGTTGGAATGAGCATGTATCAATTAATCAATATTTTGTAAATATTAAAATAAGAGTATTTTAACATCCAAAATTGTCGTGAGAGGCTTGCCGGTCATGTGACCACGTTGGCTTTTGAATATTCATGATTTGAGCAATATTCGAGAAGTTATGAAGAAATCATGATATTTGCTCAAACCAAGGAGTTTCATGAATTTGAGGAAAATAATAATTATAAAAGACTAGGGATTGCAGGGTGTGGGACCGGCCACGGCTAGGGCATGGCCGGCCGGCTATGTTGCCCGGTCCCGCACTCCTTTCCTATTTTATAATATTATTTTTCATGAATTTGTGATGTTATGAAGAATCCATGGGTTTTTGTTGAAACAGAGGAGTTTCATGAGTTTAGGGAATAATAATAATAAAAAGATAGGGATTGCGAGGTGTGGGTCCGGCCACGGATTGGGCATGGCCGGACGGCAATGTTTCTCGGTCCCACACACCTTTCCCTATTTTATTTTATAATATTATTTTTCATGAATCCATGAAGTTATGGAGAATTCATGAATTTTGCAAAAACAAGGAAAGTTGCTAAAATCAAGGAGTTTTTCATGAGTTCATGAAAATAAAAAAATAGGGAAAAATAATGGAATAAGCATGGGGACCGGCCAAGGCTAGGGCATGGCCGGCCGGCCGGTGGGCCCACCCCTAGGGGCTCCTTATTATTTTATTAATATTTGTTATTTTCTCTTGTTTTGCGTAGGATTCCTCATCTGTCCATTTTTTGGATGCTCGTTCGTGCATCCGGGCGCTCAGTCGTGCATCATTGTCGAGTACACTTACACCATTTTTGTGGGGATTACTCAGGGATGGTCCAGATGCCCGTTTGCTGAGCATTTATTGCTAATCCATGAAATTCAGTGTAGAATAATTCATGAAACGAAGCAGTAAAATGAGTAATTATTTATTATCAATTCATAGGACCGGCAGTGGATTCGACCATGAACTCGGAATAATAAAACAACATTACCATTCCATGGGATCGTGGATTCGACCATAAAATCGGAGTAATAAAAGTATCTATTACCATTCCATGAGATTAGCAATGAATTTGATCATGAAATTGGAATAATGAGATAACATAGTTGTTTATTGCCATTCTATGATATCAAGCCGTGGATTCGATCATAGAATCAGAGAAATTGTTATTGCCATTCCATGGGATCAGGTCGTGGATTCGACCATGGAATAGGAGCAATAATAGATCATTCTGGGAATTCAGTGGTGAATATCACGACAGAATTAATCTATGTGCATAGTCAGGAGACGGCTAATATCCTGAAGGCGCTCTCAGATCTTTCGGAGAACGCCTGAGTCTATACACGTCGATCTACATAGTCAGGATCATCGAGTGTCACTGTCTTGAAGGCGCTGTTGTTCTCAATATTACGGAGAACCGCCCTATCATTCTTCTATGTAGAGGGGGGTCGCTCTCCTGTAGTCAAGGAACAGTGAGTATCACCGACGTCCTGAAGGCATTAAGCCCTCTCAACAAACAATTATGTAGGAGGACCGCCCAATTCTATTATTCTACATAGAGGGCAAAATGAAATGCCAGGGATCGAACGCTCAGCTAGTGGAGGCTCTTCGAAAGACATGTTCATCATGGCTTCGTAAAATATGGATCGTCACATGCCTGAATCCGTACCAGAAACATGCAGTATCATGATTTTACGGTTTTGATCTTTGTTGAAAATCCACCATCAACAACAGGGAAACAATAAAAGACATTGCAAATACTTTTTAGGCAATATTGTCTGCTGGCACTAGTTTAGCTATAAACGATAAGAAAATAGCTCAGCTAGGCGAAACACAAATTGCCAAAGTACACCTAACTTTTACACATCTTTCCCAACAGAATTTTTATGAGAAAGTTCCTAACCCTTGTGATTAATTAGCACAAGTATGATCTCTGAGCTCATCCAAGGAACTGTGTTTATGATCAAGTCTCTTTTTCCTCCTGTTTTTTGAGAGGGATCCCTTTTTATTTGAGAAATTATCATAAAACTTACTATCATCAAAATATGAGACATATTTTGAATTCTTACCAGAAGAGTCTTGACTTGAGGCGGATGACAACCTGTTGACAATTTCTTTGTACCCTTGAATTATCTTTATCAGGTTATTTATCATATCATCATTTTTCCTTCTTTCTCCTGGAATTTCTTTCAAATCAAGGAACATGTTATTTTCAGAAACAACAGCTTGGTCTTTCCTTAGATGATTTTTATTAAGACTTATGTTCTGCTTTTGAACATTTGAGGAACTCATTGAACTAAACTTCCTGGTAACATACACATGGTACGTATGAAAACCAATGGGTTTCGACATACGAATGTCAGTTACACCTTTGGGGATTAAGTCTAAGGTGTGTTGAAGTTGAACAAGAGAATTTTTATTCACCCTAGAGTTTCTCTTTTGTTTAACAGAACCTTTTGATTCGCAAAAAAGACATACTTTCTGATCACACGAGTGATTAGGCAGTTTAGTCTTAATATTCTTGTCACGTAATTTCTTCCTTCCATATGGTGTGGAATTGATCAGAGGAGACTAACACATTTTTCTTAATTGGAAGGGACTCCATTTTTACTTCTGGTGCTGGAGCATTTTCAGTTATAGTAGAAGTAATTGGTATATTGGACTGCTTAGAGCATCCTTGAACAGAGAGTTTACTCAAGTGATATTCTATTTCCAATGCATCCTTTTTAAGGCTTGCCTCAAGAGTCATACGCGAAGGATGATCTTCATTATTTTCTTTGGATTTGCAGTCTCTTATCATACCAAGAAGAACACTGACGTGTTGTTTCATATGATTGAGTCTATCATCTTGGATTCTAAGAAGATTTAGAATCAACTCACTCTCTTCAGTTGTTTCCCATTTATTTTGAGAAATAGACTCTTTTGAAAAATAATCGGAACAACACATGTCAGAATCTGTCTGTCTAGTTTGAACACAAGGTTCATCTATGTTTGAGATTGAAGAATCTTTCTCTTTAATAGAAATAGACGAGACAGAGCTTTTATTTCTGGTGACGCATTTATCAGAGATCCTACTCTTGTCCATAGAGTCAGATCGCTACAAACACAGACTTGTAAGGTCTTGAATGTGTTTGCCAGCTCTGATACCAATTGAAAATGCGGGGGTCTAACAACCACACCCAATATTTCGATTAGAAATATGTATGGACAAACTCCGAGTTACTTTCTAGAAAATAAACTAGACAATCAGACTCAATCTAGATAGAAATATCTCAAGGAGTTACTATCTCAATCTCTCAATTTAAATCTTACTCAAGCAAACAGCGGGTCTCAATTTAAATACAAGAGATATAACTTGGATGGTACCAAAGACCAATATACAAGTGTCAATCAATTTAAATCAACAACCAAAAGATCGGATATTCTAATTGATTGAACAACGCATAACCTGTATTATTTTAATTATATAACAATATATAATGCGGAAAAGAAATAACACAGACACCAGAATTTTGTTAACGAGGAAACCGCGAATGCAGAAAAACCCCGGGACCTAGTCCAGATTAAACATACAATGTATTAAGCCGCTATAGACACTAGCCTACTCCAAATTAACTTCGGTCTGGACTGTAGTTGAACCAAAACCAATCTCACATTAATCCAAGGTACAGTTATGCTCCTACGCCTATGATTCCAACAGGATACTGCGCACTTCATTCCCTTAGCTGATCTCACCCACAACCAAGAGTTGTTATGACCCAAAGTCGAAGACTTTAGTAAACAAATCTGTCTCACACAGAAAAGTCTACAGGTAATAGATAAATTCGTCTCCCACGAATAAACCTATGAGTTTTTTTCCGTCTTTTGATAAATCAAGGTAAACAGGAACCAATCGATAAAACCAGACTTATATTCCCGAAGAACATCTCAGTTTCGTCAATCACCTCACAATAAACTTAATCGACGCAGCGAAGAAGATTATTGAGGAATCACAAACAATGAGACGAAGATGTTTGTGACTACTTTTATCTTGCCTATCGGAGATAGAAATCTCAAGCCAATTATTACAATTATACTCGTACGATAGAAACATCAAGATCAGATCACACAACTACAAGAAAAGTGGTATCGGTCTTGCTTCACAATCCCAATGAAGTCTTTATGTCGTTAACCTGGTTTTAGAAGAAGAAAACCAAAGGTTAAAGGAGAATCGACTCTAGCTTAGCAAACATGCTTGAGATAGCAACGCATGCGAGTTTGACCGAGAAGTGCTCTAACAATATCTCCCTTTGTCAATTTTAGTGGCAAAACTATTAACACATATGGAATACAAAAATTATATAAATAAACTTTGTAGCTCCTATTCTACATGCCTAATCTTCAACAATACTCGAAATCTTCGTCACTTCCAAGTAGTCCAATGATCCCAAAGGTTGTAAGTTTAGTATCATTGTTGTTGAAAATACGTAGCTATAACAATGAGAAAATCATTAGTTTTCAATCATTGTTATACAATGTCATAGTATTATTACACAGTGTCAAAGTCCAATTGCATCACAACTTCAACAACAATACTATGTTGATACTTCACTCCCCTTTATTAAATACTCCATCTCACATGGAAACCACTCCCTCTTACATAATGATCCGAAAACCATATGTATTTGTTATGTGAACTGCAATTACTTCTCCCCCTTTTTGTCAATAAAATTGGCAAAGGTACAAGAATGGGACCCTAATGAAATTTCTGTAAGAGACATTTCATGACCAAAGGTAAATGTTTTATCATCTTGTTTAGATGCAATCATAAAGCAGAGGCTAAATGCATTTATCAAGTAGTTTATAAAGATACAAGATAACCCCTAAAAATTCCACAGCCGCACTCCCCACAAAGATTTGGAAATTAAGCGTAAGTTCAAAAGAACTCCCCCCCCCCCCCATAATATGTCATTCCCAAGGGAACAACAAGAGCGACCTTATTTTCAAGAGAAAAGAAGGATTTCTTTGGACTCAACAAATTACATACAAGTATGAATTTGGAATCCAAAATATTCAATCATATTGACCAAAGCGAACCATGATTAATTTGACTAAATATGCTCAACACAAGTAAACTTATGGAGACTTAATTCATCGATTAGATTATTCACAAGAGAACCCATAAATACTCTAACCGGATTACACAATTAAACTAATCACAAGGTAATCAATTCAATTGTCCACACTCGACATGAGAAAAATCTATGGAGTGCTAACTAAATAATCACACAAGATGATTGATTTAGTTCATTTGGTCTCAAAATAAGAGATTATGGAACCCCGACTAAGATTATCATAGGAAATGACAACCTTAACCGTACATGTACTCAACATGAGAGAACTCATGGAATACAAACTAAATAACCACACAAGTTGATTAATTTAGTTCTTAATGCCCAACATTTTGCATCTTTATGGAACAACCAACCATGCCAATAAGAAATCGACTTAGTCGTATCGTGCTCAACATAAGATACAAGATGGAACCTTCACGGTAATACATAATAATATGGCACAATTAATCTCTATACCGTGGATAACAAAACAAGGACCTATTCTATTTTTCCATCACAAAGTGACATAATAGACTTTATCCTTGAATCACAAAAGATTTTAACCTATCTTAGCATCAACAATTGACAATATAGGCTTAACTTTTGTGTTTTGTCAAAAGTTCATTCATTCCTTTATCAATATTTGCATACCAATATGTGAACGACTTTACTTTTGACAAACTATGGGATAATCAAGTTCACGAATGTAAACATACAAATCCCATCAAAATATTGCAACATATAAAACCATAAAGATTAATACTGCAACCATCATCTTCCAAACAAAATTAGAATTTTTAAACCAAAAAAATCTAAAAAAAAGAAGATGAAATCATTGGATATAGCTATGTGTAATCACAATCATTGTTATTCCAAAACACTAGTTATGCTTCTAAAATATAAAATAGAAAACATAGAAGATTTACTAGATAAACTAAGCTCAAACATATTAAGTAGAACCCGATCATAAACTAAAGTTCACGTTCGACATCTTCACGAGTTTCTATATATTTGAGCTTGTGATTCATATCAACTGTGTCTTCTGAGAAGATATCCTTGTTGAGAAGTTCTTTAACATGTGTCTTCATGAGACCAAGGTCAGCTTTAAACTTTTTCAACTCAAAACTAACAACATCAAGATCTTTCATTGTATCAACAAGTTGCACTTTTGCTTTCTCAAAGTTTTTAAGAAAGTCATGAATCACTACAGCAGAGACCATATCCTCATTCTCAACATCTTGAAGTGAGTAAGAATAAAAACATGAGGCATTAGATATATTATCTTCTACAAGAGTTCTTTTCTTCCTTCTTTTTGGTTCAACAACAAAACCTTTCTCAAGAAATCCCTTAGCAAAAACACCATAGAGAGATGAAGAAGAGGACATTCTTGATAACCTAGATATGACCTAGAGTAGGCGTACGTGAACTTATGTAACTCAATAGGTCGATTATTTAAAGGTTTTGTTTGAAAGGAGGAACTTTAAGATTTTCAAACTGTAAACTCGAGATTACAACCCGTGTACTCATCCAACCACAATATACCCCCCAAAAAAATAACACTAAAACAAGACCAATACTTTTAGGCAATATTGTCTGCATGCATTAGTTTAGCTATAAACGATAAGAGTAGAGCTTAACTATTTAAAATGAAAATTGCCAAAGTACACCTGATTTTTACACATTTTGCTCAGCAGGATTTTATGAGAAAATTCCTATTCTTGTGATTAATTAGCACAAGTATGAGCTTTGAGATCATCTAAGGAACTGTGTTTATGATCGAGTCTCTTTTTCCTTCTGAATTTTAAGAGAGACTCCTTTTGTTTGGAGAAATTATCATAAAACTTACTATCATCAAAACATGAGACGTAGTTTAGATTCTTACCAGAAGAGTCTTGACTTGAGGAGGATGACAACCTGTCAACAATTTCTTTATACCCTTGAAACATCTTTATTAGGTTGTTTCTTATATCATCAATTTTTTTTTTCCTTTCTTCTGGAATTCTCTTTAAATCAAGTGAAGCATTATTTTCAGAGAAAACCACTTGATCTTTCCTTAGACGATTCTTATCAAGACTTTTGTTCTGCTTCCTGGTATTTGAGGAACTCATTGAACTAAACTTCCTGGTAGCATACACAAGGTTCATATGGAAAACCAATAGGTTTCGACATACGAATATCAGTTACACCTTTGAGGATTAAGTCTAAGGTGCGTTGAAGTTGAACAAGAGAATTTTTATTCAACTTGGAGTTTCCCTTTTGTTTAGCAGAACCTTTTGCTATGCAAAAGTGACATACTTTCTGATCACAAACGTGATTAGTCGGTTTAGTCTTAACATTCTCGTCATGAGATTTCTTCCTTCCATATGATGTGGAATTTCCTTGATCAGAGGAGACTGGCACAGTTTCCTTGCTTGGAAGGGACTCCATTTTTTCTTCTGGAGTATTTTCTGTTGTAGCAGAAATAGTTGATGTATTAGACTGCCTAGAGCATCCTTTAATATAGAGTTTATTCAAGTGACGTTCTATTTCAAAAGCATCCTTTATGAGGCTTGCTTCAAGAGTTATACACGAAGAAGAGTCTTTAATATTTTCTTTGATTTTGCAGTCTCTAATTACACCAAGAAGACCATTGACATGTTTTTTCAACCGATTAAATCTATCAGCTTGTATTCTAATAAGATTTAGAATCAACTTACTCTCTTTATTTGTTTCCCATTCATTTAGAGAAGTAAACTCTTTTGAAGGGCAATCAGAATGGTGCATGTCAATATCTGCCTGTGTGATTTTAACACAGTGTTCGTTTATACTTGAGATTGTAGAATATTTTTCTTTAATAGACTTTGATAGGATAGATTCATTATTTTTGGTGACGCGTTTATCATAGATACTACTCTTGTCCATAGAGTCAGATCGCTACAAACACAGACTTGTAAGGTCTTTAACGTCTTTGCCTGCTCTGATACCAATTGAAAATGCGGGGGTTTCTAGAGAATCAACTAGACTCAATTAATAAAAAATACTCAATGAGTTATTAATTATCTCAATCTCTCGATTTGATTTACTCAAGAAAATATGATTCGCGAGCCTAATCAAAGAGAGATAACTTGGATGGTACCAAAGACCAATATCCAAGTGTCAATCGATTTAAATCAACAACCAATAAGGTCGGATATTCTAATCGATTGAACAACGCACAACCTGTATTATTTCAATTATATAAAAAATATAATGCGGAATAGAAATAACACAGACACCAAAATTTTGTTAACGAGGAAACCGCAAATGCAGAAAACCCCGGGACCTAGTCCAGATTAAACATACACTGTATTAATCCGCTATAGATACTAGCCTACTCCAAATTAACTTCGGTCTGGAATGTAGTTGAACCCCAACCAATCTCACACTGATCCAAGGTACAGTTATGCTCCTACGCCTATGATCCCAGCAGGATATTGCGCACTGGATTCCCTTAGCTGATCTCACCCACAACCAAGATTTTCTACGACCCAAAGTCGAAGACTTTAGTAAACAAATTTGTCTCACACAGAAAAGTCTACAGGTAATAGATAAATTCATCTCTCACGAATAAACCTATGATTTTTGTTCCGTATTTTGATAAATCATGGTGAACAGGATCCAATCGATAAAACCAGACTTATATTCCCGAAGAACAGCTCAGTTTCATCAATCACCTCACAATAAACTTAATCGACGAAGCGAAGAAGATTATTGAGGAATCACAAACAATGAGACGGAGATGTTTGTGACTACTTTTATCTTGCCTATCGGAGATAGAAATATCAAGACAATTATTACAATTGCACTCATATGATAGAAACAGCAAGATCAGATCACACAACTACAAGAAAGTAGTATCGGTCTGGCTTCACAATCTCAATAAAGTCTTTAAGTTGTTAACCCGAATTTAGAGAGAAAACTCAAGGGTTAATGGAGATCTACTCTAGCTTAGAGAAAACTAGTATCACACAAGAAATGTGTGCGGGGATTAGTTTGTCCAATGGCTAGGGTTCTCCCTTATATAGTCTTTCAAATCAGGGTTTGCAATCAATGTTGTCTTAGTAACAAAGCATTCAATATTCACCGTTAGATGAAAACCTGATTAGATACAAGTTAATATCTCTCAACCGTTAGATCGAAAACTTAGCTTGCCATACACACATGTACTTGACGTTTTGAGTTTGTGTAACCGTACCCAAACGTGTACAATGGTTGGTTCAATATTAGACAACAAAATTATTAGCCAAATGATAACTTTCATATCAACCATATTCTTCTTCACCATAACTAGTCCAAATGACTTAAATGAACTAGTTAGAGAGTCGTTCAATTACTATGAGATCTCAAGTACTACAAGAGACACAATTGAATCAAAAATGATGTGATTCACTCGAATCATTAATCATGAACTATAAATCCACGGTTTGCAAAAACATTTCTTAGTAATTTAGAATAAGTTCACGAACAACGTTTTCAGACATAACCTCTTGAGTTCGCGGACTCAAGCTAACCGGTTGAAGTTATAAACTCCAGCAGAAATTCTCGGGATGTGAACTTCCGTCAGTTCGCGGACTGCACCTAATCTTCAACTTCAGCATATATTCTCGGGTTTGAGAACTTATGACAGTTCGCGTTGCTGCTCACGTTCCGGTTCCACTTGATCAACAAAGTTCGCAAACTTCGGTTCAAGTTCTAAGGACTTATACATATATGTGTTGCCACAAAAATGTTTATATCCCCCAATGGTTATATAGTCTAAACTCTCATTTCAATCATTGAAACATTCTCAGAGGGCGTTATATAGTTGTTATTCACAAACTATTTTTCGTCAGAGCGATTTCCAAAATGATTGAAACATAACATGACTTTCGTCACTAGGTAAAGATGAACTTGGCTAAAGTGAAAGCTTTACCAACACCCATTTCGAGAAATAGATAAGCAAGATATACTCAACTCGAAATGTCATATGTGCATATTCTTAGTCTATATAGTAAAACGACTTTTGTCTCAAGATAGAAGATATAGTAGATATACTTTTGAGTGATAGATAAGTTCAAGTCTACACATACCTTTTAGTCGATGAAGATCCACTATTTCCTTGAGTAGTCATTCGTCTTGTATGATGATCGCCATGGAGTTCTTGAGCTTAACTACACTTTCTATCCTAGTCCGAGATCTTATATATAGTAGACTAGAAATCAAGACTTTATAGTTTTCATCACTAAGATTGACAAACATGCTTGAGATAGCAACGCATGCGAGTTTGACCGAGTAGTGCTCTAACATAATAGATAAATTTGTCTCCCACGAATATACCTACAAGTTTTTGTTCCGTTTTTTGATAAATCAAGGTGAACATAAACCAATTGATAAAACCATACTTATATTCCCAAAGAACAACTCAGCCTTATAAATCACCTCACAATAATCTTAATCGACACAGCGAAAAAAGATATTGTGGAATCACAAACGATGAGACGAAGTGTTTGTGACTACTTTTATATCTTGCCTATCGGAGATAGAAATCTCAAGCCAATTATTACAATTATACTTGTACGATAGAAACAACAAGATCAGGTCACATAACTACAAGAAAAGTAGTATCTGTCTGGCTTCACATTCCCAATGAAGTCTTTAAGTCGTTAACCTGGTTTTAGAAGAAGAAAACCAAAGGTTAAAGGAGAATCGACTCTAGATTAGCACAACTAGTATCACATAGAATGTGTGGGGATTAGGTTTCCCAGTTGCTAGATTTCTCCCTTATATAGTCTTCAAATCAGGGTTTGCAATCAATGTTATCTTTCTAACAAAGCATTCAATATTCACCGTTAGATGAAAACCTGATTAGATTCAAGCTAATATTTATCAACCGTTGGATTGAAAACATAGCTTGTTATACACACATGTAATGCATATTTCTAGGCTTGTGTACACCGTACCAAACTTGTACATTAATTGGTTCAACAATAGTTAACCAAAAGGTTAGCCATATGATAACTTTCATATCAACCATATTCTTCTTCATCATAACTAGTCCAAATGACTCAAATGAACTAGTAAGAGAGTTGTTCAATTGCTTAGATCTTTATGTACTACACAAGATACAATCGAAGCAAAAATAATGTGATTCACTCGAATCATTAATCATGAACTATAAAGCCATGGTTTGCAATATCATTCCTTAGTTTATTAAGATAAGTTCACAAATATCGTTTTTAGAGATAACCCACTTAAGTTCGCGGACTGGGTTCACAGACTTAAGTTCCCGGATGGAGGTCACAAACTCCAGCAGAAATTTTTGGGCTCGAGAACTTCACTAGTTCGTGGATTGGGTTCGCGGGCTGAGTTGAAGTTTCACATACTACTCCGGTTTCACTTGATCAACAAAGTTCGCAAACTTCGGTTCAAGAAACAAAGACTTATACATATATGTGTTTCCACAACAATGCTTATATGCTCCAATAGTTATATTGTCTAAACTCTCATTCCAATCATTAAAACATTCTTAGAGGGCGTTATATAGTTGTTATTGACAAACTATTTTTCGTCATAGAAATTTCCAAAGTGATTGAAACATAACATGACTTTCGTCACTAGGAAAAGATGAACTTGGCTAAAGAGAAAGCCTTACCAACACATATTTTGAGAAATAGATAAGCGAGATATACTCAGTTCGAAATGCCACATTTGTATAATCTTAGTCTATATAGTAATACGACTTTTGTCTCAAGATAGGAGATAGAGTAGATAGACTTTTGAGTGATAGATAAGTTCAAATCTCCACATACCTTTCAGTCAATGAAGATCCACTGGTTTGAGTAGTCATTCATCTTGTATGATGATTTCCATGGATTTCTTGAGCTCAACTACACTTTCTATCCTAATCTGAAACCTTAGCTATAGTAGACTAGAAATCAAGACTTTATAGTTTTCATCACTAACATTGACAAACATGCTTGAGATAGCAATACATGCGAGTTCGATCGAGCAATGCTCTAACAGGTGGTAGATGCTGTCAAGGCTGGTATTGATCCTACTAGTTATTAGTTGGTTCATGGTTTTTGGGTTCCATCTACCTTGACTGCCACTTATATGGACATTGTGGAGTACGATGGTGGTCATATGGTAAAGGAGGGTCTCCTTGACATGTGTACTTTATGCTATATGAATAAGAATCTTCTCGAGGTAGCTGATCACCTCGCGCGGGAGAAGAACGGTCCCCTTGATACGAGCGTGTTGCATAGTTGGGAAACTACTATTCGTTCAGCGGTTAACCTTGCCTTTCCAATGGGTGGATGGATGAGTTATTGACAAAGTTGAAGGATCGTAATGACACGCGTGTGCACCTCCCAGAGAAGATTGCTCAGTTGGAAAAATAATTGGCTCAACTCTCTAAGGTAACTTCTGACAAGAAGGCGACGGTAAACCAGATTATCGCCAGTGTGGGAGCGGCGACTAGTGCATCGAAGCAGGTAGAGATTGCATATGAGGAGGTTCGAGTGGAACTTGACAAGAAGTGACATGAGTGGTCTACGTTCCAGTATACTTGATGCATTCTATTTACATTTCTTTCTCCTCTTTTAATGTTATTTATTTTGTGCTCCTTCCTCTCCTTGGACAATTTGTTGTGTATTTGGTTTTTTGTAGATATTTTATTTGTGTTGAATGTTGTTATGTTGTATTAATTTCGGGTGTTGTGTTTTACACCCTCTTTGTTAACTATATGTTTTATTCTGTTTGCTTTATGTAAATGCGCCATTTGTAAATGTCAGGACTAGATTGGGTTTACATTTTGGTAAAACATAGCACCTTGTTTCTCCTTAGTGGGATTGAGTGGGGCGTATATTAAATGCGCCTACTCCCCCCTATTTTTTTGATAGGTCGCGGCGTCTTGTTTTGCCTTGGTGGTATTGGGTGGGGCATATGTTAAACGCGCATACTCTCCCTTCTTTTTGTTTTTTATAGGGCGCGACATCTTGTTATTCCTTGGTGGGATTGGGTGGGGCGTATATTAAACACGCCTACTCCCCCCTTATTTTTTATTTTTGATGGACGCGGGATCTTGTTTTGTCTTGGTGGGATTGGGTGGGGCGTATGTTAAATGCGCATACTCCCCCTTCTTTTTGTTTTTTGGTAGGTCGCGGCGTCTTGTTTTTCCTTAGAGGGATTGGGTGGGGCGTATGTTAAACGCGCCTACTCCCCCTTCTTTTTTATTTTTAATAGGACGCGGAATCTTGTTTGCCTTGGAGGGATTGGGTGGGGCGTATATTAAACGCGCATACTCCCCCTTCCTTTTTATTTTTGATTGGTCGCGGTGTCTTGTTTTACCTTGGTGAAATTGGGTGGGGAGTATATTAAATGCGCCTACTCCTCACCTGTTTTCATATATGTACTTTTTGCAGGCATTTTAGTCAAACGAGCGCCCTTGGCATCCCTTGATCTTTTGCAAATTTGTTATCCGATCGAGTGTCTTTCGCATACCGTAACTTTGTAAATTCATCGGCCGATCGGGTGCCATTGGCATCTCGTAAACCTTTTGTAAATTCGTTAGCCGACCAGGTGCCTTTAGCATCCTGTAGATTTTGTAAGTTTATTAGATGACTGGGTGGCTTTGGCATCCCGTAGCCTTTTGTAAATTCATCAACCAACCGGATTATAGATTCGTCAGCCGACCAGGTGCCTTTGTCATCCCGTAGCCTTTTGTATATTCATCAGCTGACCAGGTGTCTTTGGCATCCCGTAGACTTTTGTTTATTCATCATCCAGCCGGGTGCCATTGGCATCCTGTAGACTTTTGTAAATTCATCATCCGACCGGGTGCCTTTTGCATCCTGTAGCCTTTGGTAAGTTCATCAGACGACCGGGTGCCTTTGTGAAAAGACGGGGGTACCCAAATACACCACAAACTTTTATTTATCCACCTATATGTCCTCTTGCCGAAAGTGATTGTCTATGGAAAAAGTTGAGACAATACTACAAATCAGTATTCACACTTTGTGTGATTGTCTGTGGATACGAGATCGAGACAATACGACTACCAAAGTGTGATTACTTGATAATAGGTTAGGACTTAACCAAACTCTATAGGATCACTATCAAGTAAAGTGGAGTTAACGTTTGTGTATTTTACTTCTAATTATAATAAACAATTATAATTGCTTAAATAGAAAAGTAAAAGACACGGCAAGATTTTGTTAACGAGAAAATCGCAAATGCAAGAAAAACCCCGGTACCTAGTCCAGAATTGAATACTCTCAGAATTACAATATATAAACCGCAAATGCAAGAAAAACCCTGGTACCTAGTCCAGAATTGAATACTATCAGAATTAAGCCGCTATACAATATATAAACCAACTTCTTTAAGATAAGATATCTCAAGTCATATGCAAAGGCTCTTCCGTTTAAGCTAATAAACGCATATGCCTGGTTAGATCAGTCTATTTAATAACTACACAAAGTAGTCAAGTTTAGATTCGCACTCAATCCAAATAAATCTCAAAGATATATATTGTGAATGCCGATCTCACACAACTATCAATCCAAAAAATCCTATTCTAGTTGGATCCCAGCCGATCAAGGTTTGTGCAACACAAAGATATGAAAAACCAATAAGAAATCTTCTTCGTTTTCAAATATTCTTTATTCTTCAATTAAAACCTGCACAACACCACTTGAATCTCTTGTGATCAATCACGCACAAAACAGAGTTTGTTAACAATGGATTATCACAAGATGTCTTTAGATCTACAAACAGTTCTAAAGATCCCATCGATACTTCGATCTAGTTTGAGTGAATCTTATATCAGAAGAGTAGATTCTCAAGAATAAACAAACTGGGTGCAATCAAAGTTTCAACAACCTTTAGTCAATCAAATCAATCGAAAACTAATAATACTGCAATTATCTAGTTTCCCACCAACAGTACTCGTAGATCTTCTTGATCCGACGGAAGTCTTTAAATGCGCGGTCGTAAGAGATTTAACCTAATTAGGGTACTTTCCTTTCCGAATAGACGGCTCCACTAGAAACAACAAAACGATGAAGTTTGCCTGGCTCTTAGGATAGTTTGCTAGAAATCCAAACTTAAGTATTTATAGACCAAGGAAGTTTGGACACCAAGGAATTTCCAAAAACCGAAAGTTAATTTAATTATCCAATCATTAAATTAATGAACTTTTTATTTTATTTTATACTTAATGAAAAATTAAATCAGATTAAGAGTTAGGTTTGGTGGAGAGATAAAATAAAGATATATATTTTTTTAAAGAAATTTATTTCAAAAACCTAGATTTTGATTTACTCAAACAAAATGAATGATTTCAGTGGCAAACTGGAGGTGGGTGAATCTGTATATATGATAGAGAAACCATATTTTTACAAATAACCCACGATGGAGATCCTGTTATGGCTGATCTATTAGATCCAATGTCAATTTCAGGGCAATTTACAGTTGAAATTAACCAAAGAAACCAATGGTAGGAGCCATTTACGGTTGGAATTAACCATAGAAGCCAACCGCAGGTGCCATTTACGGTTAGTATATGATGAACACCCAACCGTAACTGGTTAAAATTGGGAAAACCCAATCATAAACCAATTACAGTTGGATTGTTCTCTTACAAGACGAACCGTAAATAGGTTACGGTTCCTTTGCCGGTGGATGGTATCCAATATTCAAGTCAAAGCCAACCGTAATCAAACTCAAAAACTTAACTTATTTTCACTCAGGTATTTTTACGGTTGGTACTGTTAAAATCAAAACCAACCGTAAATAATTTTACGGTTACAAAAATGAAACATAACTGGATAATCCAAATAGTTTTTAGGATTTACGGTTGGTAGTTCTTCAGTAACCAACCATAACACCTTCAGAAATCAAGTTTACGGTTGGTAATTGAAGAATAACCAACCGTAACTCCAGAAATCATAGTTTTTCTTTTTAAGTTTAAATATATTTGATGATGATTATAAAAAAAGCATTGATTTTGATTTGGGTTTTTTTAATAATTAGGTTTGAATAGATAAGAGGGTAATTTAGTCATTTTAAAAATGGAAGGGTAATATAGACCTTTAACATGACACTAGGACACCCCTAACCAATTTGGTAGACATTGTTATATAACCTATATCAGGTTACTTTCTAAATAACAAATAGACATGGTGTATGTGTGAGGGGTAGCTGCCCTTAGTAAACGTGATCGTCTTTTTCTTTTTTTCCCCTGTTGTGTCTCTTGTGAAAGTCTCTTCCTCTTTCAGACTTTTCCTGAAGAAAAAACAAAAATAAGGGCTTTTCTCCATCCCTCTCTCGTTAGCGCTCTACTGTAATGGCTACAGAAGCCGTCGTGAATGGTTCTACTTCATCGATACCCGATCCATCATCTTCAATACAGGAGACTTCATCAGTAGCAGCAGCAGCAGCTTCAATTTCAGCAGAAAAGAAATGGCCAGGATGGCCTGGGGATACTGTATTTCGTGTTATCATACCTGTTGCAAAAGTAGGTTGTATTATTGGTAAAAAAGGTGAACTGATTAAGAAGATGTGTGAAGATACTAGGGCTCGCATTCGTGTTCTTGAAGGTGCTCTTGGTACTAATGATCGCATTGTGAGTTTTTTTTTCTTCTTTTTTTTGCCCTAATTTTGATTTTCTTTTGTAATTTGATATTGATTTAAGGTTTTCTTACTTATCTGATGAGAATGCTATAAAGTTGTTATTTTTAAGTCATTGATTTATGATGATTGGGGATTTAGGTTATAATGGTTGTGTGCGGTTCTACCTTATCAATAATGTCACTCAGAGATACAAAAAGAGAAAACTTTTAACTATTTTTCATTGGTCCACAATACATTCAAAGAGTTGCCCATGCCCCCATTCAAGGTTCCTGACCTAAATTTTGTTTCTGCAGTACCATCGGTTTGAGAATTGGGCACAAATAATATTCTCTAACAGTTTAACTAATCCTTTGGTAGACTCTTTAAGGGATGAAATTAAATTTGTGGTGCAGTTGGATCTTGACTGATACATATAACACTTAGAAACTAAGTTGTCCTATGATATGAGCTAGAATTTTGAGGATCACATTAAAGAAATATCGGTGTATCGCTGTGTTTCTAATCCTGTTATTATTACTCGCCTTCTAATTGCATATCTTTTTTTAAACGATTGTGATTTTCATGTGTTTATCAATTTTTTTCTTTCAGGTTTTGATTTCTAGTAAAGAAGAACCAGAGGCAGCGCTATCCCCAGCTATGAGTGCTGTGATTAGAGTATTCAGACGTATTACTGGACTATCTGAGACTGATGGTGAAGGTTCATCTTCTGGTGGTGCCACTTGCTCATTTAGATTGTTAGTGGCATCATCACAGGCCATTAATTTAATTGGGAAACAAGGTTCCCTAATTAAATCAATTCAAGAGAGCTCTGCGGCCACTGTTAGAGTTCTATCTGGAGGTATGCTCTAACAAATCTGTATGATGTATTATTTGTTTGATTGAACTTTTTATTATCAACACCTTTCCAGACATTATTCTGGTTCCTAGCTGAATTTTTGAAGCTAATTTTTTGTTTTAAATCACTAATTTAATTTGTATATTGATAAGATAATTTGCGCCAGAACTATGATTTGCATGTCCGGTTACTTAGTCTTCTAAATTATAAGCTGGTTTAAGTATGAGTGGTTTTAATGTGCAGATTTTAGGCCACTTGTAGAATATTGAGTACATTCTGGGCCATATTGTTATATCAATCACGTGTTGGTATGCACTCCTGGATAATTGGCTCAATAAAGGAATTGGGTATTGTGGTTTCTTCTTGGCTTTCTAATAGAGTGGCATATCCTGGTTAGAGAATTATTCCCTTTTGACATTTTTCTATCTAAACAGCATAAAGTTAGAAGCTCCATATAGCAAATATAGTTAGTCCCTCTTTTATTATGTGAATCAATTTTTGGGATCAGCATTAAGTGTAAGAGGGACTTCATGTCTAAGAATTAAGAAATAGTCACTTCGCTTCCAATTTGCTCTTGCAGGACTCCTTTTCCTAATTAATATTGTTGCCTATGAAGTTAACATTCAGCCTTGTCCCATATCTCACATTTTTTTTAATAGTAAATGTATGTTTTTTGCTGATGAGTATGAACTTCCATTTTTCTTTTCGTAAATCAATCTCTAAGATTTTGTTAAAAGGATATCTTCTAGAATAAATGTTGTGGCGCCATGTCAATGTTGGTTCTTCAATGTTGGAATCTAGTTGGTTCTTCAATGTTGTGGCGCCATGTCTTGATAAACTTTAGTAAATTTTGTCTATTCATCTACTTTATGGCCCTAGACTGTCTTATATATCAACTTTATGCTTTTACTTCTGCCAATGAACTTGGACTTTTGCTTTCATATACTCTTAGTAATTAAGATTTCTTGCATGTTTTGGTAGAAGAAGTGCCTTATTATGCTACCTCAGGCGAAAGAATTGTAGAGATCCAAGGGGAAGCATTGAAGGTTCTTAAGGCATTAGAAGCAATAGTGGGACACTTGAGGAAGTTCTTGGTGGATCATAGTGTTATCCCTTTATTCGAAAAAACAGTAAGTCTTGTGCAACATAGATTTGTTTTTTTGTGTCTTATTAAATATGTTATATGCCAATAAATTCTCTTGTGGTTTGTTTTATTAGGGCAGTGCACCGACCACTCAAGATCGTGTAACAGACACGTGGGTTGAGAAACCACAGACTTTGCTCCATCCAGCTTCTCAACCTGGAATTGGAATTGGCAATGATTATCCATTTTCCTTAAAAAGGGAAAATTTATACATTGACCGCGAGCCCCAAATGGAGTCGCATACTAGCCTGTCGTTGTACGGTCAAGATCCTGCACTTGTTGGTCTACGTCCACCAGGGATTACTCGTTCTGCTGCTACTATAGTAACCCAGGTTGGTTCATATATATAGTAATATATTATTGTCATTGCTCATCTTTAAGGAGTCAATTACGGTGTGTGTTGAATTAACACGAGGCAGTTTAAGCTAACCGTTTGCAGTGCTGATAACATGCTAGTAAAATTTAAAGGGACATAAATTGAACCTGTGAAGTAGCAAACATTATGTGGGAATCTCCAAAAAGGAGATCATAATTTATATTTTTGGTTTAAATCAAGTTTTCTGGACAATTGGGACCTTACCTTTATTCTGTTGTAAGACTATATACTTCGTTGCTTCTAGTCATTTCCTATACCTGAGCTGCACTTCTTTTTGTAATTCCCAGGTAACTCAGACAATGCAAATACCCTTGTCTTATGCTGAGGACATAATTGGGATTGGAGGAGCAAATATTGCGTATATTCGTCGTACTAGTGGAGCCATCCTTACTGTGCAAGAGAGTAGGGGGTTGCCTGATGAAATCACTGTTGAGATTAAGGGTACATCAATACAAGTGCAGACAGCTCAACAGCTTATTCATGTAAGAGAAACTTCCTGTCTTTTTCTTTTCCTCAGTCTTTTTTCTTCTTCTTTATGTTGCGACATTGGAATGCCACTTTGGATAGAAGAGAAGCATGAAGATAGACACACATTTCTCATCTTTATCTATTTTCTTTCAGGAATTCATTGCAGGGCATAAAGAACCATCAGTGAGCAGCTATGGCAACATGGATACTGGTTTGAGGTCTTATGGATCTCATCAGATGGTAGGGAATAGCTCATATCAACCATCATCCTTGCCTACACAACCCCTTGGGGGTTATGGGTCTTCTGGTTTAGGAGGGTATAATAACTTCAGGCTATAAAACTGGCTGTTGTCTTTCCTTCTTCTTTGTTTGTTACCTTTTCCTCAGATAGATTCTTCATCACAAGAAAGACAGTGCCATTTCCATGTAACCTTGTAAAGTTTTAGATATGTTTTCTCCTCTAGTTTGAAAAGCCGATTTTATAAAAAAGAAAAGAAAGTGGTGCTATTGTGATGGGCTTTTTCAAGTTAGGATTTAAATGTGTATTTTTTTATAAATCAGTAAAATCAGATACTTTTTTCTTAAATGTTTGCACATAAGGTATGGACTTCGTCTGCTGTTTTATGATTACAATGTTCTGATGATGCTACACAAGATACACCAGCAGTTAGTTTTCTAGGCCAATGCATGTCTGAACTCCTCTGTCTCCGTTTTGGGATATTTTCTTCTTGCTACTTATGTTTGGGAGTTTGAGTGATACAGTCGATCTTCGTGGCTAACCTGTATAAATTTTAGGCTACCTGTACAAGCTCATTGTAGACTGTAAAGAAATGGGGATTTGCTTCTGGTCATGAAGACTATGATTTGCAACTTCCAAGTAAGTTTGTCTTTTCCCTTCATTTTATTCAGATAAAAGTCTTCAACTTATGATATTGGCTATTTGCTATACCCAGCTGACAGGGTAGGGAGGTGTGCCTGTCTGCTTTCTGGGTTTAATGGCACTTATAGCTTTTGTCTAGAGCCCATTCCACAGTGCACCAAATAGTGATTAATACTAGATAACACTTCCCACTGAAGAGTCATAAATTCTCGAAACTTAATTGAACTGAACTCACATTTTACTATACATAATACAAGCTTACCCAACTTGATAGAAAAGGATGAAAGTCCTAGTACTATCTTAATAGTGGCATGTCTTAGTGTTTGATAACCTGTATTTATAAAATTCACGTGCTAGTTAAGTAATAAACTGTGCGTCTTTTCTAGACATAATGGTGGTTCAGTAGGTAGAGCCGCATCATTCATCTTCCATTATCCATGGGTTTTTTCTTGGTCTATTTCCAGTAGCATTAGTCTTAAGTGCCTTCCACACGATACTGTTACACTTGAACCCAGATCCAAACGCAATCTGACAAATTCGATCCCCTCTCTTGATCCTCGACTTTGCCTCCAAATAAGCTAATTCATACCAGATACTGCTACTGGATGTGTTTCCAAACCTCTCCAGGGTCTTCTTAGATGCCTCCATGTACTCCTCTGTCAGCTCTAAATTCTTTTGTACCTCGTGTAAGACTTTCCTACTCGTAGCCAGTACACAGACATGCTCAAATGCGAGCTTAAAGTTTGGAATGTAGAGCTTAGTTTTCTTATTTAGTAGGGTCATAAAGAATCGGAGTTGTTCTGAGAAGGGAAGCACAAGCGGTCCTAGGGTTGTAATATTGGTCTTAAGTGCTTCCCCACCTACTTCAAGCAAGTGTTTGCCATTAACCACGAGACCTTGCTTCTTTTCACTGTCATCCTTCGTGTGTATACACTTGAAGCTTTTGTCATCTGTCCCTTTGTGGGTACGGACAAGCTGCCATATACATGGGGTTATCGGTATTCTGAGGATGACCCTAATTAATTGTATCACCTATATAAAAATTAACTAGGTTGAAAGTAGAACTGCGGACTTCATGAAAGAAAAAGAAAAAAGTGATTACCTGCTTGAGCTGGTATTTGGCACGCCAATTACCAAAGTGATGATTTGTGAGTAACAAAGCTGCGGCACCCATTCGTAAGAAACAGTTGGGAAGAAGCATTTCCATGTCTTTTCCATTATACCAAGTGGAGCTCACTATCTCAGTACTCAGAACAAGTGCATAAGAACCAGGGTGTGCACTAAGCAAGTCTTTTGCCAAGTCAACAGCGATGACACCTGCTGCACAGCCCATTCCACCGAGATTAAAACTAACAATATCATGGCCTAACTTGTAATGATTGATCACCATTGCAGATAGTGATGGTGTCGTATTCAGTCTCCCACAGTTAACTATAAGAATCTTGATGTCTTTAACTCGAATTCCAGTGTTAAATATTAAATTTTCGATGACACCGAACATAACCTCTGCTGCTTCTTCTCTGCCGTCGTTGAGGGTTAGAGTTTTCCCTGGTTCGAATACTGATCTTGGTAAATAGCTTTCATCACCAATCCCTGAATGCTTGAGAACCCTGTCTTGAAATTGAATTCCATCCTCGTCAAAGTTTCCTGATCTTCTTGCTAGCTTGATGAATTCTCCCTTTGAAATCTGATATCCAGAGGTAAATAGGTCATAACTTTTAGTGCCCAATTTCACTAAAATAGAGGCATGTTTTGAAATTTTTATTTTTCCGTTTCCACGATTTATTTATATTTCACTAGAAGTCTTTATTATTAGGAGTGTGAAATGTAAATGATAGTAAAAGAAGGAAATGAAAGGTGATAATTGTAGATACCTTGAGCTCGTTAGGAGGGAGATAACAGGCGTAGTCAACAAGGTAAGTAGAACGAGGGATCAAACGAACGTAAGCATACAAAATTACAGCCAGTAAACTAATGGTAGATGCAGTATTTGTAACAATATTGTATCTAGACCAGTATTCTTTCCCTGCCAGGTTCCCTAGCACTACCGCAGAGATGAATATAAGTACTGGAACCGTAAGAAAATAGTGACCATGAGTGATACAATAAGTATACCCAAGCTTAACATACTTTAAGTTAACAGAACTGAGAAAATCTGGTATCCCTTGGCGAACCTTGACTGAAAAACTTAAAGACCCAGCATAAGGACCTGAGCCTTCCACGCCCTGTTTCACGATCTCAGGTGAGAACACCTCCTGCCGGGTTTGCTTTTTAGTGGTACTTGCCATGGCTAAAAATGCAGTACTGTTTGTTATGTAGAGAAATACTTGAAGAAAAACTGATTTGAAATCTTCTTCATTAGCAGGTTTAATAGGCAGTGACGTAGGACATGGTAGGGATGAGAAACTTGAAAACTATGCAGTAAGTATAACTGAAAAGAGGCTCTGTATGCATGAGGGCCGTGGAGACAGCAGGCTTTTGGTGGCATTGAAAATTGCATGTGCTTTTGTGTTAATATAAGATTCAAAGGAAAAGGTCTACTAGGTTTTTTTTTTTTTTTTTTTTGATAGCTTGGTGCAGTGGTGCCTAGACTACTCCTAAATCTCATTCATTTAGGAATTTTAGCAATTACAAGGGTTCGAGCCCCGACCTCCGCAGTTGGAGGGAGCATGAGAACCATCAGACCACTTGATGGTTCTCCTACTAGGTAATATCTGGTTGGTTTTTCTGGTTGATTCAGCAAGATCCCTAGAGAAAATGTACTTTCGAGGCAAAAATGTGCAATTTTGTAACTTAAAAAGGAATTTTCATCTTTGGCAGGACTAGAACTTGGTTTTTGTGGATAGTCTTTTTTTTTTGAAGGTAAAAAAATAAAATAAAATAGATCAACCACAATGGTAGGCATTAGAAGCAATAGTGGAATGCTCGATCCCCAACCCCCTGTAGGAGGAAGCTTGAGAACCATCAAACTACTTGAATCAGCAATGTTGCATCTTTTAATGAAGTTATATTCGTCACTTGGTTCTCTAGACTTGGGGAAGCAACTAGGAAAAGGTGGCTCATCCGAATATGATAATTGGCTGCTGGTCAAAAGTCACCCTCACCAATACCAATGTGCCCAGCCAGAAGTCCTTGTACCAAAAATGTCTCAGAGCGATGCCTACTCGATCAGGCACCAAAAATAATAAAATGAAAGATATATTGGCTTATTTATTTACTTAGTTATTCAATAGTGCTAATTCTTTTGTTGGGATTTCTTCTGAATGAAATCCTTAAGTTGATTAAACAACAAAGAACAGTCGGACAATTCTGGAAAACAATAAAAAGAATGCACAGCATTTGGATATTCAACCAAATAAGCTTTTTTACCACATTTCTTCAACCCTTGGTAATATCTTGTCTGCCAATCTTGCAACGGATCAAATCCACCGATGATCACTAAAGTATCCGGGAACTTCTCCAATCCGGTAATTTCTTCAACTGATTTATCCGAGCCGAACACATTAACAGCTGCATGGTTTCTGTCGGATCCTTGTGGTAAGAATGCTTTCCAGAGCCAGTCAGTACGAGCAGTAGAAACCAGTGGAGCCTTTTTCAGTCTAATTTCAGATTCTGTTCTCTCTTCGCCACCAAAATATGGTTGAATCAGTACTAACCCAATTACTTTCATTTCGCCAAGGCCGTCTGTTTTTGCTGCTCTTACTGCAACATGATGGGCTATATTACCGCCAGCACTATCTCCTACTAGAAAACAGCGTGATAAGTCTGCATTACTTGGAAACTCTTTGCAATGTTTCCCTTCAATGAATTTCAAAACATCAAATGCATCGTCATATTGACACGGGTACTTGAATTCAGGCGAGTTACGGTAGTTAACAGAAACGACAATAACGGATAATTCACGTGCGAAACGGCGGCATAAATGGTCGTATGTTTTTGAAGCAGCAGAGAAATAAGCAAATCCTCCACCATGAATGAAGATGAAAATAGGAAGAGTAACGGCGGAATGTACGTTTGTGGTATCTGCTGATGGTGTGTAGAGACGAAACCAGAGTTTACGAGTTGGATCCACTGTAATGTCTATGATTTTGAGACCACGAACTGGTTTTTTTGGGATTTTTGTTGTGATGTCTGCGAAATTCAGTAGACGACGATTAATGGTACCATTTTTTCGACGTGTTACATCTGCAAATTTTGAGGCAAGTGATAGGGAAAGCTTCGTCTTCCATGGAAGTGGCGGGTTCGGTTTTGCACTAGACATGTTTGTGCTTAATTTGTTCCGACTACAATCTTGGCTGCCAATGTGTATTTCTTTATAGGGCATAATAGATGGCAGAGTCTATTTGCCTATTCTTTCCTTTTGCGGCAAGTGAAGAGCTCATCAAACATTCCAACTCCAAGGCATCTTGTTAAGAGGCTTTCTTGTCTATTAAAGGACAATTGATTCCAACATGATACAGGGAGAACTCTGAGGCTTTGGCCAAAGCCCCCACCACTTTGGATAAAGCAATACCTCAGGCATCTTTGCTACTACGCATTGGATCATCATTTTCTTGTAAAAGAATCGAGAACAATGGAATTACTTGATTGCGGGGATGATTTGGCTACCGCCTTTACATATATATTTTTTTTTTGATAAAAATAAAAAGATTGCATTAATTGGGAATGTTATGTAGATCTTTTGCCAGAAGATCACAAATGGCTTCCGAAAAATTGTCATCTGCTTCTATATCCCTAGTTGTTTCTCTCACAGTTCTAGAAATATAATCAGCTACCTGATTATTATCACGTGTAGTGAATGAAAAAATACAAGAAGAAAAATTCAAAGCTAAATGTTTGATTTCCTTGATTAAGTTTCTATTCTCCCAAGTAATAAGAAGAGAAACTCCATTTATTGATTGAATAACTAGCTCTGCATCAACCTCCACTTGAATGCTAAAGCATTGCATTTTCTTTGCCCAACTCAGCGCCTCTCTTATTCCCATGCATTCTCCCATCTCAGCACTTAAAACTCCATCTGCATATTTTCCCCTGATGCCTTTGCATTGCCCTGTGTAGTCACGTAAAACAACACCAATTCCAAGTTGGTTAGTATTTTGATCAAATGAAGCATCAACATTGAATTTAAAAGTTCCTTGAATAGGAGGGGACCATATAGGGGTGATGTTATCTGTAATGCTAGGGAGGTAATCCCTGAGTTATGCAAATGAGAATAGAGATGATAATTAATCTTATGAGATGAAGTGAAGTGATTAAGAATAACTCCCTGGAAAATTTTATCACATCGATCTTTCCATATAACCCATATTCCTATCATGAGAGTGTATAGATACTTTTCATCAGTGGCATAATTCCTGGAAGAAAACCAACTAAGAACCCAATTTGAGACTCTATCAAAATTTCTTTTAACTGCCTCAATATCAATGTTGACTTCTCTCCAAACTTTTCTAGCATGAGAACAATCAAATAATAAGTGTTCTATTGTTTCTTCCCTCTGACCACATACACCACAACTTGAAACTATATCTACATCATATAAAGCCAGCTTACTTCTTGTAGAGTTGAGTTCTCTTATGCATTTCCATGAAAAGAGTTTTATTCTGTGAGCAGTGTTACAGCCCCATAAATTCTTCCAAACTGAAGCACTTACATCATTCCCATTTATCTGAACTTGACTCTGGCACTCTGAGGCTTTGGCCAAAGCCCCCACCACTTTGGATAAAGCAATACCCCAGGCATCTTTGCTACTACGCATTGGATCATCATTTTCTTGTAAAAGAATCGAGAACAATGGAATTACTTGATTGCGGGGATGATTTGGCTACCGCCATTACATATATAATCCTAGCTAGTTTGGGGCGTAAGGCCTATTCCTATGCACATGGCAAACATAAGATTTTGCCATATATACACCTACTATGGGTATGTCAAAGTGCCAAACATATATGCATATATGTCAGATATAACATATAGGCATATCCGGTTCCTCATCCAGACTTTCAACTCACACCATCTCAACTTCAAATTCATTTCACTATGCCGATAGAGTGTCCATCACGCTAGATGGTCAAACAAGTGCGTGAATTGTTTTGACTACTTCTTTGGTTACTTGGATTGTTAAGCATCGTTGGCTCCAGGTGAAGAGCAATCATGATTCAATTAATTTTGAACACTCGTTAGTCATTCCTAAAACTAGTTTTTATTTGAATATATTAATATAAAAGATAGTTTCCATTAATTAAAATAAAAATATTACATTTAAAATATTTAAACTTGTGTCCATAAACTACTCATTTCCTTCCTGACCAAAGACCCAATTGCTCACGCTTTCTGGATCAAGAAAGATGTTCAACATATCAGTTAGCGAGCCAGTTTGAGACTCACTTGGTGGTTGAGTCGAATTAACCTTGATAATTAACGGGTCCGGGCGCATGGGAACATGATACAAATCTTGATGGTCATCGGAAAATCCTTGACTCATGTCAAACATCATGCTTTCTCTCAGTTTTTGCAACTCATCTAAGTAAAATCTCTGAAATCCATGTAATAGAGCATGATAATCATTCAACCAATTGGGTTTATTAAGGTCGGTGGTTTATTAAAGACAAGCGGTTTATTGGGGTTTATTCTTATGTAGTATTGACCCGCCAATATGGATAAGTGTGATCAAGTACGCTAGAAGAAATTGGATAAGTAACAATCTCTCCAGATGTGGTGGATATAGTTTGTACATCCCAAAAAAATGGTGGCATAGTTGAAGATGAACCCGCTTGATAAGGATATGCAAATGCGTCGCCAATATGGATAAGTGTGATCAAATGGTATAGAAGAAATTGGATAAGTAACAATCTCTCCGGATGTGGTGGATATAGTTTTACATCCCAAAAAATGGTGGCATAGTATCTAGTGGAGGTTGGGAACGAAGAAATTCATCGCCAAGTAGCATCCTACCTAAAGATGGGAAATCCATCCGACCCAAACTTTGTCGTTGCATAACAATATTGTGCTTAAAAATAGTGTTAAACCAATATAGGTAGTCATTTCTGTCCATTGGCTCCTGGATCAATTCATCAGATTCTTGTCAATGATGACCTTACCTTATTAATTTCAAGTAGTCATCTTCAGAAACCTCTGAACTTGGATATGAGTTTATGGCTATCACTGATCTTTTCTGCAACTGAAGAAGTTGTCTTTCACCATAATACCAAACACCCTTTTAAGAAATAAGGATGTATAACACGATCCTTTTAAGACTTAGTTGTACCATTCACTGAGCTTGTTCTTCTTTGAACTCAGGTATTTCTTCATACGTCTTGGAGACAATGTTAAGGCTTGTTCTACACAACTCTTGAATCTTATGAACAATAACAGTATTTACCATCTTCAGTCTGTTCTGCTTACCAATTGTCGGAATCGTACTTCAGTATGACCGGAAAAACATTGGTGTGATTCTTAAGAGAGGGTTATCAAACACGGAAATATGTATACCACCAATGCTGAAAATAATAACATTATTGGTTAGTAAAATTTTCATGTGAAAATAACAAATAGATAGTGTGAAAAATATTGGTTCTTACCTCCAACACTCCCCCAAAAACATTAAAACTATCTTTGACACATGTCGAGCAATTACCAAAGGATATGTAATTCTCTGATAAAATTGGAGACTCCCAATCATATTTTGGTGCTTTCTGTAAATCTTCTAATGCTTCGAGAAAACCAATTAATACCACTGAGCTAGCATTCGGAAAAAGACATTGGCCTAGTGTCCACAACACAAACAGATGTTCGAACTCCTCATAATGGTCAGGGAACAAATATTCATTATTTCCTAACATGTTATCATTCATTTTCTTAGCATAACATTGCAAAAACCCTTTTCAACCTATTTGCTTTTATTAGTCTATATGAAGCATTTCCTTCTACATCATTTGAGTATAAAGGAAGTCTTTGTTTCCATCTATCTTCCGATAACCAATTTAATGTGTTAAATGGAAGTAAGTTTCCATCTCATGGAATTCTTGCTAACATGTACAAATCTATCGGTGTAACTCCCATTAACAACATTTATTCATAATTAGAGTTTGTTGAATTATAAAACAAAAACATAATCTAAAAATTTAATTACTAGAAAAACTGACTTTCCGCATTCAAAGTCTTTGAAAAAGAACGTGTTTGTAGTCTTCCACCATCGTTCTAATATAACTTTAACTCCTTGAGTCATGTAGTTTCTAGGTTGTATATGATATAAATGTGTCCAAGGATATCTTCGGACTCTCTCTTGAAAAATAGGGAGAAGTAACTGAAAGAACGTATGGAACTCTGACCATCCACCTCTTAGAAATACTGAATCAACTCTCTCCAGATGGTCAGATATCTGATTAGGGAACACACCATCATCGCCTAATTGTCTAAAATTTTGAAACTCATATTCTTTATCCACAACATAGAAGAGCAGAAAAAAGTTGAGAAGGGAAGAGGAGGTATGTGGAATAGATGGAACGGTGCGGTATTTATAGGCGTTAGAAAGTCGAACATTAGCGATAGTAATGGTAGCGCTGGCGATAAAGACTTTATCGCTGGAAATATTGTCAAGATTGTTCCCTAGAAACTCTGTCACTCCGTGGTTTTCCCATAGTGGCACAACTCGTTTGCCATGCCACCTGGTATGCCAATTTTTTTATTTTTTTGGCATGTGCATAGGAATAGGCCTAACTGTTGTATTTGGGACCTACTAAAATTTTGTCCCATACTTGATGGAGGATGGGGATTGTTTAAATTGGATGAAACTATCAAATTACCCTCTAACTCTAATAAGTAATAACCCTATTCATCTAAAGCAAATACGGAAGCCTAAATCTTTTATAATAAAAAAACTATAAAACTAAAAATTAAAAATCAATTTATTTTCAATTTCAATGATAATTAAAAACTAAAACCTAATTCAAAAAAACAATTCAACATTCATTTTCTTTCTAATAACATTTCCGTTGAAAATTAATTTGAAATCGCTCTTATCCGTTTTTTAATAATGTTTTCAATGATTTAGATATTAAACTTTGAAAAAAAACTCATCAAATCTTTCTGAAAATAAACTTGAATCGTCTGATACAGATCTACCACATGATGAATGTCAACCAGAATCGGCAAATACCACATTAGTCGATTTTAGTTGATGTTCTTCATATCTGTAATCACCCTCAACCATAATCAATATATATATTTACCTGACGTTATTTCCATATATATATATATACCTCACGTTAATTTCCATTTGAGGATTAGGAACCTCAACCCTCGAACGAAGTCTACTTTTCTAGTATTCCGACGATGACATATATCAGGTATCACTTTCCTTGTCAAGTCGCAATATTCTCCACTGTAGCTGAATGTATTTCATACAACAACTTTGACTGAGTTGTTAACGAGTCATTTTGTAACTAGATACATATTGCTTATGTAGGATCAGAATATCGCAACAACAACACACTTGCGAAATCTTCATCAACAACATTGCGAAGACGTCGTAGAATGATTTCAGAAGTGACATAACAAATGACGACAGCTTAAACACGAGAAAAGTATGATGATCCTACGAAATTTAGAATGTTTGCGAAGTTGGGAGAATATCGCAAGCCAGATCCGAAAATAAAGGTCAGCTTAGCTGTCATCCACTATGTAATATCCTATATAAAGAACTGAATAGGCGTGAGAAAGAGAGAGAGAGAGAGATAATTTTTGGAGTGTTGAGAAAGTTTTAAGGAGAGAGAAAGTCCAAAACAGTGATGTATTTTTTATTTCATTTCCTTCTTGTAAAATTTCTAGATTCAATTAATAAAAAGTGTCGTTATTGATCTTAAGAAATGTGTTGATTGTTATGAATTATTGTAAAGGATGTATTGTAGGATTTCCTGCAACTATATAATGGCGCTAGAAACAGGGACCGAAGGTTGAAAATTGCTGAAAAAACAAGATTAAAAGATTGTAATTGAGACTGTTCAAACCAAGAAGATGATGGAACAAATCAGCAAACCAGTTAAGAAAAAGATAATTAAAATCAACTTAGATAACAGAAGGATGGAGTGTAGCATAATAACAAAAATAATAATTAATAAGTTTCATGAAAACATCAAAGGAAGAATACATAAACGAGATTTTGAAGGAAAAAAGATTATGACGGTGGAAAAGATATCACCCTTGAAGGATTGGGAAAAGCATAAAATTACGTTCACAGCAGCAGAGATACCAAGAGAAAATTTGAACCACACATCTCCTTTGGCGATCACAGTAACCACACGGAAAGAAAAGGGGAAATTCGCAAAAAAAAATGAAAGAATGGGCGGTGAACAGAACTATGGTGGATACAGGAAGTTCGGTGGATATAATATTTTATCATGCATATAAAGGAACGGGATACAAATATGAAGAAATGTCTTGTTCAACATATCATATCCATGGATTTGGAAAATCAACAACAAATCCTAAAGGAGAAATAGTGGTGTGAATTTCGCTAGGAGAGATTGAAACACAGGTGATGCTATGTATGGTATATATGGAATCACTGTATAATATGTTATTGGGAAGACAATGGATACACACAATTAAAGCCGTAGCGTCGATATTGCATCAATGCATTAAATTTCCTATGCCGAGTGGGATTGGTGAAGTTAGAGGGGATGTTGATAGTGCAAAATTATGTTATCAAATTAAAGTGAAGCATTATGAAGGAGGTGAAAAGAAGCAAAAAATTCGCAGGAAAGTGGCGAAAGAAGCAAGGAAGGAAGAAGAATTTAGGATTTACATGATAAGGGCATAGGAAGGAAAAGGAATACCCAGTGAAATTTCAGAAGGTGGAAACGAATCTGCGAAGACGATAAAAGAACCAACACCCATGGGAGAACCTAAATCCAGTTACACCGCGAAAGAACCAACAAAGGAAGTGAATGTTGGAACTAAAGAAGAACCAAAAATGCTAAGAATTGGGACCAAAATGGAGGCAGATGAAGAAGAAAAAACTATTATTCTTTTGCGAGAATACAAAGATATTTTCGTATGGAACATGGAAGATATGCCTGGAATAGATCCGTCTGTGGCGTGTCATAGGTTGGAGATTGACAAAAGTGCAAGACCCTTCAAACAAAGAATAAGAAAAATCACGACAGCATATCACCCCCAAATAGAAGAAGAGTTACAGAAGATGCTTGATGAAGGAATTATAAGACAAGCTAAATACCCAGAGTGGATAGCTAACATTGTTGTGGTTCCAAAGAAAAATAAGGGGATTAGAATCTGTATAGACTTTACTGATCTAAACAAAGCTTATCTGAAAGACAGTTTTCCATTACCAAATATTCCACAAATGGTTGAATCAGAGGCGGGAAATGATAGAATATCTTCTTTATATGGGTATAAAGGCTATAATCAAATTCCTCTCGCTGAAGAAGATCAAGAGCATACTGTTTTTTTTTTCGCTCCAAGAGGGTTGTATCTGCGAAATGCTGGTGCAACATATCAAAGGATGGTGGAGAAAGTGTTCGCGAAGTGGATAAATAAAACATTAGAGGTGTATGTGGATGATATATTAATAAAAAGTAAAGAATCTAAAGATCACGTACATGATCTGAAGGAGATTTTTGAGCATATGCGGCATTTTAACATCAAGATAAATCCAGAGAAGTGTATTTTTTGGGTTGCGTCAAGAATTTTTTTAGGCTATATTGTATAAAAAGAAGGAATACAAGTTGATCCAGAGAAGGTACAAGTAGTTCGCGATATGCCAACACCAGCGACGGTGAAAGATGTACAGAAGTTAAACGGACTATTGGCTTCGCTGGGAAGGTTTATTTCGTGATCTTCAGAAAAATGTAAACATTTCTTCAACATACTCAAAAAGAGGACAAAGTTCAGATGGACAGATGAATGTGATAAAGCTTTCCAAGGAATAAAAGAACATCTGATGAATATATCAATTTTACAAAAGGAAGAACCAGGAGAAGAACTATTAATCTATCTTGCGACAACTTCGCATGCATTAAGTGCTGTGCTATTTCGAATTGACGCAGGAGTTGAAAAACCGATTTACTACATCAGTAAAACATTCAATGCCGCAGAGAGAAATTATTTAAAAATCGAAAATCTAATTATGGCATTGGTTTACACAACGTTTAAGCTTCGCATATATTTTCAAGCACACAAAATAAGGGTGTTAACAGAGGTACCTATTAAATCAGTAATGAAGAATTAAAAAAAGTTAGGCAGGGTGGAGAGATGGAATGCACAAGTGGGACATTTCAAAATTAAGTATGAAATATTATCGTCACCAAAATCACAAGTTGTTGCAGAATTCTTAGAAGAATTTCCTCGAGAAGATGATGAAGCAGTGGGGGAAATGATGGATGTGGAGGAAGAACATGGGAACCCAAGAGATCTGTTGACAAAGCCTGATAGATGGGAAATATTGGTAGATGGATCATCAAATGGGGGAAGGTAATGGAGTTGGAATTGTCCTAATTTTGCCAGAGTGAAATAAAATGGCTTTTTCTTTCAGATTAGAGTTCGCATCTACTAACAATGAAACAGAATACGAAGCTGTACATGCCCTAAAATTTGCAATAGAAATAAAATTAAAGAATATGAGAATTACCAGTGATTCACAGCTAGTCATTCGCCAAATAAAAGGAGAATACACTACAAATGAACCATCCTTGAAAAAAATACAAGAAACTTGTTGAAGAAATGTCAGCGAAAATCCCAAAAATAAAGTGGAGACACATATCAAGGAAATGCAATAGACTTGCAGATGCTTATGCTTTCATTTCAAGCATGATGACAGATCCTACTGTGAGGTGCATAAAGATAAAGACGCTTCTATCACCATCTATAAACAAAGAAGAAGAAGAAGTAGATGTTATGATAATAGAAGGTGAAGAAGAAGAACAAATACCCAATGTCGAAGATTGGAGAGCAGAAATTCATGCATATTTGGCAAAAGGAGAAATACTAAGAAATAGATTGGAGGCACACAAATTAAAAAGGCATGCGAAAAATCATGAGCTGAGAGATGGAGTGTTGTATAAAAGATTCTTTAATGGACCATCACTCAGATGTTTAACACGAAAAGAGGGAGAATAAATGTTAAAGATGTTACATAGTGGGGATGCTGGCAATAATAGTAGAGGAAGATCCCTGGATACAGAATGAAAATTCAAGGTTATTATTGGCCATATATGCATGAAGATGCAAAACAAATATCAAGGCGTTGCGAAGATTTTCAGCGACATGGAAAGAAAATACATGCACCTGGAGCACCATTAACATATTCAACAAGTGTATGGCCCTTTGGAAAGTGGGGTTTAGATGTTGTGGGACATTTTTTACTAGGATCTGGACAAAGGAGATATTTAATTGTTGCTACAAATTATTTCACAAAATGGGCAGAAGTGAAAGCAATACATCATATTCGCGACAAATACATCTTCACGTTCATATTTGAAAATATCATTTGCAGATTTGGAGTTCCAGCACAATTAGTATCTGATAATGAGAAACAGTTTGAAGGGCAGAACATAGAAATGTTACTCAATGCATTTAAGATAAAGTGTGAAAAATCCACCCCTCTATACCATAGGCTAATGGACAAGTAGAAGCAACAAATAAGACAATTGCATATATATTGAAGAAGAAATTAGAAGGACATAATAGAGCATGGTGTGAATAGGTGCATAATGCAGTCTGGGCTTTCAACACAACTAGGCGAGAAGATACGGGAATGTCACATTTTTGTCTAACATATGGAGTTGAAGCTGTGCTACCAACAGAAGTCTTTATTCCCACAACAAAAAGAGAAGCTTGGGAGAAAAACCTTAGTGCAAGCATGATTTTAACCAAACTTGATGAATTATAAGTGTAGTTGCAGGAATTCCCACACTACACCTAACTCAAGAATTTATGACACAATTTGAAGATTAAGGACCTTTTTATTAATATGATCTTAAAATAATTACAGTAATCAAGAATACAATTCACTTAATAAGATTTTCTCTCTCTTAAAAACTTTCTTAACACTCAAAAATTCATCCCTCTCTCTGGAACTATTCATTTCCTTTATATAGGCATTTACATAATGGATTACAGCTCATGACAGCTCATTTACAATTAAGATTCCCTTTAATTTCGGATCTGAGTTCTTGTGATAAATCGCAGTTAGCACTGCCTTAATCATTCACAGGTTTTATTGGTTCATCGCAGAAATGTCATACTTTACTCATGTTTCCGTCGTTTTCATCTGATATGTCATTCCTTACGTCACTTTGAGATGTGTCGCAGAATATCATTGATGTGTCGCAGAATATCATTGGTGTATCGCAGAACTGTTGTTTATTTCGCAGGAATATTGTTGTGACAATATTCTGATCCTACATCTTTCCTCTTCTCATATCTTTTCTGCGAAGAAGATAAAGATCATGAGAATTTAAATCTCTTGATTTTCCACAACTCCTTATCTTTTCGCGCTTCCTTCACTTTAACACGTCTCTGCATCCACATCGCTAGATATTCTACGCATGTTTCTTCTTTCATTTATTCCTTGACACATCTCTTTTCAACCGTTGAATTCTGACCATTCACGTCTTTTCTTCATTGAATGCATTGATGTTCTCGAGAATCTTTTTCTTTTATAAATATCCTCTTCGCTACTCTCTCCTCTTCTTTTTACTTTCTCTTTTTAATTTTTCTCTGCAACTCTTTTTTTCTTCATCTTCTTCCGCAAATTCCGGATCTACTACTGTTTCAATCTTGTTTCTTTATTCTTCTTCATCTTAATCATCATTCCCATACTAAAAAATGGCTCCTGCTAAAAAATTAGGTCAACCTACCTTCCAAAAACACCAACAGAAGTTGCAAACCTTAGGTTTCACACTTTCTGAGATCCCTGGTCAATCTTCAGACACTGATCTCTCCATTGATCTAGTTTCAGAATTTCCTTCTTCCAATGGGAAAATCCTTATTTCTCTAGGTCAACTAGAAGCCGGCCTTCCTATCCCTATTTATAACCCAGATCTCCCTCTTTTTTATGAAATTATTTCTGACGTTAAATTCTCACGAGCAATCTATCAATTAAGTGGAGATTGTATTCGTCTCATTCTCGAATATGCCTTTCGTGGAGCTGGTAAAGGATCTCGCTATCCTGAATCTGCGAAACATCCTGATTTTAAAGATATCCCAATTATTCCAGCGAAATATACCGTGGAGAATTTCTTTGCGAATTATCAAGTGATTCCAATGAAGAAAGATAACACGTGTTGGGCTGTTTGTTTGAATAGGAATAAAAAAGTTGCGAAGGATAAACTTCTTATGCAAGATATAGATTATCATTCAAGTAAAAACCAAGGTCCACGCTTCTCAAAAGATGATAAGTGGTGTAGATTTCCTCTCCTCCTTGAAGGTCCATATATCTATGGTGCTCTCGATCTTCCTGCGAATCCTGCGAATCTTGCGGCATATTGTCCTTGGATTTTTAACTGGCCTGAAAGGAATTCTGAGGTATATCTTGCAAAATTTATCATTATTCGCAAATTTGGATAAATGTATCATTCTTATTGATTATATTGAGATATCTTTTATCAGATTGAAAGAATGAAGTTTAACTATGCTAACACTGGGAATCCCAATCTCCTTCAAATTTTGAAAACCTTCACAGATGAAGTAAGAAACAATCTTCTATAACCTTTAACAATATATTGTTGCCCCTGTTTCTTATCTTTATATGTGATTGTTTTCAAGGAAATACCATTTGTCGCGGTGGTTGAAGTCAAAGATAAAGGCAAAAGAATAGCAACTCCAAATGAAAGTTCTGGTGCTTCTCCTCGCCGCAATAAAAATCAAACCACTGACGATCCTACAAAGAAAATAAGAAAAACTCAACCACTTCCTTCTGATAACTCTCAACTCAAAGAAACTTCTACTATCGCTGAAAAAGATAATGAAATCGATAAAAATAGTGGAATTAATAATGATGCCTCTGTGGGCACTTCAATGCATATCTCTTCCACAAGAATTAGGTCTGCGATGGGTCTTTCTCAACCTGAGACTCCAATGGATCAATTGTCAAATATTTTTAGAAATCCCTTACAAGGTATTGGAGATGATGATATTACTCATACTTGCGACTATCTCTCAAAGATCTGCGACGCTTCAATCTTGACTAATAATAAAGATATTAAAGGAGTCTCAAGATTTATTAACCCAGGTTTTCTTCATGCGTTAGCTTCGTTGGTATGCCCTTTTCCTTCATTTTTCTTGTAGTAAACTTTAAATTTGTCATGAGTATCAAAAATCTTTTACTTATCTTACTTATTTTCTCTTTTCTGTCACAGACTGCCAGAGCTTCTTTCTCTGTTGCTTCAGAATTAGAAAATAGATTATCATCATCACAAAAAAGGCTTACTGATTCACAATCTGAATCTGCGAAACTTCTCGAGAAAAATAAGCAATACGAAGCTGAAATCTCCATTCTTCGCGAAAAATGTAAACAGTTGGAAGTAGCTGGAAATACTGATCTTCTTAATAAAAACAAATCGCTTGAAGTAGAAATTCAAGTTCTTCAACAGAAATTAGTTGATAAGGAAAAATTCTGCAAAAAAAGTTATTGGTATAAGTCTTCCCCCCCCCCTTTTTTTTTGAGCTTATTTGGGCAACCATTTTGCAGATGCCTATAATCTTACTGATGAATCCATCATTCTTAATTCTTTTGATGAACCCATAGATGAAACTACTCTTCTTGAGCGTCTTAATGACGCTTTAAATAATTATTCAGATGAAAAAATTAACACTTTGTCCATTGATGAGCTTAAATATCATATCTCCCTTATGAGAATTGATTATAGATCTGTCTTGAGTACATCCAATAGTTTAAAGACTTGCAGAGATGAATTTAGAGAAAAAAATCAAAGTCTTAAAATCCAAGAAGAGTGAACTTGAGAAGGATAAAAAACGCATTACTCTTCAAGGCGCTGAAGCTCTATCAAAATTTTGCAATACCCTTATTGATACTGAACTTGAGAGAGATAGACTTAAGGATGAAAACATTAAACTTCTTAAAAGTGAAAAACAAATCCGTTCCCATCTTCTAATTCAAAATGATGATGAATTCGCATGGGCTGTGATAATTCTCGATAATGCTAGGAAAAACTTAGCGATAGATGTCAGTCTTCATACCGAGCAAGCAACATTGATACAAGAAATGATCCATGAAAGAGAAGGTTATTTATTGTTCCTATAATATCTTTGTATTTCTTGTAGATTCCCAACTAGTTTCTAATTCATTGTTGTATCATCGCAGAATCTGAAGGAAGATATTCCAAAAGGGTAGCAGAACTTGAAGAAGAAAAAAGTGGTCTTGCGAAAAATCTTGCTTCCAATAATGAAAAAATCTCAAGACTGCGAGAGAAAATAAAGATATCAAACTCAAACTTGCGTAATAACCTTCTCACCATTCGCAATAATGCTATTGAGAAAGTTTGCAAAGATAATGATCTTCCTCTTAGTCTATATCCTTGCCTTATGGATAATATCCCAGCCAGTTTACGAAGTACCGAGTTATTTTCGACAGTGAGGCTGATGCAGACGAAAGTGAGAGCGAAGATGAGGAACGAACTAATGATGAAGATGGTGAAGATGAAGATGAAAATAATGATGGAGATAAATCCCAATAGTTTTATTTTTCTTTTTGATCTTCTCCTGTATTTCTCCCTTTCTTTCTTGCGATAATTATATGCGAAAAAATGTAATATTCTGCGAATTATCTGCAACTAGATGTCTTTCAATATATAAATTATTTTTTGTTTCTATCTGTTTGTTATTTATATGAATTTATCATATAATGATAAATAACAATATTTTCCATTCTATGCATCATTCCCATACTTGCCCCTTGTTATTAATCTGCAATGTGATAAATGAAGTATCGCAAATAATAGTGCGAAAAATCCGTTATATGCTTTCTGAGATATAACCTCTCTTGTGGTCTTATTTCGCCTTCCTAGTTAAAGGTCTTATTATGCCACTTTTATGCGACAAGATCGCAGGACATTCTTACTTTTACATGTAATAATCCATTGATCTTGTCTTATCATTTATTTTGATCTCTGCGACAATATGATAAGTCTAAGCCATCTTGCGAGATTAATCTCTCTTTGCTTTTTAAGACTCATGACATTGTCGTCTTTTCGATGAAATCGCAGGACGTTTTTGCGATTTATATCCTCTTATCATTAATTTTATTTATCTCTTCTTTTATTCTTATCGCAAAAACCCATTGATCTCATCTCAACATTTCTTTTTTGGTTTTTTGGCCTATCATGCGGCAATATGACGGGCCTAAATATTCTTGCGAATATAAAGTCCCATGACATTTCTGTCTGTGTCACGCGACAATATGACGGGCCTAAATATTCTTGCGAATATAAAGTCCCATGACATTGCCGTCTTTTTTGATACACAACTCCCTAATGGAGGGTATCGCCCTTATCTCTCCCCCTGGTTGCCCCTTCAAGGAGACATACTTCTGCCATACAAGACTAGCTCCTCCCATCCGGTTCTAGAAACAACCAGTTATTTTCGTAGCCTCTTATCCTTTATGCCTATATGGCTTATAGTTACGAGACTACACCCTAGTGGGGTTTTCTTCGGGCCGAACACATCGTAAGCCAAGACTTTCCGTGGATGGCCAGGGTAGGTTCATCCGTCCCGGGCACCCACAACTCAACCGTGTACCTCAGAGCCTTGATCATACTTTGCATTCCTTAGGAGAAACTCTCGGGCGCCCAACCACGGTATAACCTTATATAGTTGGGAATCCAAGTTATCTCTCCTGGATGGATTTTCTATAATCCCAAATCTCCATGACTAGGTTCCAGCAACAGTATATCCTTTCCCATAGTCATGCAAAGAGATACCCCCCTTATGACGCACTTTAAGGACATTGCCTCTTACGGAATAGAATCCGCGAACTAAGGTGTACGTCATAAAAGTTCGTCCCATTCTTATATGTTTTTAGGCGATTTGCGCCCGTCTTATGCATTTGCATTTAAAAATTCTTATATGATTTGAAATCATCATCTTTTTTTCTTAATAGAAAAATTCTTATTTTTGAATAAAGTTTTTCTTTTAATATTCTGTCTGCATACTTCTTGCTGTTCTTGTTTTTTTTTTTTGATTGTTCGCAACATGATATTGTTGCACTTCTTTTCTTCTGTAACGAATGATTATTCGCAATATCTTGCTATTTTTTATTTTCTTGCGAGAAATGAAGATTTCAACCTTTCCCAGCTCATTGCACTTGTTTATTTTCCTGCAAAGATTTCAACTTTTTCCCCTCTTTGCGCAATTAATCACCATTGATTCTTTGGGCACAAATTATTCTTGTAATATATCTTTTCCCCGAAACTCTATACTGTCCACCATTAATTTCTCTGCTCTCTGAGTTTGCTTCCTGTTATGTTGCCAATTACGATTTCTGGCGTTCCTTTCTTCGCAAGTATTAATGTCAACTTCATAACACTTTTTCCCTTCAAACCAATCACCTTTAATTATCCCAATACCATGAGGATGTGGAAACTTTATTCATTGATGATATGTGGATGCTATGCCAAAGATTCCATGGAGCCATGGTCTTCCAATTAAGGCATTATAAGGAAATTCTATATCCACTACACAGAACTTAATTTTTGAAGATATATTGTTCAATGGGATTTCCATAGTGATTTCTCCTTTTGGATTATTCTCAGTGCCATTAAAACCATAGATCTTGTAAGTTTAGGGGATTAATTCATCATCTCTTCCACCCATTGTACGGTAGGTATGATCAAATAAGATGTCTACCGAGCTGCCAGTATCAATTAAAACCTTATATATTGCCCAAGAATCACTTGTTGCGTCACCATCATCTTCTTCTCCCTCTCTGTACTTTGGATTTATTTCTAACTTTACCACCAACGGGTTGTCATGCATCTTCCCTGGCTCTGGTATTTCTTGTGTAGTAAAAGAAATAACTTGTTTCTGCCATTCTTCTAACGGAGAAATTTTCGCAATATTCATCACCTCTCTTCCCTCTATATCCCTCGCAAATACTCTACTTAGAACATTATCATGGAAATCTTCTATTGTTTTCTGCGAATGTACAATTGAATTGCAAAATAGATTTTTGGATGTAGCTCCTACTTCAATGACAAATGTTTCTGCGTATTTCACAACATTGACTCTACGAATTTCTGATGCTTGCGGCAATTGCTGGGGCTGTGGATATATCACTAGAAAATGATTTAACTTCCCTTGTTCAATCATTCGCAGAATAATTATTTTTACATTTCTACAATTATTCACAGAATGGCCATGAAAATGATGATAAGGACAGAACTCTTGATTTTGGTTGTTAGGATGTGGTTCTTTCCCCATGTTCCAGGGTGAGGGTATATTCTCCATCAAAATAATCGCTTCCCAAATCATGTCTATACTGGTATTTAAAGGTGGCAATTTGACATCTTCCCATATAATCCTTTGACCTCTTTGCTCTCTAGAATAATTCTGCCTCTGTCCACCATAAGTCTCCTGCGGTTGATCAAACCTTGGTACCTCATTATTGTTATTGCGATTATAGAAATTTCTCTCCTTTTACAATTCCTCCTGATCTCTACTCCCCATTGCTACTATCTTACGTTGATTATCAATCTCCATTTTCTCTCGCTGATTTTGGGAGGTACTTGCTACTGTATTAATCATCCTTGGTAATAAACTTCCATTTTCTGTGGCTGAACTTGTGCCTGCGAGAATTGGATATGACTCCATCTCATTTTGTTTTTCCTCCAAAGCGATATACTCTTCTTGCAGTTATCGCAGTTCTGTCATAGTGATTGTGTTTTTAACTCTGAACACCTGGATGTATAATAGATTTGTCGCAAACATAGCATTTATGAAGGACAAAATGAGATATCTTTCATCTACTCTTCCTGCCATTTCACTACACATTGTCCTCCATCTTATCGTTAAGTGCTTTAAACTCTCGCCAACTCTCTGATTCAATCCAAACACATCTTCAATTCCAGGTCGTGTAGAGTTATTACTTATGTATGCTCCTAAGAAAGTAGTTTGCAAGTGCATGAACGAAGTTATTGTATTCTTGGGGAGACTTTCAAACCACTTCAATGCTTTTCCAGTTAAACTTGACGCAAAGTATTGAGATAATGATCTTCCTCTTAGTCTATATCCTTTCCTTATGGATAATATCCCAGCCAGTTCTGAAGTACCAGTTATTTCTGACAGTGAGGCTGATGCAGACGAAAGTGAGAGCGAAGATGAGGAACGAACTAATGATGAAGATGGTGAAGATGAAGATGAAAATAATGATGGAGATAAATCCCAATAGTTTTATTTTTCTTTTTGATCTTCTCCTGTATTTATCCCTTTCTTTCTTGCGATAATTATATGAGAAAAAATGTAATATTCTGCGAATTATCTGCAACTAGATGTCTTTCAATATATAAATTCTTTTTTGTTTCTATCTGTTTATTATTTATATGAATTTATCATATAATGATGAATAACAATATTTTCCATTCTATGCATCATTCCCATACTTGCCCCTTGTTATTAATCTGCAATGTGATAAATGAAGTATCGCAAATAATAGTGCCAAAAATACGTTATATGCTTCGCAGATATAACCTCTCTTGTGGTCTTATTTCGCCTTCCTAGTTAAAGGTCTTATTATGCCACTTTTATGCGACAAGATCGCAGGACATTCTTACTTTTACATGTAATAATCCATTGATCTTGTCTTATCATTTATTTTGATCTCTGCGACAATATGATAAGTCTAAGCCATCTTGCGAGATTAATATCTCTTTGCTTTTTAAGACTCATGACATTGCCGTCTTTTCGATGAAATCGCAGGACGTTTTTGCGATTTATATCCTCTTATCATTAATTTTATTTATCTCTTCTTTTATTCTTATCGCAAAAACCCATTGATCTCATCTCAACATTTCTTTTTTGGCTTTTTGGCCTATCATGCGGCAATATGACGGGCCTAAATATTCTTGCGAATATAAAGTCCCATGACATTTCTCTCTGTGTCACGCGACAATATGACGGGCCTAAATATTCTTGCGAATATAAAGTCCCATGACATTGCCGTATTTTTTGATACACAACTCCCTAATGGAGGGTATCGCCCTTATCTCTCCCCCTGGTTGCCCCTTCAAGGAGACGTACTTTTGCCATACAAGACTAGATCCTCCCATCCGGTTCTAGAAACAACCAGTTTTTTTCGTAGCCTCTTATCCTTTATGCCTATATGGCTTATAGTTACGAGACTACACCCTAGTGGGGTTTTCTTCGGGCCGAACACCTCGTAAGCCAAGACTTTCCGTGGATGGCCAGGGTAGGTTCATCCGTCCCGGGCACCCACAGCTCAACCGTGTACCTCAGAGCCTTGATCATACTTTGCATTCCTTAGGAGAAACTCTCGGGCGCCCAACCACGGTATAACCTTATATAGTTGGGAATCCAAGTTATCTCTCCTGGATGGATTTTCTATAATCCCAAATCTCCATGACTAGGTTCCAGCAACAGTATATCCTTTCCCATAGTCATGCAAAGAGATACCCCCTTTATGACGTACTTTAAGGACATTGCCTCTTACGGAATAGAATCCGCGAACTAAGGTGTACGTCATAAAAGTTCGTCCCATTCTTATATGTTTTTAGGCGATTTGCGCCCGTCTTATGCATTTGCATTTAAAAATTCTTATATGATTTGAAATCATCATCTTTTTTTCTTAATAGAAAAATTCTTATTTTTGAATAAAGTTTTTCTTTTAATATTCTGTCTGCATACTTCTTGCTGTTCTTGTTTTTTTTTTTGATTGTTCGCAACATGATATTGTTGCACTTCTTTTCTTCTGTAACGAATGATTATTCGCAATATCTTGCTATTTTTTATTTTCTTGCGAGAAATGAAGATTTCAACCTTTCCCAGCTCATTGCACTTGTTTATTTTCCTGCAAAGATTTCAACTTTTTCCCCTCTTTGCGCAATTAATCACCATTGATTCTTTGGGCACAAATTATTCTTGTAATATATCTTTTCCCCGAAACTCTATACTGTCCACCATTAATTTCTCTGCTCTCTGAGTTTGCTTCCTGTTATGTTTCCAATTACGATTTCTGGCGTTCCTTTCTTCGCAAGTATTAATGTCAACTTCATAACACTTTTTCCCTTCAAACCAATCACCTTTAATTACCCCAATACCATGAGGATGTGGAAACTTTATTCATTGATGATATGTGGATGCTATGCCCAAGATTCCATGGAGCCATGGTCTTCCAATTAAGGCATTATAAGGAAATTCTATATCCACTACACAGAACTTAATTTTTGAAGATATATTGTTCAATGGGATTTCCATAGTGATTTCTCCTTTTGGATTATTCTCAGTGCCATTAAAACCATAGATCTTGTAAGTTTAGGGGATTAATTCATCATCTCTTCCACCCATTGTACGGTAGGTATGATCAAATAAGATGTCTACCGAGCTGCCAGTATCAATTAAAACCTTATATATTGCCCAAGAATCACTTGCTGCGTCACCATCATCTTCTTCTCCCTCTCTGTACTTTGGATTTATTTCTAACTTTACCACCAACGGGTTGTCATGCATCTTCCCTGGCTCTGGTATTTCTTGTGTAGTAAAAGAAATAACTTGTTTCTGCCATTCTTCTAACGGAGAAATTTTCGCAATATTCATCACCTCTCTTCCCTCTATATCCCTCGCAAATACTCTACTTAGAACATTATCATGGAAATCTTCTATTGTTTTCTGCGAATGTACAATTGAATTGCAAAATATATTTTTGGATGTAGCTCTTACTTCAATGACAAATGTTTCTGCGTATTTCGCAACATTGACTCTACGAATTTCTGATGCTTGCGGCAATTGCTGGGGTTGTGGATATCTCACTAGAAAATGATTTAACTTCCCTTGTTCAATCATTCGCAGAATAATTCTTTTTACATTTCTACAATTATTCACAAAATGGCCATGAAAATGATGATAAGGACAGAACTCTTGATTTTGGTTGTTAGGATGTGGTTCTTTCCCCATGTTCCAGGGTGAGGGTATATTCTCCATCAAAATAATCGCTTCCCAAATCATGTCTATACTGGTATTTAAAGGTGGCAATTTGACATCTTCCCTTATAATCCTTTGACCTCTTTGCTCTCTAGAATAATTCTGCCTCTGTCCACCATAAGTCTCCTGCGGTTGATCAAACCTTGGTACCTCATTATTGTTATTGCGATTATAGAAATTTCTCTCCTTTTACAATTCCTCCTGATCTCTACTCCCCATTGCTACTATCTTACGTTGATTATCAATCTCCATTTTCTCTCGCTGATTTTGGGAGGTACTTGCTACTGTATTAATCATCCTTGGTAATAAACTTCCATTTGTTGCGGCTGAACTTGTGCCTGCGAGAATTGGATATGACTCCATCTCATTTTGTTTTTCCTCCAAAGCGATATACTCTTCTTGCAGTTAACGCAGTTCTGTCATAGTGATTGTGTTTTTAACTCTGAACACCTGGATGTATAATAGATTTGTCGCAAACATAGCATTTATGAAGGACAAAATGAGATATGTTTCATCTACTCTTCCTGCCATTTCACTACACATTGTCCTCCATCTTATCGTTAAGTGCTTTAAACTCTCGCCAACTCTCTGATTCAATCCAAACACATCTTCAATTCCAGGTCGTGTAGAGTTATTACTTATGTATGCTCCTAAGAAAGTAGTTTGCAAGTGCATGAACAAAGTTATTGTATTCTTGGGGAGACTTTCAAACCACTTCAATGCTTTGCCAGTTAAACTTGACGCAAAGTATTGAGATAATGATCTTCCTCTGAGTCTATATCCTTGCCTTATGGATAATATCCCAGCCAGTTCTGAAGTACCAGTTATTTCTGACAGTGAGGCTGATGCAGACGAAAGTGAGAGCGAAGATGAGGAACGAACTAATGATGAAGATGGTGAAGATGAAGATGAAAATAATGATGGAGATAAATCCCAATAGTTTTATTTTTCTTTTTGATCTTCTCCTGTATTTCTCCCTTTCTTTCTTGCGATAATTATATGAGAAAAAATGTAATATTCTGCGAATTATCTGCAACTAGATGTCTTTCAATATATAAATTCTTTTTTGTTTCTATCTGTTTATTATTTATATGAATTTATCATATAATGATGAATAACAATATTTTCCATTCTATGCATCATTCCCATACTTGCCCCTTGTTATTAATCTGCAATGTGATAAATGAAGTATCGCAAATAATAGTGCGAAAAATCCGTTATATGCTTCGCAGATATAACCTCTCTTGTGGTCTTATTTCGCCTTCCTAGTTAAAGGTCTTATTATGCCACTTTTATGCGACAAGATCGCAGGACATTCTTACTTTTACATGTAATAATCCATTGATCTTGTCTTATCATTTATTTTGATCTCTGCGACAATATGATAAGTCTAAGCCATCTTGCGAGATTAATATCTCTTTGCTTTTTAAGACTCATGACATTTCCGTCTTTTCGATGAAATCGCAGGACGTTTTTGCGATTTATATCCTCTTATCATTAATTTTATTTATCTCTTATTTTATTCTTATCGCAAAAACCCATTGATCTCATCTCAACATTTCTTTTTTGGCTTTTTGGCCTATCATGCGGCAATATGACGGGCCTAAATATTCTTGCGAATATAAAGTCCCATGACATTTATGTCTGTGTCACGCGACAATATGACGGGCCTAAATATTCTTGCGAATATAAAGTCCCATGACATTGCCGTCTTTTTTGATACACAGCTCCCTAATGGAGGGTATCGCCCTTATCTCCCCCCTGGTTTCCCCTTCAAGGAGACGTACTTCTGCCATACAAGACTAGCTCCTCCCATCCGGTTCTAGAAACAACTAGTTTTTTTCGTAGCCTCTTATCCTTTATGCCTATATGGCTTATAGTTACGAGACTACACCCTAGTGGGGTTTTCTTCGGGCCGAACACATCGTAAGCCAAGACTTGCCGTGGATGGCCAGGGTAGGTTCATCCGTCCCGGGCACCCACATCTCAACCGTGTACCTCAGAGCCTTGATCATACTTTGCATTCCTTAGGAGAAACTCTCGGGCGCCCAACCAGGGTATAACCTTATATAGTTGGGAATCCAAGTTATCTCTCCTGGATGGATTTTCTATAATCCCAAATCTCCATGACTAGGTTCCAGCAACAGTATATCCTTTCCCATAGTCATGCAAAGAGATACCCCCCCTTATGACGCACTTTAAGGACATTGCCTCTTACGGAATAGAATCCGCGAACTAAGGTGTACGTCATAAAAGTTCGTCCCATTCTTATATGTTTTTAGGCGATTTGCGCCCGTCTTATGCATTTGCATTTAAAAATTCTTATATGATTTGAAATCATCATCTTTTTTTCTTAATAGAAAAATTCTTATTTTTGAATAAAGTTTTTCTTTTAATATTCTGTCTACATACTTCTTGTTGTTCTTGTTTTTTTTTTTTGATTGTTCGCAACATGATATTGTTGCACTTCTTTTCTTCTGTAACGAATGATTATTCACAATATCTTGCTATTTTTTATTTTCTTGCGAGAAATGAAGATTTCAACCTTTCCCAGCTCATTGCACTTGTTTATTTTCCTGCAAAGATTTCAACTTTTTCCCCTCTTTGCGCAATTAATCACCATTGATTCTTTGGGCACAAATTATTCTTGTAATATATATTTTCCCCGCAACTCTATACTGTCCACCATTAATTTCTCTGCTCTCTGAGTTTGCTTCCTGTTATGTTGCCAATTACGATTTCTGGCGTTCCTTTCTTCGCAAGTATTAATGTCAACTTCATAACACTTTTTCCCTTCAAACCAATCACCTTTAATTATCCCAATACCATGAGGATGTGGAAACTTTATTCATTGATGATATGTGGATGTTATGCCCAAGATTCCATGGAGCCATGGTCTTCCAATTAAGGCATTATAAGGAAATTCTATATCCACTACACATAACTTAATTTTTGAAGATATATTGTTCAATGGGATTTCCATAGTGATTTCTCCTTTTGGATTATTCTCAGTGCCATTAAAACCATAGATCTTGTAAGTTTAGGGGATTAATTCATCATCTCTTCCACCCATTGTACGGTAGGTATGATCAAATAAGATGTCTACCGAGCTGCCAGTATCAATTAAAACCTTATATATTGCCCAAGAATCACTTGCTGCGTCACCATCATCTTCTTCTCCCTCTCTGTACTTTGGATTTATTTCTAACTTTACCACCAACGGGTTGTCATGCATCTTCCCTGGCTCTGGTATTTTTTGTGTAGTAAAAGAAATAACTTGTTTCTTCCATTCTTCTAACGGAGAAATTTTCGCAATATTCATCACCTCTCTTCCCTCTATATCCCTCGCAAATACTCTACTTAGAACATTATCATGGAAATCTTCTATTGTTTTCTGCGAATGTACAATTGAATTGCAAAATAGATTTTTGGCTGTAGCTCCTACTTCAATGACAAATGTTTCTGCGTATTTCGCAACATTGACTCTACGAATTTCTGATGCTTGCGGCAATTGCTGGGGTTGTGGATATCTCACTAGAAAATGATTTAACTTCCCTTGTTCAATCATTCGCAGAATAATTCTTTTTACATTTCTACAATTATTCACAGAATGGCCATGAAAATGATGATAAGGACATAACTCTTGATTTTGGTTGTTAGGATGTGGTTCTTTCCCCATGTTCCAGGGTGAGGGTATATTCTCCATCAAAATAATCGCTTCCCAAATCATGTCTATACTGGTATTTAAAGGTGGCAATTTGACATCTTCCCATATAATCCTTTGACCTCTTTGCTCTCTAGAATAATTCTGCCTCTGTCCACCATAAGTCTCCTGCGGTTGATCAAACCTTGGTACCTCATTATTGTTATTGCGATTATAGAAATTTCTCTCCTTTTCCAATTCCTCCTGATCTCTACTCCCCATTGCTACTATCTTACGTTGATTATCAATCTCCATTTTCTCTCGCTGATTTTGGGAGGTACTTGCTCCTGTATTAATCATCCTTGGTAATAAACTTCCATTTGCTGCGGCTGAACTTGTGCCTGCGAGAATTGGATATGACTCCATCTCATTTTGTTTTTCCTCCAAAGCGATATACTCTTCTTGCAGTTATCGCAGTTCTGTCATAGTGATTGTGTTTTTAACTCTGAATACCTGGATGTATAATAGATTTGTCGCAAACATAGCATTTATGAAGGACAAAATGAGATATCTTTCATCTACTCTTCCTGCCATTTCACTACACATTGTCCTCCATCTTATCGTTAAGTGCTTTAAACTCTCGCCAACTCTCTGCTTCAATCCAAACACATCTTCAATTCCAGGTCGTGTAGAGTTATTACTTATGTATGCTCCTAAGAAAGTAGTTTGCAAGTGCATGAACGAAGTTATTGTATTCTTGGGGAGACTTTCAAACCACTTCAATGCTTCGCCAGTTAAACTTGACGCAAAGTATTTGCACAAAATGATATCATGGTTCTCCCATTATAGCATGCATCGAATATATGCTTTGATATGTTGGACGGCACATGTAGTCCCATCAAAAATACTGGTCAACACCGGTAAATTGCATTTTGGAGGTATCCCTCCTAATTGTACTTCTTGAGTAAATGGAGTTTTCGCAGCTTCTTCGATTGCCTCATCAAGTTGTCTTGTTCCTCCTTCTCTTCTGTTACTTATCATTCCTCTCATTTCTGATAATTCCCGCAAGATTTGTTCATTCCTATCAGAATTTTGCTCCATTGGCCTTTTCAACGTAGCCTCTCTTCGTCTGCGTTCATGCCTTTCTTGTCTTGCGATATTTCGCGCTTCTTCTCCAACATCTTGATTTTGCCTTCTTCTACGATTTTCTTCTTCTTGAACTTGCAAGTTAATTTGTCTTTCATTCTCTTCTCTGCGAATTTCCTCATCCCTTATTGTTTCTCTTCGTTGCCTTTCTATGTCTCTGCGAATTCTCTCATATTCCTCATTGAGATTACCATTATTACGATTTTGTGCACGTCGTCTTTCTCGATTATCATGATTATTCTGACGCAATGCTGCTTGAATTTCTTGTTCTTCTACTTTCGCTTGCAATCTCTCTCTCTCCCGCTAAATGTACTTGCTCAATATAATGCCTCTCAATATCATCTTCAATTATTCTGCGATTTCTTCGAATCTCCTCATCACGTAACATTCTCCTTCTCTCTTCTTGATTTTCTCCCTCATCTTGATTATGTCTAATGTCCAAAGTTTCACCGCGTGGAATATAACGATCATTTATCAAATTCTCGCCAATATTTTGTATAGGGAGATTTTGTCTTGTTTCTTCTCTATATGATCTTGAACTTGATCTCATGCTGCTTCTTGATCTTCTGTTTTGCAACCTCAAATTTTCCATTCTTAGTTCATGATTTTTCCTTGTAATATTTTCAAGTTCTTCTGCCTCTAATCTTCTTTCTTACTGTATCCTTTGTCTCAAATCATATACTATTTCATGCCCTTCATGAATTACTCCTCCATCCACTTCTTGATTTCTTTCCACTTCTTGATTTTGTGCCTCTTCTATCGAATCCGATCTCCAAGTGTGCACACTTACTCTATCATAATCCACATCTCTATCTTGTGCTTGTGTTTGTTGATTCGGTGGTTGAATTGAATTTTCTGCTCCATTTTTCATTCTACTTCTTCCTGATCTGATCCTTAAAGATCCTTCCAATTCACCTGTTCCTTCTCCTGCAATTATTTTACTTCTTCTCACTGTTGTTGGTGGTTCTAATGTATTTCTTCTTCTCCTAGCCATTTCTTCAATTCTAATAATTTCTTCAAATCTTCAGATTGCAATTTGAAATTTCTCAAATTGATTCTCCCTGTTTTTGGACGCCAAAATGTAGTTGCAGGAATTCCCACACTACACCCAACTCAAGAATTTATGACACAATTTGAAGATTAAGGACCTTTTTATTAATATGATCTTAAAAGAATTACAGTAATCAAGAATATAATTCACTTAATAAGATTTTCTCTCTCTTAAAAACTTTCTTAACACTCAAAAATTCATCCCTCTCTCTGGAACTATTCATTTCCTTTATATAGGCATTTACATAATGGATTACAACTCATGACAGCTCATTTACAGTTAAGATTCCATTTAATTTCGGATCTGAGTTCTTGCGATAAATCGCAGTTAGCACCGCCTTAATCATTCGCAGGTTTTATTGGTTCGTCGCAGAAATGTCATACTTTACTCATGTTTCTGTCGTTTTCATCTGATATGTCATTCCTTACGTCACTTTGAGATGTGTCGCATAATATCATTGATGTGTCGCAGAATATCATTGGTGTATCGCAGAACTGTTGTTTATTTCGCAGGAATATTGTTGTGACAATATTCTGATCCTACAAGAAGAAAAGAGAGAAAAAACACTACAACATATGGAAAATTACCAGCGAAGATTAGCCCGAGAGTATAATAAACGTGTCAAAAAACGTGAATTTCAACTAGGGGATTTGGTGCTGCGAGAAACACTAATATATCAGCGAGAATGTAGGTGCGAAATATCGCAACAATATTCACTTGCGAATAATTAACGACACAACAAATGATAGCTTGCGAAATTGAAGAGAAAATACATCTTGCGAGAAAAGAACATTTTGCGAGCAAAGGAAATCACGGGGAAGGTGTGAGCAGATTGCGAAAGCAAAAAAAGTTCGCGAAGTGAAGCTACGAAGGTTCGCAGGATAATTCTCAGATCCGAAATTAAGGGACAGACAATTGTTATCTAATATGTAAAATCATATAAATAGCCATTTAGGCATGAGAAGGAGGGAGAGGATTTTTTGGAGAGGTCTTTTTTAGAGAATTTTTGGAGAGGTCTTTTTTAGAGAAGAGGATAATTTTAGGAGGAGAGAGAAAATTTTAGGAGAGATTTATTTTCTTTATCATCTTCTTCCCCAAAAAACTAGAGCTCCAAATATTCATTAATGGAGTCTCAATTGTAAAATTATGTAATTACATACAATCACTAGTAAAGAACCATGGATGTAGATCACAATGATCGAACCATGTAAAAATCTTTGTGTCTCTTTTATAATTTTAGTACTTTAATTCTTAGTTTCATATCAAATTAATTAGATTTAGGAATCATTTTAATGAATTCTTATGAGGGTGTAGTTGTGAGATAATCCGCAACTACATAATTGGCGCTAGAAACAGGGAGAGAGTAAAGGATTTATCCTTCCTGTAACTTGTTGGATCAACAATTTTCATGAAGATTAATTACTGCTCATATTTTTCTAGATCTACAAAATTTAGGTTCAAAAATGAAAATCTCATGGAAGAAGATACACTTTCAGGGAGTAAACATCATCAACAATTCAAAGATATGAAAAGAATAAGAGAAAAGATTAGTTGTTGCGGTGAATTTCAAGGGGAAAATGGAAGTTTTAGTTGAAGATTTACATGTTCAGGAGATGAAGATAAGATGCAGAAATTGTGAATTTTGTCACAAACAGGAATTCGTGAAGTTGGTTCAGGAGTTAAAGAATAACAGAGAGGTCGCAGGTTCGAATTTGTCTGCGAGCATCATTTTCTTCTTTTTTACAGAGAGCAAAGAATTAGTTCGCAATATTACTTCGTTATTTCGCAAAAAGAAGTTAGCACAAGTGGTCAGCTACGAAGAGGAGAAGTTTAACATCGCATGTTCGAGTCTCCCCATACACGAATCTTTTTTCACAGATTTTTGATATACACAGAGAAATTAAAAAAGAATAACTTGTATAAATCTCACAACCTCAACACAAACAGAAGCCAGCTTAGATGGTCAGCAGTAAAGGGAAGGGGTTTGAAGATGCGGGTTCGAGTCTTCATATTCGCATAGAATTTTTTCTTCGCAAATGAACACTTCAAAAACATTATATCGTAAACATTTCCTTCGCAAATGTTTAACTTGCGAATATTCGCAGCATTAATACTTCGCAAATGTTCAACTTGCGAATATACGCATCATGAATACTTCGCAGATTTTCATTTACTTCATGCAAATGTTTACTTCGCACGGTCTTTGGTAATTTCGCAAGAGTATTTCGCAAGAAAAAATAGGTGATTATTTCGCAGAAACACTTCGCAAGAGAGGGTTAGAACAGTTGGTATGTCACGAGAAAATCCAAGAAGCAGGTCAAGGGTTCAAGTCTCACTTCTCACACTTGTTTTTGCGACTCACATGAAAGATAAGTACCACTTTCCTTGAACATTTTACTTTTACAGAAAATAAAAGATTTTTGATTTGATTTACAAAAAGCGATTCAATCGCACGATTACAAAGATTTCACAATTACAAAAAAAACCGAGAAAAACATCTCGAACAAATCAATTTATATATTTCTCTTGAAAAGTTTACTTTGTTTCAAATGATATGATATTCAACATGGAGAGTAGTAGCTGGCAAACCTTTATGGCGAACACTCGCGAAGCAACATTCGTAAGAGGCAAAGCACCTCAGTGCGTCATATGAGGGGGTACCTATTAGGATCATTTCCATGAAAGATATTTGTCAAATGAGATGAAATAAATCATACAAAGGAAATCAAAACAAACAAAAAGATTTTGAAGTAGCATATAAATAAAAAATAAGAAATTTTGATAAAAGAAAAGTTGAATACTAATCTAAATTCTTATTTGCATTACAGCACAACATGAGGCAGATAATGTGGAATAATAATTTCGCAATACATCTTATTCGCAATCAAGGGCGAATACTTCATACTTCTTATATATTTCGAGGATTAAGTACTTCTTATACTTCTTAAGGATACTTCATACTTCTTATATATTTCGAGGATTGAGTACTTCTTATACTTCTTCAAGGATATTTTATATTTCTTATACTTCATCAAGGATATTTCATAATTCTTATACTTCAAGGGTGAGACTTCTTATTTACTTCGAAACATTCCGGGACTTCGCAAAAGAATAGAGGCAAGTATATACTTTTCAAGTCTAGTATTCTTTCGCTCGTTCCTTCATCAACAAATATCAAAGACTACACCAACAACTACAACAACTAGTTTTTTATTGAAGATCACTCTTCAAGTAATATTCAAGAAAAAAGAGGCAAAATGTATGAGCGGAATATCGCAACAATATTCACTTGCGAATAATTAACGACACAACAAATGATAGCTTGCGAAATTGAAGAGAAAATACATCTTGCGAGCAAAGAACATTTTGCGAGCAAAGGAAATCACGAGGAAGGTGTGAGCAGATTGCGAAAGCAAAATAAGTTCGCGAAGTGAAGCTGCGAAGGTTCGCAGGATAATTCTCAAATCCGAAGTTAAGGGACAGACATTTGTTATCTAATATGTAAAATCATATAAATATCCATTTAGGCATGAGAAGGAGGGAGAGGATTTTTTGGAGAGGTCTTTTTTAGAGAAGAGGATAATTTTAGGAGGAGAGAGAAAATTTTAGGAGAGATTTATTTTCTTTATCATCTTCTTCCCCAAAAAACTAGAGCTCCAAATATTCATTAATGGAGTCTCAATTGTAAAATTATGTAATTACATACAATCACTAGTGAAGAACCATGGATGTAGATCACAATGATCGAACCATGTAAAAATCTTTGTGTCTCTTTTATAATTTTAGTACTTTAATTATTAGTTTCATATCAAATTAATTAGATTTAGGAATCATTTTAATGAATTCTTATGAGGGTGTAGTTGTGAGATAATCCGCAACTACAGAGAAAATGGCGGAAAACTTGTAAGAAAATGGGACAGGCCTTATATAATTAAATAGATAGTTGGAACATGGGCATATAAGTTGATGGACCCAGAGGGTAGAGATGTGGGTCAAAGACTTGGGAGACCATGGAACAGATTATATCTAAAGAAGTATTACCAATAAAAGATTTTGGGAAAGGGTAGATTACGAAACAATGTATGATTGAAACAAAAGGAATATTTGCGAAAATCTTATGAAAGATAAGTTCCAAAATTACAAACATCCAAAACAGAATATGCGAAAATTTCGCAGAGATTAATGACATATTATAATGGGGCGAACCTACTATGGCGTGCACCCTAGTTCGCGAGATTAAAATTTCGCAAGAGGCAAATGTAAGACCTAAAGTGCGTCATAAAAGGGGGTACCTATTGCATGGCTCAGCGAAAAGGTTGCACCGCTACTGGAACCTGAGTCATGGAGATGTGGGGTCAATAAAAACCCATCCAGGAGAGATACCTTGGATTTTCAACATGACTTATGATTTAGGTTGGACAACTGAGGGTCTCTTCTAAGGGGTGCAGAATATGATCAAGGCGCCGAGGTACATGGTTGAGCCAAGAGTGCCTGGGGCGTATGGAGTGTACCTGGACATTCTTGGAAAGTCTTGACTATGATGCACTCGGCCTGAAGAAAATCCCACTTAGGGTGCAGTCTTGTAACCATAAGCCATATAGGCAAAAGGGATAAGAGGCTGCGAAAATAACTGGTTGTTGTTAAGACCGGATGGGAGGAGCCAACCTTGTATGGTAGAGGTACATCTCCTTGAAGGGGCAACCAGGGGGGGAGATAAGGGCGGCACCCTCTATTAGGGAGCTGATAAGTGTCTTAAGACGCAAATGTCATGAGGCTTTATTTTCGCAAGAATATTTAGGATTGTCATATTTGTGAAACAATCCTAAAGAGACAATAATACAAAATAGAAAGATAAGACGAGATCAATGGGTCAGTACATGAAAGTGTAAGGACGTCATGCGATTTCGTCGCAAGACGACAATGTCATGGGGATTTAGTTTCGCAAGAACTTTAGGCCTGTCATATTGTCGCAACAAAAAATTTAATAAAAAAGAGAGATTTAAGGAAAGATCAATGAGTTCTTACATGAAAATGTAAGAACGTCCTGCGATTTTGTCGCAAATGACAAGAGGTGGCGAAATAATACCTTTAACTAGGAAGCCAAAATAAGACCACATGACAAAACAGAAAATTTATAAAAATTAACTATTCATACAGATTATCCATCGCAAGAAAGATAATGAATGGCAAGTATGGGAATTAATAAACAAGAGGCATTATCTTTCTCGCAAGCAAAATACTAAAAGAAAATATTAATTTCAAAGTGGGTTGAAGAACATTATTCGCAAAAAGTAATAAAGATGAAACAATTCAAGAAGATCAGCATTAGTTAAGAAATTCAAGCTTCAATGTTAATTTCACCAGAAGGAGATAATGGACGCTCTTCGCTAGTATTCTCACTTTCTCCAATATTTTCTTCATCTTGATTCACCCTAGTCTCCTCTCTATCTTGATCTTCATCAATAGTAGTTTCTTTGAGAGGGATTTTTTTTTCACTTTCATCTTGATCATCACCGGCAGTTGCTTCTTTAGGAGAAATTTCTTCTTCATTTTCTGAAAAAGATAGTCTCCTCACCACTTTCATAATCACTGTCAGCAGGACGAGGAATTTCATCATCATATACTTCTAAAGGTTCAACTGATACAGGAGAAAAAGACTTGGACAGCAAGATGTCATTCACTAGAACTTCAGCTTTGAGATGGACTTGACGAAGAAATGCCTTCTGATGTTTTCTATCTTGAATATACTTGAAGTAGGCCAGATAATCAAACCTTCTTTCTGCTCGGTCACGTGAACGAGCAAAGGAAAAAGCAAGTAATGCATTCTCTTTGCGAATTTTGGCATATTTAGACTCCAAGATAGAAATGGAGGAATGAAGACTTTTCTCAGACTCTGTGAAAAAATAGAATACAAAAGGTTCATTAAGATGAAGAATTTGCAAATAAATATTACACAAAGACTTGACAAAGTAAAGATAATTAAGGCAGTCAAATTTTTATGACTACCTTCCTTTTGCAAAATAATATATTGAGTCAAGGCCAAGAAATTATTCTCCAAGTGGTCCATCGCATCGTCTCTAACTAAACCTTGTAGGCAAGAATGAATGTTTTTCCCTTTAGAAATAAGAAAAGCATTTTTCTTCGCAAGTGAAGAAAAAGATTCTTCTAGTTTGGAGTATTGTTCTTTAAGTTGACTTTCCTTTACACTTAAAGCTATTCTACCCTGGATGAGTGTATTTTTCTCAGCAATAGATGACTCTGTTACTTCCTTAAATTCGCTTTTCAATGAGCGAAGAGACTGCTCTTGGTCATCACATACTTTTCGAAGCATGCTAAATTGTTGCAAAGAGATCACCACCTTGATTGAAAGAGTTCGCTTCTCTTGAGATAAAATTTTATTCTCATCTGATAAAGTTTCCATCTTCAGGTTAGCCTTAGTCAAAGAATAAGAGAGATGAGATATTTCATTGCTTAATAAATTTTGCTTCTGAACTAATTGGGCATTCTCTTTGGTAAGATTATCTATTTGATCAACAAAATATGTATGAAGGTTATCTAGTTGGTTATATTGGTCCATCCAAATATCTCTATCCACACGAGCCTCTTCCACGATGTATTCAAATTGATATCTCTCCATTATTCGTTTCTAGTTTATGACTTAAAGGACGAACAAAGGATTTTAAGAAATTGTATACAGAAAGGACAAAAGCACTAAAAAAGGATAAGTTAAGGGAGAACATAAGAAAAATTATACCTTTTAGTTCGTTATTTTTATTGCGAAGATTATCACGATCCAACGAAATATTCTGGAGTTTTTGGTTTTCTAAGCGAAGGGCATTATATTCTAAGGCCATCACTTGGATATTCTTATTCAAGGCTTTGACTTCTTTCTCCAGATCTATTTTCGAAGTAGTTCTATCAGAACCAAAATATTTACTCAAACTTTCGCAGATGCCAGACTTGATAGGATCAGTAGGAGACTTCTTAACATCATCCAGAACATCAGATAAAACTTTAAAAATAATATTTATTCCTTCCACAGTTTCTTTACAAAAAGGAAGAGATTCAGATGAAGAAGTGGTGATGATAGAAAGTGGAGGAATTGAATCATTCTTCGTGATAGATGTATAATTTGAAGGCGAGGTTTGAGGAGGATTAGTAGTTAAGATTAAGGAGGAGTAAACTTGAGAAATAGTAACTGATACATTTGATCTCTATACCTTGGTAGCTATCACTATAAAGGCGGAATTCAGTATAATAATAGACAAGAAATTTAGAAGAACACAGAACACAAGTAGTGATTCGAAGAAATATATCTTCTCTAGATTATGAACAAGAAAACGATTACAATTCTCCCTTTATTACGCTCACAATCTCTCTAAACAGTATTCAACCCTAAACTGTTTGCTAAGCTTGCTTTTACAATAATTAATTGTCTCACAAACTTCTCTAGGTTTTCTGTGTGTTTAGTTAACAACCAAACCTCTCTATTTATAGACTTTATCGTACTCAGCCGACTAGGTCTTCTATTAAGAATCTATTTCCTAAACTAAGAATGTTGCATAAAACAAACTCTTTCCTAATTAGGAATCCTGCCTAAACAAGGATTCCTTCCTAGAATAGGATTTTTCCCTCAACTTAGCTTGAGGTTAACTAAGTTCCCTAAAGGAGTACGGATACACCTGTATCATGGGTCCCCCTTTTAAGAACTTGAACTCTTGTGAGAGTTAAAAATGAAGGTTAGGGAACTCGAGAGCCCCTTTTTACTTGTTAAACCACTTGGCCTTGCTAGGAACTTGACCTTTACATCCAATTAGAAAAGCTTCTTTTTCTCCTTGTCGTGTTTTAGTCACTCTTCGCTCCAATACGCAGTCTTCCTTGAGTGGTTCCTATCTATCAAACCATAAGTCTTCTACCCGTGGTAATATCATAGTGTTGTCACCGTCATCATCTAGTAATGGTGGTTCAAACAACTTCAAGTATTCGGCATTTATAACCGAGTACATTCCTAGATAAGGTGGCAGATCCAGACGAAAGGCATTGTCACCAATCTGATCGAGAATACGAAATGGTCCATACCTCAATGGCTTCAAATTCTTGCCTCCCCCCTTCAGTCGTTCCTTACCTAATTTTAACCATACCAAGTCACCAACACCGAATTTACAAGGCACAAGATGCTTGTCATGCTTTGCTTTATATTTGGCTTGTGACTTCTTTAATTGTGCTTCAACAGTTGCATGAATCTGAGATATCTTCTCCAAGAACGTTTGCGCCTTTTGTCGTTCACTTCCTTCCCCCCCACCCCATTGAGATGTCACTAGATAATACTAGATCGAAAGGACTAGGTGGTAAGTAACCGTAGCACGTCTCGAAAGGAGATTTTCCCGAAGAACTATGAACTGCTCTATTGAAAGCAAATTGTAGATATGGTAAACTCTCATACCAAGTTTTAGGATGCTTAGAATTATATCCCATTAACATGTGAACCATAGTCTTGTTGACCACTTATGTTTGTCCGTCTATTTGTGGATGAAAAGATGTATTCTTCTTCAACCTAGTGTCCATCATCTTCCATAAAGAATCTCAAAAGTGACTAAGGAACCGACTATCCCTATCAGAAATAATCGAAGTAGGTAAACCAAAATGCTTCCTCACGTGCTTAAAGAAGAGATTTGCTGCACCGGCTCATGTTACTGTCTTTGTACATGGAATTAATGCAATCATCTTGCTGAATCGGTCGACCATAACGAACAAGTAGTCATGAACAGACTTGGTCTTCGGTAACCCAATAAAAAAATCCATAGAAATACTCTCCCAAGGCCTTGATGGTACTGGTAATGGTAGATATAACCCACGTTTTCTGTTGGAATAAGGTTTAGATGTGCTACACAACTTACACCCCCTAACTAACTTATCCACATCATCTTGCATCTTTGGCCAAAATACATAACGACGAAGGTTAAGAAGAGTCTTATTCATCCCAAAGTGTCCAGCAACTCGAGATGTGTGTGCCTCTCTTAACCATTGTGAACGATCTTCATCTTATGGAGTGCAAAGTAATTGACCCTTGTATAACAATCCATCTCGGAGTTCATACTCGCTTTTCAAACCACTCTTCGCACCTTCTAACACCTTCTTGAAGTCTTTGTTGGATGCGTATGACTCTACATACTCTTGAGGAACAATTGGCTGAATTCTCATGGCCACCAGTAATGCTCGAACTGGAGGTTGAGATAACATATCTGCAAATTTGTTTGTTACTCCCTTCTTGTACCTAATGAGAATATTGAAAGCCATTAAGTAATACATCCACTTCATGTGACGGGCTTGTTGTAGTTTCGTCTGTGCATGTAGATACTCCAACGGTTTGTGATCTGAATGTACAACTACTTCTTTGCCTAAGAGGTACACTCGCCAATGCTTGATACATTGATATAAAACATAAAATTCTTTGTCATAAGGTGCGTAGTTTTTAACAGCACCTGAGAATAATTCTGAATGGTACTCCATTGGTTTACCATATTGCAACAACACACCTCCCAATGCATAATTAGAAGCGTCGGTCTCAACTTCAAAAGTACGCTGTAAGTTAGGCAATGCCAACACCAGTGCTTCTGAAATCTTGCTTTTTAGTAACTGAAAAGCGTCTTCATGGGTTTGCTTCCATTCAAACTTTTCCTTAACACCCGTCAAACCATGTAATGGTCCTGCAATAGTCTAAAAATGCCGGATAAACTTACGCAAGTATGTGCAAGCCCCTAAGAAACTCCTGATTTCAGTTACAGTACTAGGTCTGGGCCACTTAGTGATTACTTTGACCTTCCTTGGATCGATCTTCCGCTGTCCACCACCAACAATGAATCTAAGGTACACCAACTCCTCATTTACAAACTCACACTTCTTTACATTCAACTTCAGCTGGCCTTCATGTAACACCTTAAACACCTTCTCAACGTGAATGAGATGCTCTTCCCAAGTCGGGCTGTATATAAGGATATCATCCAAATAAACAATCACAAAATCTTCTAGAAAAGGTCGTAACAAATCATTCATCAAACACATAAACGTCTCTGGAGCATTACACAAACCAAAAGGCATCACCAACCATTCGAACAAGCCTTGTTTGGTCTTGAAAGAAGTTTTCCATGTATCATCTTCTCGAACTCTCACTTGATGGTATCCAAATTTGAAATCTAACTTTGTGAAGATTCGATATTTTTCCAACTGATCCATCATGTCGTCTATCCTAGGTAGAGGGTAACGATTCTTGATAGTGATCTTGTTCAATGCTCTATAATCAATACACATACGCCAACCTCTATCTTTCTTTGGTACCAACAATACTGCTGATCCACAAGGTGAAGCACTTGGCACTATCATTCCCAATTCTAGGAGTTCTTGGACTTATTTCTTGATCTCATCAGATTCCTCTATGGACGTGCGATAAAGACCTATATTAGGTAGAGAACTCTCCCCGGTCAACATAATTTCATGCTCCACACTCCTCTTTGGCGGTAACCCCGTGACATCATAAAATAAATCCTTGTATCTCAACTTCAACCTTTCTAGGTCGCCTTCTTGCTGTGCCGTCAAGGCTGCCAAACAAACTTTACTCGGATTCTCCTCAAGATAACGGATCACAAGGATAATCAACTTTGTGCTAGCATTCACCAACCGTTTATCCTGAGTGGTTGTAATCAAGATTGCTCCCTCTAGAGGAGAATGTATAGCCCGAATCACAAAAATTTCTCCATCTTTGGTAAAGGTATATTTTTGTTCCCTCCTGTGTAGAGTTGCATCTCTATCCCATAGGTAAGGACTACCTAATACTACCTGACAAACATCCAAAGGAACTACGTCACATGTAACTTCGTCAATATATGACTCATTTAGAGCAAATTTGAACGAGCACTGATGTGAAACTTGTAAGCCCCCTTCCTTTTGAAGCCATCCTAAAGGGTATGGTTTAGGATGTTTAATAGTCTTCAGTCCTAATCTCTGCACCAAAGAATGTGAAAGTAAATTTTTCTGACTTCCCGGATTAATAACAACATCAACTAGTGATGTTTTGACTTGCATCTTCATTGTGAAGAGTCGCTCCCTAAGATCATCCTTTGAAGGTGTTTCTTTTGCCCCTGTCATAAGAGAGAGCTTTGAATTGGGTTCTGTTAGTCCGTGGACTTCTTTTGGAGTTTGAGCGACTAGTGCTGCCTTCTTGGATTCTTTCCTCTGCAACCCTTTAGGCTTTAGATGAGGGTTCTTAACCCAACACTTGTCGATAACGTGACCTGTTTGTTTGCAATGGGTGCAAATCAAACCTTCTTTGTCACTAAACTTCCCTTTTTATTTGCTCATTGTAGTACCAGAATATCGCTACAACACTACTCCTGCGATATTAACAATATTTCTACGAGCTTCACTGACAATTCTTCAACGACATTTCACGAGCGTTACAGAACGACTAAAAGAAACTGACGATGGAAGGAGTAAAAGAAGAATAAGACTGATCCTGCGATGGTCGTCATGCTTGCGATAGAGAAATATTGTAATGATCGCGATAAGATCGCAGATTAGATCCGAAATAGGAGGAAAACTTATCTGTCATCCATTAAGTAAATCCCTATATAAAGGGCACGATAGATCCAGAAAAGGATGATGTATTTTTGAGAGCTGAGAGAATTTTGAGGAGAGAGAAACTCTAGAAAGAAAGTTGTACTTCTGAGTTTTGATCTTTCTTGTAAATCTTCCTGAAAGTGAATTAATAAAAGTGTTGTTGTTTATTCACAATTAAGACTTAGTTTTCATAGATTCTTGACAAGGGTGTAGTGTAGGAAATCCTGCAACTACATTTTGGCGTCCAGAAACAGGGAGAATCATTCTAAGAAATCTCAAATTATAACTTGAAGATTTGAAAAAATTGTTAGAATTGGAGCAATGGATAGAAGAAGAAGAAATACATCAGAACCACCAACGACAGTGATAAGAAGTAAAAGACTTGCAGGTGAGGGAACAAGTGAATTAGGAGAATCTTTAAGAATAAGATCAGGAAGAAATACAACAAGAAATGAAGCGGAAAATTCAAATCAACAGCCGAATCAACAAGCACAATTAAAAAATAGGGATATGGATTATGATAGAGTGAGCGTACACACTTGGAGGTCGGATTCAATGAAAGAAGCTGAAAATCGACAATTAAGAAATGGAGAAGAAAAAGAAAGAAATCAAAGAATGGCTGGATAATTAGTTCATGTGGGACATGAAAACGGGACAGTAGATGATCTGAGGCAAAGAACACAGGATGAAAGGAGATTAGAGGCGTAGGAACGTGCGAATCTAACAAGACAAAATCATGAGCTAAGAATGGAGAATTTGAGGTTACAAAGAAGGAGGTCAATAAGTACTGTAAGATCAAATTCAAGATCATTCAGGGAAGATCCAAGGTGAAATTCCCCAATGAGAAATGTTAGAGAAGAAGTACAAAATTCAAATGGAGAACAACGTCATAAAGAAGGAGAGATAATTGGCGATCGTTATAATCTACGTAACAATAGAAATCAAGAGGGAAGAAACAACCAAATTGAAGAAGAGAATCCAAAGGAAGGTAGGAGGATATTGCATGGGCGAGAGAATCAAAGGAATCAAAGAATAATTGAAGAAGAAATTGAGAGATACTATACTGAACAAGCACGCCTGGCTTGCGAGAGAGAAAGATTAAGAGCAGAAGTAGAAGAGAAAGAATTTCGAGAGGAAGTACGACAAAATAACCATGAAAATCGAGAAAGAAGACGTACACAAAATCGCTATAATGATAATATTCAAGAGGAGTATGATAGGATACAAAGGAGAATAGAGAGACAGTGAAGAGAAATAAGGAGAAATTAAGAAATTCGCAGAGAAGAAGATAGGCAACTGCGATTTCAATAGGATGGTGAAAGAGAAAATCGCAGAGAAAGACAGCATGATGAAGAAGAAGGAGATACGCAAAATCTCGCAAGACAAGAAAGACAAGAACGCAGAAGAAGGGAAGCTGCATTAAAAAGGCCAATGGAACAAAACTCAGTTGAGAATGAGCAAATTCTGAGAGAGTTAGCAGAAATGCGAGGAATGATAAGCAATAGAAGAGAAGGAGGTAGAAGGCAACTTGATGAAGCTATTGAAGAAGCTGCGAGGACTCCATTTACTCAAGAAGTATAGTTAAGAAGAATACCTCCAAAATGCAATTTACCAGCATTAACCAGCATTTTTGATGGGACTACTTGTGCCGTTCAACACGTCAAAGCTTATGTTAGATGTATGCTACAGTGGGAGAATCATGATGCTATGTTATGCAAGTATTTTGCATCTAGATTAACTGGCGAGGCGTTGAAATGGTTTGAGGGATTACCAAAAAATGCTATAACTTCTTTTGATCATTTACAAGCTACATTCTTAGGAACATACATCAGCAACAATTCATCGCGGCCGGGTATTGAAGATGTGTTTGGGCTAAAACAAAGAATTGGCGAGAGTCTGAATCACTTAACTATAAGATGGAAATAAATGTGCAGCGAAATGGCTGGAAGAGTGGATGAAAGATATCTGATCCTATCCTTCATTAATGTAATGTTCGCGACTAATTTACTGTACATTCAGATTTTCAGAATCAAAAATACAATTACCATGACAGAATTGCGAGAGTTGCAGGAAGAATACATTGCTTTGGAGGAGAAACAAAATGAGATGGAATCATACCCAATCGTGAACACCAGCTCGCTGGCGGCAAGTGGAAGTTTGCTCTCTAAAATGATAAATAATGTAGCGAGCACCTCGCAATCACAACAAGAGAAAGTAGTCATTGATAATCAACAAAAATTAGTAGCGATGGGCAGTCGAGATTAGGAAGAATATGAAAGGGAGAAGAATTATTATAATCGCGGTGGTAATAATAAAATTCAAAGACTCGATCAACCTCAAGAAACTTATGGTGGACAAAGGCAGAATAATTTTAAAGGACAAGGTAATCAGAGGATAATCTGGGAAGAAATTAAGATGCCCGCTCTCAATACTAGCATAGAAAAGATTTGGTAAGCTATCATTTTAATGGAAAATATACCCTCTCCGTGGAACATGGTAAAAGAACCCCATCCAAACAATCGAAGTCAAGAATTTTATCCTTATCATCATTTTCATGGTCACACAGTAAACGATTGTAGGAATATGAAGAGAATAATCTTGAGGATGATTGATCAGGGAAAGTTAAATCATTTTCTAGTAGGACATCCACAATCTCAGCAATTACCGCCAGCACCAGAAACTCGCAGAGTGAATGCTGTAAAAGGAGCGGAAACATTCGTAATAGAAGTTGGAGCCAAAGCAAAGAATTTGTTTTGTAATTCTATTGTACATTCACGCAGAACTATAGAGGATTTCCATGACAATATTTTAAGTAGGGTCTTCGCGAGAGACACAGATGGAAGAGAGATATTGAATATTGCGAGATCCTCGCCATTAGAGGAGTGGCAGAAGAAAACTCTATCTTTCACTGTGCAAGATGTACCTGAGGTTGGCGAGCAGCATGATAATCCACTGGTCGTACGATTAGAGATTAATCCAAAACAAATGCAAGAAGAAGATGAAGAGAATGACAGTAAAATTGAAGATTCTTGGGCCATTAACAGAGTCTTAATAGATACAGGGAGTTCTGTTGATATATTATTTTATCATACCTTTAAAACCATGGGAGGAAAAGACGAAGATCTAATTCCATCAACATACAAAATCTATGGTTCTAATGGCACATCTAACAAACCAAAGGGGGAAATTGAAATGCACATACCGTTAAAAGGAATATCTTCGAAAATCTTATTCTGCGTTGTGGACATCGAATCACCTTACAATGCCTTGATAGGACGACCTTGGTTACATGGGATATTGGGTGTAGCATCTACTTATCACCAGTGTATCAAATTTCCTCATCCAAAAGGTGTTGGAGTTATTAAAGGAGACTGGGGAGAAAGCAAGAAATGTCATGAAATCGATATGAAGTCTTGCGAAGAAAGAGATGAAAAGAATAGCAATTGGAAATACAAAATCAAGCAATGACAGAAATGTGAAAGGTTAATGATTGATGCAATAGAACGAAAAGAGGATGTGAAAGCTGATGGCGAGCGTCTCGCAGAAAAAGAAATAATAGCAAAACGCAGCAGAAAAGCCGAATCAGAAAATAGTAAGTAGAGAGGTAAAATGATGAGTCTTAAAGAACTCTGCGAATAATTTGTTTGGAAAATATGTAATTGAACAAAATATTTTGATTGAAAGAATCGCAAAAACTTTACCAAAATGATCAAGATTATGAAATCATATCAGAGTTACAATACTCGCGAGAAGCGCGAATAAAATTTCGCAGAGACATAAGAATGGGACGAACCTTTATGGCGTGCACCCTAGTTCGCGAATAAAATTTCGTAAGAGGAAAATGTAAGACCTAATAGCGCGTCATATGAGGGGGTATCTCTTGACATGACTCAGCGATAAGGTTATACCGCTGCTGGAACCCGAGTCATGCAGATGATGGGGTTAAAGAAAACCTATCCGGGAGAGAGATCTTGGATTTCCAACTATATATGGTTATACCCTGGTTGGACGACTAAGAGTCTCTTCCAAGAAGTGCAAAGTATGACCAAGGCTCCGAGGTACACGGTTGAGCCAAGGGTGCCCGGAGCGTACGAAACTCTATTTCCATCCTTGGTAAGTTTTGGCTACAATGCACTTGGCCTGAAGAAAACCCCACTTAGGGTGCAGTCTTGTAACTATAAGCCATATAGGCATAAAGGACAAGAGGCTGCGAAAACAACTGGTTGTTGGCAAATCCGGATGGGGGGAGCTAGTCTTGTATGGACGATGTGCCCTCCTTGAAGGGGCAACCAGGGGGAAGATAAGGGTGGAACCCTCCATTAGGGAGCTGATAAGTGTCTTAAGACGGCAATGTCATGGGGCTTTATGATCGCAAGAAAATTTAGGACTGTCATATTGTCACGTGACGTAAATTATGCAGAGGCAATAAGCCACAAGAGCAATGTTAAGATGAGATCAATGGGTTTTTACATGAAGATGTCAAGACGTCATGCGATTTCATCGCAAGACGACAATGTCACGAGGCTTTGATCTCGCGAGAGAATTTAGACTTGTCATATTGTCGCAATACTATCAAGATATAAAGATAAGACAAGATCAATGGGTCAATACATGCAAATGTAAAGATGTCCTGCGATTTTGTTGCAGAAATAAAGAACGTGGCAAAGTAAGACCTTTAATTAGGAATGCACAATAAGACCACAAGATTACTGCGATAGTACTCGCAGATGTTATAAGAATTGCGATTTCACGCAACTATTATTTGACGGTAAGATCGCCAATATTAAGGTAAATTTTGATTTTTATTTAATCTTTAATCAATTTTTATATTGCAGATGAATAATAGAGGCAAGTACGGGAATGCATGAGAACGATGAAATTATTATTCATCTATCATATAAAAATTGCATAGATACAAGCACGCAGATAATTAAAAGAATAATAATTATATTGATTGATTAACTTGCAGAAAAAGAACTGTATTCTGATTCTTACAGGTAGAAACAAAAGAGGCAAAAGAAATTTACAAATTAACGGCAATATTACAGAAAAAAGAGAAAGAAAAAGAAGGACTATCTAGATCCATCGCGATCCTCCTTATCAGACTTCTCTTCATCGCCAAATTCTTCCCCTTTATCATTATCATCATTATTTTCTTCTCCACCAGACTTTTCACCTTCTTCATCACTATCATTTTCATCCTCATCAGAATTTTCAGCCTCACTATCAGAGATGTCAAGATTTGAAATTACTGCGGGTACTTCTTTCGCAAGATCAGGTATACAGAAGGATAAATTCCATGGTCATCGCAGACCTATTTAACAGAATCATTGCGAACGAAAATGAGAGATCTACTGAAGTTCGCGGTGGTGATGCCAAACTGCTTCTTCATTTGTGAATATTTGTAATTGCGAGCAGCAAGAGTGTTCGCTAGCTGATCCTTCTCTTGTTCAAGCTCCTTGATCCTTTCAAGATAACCTTTTTCAGATTCTACAAGAATATAACAACAAGTTAGAAATTTTATAAAAGAGAATAATGAAAACAAGAAGTTAGCGAGAAGAAGAGTAGCCAATAACCTTCTCTGTTAGAAATCATATCTCTAATTAGAGCCGCCTGTTCGACTTGAAGGCTAACACCTAAATCATTTCTGGCATTGTCAAGAACCTTCGCAGCCCAGGCAAACTCATCATCGCTATTAATAAGGAGACGAGATCGAATTTGAGTCTCCCTCGCAAGAAGATCTTCATTCTCGCGGATAAGTCTATCTCTAACCATTTGAACTTCAAGGAGAGTTTTATGAAAATATGCTAAGGTTTTAGACCCCTTTTTTATGGAGAGATCCTTCTCGTCAATAAGATCGCTATTCTTTTGTCTTAATTTATCTATTTCTTTCTTTGAATCAAAATAAAGGCGCCTATATTTGCCAGTCAAGCCTAAATTAAATATGTGTTCAAGTTTTAAGAGATTAAACTTGGATCTAAGTTCATCTATGGAGAGGGAGTTAATCTTATTATCTGAGAAGTTACTCAAGGAATTATTAAGACTAGCGAGAAGAGTATGATCATCTACAGGTTCATGGAATGTTTGAAAGATTATAGCCTCGTCAGTAAGACCATAAACATCTGCAAGTTAAAAGTGATTGCTTGAATAAGCCGCGATAGAATAAAAGGAATTAAGATAGATGGGAAATCAGTCATACCATAGAGTTGTTGGTTAGCCTTATCAAGATTAATGATCTTTTTCTTATTAACAGAAGCTTCTGTCTCCAATTGTTTATTCTTCTTGCGAAGCTCTATATTTTCAGACTCTAGTCTTTCCTTATCTTGGCGAACTTTAGCCGCCTTTTCTTCAGCGTTGACGCATATTTTATCTAAGTCAGAAGCAATAGAAAAAGAAGCTCTTCCAACCTGCAAAGAAAAGAAATAAATTAAAATCTAGCGATAGAGAAAGTATAAACAAACTGAAGAAGAGAAAACATACCAAGGCACCAAGAGAATTCAAGAGACTAGGAGTCAGTGATCTTGAGATTCCTTGGAGAGAATCATTATCTACTAAGATAGGGGAATCGCAAACTTTAGCGAGAGCTTGGAATGTCTTTTAAATAACTTCATCTTCACCATTGGAGGTCATGCTATGGGAAATATCGCTGAAAATTCTGGATAGATGAGTCATTGAGGAATCAGAAGAAGAAGAATTTCTTATTGAAGGAAAACCGCCAGCATTAAAATCCTCGTTAATATCCTTATCAGGACCAACACTTGGATTTTCTGGAATCATTTTAGGAGTTGAAGAAGAACATGTTGAGGTTTTCTTCTCTTAAGTGGAGGATCGCTAGATTCTTCATTGCGAGGGGCAGAAGATCTTCCCTTAGAAGAAGCAGCAGGATTCTCCTTTATAGGTTTCCCAGTTGATTCCTTTGAAGAATTATCCATGATTTTTGCAGGAGGCAATGGTTCTAACTCTTCGATTTCCTGCGAGCACAGACGAAGATAAGAAATAGGGGCAACAATATATTGTAAAAACTTATAAAGAAATATTTCTTACTTCATCTGTGAAAGACATCAAAGCCAGGCGAATGCTGGGTTTCCTAAGAGCTTTATAACTGAGTTTCATCCTATCAATATGAGAAAAACCAAAATAGTTAGCGAGAATATAAAGAAGATGATAAACGTTAATAATATGAGAGAATATACTTCTTTAGTTCTCTCAGGCCAATTGAAGACCCATGGTTGATATTCAGCGAGATTCTCGGGAAGTTCACGAGAACCAGATATATAAGGACCTTCAAGACTTAATGGGAAAATGAACCATTTATCGTCGCTAGAATGACGAGGACCTTGGTTAGTATATGTATGAAAGTCAATATCCATCATAAGAGCATTGTCACCAGTGACCTTCTATTTCTTCAAACGAACACCCCAACATGTACTATCCCTCTTCATAGGGAAAATTATATAGTTTACAAAAAAGTTGTCCACAGTATAATCGCAAGAAATGATGGGGACATCTTTGAACAAAGGATTCTTTGGAGCATTGGGGTAGCGAGTTCCTTTACCAGCGCCACGAGAAGCATATTCAAGTAGTAATCTGATGCAATCCCTGCCCAATTGGTATATTTCTCGTGAGAATCTCTCGTCAGAAATTATTTGATAAAACAGCGGAAGCTCAAGATTATAAAGAGGGAGAGGAAGGCCAGCTTCAAGTTGTCCTAGCGATACTATGATTTTCTCGCGAGAACATTGATCGTCAGTGAACAGTTTAAGGGAAAGTTAAGATTTAGCATCTTGATATGGAATTAAAGACAAATTAAAACCTTTAGTTCTAAGTCTCTCGCGCATTTTATTGAAGGCCTTCAAATTTTTAGCACCAGCAGCAACCATTTTTGAGTATGGGAATGAAGGAAAAAGTTGAAAAGAAGAAGTAAATTATAGAAGCGCAATTTGCGGAAGAACAATAAATGTTGCAGAGAGAATATGGAGAGAAGGAAGAAGAAAGTAAAAGAGAAAAAAGAGAGGAATGAGAAGAGTATTTATAGAAGAAGAAATTTCTCGAAGAAGATGAAGGCAATTAATGCAAAGGAAAGACGTGGCGGTCAGATCGCAGCGGTCACAGAAGACGTGTCAAAATTTTATTGGAAGAAAGAAACTCGTGAAAACAGCTAGCGAAGTACATAAAAACGTGTCAGAATGGGAGAGCAAAAAAGATAAGCGATTATGGCATTCTTAATTCTCATGATCTTCTCTTCTTCGCAGAAAAGACATGAGAAGAGGCAAGATGTAGTACTAGAATATCGCTACAACACTACTCCTGAGATATTAACAACATTTCTATGAGCGTCACTGGCAATTCTTCAACGACATTTCACGAGCGTTATAGAACGACTAAAAGAAACTGACGATGGAATGAGTAAAAGAAGAATAAGACTGATCCTGCGATGGTCGTCATGCTTGCGATAGAGAAATATTGTAATGATTGCGATAAGATCATAGATTAGATCCGAAATAGGAGGAAAACTTAGCTGTCATCCATTATGTAAATCCCTAAATAAAGGGCACGATAGATCCAGAAAAGGATGATGTATTTTTGAGAGCTGAGAGAATTTTGAGGAGAGAGAAACTCCAGAAAGAAAGTTGTACTTCAGAGTTTTGATCTTTCTTGTAAATCTTCCTGAAAGTGAATTAATAAAAGTGTTGTTGTTTATTCACAATTATGACTTAGTTTTCATAGATTCTTGACAAGGGTGTAGTGTAGGAAATCCTGCAACTACACTCATTTCACCTCCTTTTACAGTGGTACCTCCCGATTTCGCCTTAGTATTCCCCTTTGAATCAGATTTCTTAAGCCTGCCTTCAATGGATGTAGGGACAGAATATCGCAGCATTATTATGCTTGCAAATAATTAACGATGCAACAAATGATAGCTTGCGAAATTGTGGAGAGAAAAGACATCTTGCGAGCAAGGCTGCGAAGACTCGCATGACATATTTTAAATCCGAAATTGCGGGACAACACAACTGTCATCTTTTATTTAAAATCATATAAATAGCCATTTAGGAATACGAAAAAGAGATAGTTCTTTTGGAGAATAGATTTTGGAGAGATATTTGAAGTTATAATTTTGTAAAGAGAGAGAGAGACTTATTTTCTTGATGATCTTATTCCCCAAAAATCTAGAGCTCCAAATATTCTTTAATGGAGTCTCAATTGTAGAATCATGTAATTATATACAATCACTAGTGAAGAACCATGGATGTAGATCACAATGATCGAACCATGTAAAAAATCTTGTGTCTCTTTTACAATTTTAGTACTTAATTCATTATTTTTGTTAGGAAATAGATTTAGATCTAGAAATTATTATCAAGATATTACAAGGGGTGTGTTGTGGGAAAACCTGCAACTACATTTTGGCGCTAGAAACAGGGAGGAGTAATGGATTTATCCTTCATGTAACTTGTTGGTTCAAGAAATTTTCATGAAGATTAGTTATTATCCACACTTTTTATTTAGATCTATAAAGTTTGGGTTCAAAAATGGATATTTTATAGAAGAAATTACACTTTCAAGGAATAAACATCATCAACAATTCAAAGACATGAAAATAGATTCAGGGATATTATCTATTGCTAGAGTTGGATCTCTCCAGATCTACAAATCAGAGGAAGAAATCAAAAGTTTCTTGGAAGTTTTTCATATTCAAGAGAAAGAGCAAGAGGCAATTTGTGAAGAAACAAAGGAAGGACGAAGAAGAGATAAGACGCAGACGCTGCAGTTTCTGTCATGAACAGAAATTCGCAAAGATGGTTTAAGGCTGAATGAGTAATAGAGAGAGCGAAAAAAAAAAAAGAATAAGTTCACAATATTGTTTCATTATTTCGCAAACAAGAGGCGGCACAGTTGGTCATCTGCGAATTTAAGGAATTCCATGGTCGCGGGATCAAGTCACAGCACAGACATATTTTTTCGCAAGTATATTTACGATATTTCGCAGAGAAGAGTTTATGATTACTTCGCATAGATATTTCGCAAGCAACAAATAGCACAGATGGACAAGAAGGAAGTATGCGAACTAGAGGATATGAGATCGATTCCCCCTGCGAGCAAATAATTTATTACTTCGCAGATATTCATCTCGCGGAATTAGAATACGATTACTTCGCAAGAACTTTGATTATTTCGCAAGAGCTGCTTAGCACAGTTGGTATGTCACGAGAAAATCCACGAAGCAGGTCAAGGGTTCAAGTCTCACTTCTCACACTTGTTTTTGCGACTCACATGAAAGCTAAGTACCACTTTCCTCGAACATTTTACTTTTACAGAAAATAAAATATTTTTGATTTGATTTACAAAAACGATTCAATCGCACAATTACAAAGATTTTAAGATTTCACAATTACAAAAGAAACCGAGAAAAATCTCACACAAATCAATTTATATATTTCTCTTGAAAAATTTGCTTTGTTTCAAATGATATGATATTCAACATGGAGAGTAGTAGCGGGCAAACCTTTATGGCGTACACTCGCGAAGAAACATTCGCAAGAGGCAAAGAACCTCAGTGCGTCATGTAAGGGGGTACCTATTAGCATCATTTCCATGAAAGATATTTATCAAATGAGATGAAATAAATCATACAAATGAAATCAAAACAAACAAAAAGATTTTGAAGTAGCATATAAATAAAAAATAAGAAATTTTGATAAAAGAAATGTTAAATACTAATATAAATTCTTATTTGCATTACAGCACAACATGAGGCATATAATGTGGAATAATAATTTCGCAATACATCTTATTCGCAGTCAGGGATGGATACTCTTATATATTTCGAGGATTGAGTACTTCTTATACTTCTTCAAGGATACTTCATACTTCTTATACTTCAAGGATTGATATTCTTTACTTCTCAACATTCTGGAACTTCGCAAAAAAATAGAGGCAAGTACATAATTTTCAAGTGCAGTATTCTTTCGCTCGTTCTTTCATCATCAAAGATCAAAGACTACTCCAACAGATACAACAACTAGTTTTTTTCCTGAAGATCGCTCTTCAAGAAATATTCAAGAAAAAAGAGGCAAGATGTAGGGACAGAATATCACAGCATTATTATGCTTGCAAATAATTAACGACGCAACAAATGATAGCTTGCGAAATTATGGAGAGAAAAGACATCTTGCGAGCAAGGATGCGAAGACTCGCATGACATATTTTAGATCCGAAATTGCGGGACAACACAACTGTCATCTTTTATGTAAAATCATATAAATAGCCATTTAGGCATAAGAGAAAGAGAGAGTTCTTTTGGAGAATAGATTTTGGAGAGATATTTGAAGTTAGAATTTTGTAAAGAGAGAGAGAAACTTATTTTCTTGATGATCTTATTCCCCAAAAATCTAGAGCTCCAAATATTCTTTAATAGAGTCTCAATTGTAAAATCATGTAATTATATACAATCACTAGTGAAGAACCATGGATGTAGATCACAATGATCGAACCATGTAAAAAATCTTGTGTCTCTTTCATAATTTTAGTACTTAATTCATTATTTTTGTTAGGAAATAGATTTAGATATAGAAATTATTATCAAGATATTACAAGGGGTGTGTTGTGGGAAAAAATGCAAGTACAATGGAATTAGCTTTTATACTTGCTTCGGAGATAGAATCTACCGAAAACATCTACAACTTCTTCCATATATACTCATGTAACCCAGAAATATATTTCATAAAGATAACATAATCTCCCAAGTCTAAATCCAAAATCATAGCTTGATTCTGAAATTCTGAAGTATATTCTTGCACGGTTTGGTTTAAGTTTGCTTCAAGTTGTACCACTTGAACCATCTTTCCTCAAGGTAGCCAACTGGATAAAACTGTTTACTTACAACTTCCTTGAATATTCTTCACGACATTACTCCTTTACCTAGGTTTTGTCTTTGATAAGATTTCCACTAGGTTAGAGCATGCTTTTGTAGCTTCAATGCTGCGAAAGCAATCTTTTCCTTTGAACCATATTCAAAGAAAGAAAAATACGTCTCTAGACGTTTAATCCAATCATCCAATTTTTCTACATCGACACTCCCATCGTAAAGTGGAATATCAACACGAAGATCAATTTTCAGATTCTTACCATGAGGTTTAATTGATGTAGGACTTTTAAGAAACTAACTTTTCTTCTTTTCTTCATCCTTATCTTCTTCTTCTTCTTATGAATCGTCTTTGTAGTTGCAGAATAACCTACAACTACACCCTCAATAGAATTAGTAAAAACTCAAGAAGTTCTTGATGGTGAATGATAACTTTCTTATTAACTTTCTTAATTGATTACATTGAATTATCAAAATGGAACTAGAATAGTTACAACTTTTTCTATTCTCTTTCATAAGATAATTTCTTACACTCACTAAAAGAACCTCCCGAATTTTACATTTGAACTCCTATTTATAGTAAAACTTATACAGCTGTATATGAGTTGCGAAGTATCACAACTCATACTCGCAAAATTATTACATCCTCGCAAAAATTCATATTTCTTTGTGCTACTTCTATCATCGTATCATTTTATAACTCTTTTCTCCTTTATTTATTACGATACTCGTGAACTATTATCTTGCGATATTCAGTACCTACAGTCTTCTTCTAATTCATTTTTTTCCGAATCTTCAGGCGAAGGTGTAATCTTTTTTTTCATCTTCGGATTTGGTGTATGAGAACGAATACATTCTGCCAATTCTTCAAGGGTGGTTTTAATCGACTTCATGCCTGTTTGTAGCGTAGCCACCCTTTCTTCCATAGTTTGTGGTTTGCTATGCTTGGGTTTATCATCTGACTTTGTCATCTTCGATCCCATTGTTCTCCTAACGTCTTCTAACTTCTCTAGTACCTCACCAAGCTTTATGTAGTGAGATCTAGTGAAAACCATAAACCATATGGATTTACCCTAAAAACTAACCTCGCTCTGATACCAAACTTGATACGTTTGATCTCTATACCTTGGTATCTATCACTATTAAGGCGGAATTCAGTATAATAATAGTCAAGAAACTTAGAAGAACACATAACACAAGTAGTGATTCGAAGAAATATATCTTCTCTAGATTATGAACAAGAAAACGATTACAATTATCCCTTTGTTACGCTCACAATCTCTCTAAACAGTAGTCAACCCTAAACTGTTTGCTAAGCTTGCTTTTACAGTAATTAATTGTCTCACAAACTTCTTTAGGTTTTCTGTGTGTTTAGTTAACAACCAAACCTCTCTATTTATAGACTTTATCGTACTCAGATGACTAGGTCTTCTATTAGGAATCTATTTCCTAAACTAAGAGTGTTGCATAAAACAAACTATTTCTTAATTAGGAATTCTGCCTAAACAAGGATTCCTTCCTAGAATAGGATTCTTCCCTCAACTTAGCTTGAGGTTAACTAAGTTCCCTAAAGGAGTATGGATACACATGTATCATTAACAACATGAAAAAAGGTGGTTTCATTCGTAGAAGGGTTAATAAGAAGGGTTTCATCTACTAGAAGATCAGTCGAAGGGGTGAAATATGAGGCAACATTATCGCGAATAGGAAGTAAGGATTCAGTTTGCGAAGATATCACATGATATTTTGAAGGGATAAGTGAAGAAAATGGAACAGAAGTTTCAATGTTCTTAAGATGGCAAGATCTCTTGAGAGGCTTGTTGGCATCTCCATCACCCTGCGAATCACAATCCATATAAGAAACAAAGGCAATAATATTGTTATTAAAATAATAAGTGTTTCTTACTACCTTGCGATTCGCAGAATTTCTTTTGCCTGCAGCGACTTTGGGCTGCGAATCTTTGGGAGCATTAGGGTTTTGGACTAAAAATCTGGTATTAAAGGTGGTTTTGATGAAACATAAATAGTAAGGGAATTACATAAATTCGAATAAATTTAGATAAGATAACTTCAATAAACAAGATCGGTTTCAGAAAAATCAGAAGAATATCTACCTTGATGACTCCATGAAAGCAGTAGCAGATGGATCTTCAAAAGAAGAAAATTGCAGACGATGAGGACTTACAGAGAGCGTAGAGATGAGGAAGACGGAGAAGTAAAAGAAGAAAATTATCCCTCTACTAGATCGCTCCTTAAATAGACAAAAGAATGATGACTGGATGACAATGAACGTGCCGGTGAGTATAGGAATATTTGACATGTGTAGGCGGTCATACTTAATTCACAGAATCTTGTCGGGAGAAGAATATAGGAAAATGAACACCTGCGGCATTCTGAAGTACAAATTCTCATGACATTCTCCCCTTCGCAAAGAAGACATGAGAAGAGGCAATATGTAGGATCAGAATATCGCAACAACAACACACTTGCAAAATCTTCATCAACAACATTGCGAAGACGTCGCAGAATGATTTCATAAATGACATAACAAATGACGACAACTTAAACATGAGAAAAGTATGATGATCCTGCAAAATTTAGAATGTTTGCGAAGTTAACACTAGAATGCTTGCGAGAATATTGCAAGCCAGATCCGAAAATAAAGGTCATCTTAGTTGTCATCTACTATGTAATATCCTATATAAAGAACTGAATATGCGTAAGAGAGAGAGAGAGATAATTTTTGGAGTATTGAGAAAGTTTTAATGAGAGAGAAAGTCTAAAACAGTGTTGTATTTTTGATTTCATTTCCTTCTTGTAAAATTTCTAAATTCAATTAATAAAAAGTGTCATTATTGATCTTAAGAAATGTGTTGATTGTTATAAATTCTTGTAAGGGATGTATTGTAGGATTTCCTGCAACTACAGCTTATTTCATTATAAATAGATTAGGATTGATTATTCCTTAGTCATCTTTGACTTGTAAGTTGTAAACGTTTATCTGGGTCCAGTCGTCTTTTATATATAGAAATTATACTGAATCGATAAAAGTATGCAATCTAAAATTCTTTATGGTATCTCCATCTTTAGGTTCGATCCTCTTATTTTTCTAAGTTTTTTTTTCTTTCAAAACCTTTATCTTCCTTGCATCATGACTGAGAGTTCTGACAACCCTTCCATCCTTTTAAAACCTAAAATACATAGTACCAAAACCATCATTACCTATTCTAATCCTTGTTTTGCTGATGTATAGCTTTTAAGGTCTTATTTCAAAAACCACTTCAAGTTCTGGTTTGAACAAGCGTTATAAGTTTTTTTGCGACCATTGTAAAATTGATGGTCATTTAAAGTCTCATTGTTTTAGGTTGATTAGATATCCATCTCACAAAGAAATCAATGAACGTCCTTTTATTATTGTTGCTGCTGCTACTTCTGATGTTTTAATGCCAAGTTTCAGACCCGGCGTATACTGCAGACTCTTATCTCCCACCATCAATCCAGTGATAACTCTATCTCTCGAATCTCACATGTAAGGTTTTGTATACCTTTTGTTATCAGTGGTTTATTGATAGTGGTGCTACGCATCATGTTGCTTTCTCTTTCTTTTCTTTTTTTCAAAAATTATATTGCTGCTCCAAAGGGTTGTGAAGTACAACTTCCTGATGATAGTTTTTCTCAAGTGCAGTTTACACGCATGGTTGAATTTTCGCGGTTATTATTCCTTTATAATTTTTATTTTATACCTACTTTCCACTTTAACCTTATGTCTGTTAGTCAGATAACATGATCGTCAAATTTTGTGGTTAATTTTTCGGTCGATTCATGTGTCTTTCAGGATCTGTTGACCATAAAAATGATTGGTCAGGGTGATTACTTTGGCGTCCTATACCAATTTCGTTTATCTACTATTTCATCATTTTTCAAGAATAAACCATTTGGTGTTTGGCATTGTCGCTTGGGACATCCAAACATAGATACGCTTCAATATTAGTTTAGTCAAGTAGACGTTATTTCTTATAATTTTAATCATGTATGTGATGTATTCCCCAAGGAAAAACAAATGCATTTGAAATATAATCAAAGTTCTTATTTTAGTACTCGTCCATTTGAATTATTCCATGCTGAAATTTGGTGACCCTTTTGTGTTCCCTCTCTAATGGTGCTCATTTCTTTTTAACTATCGTGGATGATTATTCTAGATGTACTTAGATTTTTCTATCGAAGTCTAAATCTTAGACTTTAACGTATTTAAAGTATTTATTTAATCATGTTCTTAATCAATTTTCTCAACCAGTTCGATGTATTCTCACTGTTTCAGGCTCTGTTGTGCTCCCTCAATTAATTTTTTTTTAATTTCAATTTGATAATGGTTATGATTTTGTTTCTAAATAACTTCAAACTAGGTTCTCTAATAATGGCGTGGCACATCAATGTTCTTGTGTCGATTCTCGTTAGCAAAACAATGTTGTGGAACAAACACCAGAATCTTTTAGATATTTTTCGTGCACTATGTTTCCAGGCTTCCTCACATATTAAATTTTGGGGTGAGTTTGTATACATATTAACAACTGCTTATTTAATAAATAAAATGTTGTCTCCGGTTTTTGATAATAAATTTCCTCATGAAATGTGTTTGAGGGTAAAAATTGGTTCTGTTGTTTTTGGTAAATTTGGGTGTGTTGATGAGAAACGAATTCAAACCCTAAACAATGCACTACATGGGAGTAATTTTAGATTCGAGAGATCAATCTATAAGACTCTATCCTAAACCAAGAAATGGCCATTCCAGATTCAATTCGGTCACAAAGTGAAGGAGAAGGGGTTGATCTTAGGGAGGGAAGCGGAGAAGGTGTCTGAGATCAGAATGTTGAATTATGAAGGTGTGGTTGTTTATGACTTGTGTCAGAATATAGAATTGGCTTGCAGAATGTAAGATATCAGTTCTTGGTGTTTTCTGGACACTGTGATGATAACACTTGTGTTCTTGTTATTGTCGAAATAGGTTGAAAAACTATTTATACAAGTCATTTGTACGCACACCCTGATCTCGTAGGAAGTGGAGGTGATTAAGCAGTGGAGAAGTGGGGTTGTGTAAAGAGTGGTGATCACCACTTTTTCATTATGAGGGAGAACTGATCATACTTTCACCCACTACTTACATTGCTGTTAACCGTCCGTCTTTCCTGACACTTTCTCGTAATGGGCGCGTTGAATGTCGCGTTGTAAACCTCCAGACCAATACCCCAGTGAGTGTCCCCCCGTTTGTGACATGTTTGATATCTCGAGTAAATGGGTCAAGTCGTGGGACTTGCCGCTGAAAGTAGCACGTAGCGCTTTTAAAGCCGATATTCATGAAATATCGTATGTATTCGATGCACGTAAAGAATCGCTTTTAAACAAGCATCTCCAAATAATCGATGTACATGGAGCATCGTTGTTTTAGAGCTCGATCTAATCAGTCACGGATTGAGCGTCTCAAAAGGAGCACGACCGCCCTTTTTCAGGGAGTTGGTGGGTGCTACACACACATCCCAAGGAGTGGCCGATCAGTTCCTATAGGAGAGTGGCGACTGGTAGCCATTCTTAAATCATAACGGTCGATCCAAGTTAGATCTGGACCGCTTAAATCGGCTATCCAAGTTGAGTGGCTGAGGTGATTTACGGCAGTTAATGACTACCGTTGAATTACATGCGAGTAGCATAACTAGTTACCTTTGGGCAATCGTTTGGGATTCCTATGAGCTAGTTGTTTCTTGGCCGATTGTCCCTAATGAAATAAGAGTGGATGGTGATCACAATGACATCTTGTTGGTCACCTGAAATCAAATCTAGGCCGCTCAACTCGTCTGGAGAAGTTGGATGGTGGAGATGATTTGCGACAGTTATATACTGTCGTTGATTTAATTTTAGGGTTTAGGTGTCGCGCGTCCAACCATGTTTTGGCTAGTCGAATCAAAGTGATGGGCGCTGATTCGAACAGGCCGGTTGGCCATGTGCAAAGACGAGCCATTGGTGAATATGCTAACATCTCCTAGGCCATCTAAAATTAGATCCAAACCACTCGATTCGGCTGGCTAAAATGAATGGTTGTGATTGATTTATGGTAGTAATATACTTCCGCAAACACCAATTAGGGTTCAAAGCAGCGTGTTCAGTACCCTACTTCTGGTGAACTATTCTATACTCTCTTGGCTTTCTATGAGCAAGTCGATTTACCAAGGGTGGAGCTGGGTCGATGGCGAATGCGACGACACCTCATTGGCAACCTGAAACTGGATCTAGGTCGTCCAACCAGGATGGCAAAGATAGACGAACATGATCAACTTGCGGCAGTTGTATGATGTCGCAACCCATACTAGGGTTTTGGAATAGCACGTTCGCTCTAGTTTGGTCAAATGTTTTAACACTCCCGGGACTTTCCGTGGGCAGTCGATCGACTAAGGTAGAAATTAAGCCGCCAATGAACATGCCAATACTTCTTTGATCGTTCGAGGTGCGATCTACGCTGTCCAACTAGGCTGGCTAAGTTTGACGGATGTGATGGGTTTTGAGACCGTTTTTACCGGACATAGTTCGTTTGAGTATGTTTTTCCAACAACGCGATCACCCACATTAGGGTCAATCGTTCGAAGTGCTGTGGATGTTCTAGATGGGATTCTCTCGGTCGGGATGCTAGTGGGCCCGCCCGTGGTCATTATGATGATCGCTTAATTCTGCCAGGAGTAGGCTAGGCTTGTTGAATTGCATGGCCAGATCGTGTGGCCGTCATCGTTTCCTAAGAATGATATTAACAGTCTAGATTTTCCCTAAGGAATTTAAGCGTGTTCGATCGAGCTAACTTAAAAGTGCGTCGATACAAAATTCTCTTTGTCATAGAGTGTTGCAGCCTGTGTGAGTACTTCCATGCAAATCTTAATACTACACTTCGGGAGATTCATGCTAGTCTGCTGAGAGTGAACATTTAATCATCATGTCATGTCAATATTGAGAGTTCGACTGGGAATATAGCATAGGAAACTACTAGGCAAGTCACGCATTAGTGAATAATGCTGGTAGAAAATAGAATTCACATAATATTTGGGATTGTTGCTACACGCACCATTCTGAGTGAATTTCATATAAATGTACTGAATTTCTCAATACATATGTATGTGGAGAGGTTCGAGCACTCATCACTTTTAAATGGCTCAACCTCTTTATAGAGCGATGGCGCATTGAATATACTGAATTTCTCAATACATGGAGAGGTTTGAGCACTCATTACTTTTAAATGGCTCAACCTCTTTACAGAGCGATGGCACATTGAATACATGGTTTTAAAATTTTAGCCCTGAACCAAAAACCACCATTAACATTAAGTCCCCTGCTTAGTATGTAACAGTGACATTCTTGCGGGATAAGCACTAGATGGTGACAAAGAAAGATAAAACCTATGAGACAAAGTTAGATGTTACTAGGAGAGATGGGTTGGCATCTCCTTAGAACATGTCACATTCAAGAGGCATCCAGGTAAGTGTTCTCCTAGCATGATGTCGGTTGGCCCCAGGTAGATTAGGCATACGTTTGGTTTGGGATCTCAAACTATCCATGATGATGTCATAATCCTCGACTCTGATGTGGATGGGCCCTATCATGAGGAATTTCCTTAAAAGGTTATCGAATCAATTTCTGAAAAAGATGTTGAAGCATCTCCCAAAGAGAACGTTGATGTTTATTCCTAAAAGCGTGTTGAAGCGGCTTCCGGAGAGGATGTTGAAGTAGCTTCTGGAGACGACTCTGGTGAAGGCGCCCTTGGCCCTGGCATTGACGACACTTCTTTGATGTTAAGTAGTCTTTGTTTCATGCAGCTGGAGCCAAGACTTCATCAAATAATAATCCTTCATTCATGCTGCTTTTGTCACTAGGTATTGCACCACCATATCAATGTTGAAGCAGGATACTTTTTGGGATATCTTCAAGGATTTCGTTCCAAGCGACATCTTTTGAACCGTATTCTAAATCTTGTACGGTTGTATGGAATGGGATGCGATGAATAGTCCCCAGTTACATTTCAGGTTCGATAGCATGGCCGGATACGTGAAAATATCTATACGGCGTACTTTGGAGTCTTTGATGCAATGTATATCTTTACGTTGAGAAATTCATGCGGTTCGTAAAGCTTTGACAGTGATGATGTTATATCATAAATAACCTGGTTTAGGGACGTGAAGGCATCATGTGCTGGCAGTCCCTAGGTTAAATTATCCTAAGACTATTTTCTCTTGAAAGACGTACTTCCATTGCATTTACTGGTAAGGTGGTTGACTAATTGATAAAGGAGGCAATCTTTTGGATTCGTCACTTGTTGATCAGAGTCGTGTTTGATAGATCTGTGTTGTATCCAAACTTTTTGGCAGTTCACGCACCCCTTTCATTGGAAATTGGAAATCTAGAAACACCGATTCTGATTTTGCTGGCGATGTGGCAGACATGATGCAGTTGGTCTGTGTGGCTTGCTGAGGTGTTGAAGCGGCTTCGGGAGAGAGCGTTGTTGAAGTGGATTTAAGAGAGAGAGCGTTGAAGTGGCTTCAGGATAGAGCGTGCGTTGAAGCGGCTTCTGGAGAGAGCATGCATTGAAGCGTCTTATGGAGAGAAATCCAGTGAGGGCTCCTTCAGCCCTTGATTCTAAAAAATGAGCTCTTCCCATTCTTCTGAGGCGATACGATATGGCATATGGGAAGACGACACACAAATAGTACTGGCCAGCAAGTTATGTTTTCTCCTCATGGGAAAGAATACCGTTTCTATTTAACATCTCAACGCATGAAATGCTCTCTCCGGTGTTTCGAAATAGAGGAGATAACAATAATGGTTAAGGATTCGACCAACCTTCAGTTTTATTTTCCCTTGCAAATTACATGCTTCTTGATTGACTGTCTCTCTTGCGTTGAAGAAGTCCTTGACTATGTCCGTAGTGGTTGTTGCTATGGTGAAGCTCTGGCTGATATCAATCAGCGAGAAACAATGGTTCTTGGCAGCAGCTGTGATCAGAAGAGACTGGCAGGGAGAGGCGTGGTAGCTACTTGCAAGATCCTAGCAGTCTTCATACAATGGTAGAGATCATCTCGTTATTATAGGGAGAAGCTTATGATGGAACCGATAGCTTCCTTGATGTTTCTTCATGGAATGGAAAAAAGGGAGACAGTCCCCTAACCACGAGTATCTACTGAGATTTCAACTTGATAGATGTTATCACGTGGGTTTCTGAAGAAATAATTAGGATAAGAGTTGGAGTTGAACCCAACGTTGATGAGGATCGTACTAGTTGCTAATCATAAGGCCGTCTTTGCGTCTACGTTGCATTTCATAGACGTACATGAATATCGCTTGTGTTTGAAAATACGTCTGCTCTATTGAGTATGTCCTCGTCTTTTGACATCTTGCAATTATAACGATGGCGTGTTTGCGTCTCTCTGAATTCAACATATTTGAGATGGGTATTGCTGAGCAGTCCCCAGCCATGCTCCTTTGCCTTTATAATATTTGGATCATATCTTTGAGGAGTAGGGAAGTTCCCTCATGCGAATGACTTAACTAACAGGTTATACAAATATGATGAATCTCTTGACATGGAGAGTCCATATGTACCTCTTAAGTCCCAGGTGCATCCTCCTTAGGTAATGCAACTACTTCTTCTATGGGAGACGAAATTCTGAAAGCGTCTCTCGCCGATGTTGTTTCCATCGAGCCAGATATGGTATATCTTAGATATTGTTTTATCATTATGACAGTCGTGCATGTGGTACTGGAGTTGGAGTTGGCGGTTTTCCTCTTGTTGCTTCAGTGAAACTGCTTATAGAAGGCTGAAGGTTGTATTGCTTGCTGGTGAGATGTATGCTTCCACGAATATCATGAGGCTCTTCATTCCTGGCAGGCCTGTTCTTTCTAGCAGTGTTGTTGTAGCTGAGTATTTAGAAGCTTCATGAAGTTCAAAGGATGTATGAAAGAGCAGGTTCTTCAGCAAAGCACAATACATAGGTACCATCATATTGATGCATAATTACACCAATTATTGTTCAATCATATTTGGATCATGACCCTCCGGTGCCTGAATTCTGGACCTCTTCACATAATCATTTGGATGTTCGTTGTTTTGCTGAAACATTCTTATTAGCAGAGTGATTCGCCTAAACTGCGGATTATTTCTCGACATGATGACGCGAACATCGTTATCTTCTTGAGGATGCTTTCTTGAGGTGTCGGCCCAGTAGATCTGAAGATATCCCTGGCTCGCTCTTTTCCGGGTTGACATAATAGGATAACCGTTTATGATGATTTGAAGATGTGTCAATCCTCATTTTTTATTGTAGATGTACGAATTCTCGGAATTACACCATGTTCTAGATCTACATGTTTTGTTGATGAAGTGATAACGGATACTCCTGATCTTAAATTGGTATCATTGGTGGAATAAAGATAGACATTTTATTTTGTGATCTCTGGGTGTCTTCCTAGGACTCCATTGTTTTTGAATTTGTTGTCGACTATCTCCATACTGAAACAACGGCTACACGAATCTTCACTTCGTCTTTCTGGGTGTGGACCCTTAGAGGCATTTCCTTCTTGCTCCATAAAATATTTGTGGTGTTGCAGAAAAGGTGGTTTCTCCATCCAGATCTCGAAAGAAGCCGTTGCATTCTTCTAAGTAGTAGTTGCGTCTTGTGTCTCCACGCGGATTTCTGGTCTTTTCATCTAGGAGATTTAATGGTTCTCATCTATCCAAGGCATTTCTAGTAGCATTGCTCGAAAAATCATTTTTGTGAAGCTTCTTAGAGAATGGAACACCAGAATTGAAATTGGTTGTTGAAACTAAATTGAATTTAATGATTGAATTGAATCTAAGATCTACCCTTTTGAAATTTAGAAAACTGGAATGAATCTTGAGAAACTGATTTTGCATCCGAGAGATCAATCTCCTACTGTGGTCGCCAATTGTTTGAGGGTAAAAACTGGTTCTGCTGTTTTTGGTAAATTTGGGTGTGTTGATGAGAAATGAATTCAAACCCTGAATAATGCACTGCATGGGAATACTTTTAGATTCAAGAGATCAATCTATAAGACTCTGGCCTAAACCAAGAAATGGCCGTTCCAGATTCAATTCGGTCACAAAGTGAAGGAGAAGGGGTTGATCTTAGGGAAGGAAGCGAAGAAGGTGTCTGAGATCAGAATGTTGAATTATGAAGGTGTGGTTGTTTATGACTTGTATCAGAATGTGTAACTGGCTTGCAGAATGTAAGATATCAGTTCTTCGTATTTTCTAGACATTGTGTTGATAACATTTGTGTTCTTGTTATTGTCGAAATAGGTTGAAAACCTATTTATACAAGTCATTTGAGCGCACACCCTGATCTCGTAGGAAGTGGAGGTAATTAACAAGTGGACAAGTGGTGTTGTATAAAGAGTGGTGATCACCACGTTTCTATTATGAGGGAGAACTGATCATGATTTCACCCACTACTCTCATTGTTGTTCACCGTCTGTCTTTCCTGACACTTTCTCATAATGGGCGCGTTGCACGCTTCATGCTGTAAACCCCCAGACCAATACCCCAATGTGTATCCCCTAGTTTGTGACATGTTTGATGTCTCGATTAAATGGGTCAAGTCATGGGACTTTCCGTTGAAAGCAGGATGTAGCGCTTTAGGCTAAATAACTAAGTTATTTGTGAAGCCGATATTCATGAAATATTGTATGTATTCGATGCACGTAAAGCATTGATTTTAAACAAGCATCTCCAAATAATCGATGTGCATGGAGCATAGTTGTTTTAGAGCTCGATTGAATCAGTCACGGATTGAGCGTCTCAAAAGGAGAACGATTTCCCTTTTTAAGAGAGTTGGTGGGTGCTACATACGCATCCCAAGGAGTGGCCGATCAGTTCCTATAGGAGAGTGGCGACTGGTAGCCATTCTAAAATCCTATCGGTCGATCCAAGTTAGATATGGACCGCTTAAATCAGCTAGCCAAGTTGAGTGGCTGAGGCGATTTATGGCAGTTAATGACTGCTATTGAATTACATGCAAGCAGTACAACTAGTTACCTTTGGGAGATCGTTAGGGATCCCTATGAGCTAGTTGTTACTTGGCCGATTATCTCACGTGAAAGAAGAGTGGATGGTGATCACAATGATATCTTGTTGGTCACCTGAAATCAAATCTAGGTCGGTCAACTCGTCTGGCGAAGTTGGAAGGCAGAGATGATTTGCAGAAATTGTATACTGCCGTTAATTTAATTTTAGGGTTTAGGGGATACGCGACCAACCATGTTTTGGCTGGTTGAATCAAAATGTTGGGTGCTGATTCGAACAGGCCGGTTGGCCATGTGCAAAGACGAGACATTGGTGAATATTCTAACATCTCCTGGGCCATCTAAACTTAAATCCAAACCACTCTATTCGGCTGGTGAAGATGGATGGTTGTGAACGATTTGCAGAAGTAATATACTGCCACAAGCACCAATTATGATTAAAAGCAGCTCGTTTACCCTACTTTTGGTGAACGATTATATACGCTCTTGGCTTTCTATGAGAAAGTCGATCGACTAATGGTGGAGCCGGGTCGACGGTGAAAGCGACGACACCTCATTGTCCACCTGAAACTGGATCTAGGTCGTCCGACCAGGCTGGCGAAGATGGACGGACATGATCAACTTGCGACAGTTGTATGATGTCGCAACCCATACTAAGGTTTTGGAATAGCGCTTTCGCTCTAGTTTGGGCAAACGTTTTTGAAAATGCGGGGTCTAACAACCTCACCTAATATTTCGATTAGCAATCTGTATGGTTAACTCCGAGTTATTTTCTAGAGAATCAACAAGACTCAATCAATAAAAAATACTCAAGGAGTTATTATCTCAATCTCTCGATTTGATTTACTCAAGCAAATATGATTCGCGATCCTAATCAAAGAGAGATAACTTGGATGGTACCAAAGACCAATATCCAAGTGTCAATCGATTTAAATCAACAACTAATAATGTCAGATATTCTAATCGATTGAACAATGCACAACCTGTATTATTTCAATTATATAACAAAATATAATGCGGAATGGAAATAACGCAGCGAAGAAGATTATTGAGGAATCACAAACAAAGAGACGAAGATATTTGTGACTACTTTTATCTTGCCTATCGGAGATAGAAATCTCAAGCCAATTATTATAATTGTACTCGTACGACAGAAACAGCAAGATCAGATCACACAACTACAAGAAAAGTAGTATCGGTCTGGCTTCACAATCCAAATGAAGTCTTTAAGTCGTTAACCCGAATTTAGATAGAAAACTCAAGGGTTAATGGAGATCGACTCTAGCTTAGAGAAAACTAGTATCACACAAGAAAAGTGTGTGGGGATTAGTTTTTCCAATGGCTAGAGTTCTCCTTATATAGTCTTTCAAATCATGGTTTGCAATCAACGTTAGCTTAGTAACAAAGCATTCAATATTCACCGTTAGATGAAAACCTGATTAGATACAAGCTAATATCTCTCAACCGTTAGATCGAAAACTTAGCTTTCCATACACACATATACTTGACGTTTTGAGTTCGTGTAACCGTACCGAAACGTGTACAATGGTTGGTTCAATATTAGTCAACCAAATGGTTAGCCAAATGATAACTTTCATATCAACCATATTCTTCTTCACCATAACTAGTCCAAATGACTCAAATGAACTAGTTAGAGAGTTGTTCAATTGCTATGAGATCTCAAGTACTACAAGAGACACAATTGAATCAAAAATGATGTGATTCACTAGAATCATTTCATGAACTATAAAGCCACAGTTTGCAAAAGCATTCCTTAGTAATTTAAGATAAGCTCACGAACACCGTTTTCAGACATAACCTCTTGAGTTCGCGGAGTCAAGCTAATCGGTTGAAGTTAATAAACTCCAACAGAATTTCTCGGGATGAGAACTTCCATCAGTTCACGGACTGGGTTCGCGGACTTCACCTGAGCTTCAACTTCAGCAGATATTCTCGGGTTCGAGAACTTACGCCAGTTCGCGGATTGGGTTCGGGAACTGAGTTGCTGCTCACGTACCGGTTCCACTTGATCAAAAAAGTTCGTAAGCTTCGGTTCTAGTGTTCAGGACTTATACATATATGTGTTTCCATAACAATATTTATATCCCATAATGGTTATATAGTCTAAACTCTCATTTTAATCATTGAAACATTCTCAGAGGACGTAATATAGTTGTTATTCACAAACTATTTTTCGTCAGAGCGATTTCCAAAGTGATTAAAACATAACATGACTTTCGTCACTAGGCAAAGATGAACTTGGCTAAAGCGAAAGCTTTACCAACACTTATTTCGAGAAATAGATAAGCGAGATATACTCAGATCAAAATGTCACATGTGCATATTCTTAGTCTATATAGTAAAACGACTTTTGTATCAATATTGGAGATAGAGTAGATAGACTTTTGAGTGACAGATAAGTTCAAGTCTCCACCTACCTTTTAGTTGATGAAGATCCACTGGTTCCTTGAGTAGTCCTTCGTCTTGTATGATGATCGCCATGGAGTTCTTGAGCTTAACTATACTTTCTATCCTAGTCCGAGACATTAGCTATAGTAGACTAGAAATCAAGACTTTATAGTTTTGATCACTAAGATTGACAAACATGCTTGAGATAGCAATGCATGCGAGTTTGACCGAGCAGTTCTCTAACAATCTCCCCCTTTGTCAATTTTAGTGGCAAAATTATTAATACATATGAAATACAAAAATTATATAAATAAACTTTGTAGCTCCTATTCCACATGCCTAATCTTCAACAATACTCGAAATCTTCGTCACTTCCAAGTAGTCCAATGATCCCAAAGGTTGTAAGTTTAGTATCATCGTTGTTGAAAATCCGTAGCTATAACAATGAGAAAAGCATTGGTTCTCAATCATTGTTATACAGTGTCATAGTATTATTACACAAAGTCAAAGTCCAATTGCATCACAACTTCAACAACAATATTATGGTAATACTTCACTCCCCCTTAGTCAATACTCCATCTCACATGGAAACCACTCCCCCTTACATAATGATCCGAAAACCGTATGTATTTGTAGTGTGAACTACAATTAATTATACCCATTTTTGTCAATAAAATTGGCAAAGGTACAAGAACGGGATCCTAATGAAATTTCCGTAAGAGACATTTCATGACCAAAGGTAAATGTTCTATCATATTGTTTATATGCAATCATAAAGCCGAGGCTAAATGCATTCATCAAGGAGTTTATAAACATCCAAGATAACCCCTACAAATTCCACAGCCGCACTCCCCACAAAGATTTAGAAATTAAGCGCAAGTTCAAAAGAACTCTCCCCCATAAGATTTCGTTCCCAAAGGAACAACAAGAGCGACCTTAATTTCAAGAGAAAGAAAGGATTTCTACACACTAAAACAACATCTAGATAGAATAACTAAAAGCAAGTCGTAAACTGACTGGAGTTCTAACTCAATTTCCCAAAAGATCGAGATAAGCACATGGGAAATATTTACGGGAATCGTTAATGAACTGAAACAATACCAATAGACTTCCTTAAGTGCTGAAAAGTGGAAGTGTCTAAAGGTTTGGTGAGGATGTCAGCTAACTGTTGTTCGGAAGGCACAAATTCCATATTTATGATACCATTCTCATAAAGATCTCGAATAAAATGGTACCTTATGTCAATGTGCTTTTTTCTTGAGTGGTCAACAGGATTCTCAGTGATTCGAATCGCACTGGAGTTATCATAAAAGATCTTCATTATTCCAGTATCAACTCCATAGTCAGCCAATATTTGTTTCATCCATAAGAGTTGTGTACAACATGAGCCAGCAACAATATACTCTGCTTCGCATGTATACATGGATTGTGAATTCTGTTTCTTACTGTGCTAAGCAACTAGATTCAGTCCTACATAATAGAAATCCCCTGATGTACTTTTTCTGTCTTCTACACATCCTGCCCAATCAGCATCAGAATAAGCAGAAAGGTCAGTATTAGTATCAAAAGTGTAGGATAGACCACACCCAACAGTGTGATTGACATAACGTAAGATATTTTTTGCATATGCAAGATGAGATTCCTTTGGATCAGCCTGAAATCTAGCACAACAACCGACACTAAAAGAAATATCAGAATATCCAAATATGATTTATGGTATTTGATATTTATTATGTGAATTCGAGCGTATTTAGAAGTTCTCAGAAATCCATTGATACCTTTAAACTTGGTTAATCTTTACTATATTTTTCGGTTGTGAAAACATGTTTTTTCGCCTGTTTTCGCTTAGTTAGTATAAAGCTGAAGTTAGCATTAATTTTTTTTCACATGTGTTAGAGCACTGCTCGGTCGAACTCGCAACCGTTGCTATCTTAAACTTGTTTTTCAAAACTATAAGTCTTGATTTCTAGTCTACTTATAGCAAAGTCTCAGATTAGGATAGAATGTGTAGTGGAGCTTCAGACTCCACGGCATTCATCGATTGAAGACGAAGAACTACTAAGGATATCTTGTGGAACTTCATCAACAAACGGTATTGTTAGAGCGTTGCTCGGTCGAACTCGCATGCGTTACTATCTCAAGCATGTTTGTCAATATTAGTGATCAAAACTATATTTCTTGATTTCTAGTTTACTTATGACTAAGTCTCGGTCTAGGATAGTTAAGTATAGTTGAGATCCAGATTCCATGGCGATTATCTTATAAAGACGAAAAACTACTCAAGGAACCAGTGGAACTTCATCCAACCAAAAGGGTATGTGGAGACTTGAACACATCTGTCATTCAAAAGTATATCTACTCTATCTCCTACTCTTGAGACAATAGTCGTATAAGTATGATAGTTTTCATACATACACATTTTCTATTTCGAGCCGAGTTTACTCGCCTATCTTTTTCCCGAAATATGTGTTGGTAAGATTTCACTTTACCACTTTTCATCTTTACCTGTGATGAAAGTCATGATAACATTTCAATCTTGAAAATAACTTTGATGACGATTGTAATTGCAGGAAAACCTACAACACACCCCTTATCATATCTTGATAACAATTTCTAGATCTAAATATAAAAATGGTGATAAAAATACTAAAATTATAAATGGACACCAAGATTTTTTACGTGGTTCGATCAATGTGATCTACATCCACTGTTCTTCACTATGATAATTTGTAGCTACATAAATTTACATTTACAATCTCCATTAATGGAGTTCTTGGAAGAATTCTAGATCTAGTTTTGGGGAAGAAGATGATAAAGAAAATACATTTTCTCTCTCTAAACATCTCTCTCTGCAAAATATCTTTCTCTCTCTTCCTAAAATTATCTCCCCCTTTCTCTCTATCCTGCTATCTTCTTTATATAGGTAATTACATAGTGGATGACAGCTCATGACAGCTCATTTACAGCTAAGCTTTCCCTTAATTTCGGATCTGAGTTCTGCGGTAATATCTTTCGCAAGCTTTCTTCATTTCTCTCAAGTTTCTGTTACATTTCCCTCAAGTCTCTCCATGTCTCGCATGATTCTTCCTTCTTGCTACATTTCTTGCGAACTATCACCTTATTCTTGCGAGTAATGATAAAATCTTCATATATTTCGTCATTTCTTATAATTATTTGCGACACTTTCCATGTGTGGAAGAAATCCTTGCAAGAGCGTTGTTGTTGCGAGATTCTGCTCCTACAACGATAGTCGATTCTTATGTCTAACGACTATTATAACATTATAGAAGAATGTTTCAATGATTGAAATGTAGAGTTTAGAATACGTAACCATCTATGGATATAAGCATATATAGTGTGCTCGCACATTAGTGTATAAATCCATGTACCGGAAACCAAGTGCGTGCATATGTGTGCATGCGGTATTGGTGAAGGAAATAGGTTAGGTACGTGTACCCATACACGTACTGGCGGAAGTTTTTGAACCGAAAATTTCTGCTGAGTTTATAGTTTGCAAACTAGTAAACCAGTCACCTTAGGTACGCGTACCCGTACGTGTACCCACGAAAAATTTTGAACCGAAAATTTCTGCTGAGTTTGTAAACTCAAATCCGGTAGCTATGGCACATGTACCCATACGCGTACCCAAGATGGTTATATTTCTCAAATCGGTAAGCTCATAAACTTAAACAATAAATCAATAAGGAATGCAATCTTTGAAAATCGTGGCTATATTGTTCATGAATTGATTCGAGTGAATCAAACCGATTTTTTTTCAATTGTGTCTATGTATAAAGATCTAAGAAATTGAAAAAATCTTCAACTAGTTCTTTTGAGTCATTTGAACTAGTTGTGAATAATATGAATATGGTTAATATGAAAGTGTTCATATGGCTAACCATTGGTTAACTATTTGTGAACCAACCAAATGTACACGTTTAGGCACAGTTACTCAAACCTAAATGAAATACATTTTATTTGTGTGTGACAAGCTAAGTTTTGATCTAACGGTTGAAAGATATTAGCTTGGTTAAATTAGGTTTTTCATCTAACAGTGAATATTGAATGCTTTGTTACCAAGGTAACTTAGATTGCAAATCCTGATTTGAAAAACTATATATAAAGGAAACGTCTAGCAACTGGAAAAACTAATCCCCACACCTCCTGTATGATACTAGTTGGTTTATCTAGAGTCGATTCTCTTTTAACCGTAGGTTTCTTCTCGAGACCCTGTCGATTAACTACTTAAAGACTTTATTGGGATTATGAAGCCAAACGAAACTACTTCTCTTATAGTTGAGCGATCTGATCTTCCCGTTTTCTATCGTACAATTCTAATTAAATAATTGGCTTGGGATTATATCTCCGATAGGGCAAAATAAAAAGAAATCACAAACATCTTCGTCTCATCGTTTGTGATTCCTTAATATCTAGTTTCGCTACCATACGATTTAGATTATTGTGAGGTGATCAATAATTCTAGGATGTTCTTCGGGAATATAAGTCCGAGTTATTGATTAGTTCTTGTTCACTTTAGTTTTATCAAAATACGGAACAAAACTCGTAGTTTTATTTGTGGGAGACAGATTTATCAATTATCGTAGACTTTTCTGTGTGATACAGATTTCTTTATTAAATTCTTCGACTTTGGGTCGTAGAAACTCTTGGTTGTGGGTGAGATCATCTAAGGGAATCAAGTACGTAGTATCCTGCTGGGATCAGAGATTTAAGGAGCGCAACTATACCTTGAATTAGTGTTATATTTATTAGGGTTCAACTACAGTCCAGACCGAAGTTAGTTTGTTGTAGGCTAGTGTCGGTAGTGGATTAATACTGTGTGGTTTTCAATATGGACTAGGTCCCGGGGTTTTTCTGCATTTGAGGTTTCCTCGTTAACAAAATTTCTAGTGTTATTTCTATCCTGCATTATATTTTGTTATATAATTGAAATATCACAAGTTGTGCGTTGTATCGATCAATTGTGAAATCCAACCTTTGGTTGTTGATTAAATATTTATTGATCCTTGGATATTGGTCTTTGGTACCATCCAAGTTTATATCTCTTGTATTTGATAAAGACTCACAGATTTCTATTTGCTTGAGTATAGATCAAATCGAGAGATAGAGATATTAACTCCTTGATATAATTTTTATTAAGATTGAGTCTGACTGTCTAGTTGATTCTCTTAAAAGTATATTAGAGTTAGTCCATACAGATTGCTAATCGAAATATTGGGTGAGGTTGTTAGACCCCATCTTTTTCTGGCATGTGGATACTTGAACTCATATATCACTCAAAAGTCTATTTCCACACTATCTCCTATTTGAGACAAAAGTCGTATCGGTATATAGACTTCGATTATACACATTTGATATTTCGAGCAGAATTTAACTCGCTTACATATTTCTCGAAATATGTGTTGGTAAGCTTTCGCTTTAACCAATTTTATCTTATATTCTTGATGAAAGTCAAAAGATGATCATGTGAAAATCTCCTGGTAACATCTTCTATGATTTATGTGAGACAGTCATTTGGTGTAGACTCTGAATTTTTTGTATTGATCATTTAATCACTTGAAAATTTCTTTGAAGCTAATAGTTTGTATGACACAGCTATTGTCGTCTTCTAAGAATATTTCAATGATTGAAATGGGAGTTTAGAACAATTAACCATGTATGGATATAACACAGTATGCGTGCTTGTATGCTAACTGTTGTAAGTTATTCCAAGTCCGGGAACCATTGTATGCATACTGGTTTGTTAGTTGAAGTCCGAGAACCTACTATGCATACCCGTATGCGTACATGCGTAAAGTTCAAGTCCGGGATTTCAACTGAGTTTGATGGTGTACGACAGTATGCGTACCTGTTCGCATACTGGCGAACCCAGACCAAGTTCGGCTACTTAGGTATGCGTACCCGTTTGCATACTTGAGTGGGTTATGTTATAAAATTGGTTTGTTCATGAACTAATACATTTATAAAATGAGGAATGCAATCTTTTGCAAACCGTGGCTATAATGTTCGTGAATTGATTCGAGTGAATCAAATCGCTTTTTCTTCAATTGTTTCTTGTATACTTCTATGAGAATATAAACAATTGAACAACAATAGAACTAGTTTCATTTGAGTCATTTGAACTAGTTGTGTTAAGATGAACAAGGTTGATATGAAAGTGTTCATATGGCTAACTTCGTTTAACTATTGTTGAGCCAACAAGGTGTACATGTTTAGGTACGGTTACCCATATCTAAATGACACGGTTGAAAGATATTAGCTTGAGTCTAATCAGGTTTTTATCTAACGGTGAATATTGAATGCTTTGTTACTAAGGTAACATTGATTGCAAACCCTAATTTGAATATTATATAAGGGAGAACTCTAGCAACTGGGAAACCTAATCCCCACACCTTCTATGTGATACTAGTTGCGACTAGAGTTGATTCTCCTTTAACCTAGGTTTTTCCTAAAACCATTATAGGTTAACGACTAAAATAATTCATTAGGAATGTGAATCCAGACCCAACTATTTTCTATGTAGTTGCATTTTCTGATCTTGCTTTATTCTATCGTATTGAGTACTATCTTATCTAAGATTTTCTCGAGATTTAATCTCCGATAGGCAAGATAAAAAGAAGTCACAAAAATCTTCGTCACATCGTTTGTGATTCCACCATATCTTGTTTCGATACCATACGATTAAGATTATTGTGAGGTGATTGATATTACTAGGTTGTTCATCGGGAATATAAGTCAGGTTTATCAGTTAGTTCATGTTCACCTTGATTTATCAAAAGACGGAACAAAGACTCATAGGTATTTCTATTGATCTATTCAATAGACTTTTATATGTGAGACATACTTGTTTATCAAGTCTTCGACTTTGGGTTGTATCAACTCTTAGTTGTGGGTGAGATCAGCTAAGGGAATCAAGTGCGTAGGGTCCTACTGGGATTCAGAGGTGTAAGGAATGCGACTGTACCTTGATCAGTGTGAGATTGGTTAGGGATCAACTACATTCCATTCTGAAGTTAACTTGTAGTAGGCTAGAGTCTATAGCGGCTTAGTACAACATGGTGTTAAAATCTGGACTAGGTCCCGACATTTTTATGCATTTGCATTTTCCTCGTTAACAAAATTTCCGGTGTCTGTGTGTTTGTGGGAGAAAACTACTTCTGCCGGTTTAGGTAATTTTGGGTGTGTGTGGATGAGAAGTGAATTTAAACCTTCAAAAAATGTGTTGCATGATGAGCACTTTTGATTCGAGAGATAATCTGTACAATTCTGGCCTAAACCGAAGACACGGCCGTTCCAGATTTGTTTCGGTCACAGGTGAAGGATGTGAGGTTGATCTTAGGGAGGGAAGCGAAGAAGGTGTTGAAAGTATGAAGATGAAGGCTATTTTATGACTTGTTAATAGAAGGTTGAGAAGGCTAGCAAATGTTGCAGGCAGGCTCTGGGTGTTGAATACGATGGTATTAACACTTGGTTTTCTGTGTTGTTGGAAATAGGGAGGAGAACCTATTTATACAATTCGATAAGCCTTCATCACGTTTCTCGTGGGAAAGTAGAGGAAGTGGAGTGATGGAAGAAGTGGAGTTGTGTGTTAGTGTCACACGGTTGATCGCCCACTTCTCCTATCATCGCTAACCGCCCATGTTTCCATGACACGATCTTGTGATGGCGTGTTGCACGCTGCACGCTGTAAACCGCCAGACTAATACCCCAGTGTGTATCCCCCAGTTGTGACGTGATTAATGTCTCGAGTGTGTGGATTGTGGGACCCACATAAAATAGTGCAGGGTGAATCGTGAACTTGGTATGACATCGCATGCAGCCATCTTCAGCTGACCGTTTGGAGGCTGTATGGGCAGGCCACGCCTTGGTCGGTCACCCTGTGAAGAAGAGTGACGGATGTTGATCATGGTGATACCTTGTTTGCTGGTTGATTCACACCCTAAGTCATTCGTTCAAGCTTGCAAAGTTGGACGGACGAGATGGCTTGCAACCCTATTTGAGATCGTTGGATGGGAGGCGCGCATGCTTCCTATTTCAACCCAAACATTTGCATGCTAAGGGAGTTTCTATGGAGGAACCGATTGGCCCTGCATGGAGGTGGCACAATGGTGTTCACGCCCATGCCTGCTTGACTTGCAAATATTTGATCTAAGACACTCACTTTAGGTGGCAAAGACGAGTTGTTGATATTAGAACTTATGGAGGGGCCGTGACATTCCACCTTTGGGCACGCGTACCAAGGAACTTGACCACTGCCGGTCTTGGCCGATCAGCTAGGCGTGAAGTCGGGCCCACGGTGGTCATGCTAGCATGATCGGTTCCCTCTAAGTCTCCATCTTTGCCTTCCATCCAAGCATGCGAAGATGGACGCTCGAGATGTTTCTGCGACATATGCGCCGCAAACCCTAATTAGGATTTCAGACCGGCCACTTTGGGCGATCAGTTTTGGGTTACGTGCGCCTCCTTTGGGGAGACCGACCATATATGAAACATCTTGGGCCGACAGTGAGCATGTACATGCTTGCTATATGACCCTGGGCGCAATCTAAGCCATCCAACTATGCCTGCGAAGTTGGATGGTCGTGATCGTTTTGGATCTTCTCAACCTGCATAAGGCGTTAACCTAGCCTTGTTTGGGCAATCGTTTCTTGCACCACGGCTTGCCTATGAGGGAGTCGGTCATGTAGGTAGAAAGTAGGCCCGCCAATGGTGTACCATCACTTCACTACTTGTTTTAGGGTATAATCTAAGCCGTCCAACTATGCCTGCGAAGTTGGACGTTCACGATTAAAAGGAACCCTAGCCGTGCGTCATGCTCACTTTGAGCGCACGTTTTGGAAATACCAACTGTAGTTGGTCTTGACCGTTCGATTATTCATGAAGGTGGGTCCGAGGTAATCATGGTAGCATGCTCAGGACCCCCTGAATCTATATCTACACCCTCCATCTACGCCTGCGAAGTTGGACGGATGAGATCTATTTTTGGGTTTGTTTTCAGCAGGTGAGACTAACATGGGTAGTCTTGCATGCGTTCAACGGGGCTAATATAACCCGCCGTCAGATAGCCTACGGGTGTTTTCATGTCGAACACCAGGCTTTAATTAAAGCATTAATAGTAATGCTGCAAACCTACATAAAATCGGGATGGTTACTACATGCTCCGCATTGGGTAGGTTTTAATTCTCAGGGATGGTTGCACATGCTCCAACGAATTATCATGGCGAGAAATATTCATCACCTGAAGGCTTTATCCTTTGCAGGACGTCAGCTTACAAAAATTGGCTTTTTACAATTTTAGCCTTTAAATAGAAATCCACCATCAACATTAAGTCCCCTGCCTAGCATGCAATGGTTACACTATTGTAGGGTAGGCATGAGATGGTGACAGTTTGCACAAAAATAATTAAGGCTAGGGTAAACGTACTTTTACCACATGGGGAGGGTGCTCGTGCCGAATGCCCTGTAGCACTGGTGGAGTCGTTCCCCCTCAATGAATTTTTCTCCGATTTCAGCTAGGTTTCTGAAGCTAGCGCGACTTGGTTGGTGTTGATCCCTTGTCGGCCGGACGTACTCCGAGATAGCTTCTTCTAGGGTTTTACTTGGCGTGTATATATACGTATGCATAGGAATCCTATTCTACATCTTGGGACAGAATTTCTTCTCTGCAGAGTTCCATCTTGTCAGGCAAAAGCAAGTCGTCTTCTTCATATCACCCAGGTTCGTTTGTCAAGCGTACCCACTCTGCATTTCAGTGTGCTTGTGAAACTCGTGACAATCCTCCATCTCGTGTGCGTAGAGTTAAGAGGGTCATACCGATTTGTTATTTTCCCTTTTCTTTTACGAGTAGTCACACTTATTCTCTGATCAGGTGAATAATCTCCTCTTTTGCAGAGATGTCCACCAGGAACATGTGTAACAGTCATTGATGACGATGACTTGGATATTCCACTTTCTTCGAATTCAGCTACACCTTCACCAGACGACCTCGAGAATGCTGATCTGCGTATTTCATCTTATGAATACCCCAATGCCGGACTTTCGTTCGATATTGGTATGAAATTCTTGTCTTCTAGCTACAAGACTGTCAGTGGTTTTTTAGTACGAAAGGAGTTCGTCTCCATGTACACAAAGATATGGAGAAAGTGTGGCCATATCGCGACCAGGAACGTAATTCGGCATTGCTCGTCTGCTTTGGTTACTGTGGTAAACTTCTTACTTCCCATGATTGCTGAGATGGAAGGTGTCTCTATCCGCAAGGTAGCTGAATCAAATCTCGAGAAGTGGGAAAACATGCTCTATAACTGCGAGTCCATGGAGTTCAACGTGAGTTGGCTGCGGAAGAGTCTTGACATCATCAAGTTCGATCGAGATGGTATCCTGGTGAACGTAGTCCCTGCTGCGAAGGCTATCTTGGAGGAAGAGAAGGCTCTGGCTGCTGAGTCAGAGAAGGTGGAGCAGGCGATCCAAAGCTTGAAGGCCCGGAAAGAGAGGTACCAGGCAAGGTTGAAGATGATGCTTTCCAGGGATTACAACCTGTTGGACGACCTCTTCTGAGCTGCATTGAGAGATTTCCTTCCCTTTTTTTTTCTTTTTCTTTTGGACACCATTGAGAGATGCGAGATTTCTTTTTTCTTTTGTGTAGATGGATGGAGAAAAATTCATTAGTTTTTTCTGAATAAATTAACAAGTTAGACATGAAACGAGAATGCATGTACTGTCATGTCATGGGACAAGTACGGAACAATGGTTAGGCGTGATATGTCTTGAGCTATTTTCCATTGACGACTTCTTCCAACTTGCCTCCATCCACCTTAACGATTTTGTAGTATCCAGTGTTGTAAGCCTTGGTAATCACGTAAGGTCCTTCCAATTTTGGAGAGAACTTTGGTGCAGACATGTCTTGTTGGATGTGTTTGGCTGTCTTCAAAACTAGGTCTCCCACTTTAAAACTTCGTGGCCTTACAGATTTTTCATACGCCCTGGAGACTCTGTTTCTGTACACCTAAGCGCGTTCCTATGCCTTGCTTCTTCTGTAGTCTAGAGTATCGAGCTCAGGGATCCTGCAGTTAGACGCCTCAGTTTCATTCCAGTGGACTCCACTTGCTGCTGCAATTCTGGCTGATGGGATTTTGATTTTCGCCGGGAGGACAGCATCAGCCCCGTAAACGAGTGAGTATGGAGAAATTCCAATGGATCTCCTAGGTGCCATTCGGTATGCCCAAAGTGCCTTCGGTAGTTGTTCATGCCACTCTCTGGGATTGTCATGTACTGTCGACTGAGAATCCGGATTAATGTTTTGTTGGTGCTCTCAGCCTTCTCATTCCCTTGAGGGTAGTAGATGGTGGAGAAGACTTGTTTAATTCCATATCCTTCAAGCAACTCTCGTACTTGCTTGTTGGCGAAGGGAGTGCCGTTATCAGTAATGATATGTTTAGGTACTCCAAAGCGGCAGATGATATGCTCTTTAATGAACTCTGCAATCGTTGCTCCTGTAGTTCCACGCATAGGAATAGCTTCGACCCATTTTGTGAAGTATTCAGTTGCGGTTATAATATATTCATGCTGCTTTGATGATGGCGGGTTGATCTTTCCAACAATATCAAGTCCCCAGCTATAGAATGGAAGCGGGCTACTTATCAAATGTAGGGGAGTAGAAGGTGCATGGACGAGGTTCCCGTGAATCTGGCATTCTTGGCAGCTTTGAACGAAGGCAGCTGCATCATCTTCCATGGACGGCCAGTAATATTTCTCGTGTATCTGGAGAAACAATTTCTTCATTCCTTGATGTTCTCCTTCATGCATCTCTTTCAAAATTGTTGAGATTTCTCCTCCATCTAGGCACCTTATCATATCACCTCCAAAGCTTTTCTGGTACAAAATCTCCTCGTGGAACACGAAACGTTTCGCTCTCTGTTTCATTTTGACTGCTTCTTTTGGGTTAGCAGGAACTGTGCCATCACGAAGGTAGTTAACATATTGGTGGCCTCTTAAAGATGTTTATATTTTATGCCCACAGTGATACTTCAAGTGCACAGTGTCATGTTGTAGTGTGTGTGCAAATACAAGTCAATCCACAGAGACTTGTGGTGCAATGCTTGAGCTAAGGAAAATGTTAATCTGATTTTCTAGCTAAGGTATGTTAACTTGTGACAAAACAGTGTTGGTTTCCAAAATGGCCAGTTGATTTGCAAGTGACAGATAAAACTAAAGTAAATGCAAGTGAAATGGAGGTGTTGCTAGGGTGTTGAATCCACCTGTTAAGCTTTGCTAAAGCATTCCAACCTCATTTATGATCTTACTTTTCCAGAGAAACTAGATTGACTGGTTGATCACTTAATCTACCTAATTCATTCCTAGTATGGCCTGTCTTCTTACAGTACAACCCATCACAAACTCCTTAGGTTGATTAACTAAGTACCAATTCTAAGTCAGTTGGAGTTCAGTTCTCTAATTGATGATTTGCCACTTAGTTTTCCTAATTCATTCCTAGTATGGACTGTCTTCTTACAGTACAATCCATCACAAACTCCTTAGTGAACTAGCTAAACACCATTCATACACATTATCACACAGCAAGAACATAATCTGAAATTTGCATAACTTTAACATGGCATTACAAGCTTCATCTTCTACCCTAGCATTCAAAGTTTAGAACATGATGAAATTAAGAACAACAGAAAGTGAAACTACAAGTGAAGCACCGGCAAGCCCGGGCATAGCTTTCAATTACAATTGCCTCTCAATTTATACCAAATTCTTCCCAATTTCTCAACCCTAATTTCCAACGAATTTTAAATAGAAAATTCATATTTTTGTTGCTTTTGAGAACTCACCACGTTGTGTTCTTCAATTGTCATCCCACGCCTCTGCTTTCACTTATCATCCCACGATGCTACTCGTTCATCTCATCCACTAGCTGCTGTCGAATTTATTGAGAGCTCGAGAACTCAAACATCGTGCCTGTCGTTGAATGACCTAACAACTAGGGTTTAATTGAATTGAATAAGGGGAAAAGTAGACATGGGTATTGGAGATGAGGAAGAAGAGGTTGAGTGTGTGAGATGGTGGAGGTATCGGCAGTGGTGGAGGTTGTCGGGGTGATGATGGTGAGAGTATGGGTTCTGAAAAGATGATGGTGGTGCTGTCGGGCGTGTAGAAGAAAAGAATGGTAGGGGAGTGTTTGGTTGCCGCTCGGTTAGGGGAATGTGATAGATGCTAGGGTGTGTGGCGGGTGTAGCGAACGTTGATGCACCGAGTGAGGACACCGTTGGATGCAGCTCCTTGATTCGATCCAATGGTGCAGGAAGGAGGCGGGTTTGGATTCGGGTATGGGCTCGGATATGGGTATCTCAAGCCCATATGGTTCTAAACAGGTTGTAACCGACGCGCACGCGGGTTGCAACTTCTCTTCCGCAGTCTCTAGTCTCCAATTCTCTGCTCTTTTGGCTCCGCAATTCATCTAAGCTTTATTTAGTACCTAAAAACACAAAATTAATTAGTACAAATATTTATTCTTGAAAACAAAGAAAATACAGAATCTGGGATAATATATGATTTTAAAGCGCAAAAGATGAGTTAAATGCCAATAAAAAGGTGTAGAAATATGCACTATTTGGCACTCAAATACCCCCAAACCTGAATTTTACTTGTCCTCAAGTGAAAAAGAAATTAAGAAATCCTAACTATACCACTGTCGCTGGTCTCTCGAATGCATTTAGCGTATGCACTAAGCCTTTAAACCCCTAGGTGTCCCTAGTGGACGAGTTGTAGTCTCGTGAGGGCCTATCAGAGATGTACCCACAAAACCTTCTCCAATTTCAGAGTGTAAAAGAGTCCCAAGCATCCAAGGATCTATGAGGACATAGAGTTTCTGCATGCTAGTAACACGAAGTTAGAACTACCAAAGAACGCATTCTCATCCTTAAGAGTTGAGCGAGAAATAACCATACCATATGAAATAATTCGGGTTCGAGAATAATCATAAGCCTCGACTTCTGCCTAACCAGTAGGGTTTTATGATAATTGCACTCAAAAAGACCGATTTTTTAGTCTCTCATGTGTGCAGACATGAATAAAGAGAGAAATCATGCACGCGTTGATGGTGGGAAGGAGAACCTTCCGAAATAATTTCTGGAGACTCCACAGAATTATGGACAAAAATAATCTTTTTCTGATGATCTCTAAGAAAGGAAATCAACCATTAGCAAGGATGTGAGTACTCACTTACCTTCACATCCAATTGTAAATCAACACCACTCTCACAGCATCCATAGAAATGTCTTCAATCTTCGGTCTTCGGTCTTCAACTGTTGATGATGAACTTCTGAACTTCAAAAACTTGACAATCTGTAACTTTTCTCTTCAATTTCCTTGTTGCTTGGAATTTTCTTCTTGAATTTTTCTTCTTTACCATGGTGGTATCAAAACTAAACTAAGAAAATAAACTACAAATTATTATTATTATTATTATTTTAATTTTAATTTTAATTTTTTTTTTTTTAACAATAATATGAAAATAACAACAAAAACAATGAAACTACTAACTCCATGGATGAAGGACTTTATCACTCTATTCTTCACACCTTGAATTGTCTTGATTTCATAAACTTCACTAATTCTCATCTTATTTTCTTTTCTTTGCTCTTGTAAAATACCTCTTCAAATGTATATAATTCTGCTCTTTGTACTGTATTGTTGTATGTAAACCTTGGGCTGACTTTTGATGTTGCTCTGCTTATTGATGATGTGTTTCTATAGATCTGTTGATGTTGTTGAGAGAGAGACTGATGCTAATTGCTCATCGAACTACAAGAAGGAGTTTTCATCTTTAAACGTCACCCTCATGGTTGACAAAATTAGCACTCAAGAGATCAAAAATAGTGCTGAAAGTGGTGCGAAGTTGGGTAGCTCACCATTCCTACCCGGAATTAACGTACGGTGACACACACTCTAAAATATTTTTTAGAAAGTCACAAATTGAAGGTCGGTGCCTCGCTTGATGTAAAAATGGGTAGTCTCCACTATGGGTGATCACAATTCTACTACCGAATAACTTTGCAGCACCTAATTCGCCCTCCGGCATGGTTAAATCCAACTTTAACGCTCTAATAACCTAAGAAACCCGATTGTGTTCTCCGGTACTTCCAAGTTCAGCTATTTCGGTCAGACTCTCTATGTAAACATAGATAGAAGCATACTAGTGACTCTAAGATCTCTAAAAGTTGGAGGTTTTGTGCAAATATTTACAAATTTTTTTGATTTTTTTTTTAGATTTTTTTTTTTATAAAAGACTAAAAACTCTATATGCAAAATACACCCCCAAACCTAAATCTAACATTGTCCTCAATGTTTCAACAGATGAAAAGAATTAAAACAGAAACATACCATGAGAACTCTGTTGAGTAGAGAAAAGGGGAAGAGATTACCGGTATGTCGGCAAAAGCAAGATTAGAGCTTCATTATTCAATGCTAGAATCCAACATTAATTCAGTTGATGTCACATTGGATTAGCACAATATATACAAAAGATTACTCAACCGATTCAAGATAGAAAATATAACATTACCTACTGGATTATATACAGGGAGAATTCACCATACATTAACAATTTAAAAAGTTGAGGATCAACCCAAAAGAAGATATGCAGAAACATCAACAGCCTTACACAATTATAACAGGACAACAATGCGAGTAAGGCTTCATGTGTGAAAGAGTTACCCCCAAACCTGATGTTGTCAACATATGTGTTTTTGAGCACAAAATCTTGCAATTTTAGAGGTACATCATGCACAAGGTCTAGTTCAAAATGAACTTTGTCAGGGATGGGAAGAAAAACATCGATGCATTCCAACTGTGGCTCTTCAAAGGTATTATATTTAGCTACAAAATAGTCCAAGAGGACTTGAGAGGCACACAGTTCCAATCCAAAGCTTGGAGTTGTCCACAAAATGGGTTTGACAACCTCTCTTCTGACCCTAAGACAGTCATGTTGTGACTTAAGCATCGAATCATAACTCTCCAAGTTATTTTTATCTGTGTTACTATATGATTCAACTTTCGCTAAGTCATAAACAAGTACAATATCATGCTCATGCTCATGCTCATAAAACAAATCAATAAGCCCCAGTTCACAATTATCACCTACAAATTCAGTTTCATGCATAAGAATATCACAAGAAACATCACAGTGTGACTTAGGCAGAGAATCAGACACATCAAAGTTATTTTCATGCATAGTATCATTGGTGTCTACAGAAGATTCAGAATTTTCTAAGTCACTATTAAGTTGTGTTGCATGCTCAATTTCACAGAACAATTGCACATGCTCAAGATTAGTAACCACATCACATGTATATGGAACATTAGAAGAAATATCATTCATTAAGGTCGAGGCAGAGAAGCCTAATATCTCTGAACCCAAAGGTTCGACAATATTTTCAGTAAAAACATGTTCTTCTAACATAACATCATCATCATCATCATCATCATCACAGAAATGCATTTCCCTATTAAAAATTGTAGTATTTCTAATCCTTTCATTTAAAACAGGTTCATATGCAATATCGGCTGCACGAGTAAGACTAGGCATACTATTTTCACATTTTATTTCCTTCGGGCAAGCAAACATTTCATCCTGAAATAACTCCCTTCCTACATTTTGTAAACGAATCAGATTCATTTCTAGAATTGTATTAAGTTGCTCAATGGAAGGAGAGTCTTTAACAGTAGGAAATTCAGAATCAATGCTATATGGTTTATCATGCAATATACTCCTAGCATTATTTTGTTCGATGAGTCTGAGATTTTCCTCCACAGATTGAGAAGTACAAAATTGTTCAACTTCCCACTGTGGTGGTGTGCATGGTCATTAGGGTATATAAAAGACTGATCGCAACCTTGAAAAGGTTGATTATGGTCCCAATGACTATCAGCTTTGTATTCTGTCGACATTTCATATTTTGGATTTTCATGATAGTATCTAGATTGCCTAAAATCATGCATAATATAGCAATTCTCAGCAGGATGGCCTAAGCCTCCACATAAGGTACAATCATAGATTTCAGATTGCATTTCTAAAGCTGTGATTTTAGCTTCTAACTGATCCAAAAATGATGATTGTGAGAGTTGGGCACTGTAAAGATGTTCATTTTTACCCTATGATGGATGATACATGTGTTCATAGTTTTTAGGGTTCATGTTTTGATGCTCATGACTGTTAAAATGTCCATAATAATCCCTATAACTATTGACATCATGGTCTATGGGAGGTTCATTATGTGCAACATGCCCGTAAGCAAGCTCTCTGATTGATTTGTTTCCATCCCCACCTGCAGACCAAAATCCTAACATGCTATGGCTATCAGATAACCAACCAAAACATATTTTTTTTATATATATTTTTTTTTCAGCAAAAATGAAAACCGATTCAACTCGGTAAATCGCTGAGTTAGGATTGACTCAGCGATTCAGGGAGTCAACTCAACTCGGCCGGTTCAACTCAGTGAACAGTAACCAGTTCACTCACTCAGCTCTCCGCTCAGACTTTTACTCAGCTGAGTCAAAGTTTTCTATTCAACCCTCACTCAGCTCACTCATAGTCAACAAGTGCAGTTGATATCAAGCAAAAATTTTGAGATTTTCATCTCACAACTGAGAGCTTCAGTTGCTCAAATCTGGCAGGGCTAAGTCCAGCCAAATCTCAGCCAAATTCTCACAAATCAATCACAAAACACCCACAAAACTCTCAGCTGATTATCAAATTTTTCACTCAGCAAACTCTCAAACTGATCTCACTCAAATTTTCAGCAATCTCAGCTCAAATGATGTGATTTTCAGTGGTTATTAACTGGTAGAGCTAGACTCAGCTCTAATTAGCCAAAAAAATTTACCAACCTCACACAGATCTCTCCCAAAACTATCAACAATTCTCTCCAAAACCGTCAGCAAAACTCTCAACCAACTCTCCAAGTAATGCAGGACAAAGATAGGGTAGATTTAGAGTATGGCTAGGCTAACAGATCAAAAGAATCAGCAATTGGAGGATTTCACAGAACAACATTTACCCAGCTGGTAAATTAAACAATGACAGCACAGTTTGAAAAATTCCAACTAAGAGCATGCAAGAATATAGCAGGGGAGATGTAACACAATATTGCAAGATTGAGATATCACAAGTAAAGTTACAGGGCAATGATAGGGCTTTTCAAAATTCAGATGGTGCACAGATTATGCAAAGTCTCAGGCAAAAGAAAGCTACAGCCCAAAGACTCAAAAACTTAGAATTTTCAAATTCCAGATGTTGGTGATCTATCCTAGTTACAGGGTGAAATCTTAGGCAGGGAAAAATAGGTTCTAAGCACAGTTCAAGCTAAGTCTAATCACAGTTGCAACTTAGAGTTTAAGCAAAGTCTAACCTATCTACATTTTAAGTACAGCTTCAAGCAACATCAACTCAGAGCATGCAAATTTCATTCAGCAAGCAATTTACAGGGCATACATTCAATGACTGGTAAGGCAGATACACAATAGTTGAGTTTAACAATTATAGTACAGATCAAGCAGATTATATTCTCAACTCAAATGTGCACATGGAAGATTTTTCAGAGCATGCACAGTTGCAGGACAAATTATCAGTTGTTGATTTTAACAAACAACACAGTTTAAGCAAGAAAATCTCACTCAGATCATGCAAGATTGCAAGTCAGGTGGAGCAATCTATATATACAACATTTCAGATCATGTAAACATGGCATCTTAGCATTCAAAATGGAAATTGCAGGTGGAGTCACTAACCTGAAATTCTGTGTAGCCAACTTGGATTTGCTGCTGCAAATATGCTCAGCTGAGTTGTTCTGATGTTCAGCTACTTTGGCTGATGCTTTGGCTACATCTTGGCACCTGCTACTCAACAGAATATGTTAGCGCTTGAAATTACAAAGGGAGAGCAAGCACACAGAGTATGAACTACTGGTTTATTCAACAAAGAAAAACTCGAATACTTTGGATTGAAAAGGGAGTTTGGATTGATGGGATTGAAAATTTGGATTATCTGGGGTTTGGTGATGCTCAAAAGCCAACCACCAAAGCAAGGGTAGAGTCTCAACAGTTATAAACAATCTACACAGTTAAACTGAGCAAACTGCAAAAAGGCTAGCAAAGGCAGGTAACAAAGCAAGTTAAACAATTTATGAAAATGCAAATATGATATGCAAGATGCAATGCAGGACAGATGAAAATGAAACTAAAAAATTAAAGTTACAACTGCTGCTAAAGTGCAAAGGCAAACTAGCAGAGTAAAAAGGTGATAAAACTCAGCAAAATGCAGAGCAAAAAAAGGTGAACTCAACAAACTTGCTGAGCAAAAAGATGGAAAAACAAAGATGTTAGCAAATGGAAAAATAGGATGATTACAAGCAAAAATATGCAAACGTAAGATGATGTATGCAAGACGAGACTAAAAACTCAGAAAAATTCAAACCAAAAGCTCAGTTGCACAACCAAGTCCCCGGCAACGGCGCCAAAAACTTGGTGGGCTCTTAAAGATGTTTATATTTTATGCCCACAGTGATACTGCAAGTGCACAGTGTCATGTTGTAGTGTGTGTGCAAATACAGGTCGATCCACAGAGACTTGTGGTGCAAATCTTGAGCTAAGGAAAATGTTAATCTGATTTTCTAGCTAAGGTATCCAAAAAGTGTTGGTTTCCAAAATGGCCAGTTGAGTTGCAAGTGACAGATAAAATTAAAGTAAATGCAAGTGAAATGGAGGTGTTGCTAGGGTGTTGAATCCACCTGTTAAGCTTTGCTAAAGCATTCCAACCTCAGTTATGATCTTACTTTTCCAGAGAAACTACATTGACTGGTTGATCACTTAATCTACCTAATTCATTCCTAGTATGGCATGTCTTCTTACAGTACAACCCATCACAAACTCCTTAGGTTGATTAACTAAGTACCAATTCTAAGTCAGTTGGAGTTCAGTTCTCTAATTGATGATTTGCCACTTAGTTTTCCTAATTCATTCCTAGTATGGACTGTCTTCTTACAGTACAATCCATCACAAACTCCTTAGGGAACTAGATAAACACCATTCATACACATTATCACACAGCAAGAACATAATCTGAAATTTGCATAACTTTAACATGGCATTACAAGCTTCATCTTCTACCCTAGCATTCAAAGTTTAGAACATGATGAAATTAAGAACAACAGAAAGTGAAACTACAAGTGAAGCACCAGAAATCCCGGGCATAGCTTTCAATTACAATTGCCTCTCAATTTATACCAAATTCTTCCCAATTTCTCAACCCTAATTTCCAACGAATTTCAAATAGAAAATTCGTATTTTTGTTGCTTTTGAGAACTCACCACGTTGTGTTATTCAATTGTCATCCCACGCCTCTGCTTTCACTTATCATCCCACGATGCTGCTCGTTCATCTCATCCACTAGATGCTGTCGAATTCATTGAGAGCTCGAGAACTCAAACATCGTGCCTATCGTTGAATGACCTAACAACTAGGGTTTAATTTAATTGAATAAGGGGAAAAGTAGACATGGGTATTGGAGATGAGGAAGAAGAGGTTGAGTGTGTGAGCTAGTGGAGGTATCGGCAGTGGTGGAGGTTGTCGGGGTGATGATGGTGAGAGTATGGGTTCTGCAAAGATGATGGTGGTGATGTCGGGCGTGTAGAAGAAAAGAATGGTAGGGGAGTGTTTGGTTGCCGCTCGGTTAGGGGAATGTGATAGATTCTAGGTTGTGTGGCGGGTGTAGCGAACGTTGATGCACCGAGTGAGGACACCATTGGATGCAGCTCCTTGATTCGATCCAATGGTGCAGGAAGGAGGCGGGTTTGGCTTCGGGTATGGGCTCGGATATGGGTATCTCAATCCCATATGGTTCTAAACAGGTTGTAACCGACACGCACGCGGGTTGCAACTTCTCTTCCGCAGTCGCTAGTCTCCAATTCTCTGCTCTTTTGGCTCCGCAATTCATCTAAGCTTTATTTAGTACCTAAAAACACAAAATTAATTAGTACAAATATTTATTCTTGAAAACAAAGAAAATACTGAATCTGGGATAATATATGATTTTAAAGCGCAAAAGATGAGTTAAATGCCAATAAAAAGGTGTAGAAATATGCACTATTTGGAACTCATCACATATGGCTGCCTCCAATCCCCGGTGTGATTTATGTTGAGTACCTCTAGTTGATGAGGTGGTGCCTTGCAGTTTGAGCAAGACTGTTGGAGCGCTCGAGACTGTGTCTCCATTTCTGTCCAGTAATAGCCTAAACGTTGGAGGCGTCGATAGAGTGTCACCACTAATGTTTGTCCACAAATCTCATTGTGAACACGGTCAAGTTGTAGCTGTGCTTCTTCCTCTCCGAGACATCTTGATAAGGAACAATCCGGGTTTCGGTGGTATAACATGCCGTGGATCATAAAGAAGTTTTGTAAGGCTTTAAGGCTGACCTTTTCTTGAGAAAGTGAACTACTAATCTCCTGAATGATCGTAGTCCGCCAGTCACAGGTTTCAGCATCCTTGCATTGTGAGATCCATATTGATTCCACTGTCCTTCTTTTCACCGTCAGGGTTTCTTCTATGCCTTCGAACTGCAATTTAGAAGCTAACGTTGCCAGGAAATTAGCATGCATGTTGTTGTTGCGGCTGACATGAGTTATGGTTGCGTCAGCAAAGTAGTTCAGCAGTCTCTGAGCTTCAGACCAGTACGGAGCTAGAGTCATCTCTTTTAGTGCGTACACCCCGTTTATCTGATTAAACAGAAAGGAAGGCTTATCCCAATAATTTGGAATCGCCTCTTATTTCCAAACATGTGGCTCCCACCTGCTTGGCTAATATCAGCCCTATAAGGAAGGCTTCATACTCCGCTGAATTGTTAGTGCACTGAAAATCCAACTTGAAGGAGTGTGAAAAGACTTCGCCAGTTGGAGATACTAGAACTATGCCTGCTCCTCCAGTGTTGCTACTGGGAGTAGCGGATCCGTCAAAATATAACATCCAAGCTTCCTCTTCGACAACAGAGATGTATGGAAATTCTCCAGGCAGGTCTTCATGCAATGTTGTGGTACCTTCTCCAGGGAAAGCTGCTAGTAAATCCGCGACAGCCTGACCCTTAACAGCTCTGGGCAGAGTACACGTTATGTCTAGATCTGACATTTGAAGTATCCACTTGTCAGCCCTTCCCATTAGAACTGGTTTTGACAGTAAGAACTTCGCAGGGTCTGATTTAGATATGAGCGTTACCTTGTTGGATAGTAGGTAATGCCTGAACTTCTGGATGGAATGTATCAATGCTAGGCATGCTTTCTCTGCTCTCGGGTATCCGAGTTCAGTGTCCCTCAATATTCGACTGAAGTAGTATATAGGACGTTAGACTCCCTCATCATCCTCTTGATCCAACAAGGCTCCAACGGCAGTGTCACTGAAGGCGGTGTAAAGATATAATGGTCTCCCTTGAACAGGAGACTTCATGATGGCTGGAGACGACAGTATGTGTTGAATTTTCCGAAACGCTTCCTGTTGGACGCTGGTCCAATTAAAATCCGCTCCTTTCTTCAGCAGGGCGGTGAAGGAAGCAACGAGTTAAGCCAGACCAGGTATAAAACGTCGAATATAATTCACCTTTCCCATAAAACTTTGCAGTTCCTTCACGGTTCAAGGTGGCGGCATAGTGAGGATGGCTTGAGTTTTAGATGGGTCCACCTTGTTTCCCTCAGCAGTCACTTGAAATCCCATAAACTTTCCAGAGGAGACACCAAAGGCACATTTCAAGGGATTCATCCTCAACTTGTACTCACGACACCTCTCGAATACTTGTCGCAAGACTCCTGTGTGTTCCGTCTGGGTTTTCAATTTGACTACTATGTCATCTACGTAATCTTCAACTTGTTTATGCATAATGTCATGAAAAATTGCTGTCATGGCGCGTTGATATGTCGCGCCGGCATTCTTCAAACCGAAAGGCATAACTGTATAGTAAAAATTTCTGAGAGGAGTTTGAAAAGCAGTCTTACTTGCATCATGCTCGTACATCCTTATCTGGTTGTAGCCGCTGTATCCATCCATGAAGGAGAACATGCCATGCCCGCTCGTTGCGTCTACCAATATGTCGATGTTAGGTAGAGGAAAGTCGTCCTTTGGGCAGCACTTGTTTAAATCTCTGAAATCTACACAGCATCGGATATGCCCATTCTTTTTCTTTACTGGAACCACATTAGCCAGCCAGGTTGGATGGTGGATGGGCTTGATGAATCCGGAAGCTAGCAATTTATGGATTTCATATTTAATCTGATCTTCTACCTCATGTCTGAATTGTCTTGGAGACTGTTTGATAGGCTTGGATCCAGGCTTGATGTGCAGGTGATGAGTAACCAACTTTTCATCCAGACCAGGCATTTCATTGTACGTCCAGGAGAATATATCTTGGTATTCTTTGAGGAGTTGCACAATATTCGTCCGCTCCTCCGTGGACAGAGTAGAACTGATGGAAATGGGCCTGAGAGACTCTTCACTTCCGATGTTAATAGTTTCGAGTTCGTCAGTTTTAGAGGTGGTACCGTCTTGCAGCTGTTTGGGGGCGTCCAATACCTCTTCCTGTGGGTCTCCGTTTTGACAACATTCTATTATGCGGAGAGACCGAGCATCAGTCTCTCTTGATAGTTTCTAACAGCGGCGGCGGTAGACAGTCTTTCCTTTCTAATCTTGAGTTTCCACAAAGGTTCGTCCTCTCTTGGTAACGTGGTTTCCCGCTCCGCTGGGTGAAGGGGAGTTCCTCGTCAGCTGGGATGCATCATGTCTGAGTTTTAATGACGCAAGACGATCCTCCTCCTGGATTGACACCCACGTGGGAAGTGGGGTACAATATACTTCGCCTGGCTCTTCCTGCAGAGCTTTCTTTGGTTTGAACAATTCTACTCCGCATATGGGTGCGTATGGAGACAACGATGCAGGTATACGAATGACTTCCTCGTTAAGCGTAGTTTTCAGGCACTGGTGATAGGTTGAAGGAACAATCCTATTCTCGTAGAGCCATGACCTACCCAGTATCATGTGGTAGTCTGGTTCCTTCTCTATGACTTCGAATTTCACTTTTGATTGAATAAGACCTACGGACAAGTTCAGATTGACATACCCATATGTGTTGGTTTGGTTCCCTTTAAATTCCGTCATTGTGGTAGACCGCTGCACAATATTTTTTGGGCGAACCTTAGCCTCCTTGAGTGTCTTGAGGGTAATTACATTTGAGGATGCTCCTGTGTCGATGAGGGCCCGCCTGAATTCTGAATCTTTGATGCGTGCGGTTACATGCATGGACCGATGTGGTCCTCTTCTGCCATCATGTCTTCCTCTGTAAAAGTAACATTGTTTACAGATGCCTCCATCGCGCTTGAAACTTCTGAGTGCAAGGGAGTTAACTGTACATCCAAGGCTATCCGGTTGACAGCTGCAAACGTCTCTGTTCGCTGCTCTTTTGAGAGGTGTAAGAGTTCACATAAACTTCCCACTAAAGAAGCGGCTTCCTGATCCACATGTCTTTGGCCTGTAGTGAAACTGTTGATTTGGGGGCGTTCAGTCCCCAGTGTCGGGACCTCCATGACAGGGCCGCCCATCTCTGACGTCATCTTGATGAGGAGGTCGAGTATGTTGTTGAACGCTTCTTTGATCAGGTCCATGTTTCTCGTGTGAACCTCCTGTACTAGTGCTAACTCGATCAACGTCGGGATTCTTCTAGCCAGACCATTAGGTGTGTCGTCGGAGGGAACTTGATCATGACTTGAGGATGTCGAGGTATTCCTAAGACCGACCATCTTGAAATCAACTAAATAGGATTAGGTATCGAAGAAATCGACTTCACAACCGAGAGATTAACCTCCCACTGTAGTCGCCAATTGTTTGTGGGAGAAAACTACTTCTGCCGGTTTAGGTAATTTTGGGTGTGTGGATGAGAAGTGAATTTAAACCTTCAACAAATGTGCTGCACGATGAGCGATTTTGATTCGAGAGATAATCTGTACAATTCTGGCCTAAACCGAAGACACGGCCGTTCCAGATTTGTTTCAGTCACAGGTGAAGGATGTGAGGTTGATCTTAGGGAGGGAAGCGAAGAAGGTGTTGAGAGTATGAAGATGAAGGATATTTGATGACTTGTTAACATAAGGTTGAGCAGGCTAGCAAATGTTGCAGGAAGGCTCTGGGTGTTGAATACGATGGTATTAACACTTGGTTTTCTGTGTTGTTGGAAATAGGGAGGAGAACCTATTTATACAAGGCGATAATCCTTCATCACGTTTCTCGTGGGAAATTGGAGGAAGTGGAGTGATGGAAGAAGTGGAGTTGTGTGTTAGTGTCACACGGTTGCTCGCCCACTTCTCCTATCATCGCTAACCGCCCATGTTTCCCTGACACGATCTTGTGATGGCGTGTTACACGCTGTAAACCGGCAGACCAATACCCCAGTTTGTATCCCCCAGTTGTGACGTGATTAATGTCTCGAGTGTGTGGATCATGGGACCCACATAAAATAGTGTAGGGTGAATCGTGAACTTGGTATGACATCGCATGCATCCATCTTCAGCTGACCGTTTGGAGGCTGTATGGGCAGGCCACGCCTTGGTCGGTCACCTTGTGAATAAGAGTGATGGATGGTGATCATGGTGATACCTTGTTTGTTGGTTGATTCGCACCCTAAGTCATTCGTCCAATATTGCAAAGTTGGACGGACGAGATGGCTTGCAACCCTATATGCGATCGTTGGATGGGAGGCGCGTATGCTGCCTCTTTCAACCCAAACGTTTGCATGTTAAGGGAGTTTCTATGGAGGAACCGATTGGCCCTGCATGGAGGTGGCACAATGGTGTTCACGCCCATGCCTGCTTGAGTTGCAAAGATTTGATCTAAGCTACTCACTTTAGGTGGAAAAGACGAGTGGTCGAGATTAGAACTTATGGAGGGGCCGTGACATTCCACCTTTGGGCACGCGTACCAAGGAACTTGACCACTGCCGGTCTTGGCCGATCAGCTAGGCGTGAAGTCGGGCCCACGGTGGTCATGCTAGCATGCTCGGTTCCCTCTAGGTCTCCATCTTTTCCTTCCATCCAAGCCTGCGAAGATGGACGCTTGAGATGTTTCTGCGACAAATGCGCCGCAAACCCTAATTAGGATTTCAGACCGGCCACTTTGGGCAATCGGTTTTGGGTTGCGTGCGCCTCCTTTGGGGAGACCGACCATATATACAACATCTTGGGCCGACAGTGAGCATGTACATGATTTCTCTATGACCCTGGGTGCAATCTAAGCCATCCAACTATGCCTGCGAAGTTGGATGGTCGTGATCGTTTTGGATCTTCTCAACCTGCATAAGGCGTTAACCTAGCCTTGTTTGGGCAATCGTTTCTTGCACCACGGCTTGCCTATGAGGGAGTCGGTCATGTAGGTAGAAAGTGGGCCCGCAAATGGTGTACCATCACTTCACTACTTGTTTTAGGGTATAATCTAATCCGTCCAACTATGCCTGCGAAGTTGGACGTTCACGATTAAAAGGAACCCTAGTCGTGCGTCATGCTCACTTTGAGCGCACGTTTTGGAAAGACCAACTGTAGTTGGTCTTGACCGTTTGGTCATGCATGAAGGTGGGTCCGAGGTGATCATGGTAGCATGCTCAGGACCCCCTGAATCTATATCTACACCCTCCATCTACGCCTGCGAAGTTTGACGGATGAGATCTATTTTTGGGTTTGTTTTCAGCAGGTGAGACTAACATGGGTAGTCTTGCATGTGTTCAACGGGGCTAATATAACCCGCCATCAGATAGCCTACGGGTGTTTGCATGTCGAACACCAGGCTTTAATTAAAGCATTAATAGTAATGCTGCAAACCTACATAAAATCGGGATGATTGCTACATGCTCCGCTCTGGGTAGGTTTTAATTCTCAGGAATGGTTGCACATGCTTCAACGAATTATCATGGCGAGAAATATTCATCACCTGAAGGCTTTATCCTTTGCAGGACGTCAGCTTACAAAAATTGGCTTTTTATAATTTTAGCCTTTAAATAGAAATCCACCATCAACACTGTGTTATTTCTTTTCCGCATTATATTTGTTTATATAATTGAAATATCACAGGTTGTGCGTAGTTCAATCAATTAGATAATCCAACCTTTGGTTGTTGATATAAATTTATTGACACTTGAACATTGGTCTTTGGTACCGTTCAAGTTGTTTCTAATAATTATTAGGCTCAGGGATTTTATATGTTGGATTTCCTGATTACATTGAGAAACAGAGACACAACTCTTGAATATATTTCCATTGATTGAGTCTGATTGTCTAGTTGATTCTCTTGGAATTATATCGGAGTTTGTCCATACAGATTTCCTAAATGAAATATTGGGTGTTGTTGTTAGACCCCCGCTTTTTCAATTGGTATCAGAGCAGGAAAACACATTAAGGACCTCATAAGTCTGTGTTTGTAGCAATCTGGATATTATGGACGAGTCTATCTCTAATAACATACCGGTTAAAACATTTCCAGATGTTTTTCAAAGCTTAAATTCTCATGAGAAAAATGTCGCATCTAGGTCAAAATATAAACATTATTGTGATGTAGAAATCATTGATAACTGGGAAACACGCCTAGAAAAACAGTTGGATGAACTTTTTGATGAAGGTGACTCATATATTGAAAGAGAATTTGATGAGGAAATCTCACAGTATGTTAAGTTGTTGAAACCAGTGGAAAAGTTGACGGCTTCTTATGTCACTCCTTTTCTAACCCATCTCTATCGAGAAAAAAAGAAATTGAAAAGGATTTACGAAGGTCTTTATATTTTGAATAGCTCATGCGAATCGATCCTCAAAGATTCTGAGGAAAACCTGAGTAGAAAGTCACTTGAATGTGATAATGTTTATCAAAAATAATTCTTGTTGGAAGAGAAACTTGCAAAAATAGAAGCAAGGATTAACTCCCGGCAAACAATTTTTGATGACAGAGAAAGCGCTTATCTCGCTCGAGAAAAATGCCATGATGCTGATTTAGCTGCTGCTCTTGATAAAATCAAGATGTTGGAAAATGACTTGAAAAAGTTCAATACTAGGTCAAGCAAATTAACCACTATACTAGGAGTAAGTAAACATCATTTGATACACGAGGATTGGGCTATAAGGGAATAGATGCTCCAAGTACTAGCAAAGAGGTAAAAAATTTCAAGGCTAGTGATTCTTCTCAACAAAAGGTTTCCACTTATGGCAAAACTGAAATTCCTTCACCGGAAGTTAAGGTTCGAAATAGAAAAATATATCAACCTCCAAAGATATCACACATGAATCCTGGTAAGAATGTTCTTTATATTTGCCATTATTGCGGGAACAAAGGTCACCTAGAAAGAAGATGTCGTTTTCGTGTAAGGAATGAGAAACTTCATGATGTTCTTGTTTGGGCATCACAAGAAGTTGTGAAACCAAGATCTTATGTTAAGGTTAATTCCCTTAACATTACAGGTTGTAACTATCCAACCTTTAGGCAAATGAATCAGTGATGTGATAAACCTAGATTTTCCTATAAACGGTCATACGAATCCTTTTCACAATCATAATTAGGGTTGTCAACGGGTGCGGGTCCTCCCGGGTAGTACATGGCCCAGAACCGGACCCGGCATATGAGCATCGGTTCCGGGTCTTAACGGTTGCGGGTCCGATTCCATAATGTGTTGGCCCAGAACCGGACCCGATTAAAGTCCCGGATACCCGTCGGGTCCGGGTACCCGTTGGGTATTAAAAAACTATTAAAATCTTAATTTTTTTCTCTTTTTAACTTGAATATAAATTATTTTAAAAAAAAATTATTATTATTTCTTTATTAATGTACTAAATAAATATTAAATGTACGAAAAAAATCAAAAATCAAAAAAATTCAAAGCCGAAACTAGCAAAAATACCTATAATTTTGCTAAAAAAATGATCAAAAGGTTAAATAAACGGGTACCCGTTACCCGTCGGGTCCTAAGTTGCTAATGGGTCCAACTTTAGGACCCAGAACCGGACCCGATTTAGCGAGTCCGGTTCCGGGTAACGGGTACCCATTGACAGCCCTAATCATAATGGTTATCAAAAGGACTTAGTAAATACGAAGGCAAGATCCGATGCTCAAAATTGGAGAAAGACTAACTTGCAAAAGAATAGTCAATTGAATTATCTTCTGAGAATTTTAGAAGATAGTAATGGGAAGAAGGTTCTAGTTGTTCCTAAACGCACTCAGAAGTGGATACCAAAGAAAGTCAATGATATTTTGAGTTTGAAAAGGAATGATCTCCTAGAAAATTTCATGACTATGGAGAAGGTAGTTATTAGAGCATTGCTCGGTCGAACTCGCATGCGTTTCTATCTCAAGCATGTTTGTCAATATTAGTGATCAAAACTATACATCTTGATTCTTGTTTACTTATGACTAAGTCTCGGTCTAGGATAGTTAAGTATAGTTGAGCTCCAGACTCCATGGAGATTATCTTACGAAGATGAATAACTATTCAAGGAACCAGTGAAAATTCATCCGACCAAAAAAGTATGTGGAGACTTGAACTTATCTAGCACTCAAAAGTATATCTATCTCCTACTCTTGAGACAACAGTCGTATAAGTATGATAGTTTTCATACATACACATTTGCTATTTCGAGCCGAGTTAACTCGTCTATCGTTTCTCGAAATATGTGTTGGTAAGATTTCGCTTTAACAAACCTTTCATCATTACCCGTGATGAAAGTCATGATGACGTTTCAATCTTGAAAATAGCTTTGATGACGATAGTCGATTTTTATGTCTAACGACTATTATAACATTATAGAAGAATGTTTCAATGATTGAAATGTAGAGTTGAGATTACGTAACCACCTATAGATATAAGCATATATAGTGTGTTCGCACATTACTGTATAAATCCATGTACCGGAAACCAAGTGCGTGCATATGTGTGCATGCGATATTGGTGAAGGAGACAGGTTAGGTACGCGTACCCGTACGCATACTGGCGGAAGTTCTTGAACCGAGAATTTCTGCTGAGTTTGTAGTTTGCAAACTAGAAAACCAGTCACCTTAGGTACGCGTACCCATACGTGTACTCACGAAAGTTTTCAAACCGAAAATTTCTGCTGAGTTTGTAAATTCAAATCCGGTAGCTAAGGTACGCATACCCTTACAGGCTGGTTATATTTCTCAAATCGGTTAGCTCATGAACTTAAATAATAAATCAATAAGGAACGCAATATTTGAAAACCGTGGCTATATTGTTCATGAATTGATTCGAGTGAATCAAACCGATTTTGTTTCAATTGTGTCTATGTATAATATAAAGATCTAAGCAATTGAAAAACTCTTCAACTAGTTCTTTTGAGTCATTTGAAGAAGATGAATATGGTTGATATGAAATTTCTCATATGGCTAACCATTGGTTAACTATTTGTGATCCAAACAAATATACACGTTTAGGTATGGTTACTTAAACCTAAATTAAATACATTTCATGTGTGTGTGACAAGCTAAGTTAACGGTTGAAAGATATTAGCTTGGATAAATCAGGTTTTTTATCTAACGGTGAATATTGAATTCTTTATTACCAAGGTAACTTAGATTGCAAACCCTAATTTGAAAACTATATAAAGGAGATGTCTAGCAACTAGAAAAACTAATCCCCACATCTCCTATGTGATACTAGTTGGTTTGTTAGAGTCGATTCTCCTTTAACCGTATGTTTCTTCTCAAGTCCCTGTCGGTTAACGACTTAAAGACTTCATAGTGTGGTGTTCAATCTGGACTAGGTCCCGAGGTTTTTCTGCATTTGCGGTTTCCTCATTAACAAAATTTATGTTGTCTGTGTTATTTCTATTCCCCATTATATTTTGTTATATAATTGAAATATCACAGGTTGTACGTTGTATCGATCAATAGTGAAATCCAACCTTTGGTTGTTGATTGGAATTGATCGATCCTTGTATATTGGTCTTTAGTACCATCCAAGTTTATATCTTTTGTATTTGATAAAGACTCGCAGATTTTTATTTGCTTGAGTATAGATCAAATCGAGAGATAGAGATATTAACTCCTTGATATACTTTTTATTAAGATTCATAATGACTATCTAGTTAATTCTCTTAAAAGTATATTAGAGTTAGTCCATACAGATTGCTAATCAAAATATTGGGTGAGGTTGTTAGACCCCCGCTTTTTCAATTGGTATCAGAGCAGGCAAACACGTTTAAAGACCTTATCAGTCTGTATTTGTAGCGATCTGACTCTATTGTCAAAGGTGCTATCTCTATTAACGTACCTCCAGTCTTCGATGGCTCTAATTACTTATGGTGGAAAATTTCTATACGAGCTTTTCTTCAAGCGCGTGATTTTCAATCATGGGTATATGTTGTTAATGGATATGATGCTCCCGTTGTGGCATTAGGTAACATTATTCTTCCAAAGAATATTGGCGAATACAATGCTGCTGAGACACTTATTTCAAAGCAAAACTCCGACGGTTTGAATGTCATCATAAATGCCATTACCCCAAATCTTCAGCACGATGTGTTAAATTGCACTAGGTCTAAAGATGCATGGGATATCTTAGAAACCGTATTCGAAGGTAATATCAGTGAAAAGGAAGTCAGGCTTCAAAACCTAAATTCGGATTGGGAAAACCTTCATATAGCAGATGAAGATTCATTTGATGAGTTTAATCACAAAGTGTCTGAAATTGTTGATGCATCTTTTGCATTGGGTAAGACTATTCCTGAAAAGGACATTGTGATGAAAATTCTTGGATCGCTGCCATCTAGATATGATTCTAAGAGGCATGCCATCGTTGATGGAAATAACCTTGATAATCTCTCCAGAAATACACTAGTTGGGAAGCTTAAGATCTTTGATCACGAACATTCTTCCAAATCTAAGGATGTTGCGTTCAAGGCACTGAAAGATACAAAATTACTTGATAAAATTAAAAATGTGTATATCTCTGAAGACGATCACTCTAAAACTGATTCATCAAATGAAGATCTTGACAAATCGGTCTCGATGATCATAAGACAGTTTATGGACCTTCTATTGAAGAGAATTAAAAGATTCACCAGAGATAAACCAAAAACATCAGTAAAACCTCATAATCGTATTCCTCCTAAAAACAGGGACACAGGTGAAACTGATGATGAGGATATGCCTCAATGATTTAAGAGTAAAGGTTTTGGTCATTTTGCAAACGAGTTCCCAAATTGTATAAAATACACTGGGAACAAAGGTCTTGTTGCGACACTTAATGAGATGTCTGAAAATTATGATTCTGATGAAGACAAAAAATCAAGTGTTGCTATTCTATGTGAAAATATTGATTTTGATAATTGTAGCAATACATACATCAATCTTGATAATCTTTTAGAAGAGAACCCAATCAAGATGGAAGAATCAATTGACCTTTCCTTTGGAAACTCTATGATAAATGTTTCAGGATATACGTTGTGCCAAGCAACTTGCATCTCACAGGCGCATGAATCATCTTATGTGTTGACATGATCCTATTGTTCTCTCAAGGGTCATAAACTTTCAAAGTGTTTTAAGTACAAACATAAGATGAGATATGTCAACAAGCTTCAACAGAGAGCAGATCATCTAGCTACCAAGCTCAAACTTGCGTAAAGAACAGCTGAGGTATGTAAGATCTTATTCTTCTCGAAGAAATTGGTTTCAAAAAATATATTTAGACCATTAGAAAGGAAAGGCAAGGTTCCATGAATTCCAACCAAAAGGATCATGGTGGACAGATTGTTGTTCACCACAACACAGCTTGATTATATTGTATTTGTGCATCTTTTCTCATATGGATGTTTAAAAGAGACAAGATCTTGCACACCTCATGCTTTAAAAATAAAAAATCATTTTTTTGTTTTTCTAGCTTTGTGTAGTTTGGTTTTTGGAATTCCTTCATATCACTGTTGATATTGAAAAGGACATGTTTTCCAAAAGAAGAGGGTTATTAGCGATAATTTCACTCTTTATAGGGTTGTGAGATGTGCATACACAAACCTTTTATAGGTTTAGAAACCCTACATTCTTTTTTCCTTCTCTGATACTTTTTATATCTTTAGACTGCTTGTTGAAGTTTATTTGTGAAATTCCTCTCACGTATATCATGGAAACTCCAAGCACCATGTCTTCTGATGGAAAATATATCAATATGATTGTTAATCCATCAATCACTAAGGAAAAAGAGAAATCTCAGTTGCCTCCAACTTTGAAAAGGAAAAGAAGGAATATGAGGAAGCCAAGAGTTGTTCCTCAAAACTCTCAGAAGTTTTCTGATGTTCTTGAAGAGTTGAAGATGGCAAGAAAAGAGATTCAACAAATAAAGGCTTATGTTTTAAGATCATTGGAAATTCAGAAGGCCCTGGTTCGACATCATCAGCCTAGAATATTTATTGGTATTGACTCCTTCCTCCATGAACCATATGTTCCAATGGATGTTGACGACAAGGAGTTCGGGGACGACAAGGAATTTTTCAAAGATCTTAATGTCTGGGACGTCTTCTTATGAGAATTTGATTCTTGTGTTTTGTAGTTGTAGGAATTCCCACACTACACCCAACTCAAGAATTTATGACACAATTTGAAGATTAAGAACATTTTTATTAATATGATCTTAAAAGAATTACAATAATCAAGAATACAATTCTCTTAATAAGATTTTCTCTCTCTTAAAAACTTTCTTAACACTCAAAAATTCATCCCTCACTTTGGAACTATTCATTTCCTTTATATAGGCATTTACATAATGGATTACAGCTCATGACAGCTCATTTACAGTTAAGATTCCCTTTAATTTCGGATCTGAGTTCTTGCGATAAATCGCAGTTAGCACCGCCTTAATCATTCGCAGGTTTTATTGGTTCGTCGCAGAAATGTCACACTTTACTCATGTTTCTGTCGTTTTCATCTGATATGTCATTCCTTACGTCACTTTGAGATGTGTCGCAGAACTGTTATTTATTTCGCAAGAATATTGTTGTGACAATATTCTGATCCTACATCTTGCCTCTTCTCATATCTTTTCTGCGAAGAAGATAAAGATCATGAGAATTCAAGTTTCTTGATTTTCCGCAACTCCTTATTTTTTTACCCGACAAAGTTCCCTGTTTTACGCTTTACCGTTGGAACGTGTCAATCCTTACTTTTTTACCGATTAACCCGGTTACCCATCCTTCATCTATAAATAGATGTCCCACTCGATGAAATATTTTCTTTCACCTTCTCTATTTTCTTCAACTTCTTTCTTTTTCGTCTGCAACTTTTTCTTTCCTAATATCCTTCCTGCTGCTGCTCTAATGGAGACTCAAAGGTATGTTCTAATCTTACACCTTATTTTGTTCATGTTTCATCATTTCCATCGCCTGATTTTCTTTGTAATCCCCATATTTTATATTATCCTTTTCAGTAACACTACTTCTCAGACTAAGATTACTGTCAAAAACCCTAACCCTAAAGTTCCTCAGAAAAGGCGTGTTGGAAAGGCGAAAAGATCTGAGAATGATAAGGTAGTAAGAAACACTTATTTATTTGAAATAACAATATTGTTGCCTCTGTTTTTTATCTACATTATTATTCGCAGGGTGAAGAAAATATTTCTAGACCTCTTAAGCGTTCTCGTCAAGTTAAATCTCTTCCAGATGAAGTGGATATTCTTGATTTTTTGCCTACAGACCCTGTTCCTCCGCAAGATAAATCTTCTCCTTCTCCTCGCGTAAATTCCAGTATTAACACCAATACTACTTCTTCATCATTTCCAAGTGAAGTTATTGATGCTAATATTTCCGTCAATATTTTAAAAGTTGCGATGGATGAATCTTTGATGGCTGGAACTAAGGAGAATGAATCAGCAGCAAATAAACCTGTGATTAATGAAACTGTGGTGAATGAAACTTCGGTAAATGAAACTGCGGTTAATGGAGATGTGGTGAATGAAGCCATGGTGAATGAAGTTGCGATGAATGATGTTGCGGTGAATGAGACTGTAACTGCGAATAATCAAGTTCCTTCTTCCACTCCTACTACCGCGAATGATTCTAATCTTCAAGTTACTGTCGCCAAAACCTCTTCCTTTACTTATCTTCCTTCTTCCCAAGAAATAGCAACAGGGGTTGAAGCTGCTTTTCAAATATTATCTGAAGTTTTGAACGATGCTATAAAATCTTCTACAGATCCTGCGAGACAGGATATTTATATGATTCTAAGCAAGCATTTTGGATCCTGCGGTTCTTCATCTAAGATAACTGCTTTAGAAAGTGAAATTTAAATCTTAAAGAAGAATCTTCAAGCAAAAACTTTAGAATGTGAACTTCTCGATCATAAGCTTCGCAATTCTGAATTGGACTGCGAAAATCTTCGCAGCAGAAATGATGATCTGAAAGGTATAACTTTCTTGCCTTTGTTTTTGCCTCAGTAATTCTTTGTTTTCTATGTACTCAATTTTTCTTTATTTATTTGTTGACGCATATTTAGCTTCAAAACATAACCAATTAATGAAGATACTTGAATGGGAATCAATCGCTGATGAGGCCAGCATTGGGAAAGAGTCTTGGAAGAATCAATTTGATAGATTGAATATTCTTCACACATATTCAAATGATGAGATAAATAATCTTAAGAATGAGAAATATCAGCTAATCTGTGAACGAGATCGCCTAAGTAATGAAGCCACTCAACTTTTATATTCGCTAAATCAGACTAATTTGAAGGTGGAATCTTTATTAGATGAAAAAAAAACCCTATCTCAAGAGAAACGTATCTTTGTGAATAAAACAACGGTTTATTCACAGCAATTAAGTAATCTTCAAAAGTTGTGTGACAACCAAAAGCAATCTCTTCGTGTATTGAAAGATGAGCTTAAAAAGATAACCGAATCATCTGCCGCTGAACAAGAGAAACTTATAAAAGGTAGATTAGCTCTAAGCGTAAAAGTCAACAGTCTCAAAGATGACTATGCTCTACTAAAGAAATCCCATTCCTCCTTAAAAGAAGAAAATGCTTATCTTATTTCTAAAGAGAGAAGTATAAAATCTCGTTTGAAAGGTAAAGTTGGTGATACTTTCGATGATACCATGAATCAATAGAAGAGTTGATTCCTTAACATAATTCAAACTTTATCCTCGCAAAAGGAAGGTAGTCATTTTGAATGCCTCGTCTATTAATTATTTCATTGTATTTTCCCATCTTATTTCTTGCGAGAATTCCATCTAATATGCAATTTTTCTTCTGCAGAATCTGAGAAGCACCTTCAAGCTTCAATCTCTGATCTGTCTATGAGGTTGGCCAAACTTCGCAAAAAGAATATTGCGCTATCTAACTCTCGCAACAGAGCATTAAGAAGATTTGACTATATTGAGTACTTCAAAGATATAGAGATCAGAAACCGGGAAAATAATTGCCTCCGTAAGGCTCATTTAGGTGCTGAGGTTCTCGTAAAAAATGTTCTATTCTCTCATTCTTTACCTCCTATGAAGATCAAACCCTTGGAGATAGATAATAACGAAGTCCCACGTCTCATAGATGAAGATCTAAATTATTCAAGTAATGAAGAAGATTTTTCTGAGGATGAACAAAACCCACCTAAAGAAATATAAGAAGAAGAGAACCCTCTCAATGATGGAGAAGAGGAAGAAAATCCTCATAAAGAAGCAGAAGAACAGAATTCTCCTCACAAAACAATCGCTGGTGATGGAGAAACCCAAACTGAAAAATATGTCGCTGGTGAAGATAATAGTAGCGAACAAGAATGATAAAATTAGGGAAGAACATTCTTTGAAATTTTATATTCTTGCGAAATATCTTGTTCTTTTCCTTGTCTTGCGAATGATTGTAATTTCTGAACCTTTCTTTTTCCTGCTTCTTTTGCGAAACATTGCAATTTTTGTAACTCCATCATCTTCTTCTGATTATATATTTTTATTAATCTGAATCTAATCTTCGCAAATTCTTGTAACTTGATTATCTTCTTTTTACTATCTTGATTCTTCTCAAGGAAGATAATGAAATATTGTTTTATAATCCCCATATTTTCCCCTCATAATCTTCCTTGTGAAGTACGTAATATATTACCATTGTAATAAATCCCATATACTTGCCTCTTTTTATCAATCTGCAATATGATGAATGAATTATCGCGAATAATGCTGCGAAAAATCTGTTATATGCTTCGCAAATATAATATCTCTTGTGGTGTTTTTTCACCTTCCTAGTTAAAGGTCTTATTATGCCACTTTTATGCGACAAGATCGCAGGACATTCTTACTTTTACATGTAATAATACATTGATCTTGTCTTATCATTTATTTTGATCTTTGCGACAATATGATAAGTCTAAGCCATCTTGCGAGATTAATCTCTCTTTTCTTTTTAAGACTAATGACATTGGCGTCTTTTCGATGAAATCGCAGGACGTTTTTGCGATTTATATCCTCTTATCATTGATTTCATTTATCTTGTCTTTTGTTCTTATCGCAAAAACCCATTGATCTCATCTTAACATTTTTTTTTTGGCTTTTTGGCTTGTCATGCGGCAATATGACGGGCCTAAATATTCTTGCGAATATAAAGTCCCATGACATTGCCGTATTTTTTGATACACAGCTCCCTAATGGAGGGTATCGCCCTTATCTCTCCCCCTGGTTTCCCCTTAAAGGAGATGTACTTCTTCCATACAAGACTAGCTCCTCCCATCCGGTTCTAGAAACAACTAGTTGTTTTCTTAGCCTCTTATCCTTTATGCATATATGGCTTATAGTTACGAGACTACACCCTAGTGGGGTTTTCTTCGGGCCGAACACATCGTAAGCCAAGACTTTCCGTGGATGGCCAGGGTAGGTTCATCCGTCCCGGGCACCCACAGCTCAACCTTGTACCTCGGCGCCTTGATCATACTCTGCATTCCTTAGGAGAAACTCTCGGGCGCCCAACCAGGGTATAACCTTATATAGTTGGGAATCCAAGTTAACTCTCCTGGATGGATTTTCTATAATCCCAAATCTTCATGACTAGGTTCCAGCAGCAGTATAGCCTTTCCCATAGTCATGCAAAGAGATACCCCCCCTTATGACGCACTTTAAGGACATTTCCTCTTACGGAATAGAATCCGCGAACTAAGGTGTACGTCATAAAAGTTCGTCCCATTCTTATATGTTTTTAGGCGATTTGCGCCCGTCTTATGCATTTGCATTTAAAAATTCTTATATGATTTGAAATCATCATCTTTTTCTCTTAATAGAAAAATTCTTATTTTTGAATAAAGTTTTTCTTTTAATATTCTGTCTGCATACTTCTTACTGTTCTTGTTTTTTGATTGTTCGCAACATGATATTGTTGCACTTCTTTTCTTCTGTAACGAATGATTATTCACAATATCTTGCTATTTTTTATTTTCTTGCGAGAAATGAAAATTTCAACCTTTCCCAGCTCCTTGCACTTGTTTATTTTCCTGCAAAGATTTCAACTTTTTCCCCTCTTTGCGCAATTAATAACCATTGATTCTTTGGGCACAAACTATTCTTGTAATATATCTTTTCCCCGTAACTCTATACTGTCCACCATTAATTTCTCTGCTCTCTGAGTTTGCTTCCTGTTATGTTGCCAATTACGATTTCTGGCGTTCCTTTCTTCGCAAGTATTAATGTCAACTTCATAACACTTTTTCCCTTCAAACCAATCACCTTTAATTATCCCAATACCATGAGGATGTGGAAAATTTATGCATTGATGATATGTGGATGATATGCCCAAGATTCCATGGAGCCATGGTCTTCCAATTAAGGCATTATAAGGAGATTCTATATCCACTACACAGAACTTAATTTTTGAAGATATCTTGTTCAATGGGATTTCCATAGTGATTTCTCCTTTTGGCTTATTCGCAGTGCCATTAAAACCATAGATCTTGTAAGTTGAGGGGATTAACTCATCATCTCTTCCACCCATTGTACGGTAGGTATGATAAAATAAGATGTCTACCGAGCTGCCAGTATCAATTAAAACCTTATTTATTGCCCAAGAATCACTTGCTGCGTCACCATCATCTTCTTCTCCCTCTCTGTACTTTGGATTTATTTCTAACTTTACCACCAACGGGTTGTCATGCATCTTACCTGGCTCTGGTATTTCTTGTGCAGTAAAAGAAATAATTTGTTTCTGCCATTCTTCTAACGGAGAAATTTTCGCAATATTCATCACCTCTCTTCCCTCTATATCCCTCGCAAATACTCTACTTAGCACATTATCATGGAAATCTTCTATTGTTTTCTGCGAATGTACAATTGAAATGCAAAATAGATTTTTTGTTGTAGCTCCTACTTCAATGATAAATGTTTCTACGTCTTTCACAACATTGACTCTACGAATTTCTGGTGCTTGCGGCAATTGCTGGGGTTGTGGATATCTCGCTAGAAAATGATTTAACTTCCCTTGTTCAATCATTCGCAGAATAATTCTTTTTACATTTCTACAATTATTCACAGAATGGCCATGAAAATGATGATAAGGACAGAACTCTTCTTTCCCCATGTTCCAGGGTGAGGGTATATTCTCCATCAAAATAATCGCTTCCCAAATCTTGTCTATACTGGTATTTAAAGGTGGCAATTTGACATCTTCCCATATAATCTTTTGACCTCTTTGCTCTCTTGAATAATTCTGACTCTGTCCACCATAAGTATCCTGCGGTTGATCAAACCTTGGTACCTTATTATTGTTATTGCGATTATATAAATTTCTCTCCTTTTCCAATTCCTCCTGATCTCTACTCCCCATTGCTACTATCTTACGTTGATTATCAATCTCCATTTTCTCTCGCTGATTTTGGGAGGTACTTGCTACTGTATTAATCATACTTGGTAATAAACTTCCATTTGCTGCTTCTGAACTTGTGCCTGCAAGAATTGGATATGACTCCATCTCATTTTGTTTTTCCTCCAAAGCAATATAATCTTCTTGCAGTTCTCGCAGTTCTGTCATAGTGATTGTGTTTTTAACTCTGAATACCTGGATTATAATAGATTTGTCGCAAACATAGCATTTATGAAGGACAAAATGAGATATCTTTCATCTACTCTTCCTGTCATTTCACTACACATTGTCCTCCATCTTATCGTTAAGTGCTTTAAACTCTCGCCAACTCTCTGCTTCAATCCAAACACATCTTCAATTCCAGGTCGTGTAGAGTTATTACTTATGTATGCTCCTAAGAAAGTAGTTTTCAAGTGCATGAACGAAGTTATTATATTCTTGGGGAGACTTTCAAACCACTTCAATGCTTCGCCAGTTAAACTTGACGCAAAGTATTTGCACAAAACGACATCATGGTTCTCCCATTGTAGCATGCATCGAATATAAGCTTTGATATGTTGTACGGCACATGTATTCCCATCAAAAATACTGGTCAACACAGGTAAATTGCATTTTGGAGGTATCCCTCCTAATTGTACTTCTTGAGTAAATGGAGTTTTCGTAGCTTCTTCGATTGCCTCATCAAGTTTTCTTGTTCCTCCTTCTCTTCTGTTACTTATCATTCCTCTCATTTCTGCTAATTCCCGCAAGATTTGTTCATTCCTATCATAATTTTTCTCCATTGGCCTTTTCAACGCAGCCTCTCTTCGTCTGCGTTCATGCCTTTCTTGTCTTGCGATATTTCGCGCTTCTTCTCCAACATCTTGATTTTTCCTTCTTCTACGATTTTATTCTTCTTGAACTTGCAAGTTAATTTGTCTTTCATTCTCTTCTCTGTGAATTTCCTCATCCCTTATTATTTCTCTTCGTTGCCTTTCTATGTCTCTGAGAATTCTCTCATATTCCTCATTGAGATTACCATTATTACGATTTTGTGCACGTCGTCTTTCTCGATTATCATGATTATTCTGACGCAATGCTGCTTGAATTTCTTATTCTTCTACTTCCGCTCGCAATCTCTCTCTCTCCCGCTAAATGTACTTGCTCAATATAATGCCTCTCAATATCATCTTCAATTATTCTGCAATTTCTTCGAATCTCCTCATCATGTAACATTCTCCTTCTCTCTTCTTGATTTTCTCCCTCATCTTTATTATGTCTAATGTCCAAAGTTTCACCGCGTGGAATATAACGATCATTTATCAAATTCTCTCCAATATTTTGTATAGGGCGATTTTGTCTTGTTTCTTCTCTATATGATCTTGAACTTGATCTCATGCTGCTTCTTGATCTTCTGTTTTGCAACCTCAAATTTTCCATTCTTAGTTCATGATTTTGCCTTGTAAGATTTGCACGTTCTTCTGCCTCTAATCTTCTTTCTTCCTGTATCCTTTGTCTCAAATCATCTACTATTTCATGCCCTTCATGAATTACTCCTCCATCCACTTCTTGATTTCTTTCCACTTCTTGATTTTATGCCTCTTCTATCGAATCCGACCTCCAAGTATGCACACTTACTCTATCATAATCCACATCTCTATCTTGTGCTTGTGTTTGTTGATTCAGTGGTTGAATTGAATTTTCTGCTCCATTTTTCATTCTATTTCTTCTTGATCTGATCCTTAAAGATCCTTCCAATTCACCTGTTCCTTCTCCTGCAATTCTTTTACTTCTTCTCACTGTTTTTGGTGGTTCTGATGTATTTCTTCTTCTCCTAGCCATTTCTTCAATTCTAATAATTTCTTCAAATCTTCAGATTGCAATTTGAAATTTCTCAAATTGATTCTCCCTGTTTCTGGACGCCAAAATGTAGTTGCATGAATTCCCACACTACACCCAACTCAAGAATTTATGACACAATTTGAAGATTAAGAACCTTTTTATTAATATGATCTTAAAATAATTACAGTAATCAAGAATACAATTATCTTAATAAGATTTTCTCTCTCTTAAAAACTTTCTTAACACTCAAAAATTCATCCCTCACTTTGGAACTATTCATTTCCTTTATATAGGCATTTACCTAATGGATTACAGCTCATGACAGCTCATTTAGAGTTAAGATTCCCTTTAATTTCAGATCTGAGTTCTTGCGATAAATCACAGTTAGCACCGCCTTAATCATTCGCAGGTTTTATTGGTTCGTCGCAGAAATGTCACACTTTACTCATGTTTCTGTCGTTTTCATCTGATATGTCACTCCTTACGTCACTTTGATATATGTCGCAGAATATCATTGATGTGTCGCAGAACTGTTGTTTATTTCGCAAGAATATTGTTGTGACAATATTCTGATCCTACATGTTTTAGGAAGAATAACTAGAGTTTGGAATAGCCATTATTGTGATTACACATAGCTATGTCCATTTATTTTCATCTTTTTTTTAGATTTATTTAAACTCTAAAATTGTTTGGAAGATGATTTTTGCAGTATTAATCTTTATGGTTTTATATATTGGAATACGTTATGGGATATGTGTGTTTCCGTCGGTGAACTATTATTGTCCCATACGATGTCAAAAGTTATCTATTTTATATGTCGATATGTAAGTATTGATACAAGATCGATGAACTTTTGACAAACAAAAATTGAACCTATTATGTCATTATGTAAATAATTGATGGAAGATAGGATGGATTTTTATTTACGAGGATTATGTCTATTGTATGTCATTGTGCAAACAATGATGGAAAATATGATGAATCCTTGTTTATGCCGCAATATTGATCTTCCCTGATCCATATTTTATGTATATATTGTGTAGCTCCATAAGTATTCTTGTGTGAGCATTCCCAACTAGAGTAATCATAGATTCGTTTGCGGTTATTTTGGTTGTGTATTACGATTAAATTAATCATGGGTTTTCTTGTGGGTAATTTAATTGAGAATTTTGGATACAAAATCATTTTTGTGGTGTTGGTGTCCAAAGAAATCCTTATTTTCTTGTAAAAGTAAGGTCGCTCTTGTTGTTTTCTCGGGAATGATATCAAATGGCATGGGAGAGAGTTCTTTTGAACTTGCGCTTAATTTCAATATCTTTGTGGGGAGTGCGACTGTGGAATTTTTAGGGGTTATCTTGTATCTTTATAAACTCCTTGATGAATGCATTTAGCTTCGGCTTTATGATTGCATCTAAACAAAGTTGATATGTCCTTTTCTTTGTTCTTGAAGCATCTCCTTGAAAATTTCATTAGGATCTCGTTTTCGTACCTTTGCCAATTTTATTGACAAAAAGGGGGAGAATTAATATGTAGTTCACACTAAAAATAAATATGGTTTTCAGATCATTATGTAAGGGGGAGTGGTTTTCGTGTTGAGATGAAAATATTGACTAAGGGGGAGTGATACATATCACCATAGTATTGTTGTCGAAGTTGTGATATAAGAACTTTGATGTTGTTTAATAATACTATGACACTGTACAACAATGAGTGAGAACTTTTGTTTTCTCATTGTTATGGCTATGCGACTTCAACAAATATGATGTTGAACTAAACATTTGTGGAATCATGGGAGTACTTGGAAAAGACGAAGTTTTTGAGTAATGTTGAAGCACCAAGGAGATCAAGTATGTGGACGAGAAGCCACAAAGTTTTATCTATTTTGTAATCCATATGTATTGATAGTTTTGTCACTAAAATTGACAAAGGGGGAGATTGTTAGAGCATTGCTCGGTCGAAATCGCATTCGTTTCTATCTCAAGCATGTTTGTCCATATTAGTGATCAAAACTATACATCTTGGTTTCTAGTTTACTTATGACTAAGTCTCGGTCTAGGATAGTTAAGTATAGTTGAGATCCAGACTCCATGGAGATTATCTTACGAAGATGAATAACTACTCAAGGAACCAGTGGAACTTCATCCAACCAAAAAGGTATGTGGAGACTTGAACTTATCTAGCACTCAAAAGTATATCTATCTCCTACGCTTGAGACAACAGTCGTATAAGTTTGATAGTTTTCATACATACACATTTGCTATTTCTATCCGGGTTTACTCACCTATATTTTTCTCGAAATATGTGTTGGTAAGCTTTCTCTTTAACCACCTTTCATCTTTACCAGTGATGAAAGTCATGATGACGTTTCAATCTTGAAAATAACTTTGATGACGATAGTCGATTCTTATGTCTAACGACTATTATAACATTATAGAAGAATGTTTCAATGATTGAAATGCAGAGTTGAGATTACGTAACCACATATGGATATGAGAATATATAGTGTGTTCGCACATTAATGTATAAATCCATGTACCGGAAACCAAGTGTGTGCATATGTGTACATGCGGTATTGGTGAAGGAGACAGGTTGGGTATGCGTACCCGTACGCGTACTGGCGGAAGTTCTTGAACCGAGAATTCCTGCTGAGTTTGTAGTTTGCAAAATAATAAACCATTCACCTTAGGTACGCGTACCCATACGTGTACCCAAAGAAGTTTTCAAACCAAATATTTCTGCTGAGTTTGTAAATTCAAATCCGGTAGCTAAGGTACGCATACCCATACGCATACTCCAGCTGGTTATATTTCTCAAATCGGTTATCTCATGAACTTAAACAATAAGTCAATAAGGAATGCAATATTTGAAAATCGAAGATATATTGTTCTTGAATTTATTCAAGTGAATCAAACCAATTTTGTTTCAATTGTGTTTATGTATAAAGATCTAAGCAATTGAAAAACTCTTCAACTAGTTCTTTTGAGTCATTTTTGAACTAGTTGTGAAGAAGATGAATATGGTTGATATGAAAGTTTTCATATGGATAACCATTGGTTAACTATTTGTGAACCAACCAAATGTACACGTTTAGGTATGGTTACTCAAACCTAAATGAAATACATTTCATGTGTGTGTGACATGCTAAGTTTTGATCTAACTGTTGAAACATATTAGCTTGGACAAATCAGGTTTTTTATCTAACGGTGAATATTGAATGTTTTGTAATCAAGGTAACTTAGATTGCAAACCCTGATTTGAAAACTATATAAAGAAGACGTCTAGCAACTAGAAAAACTAATCCCTACACCTCCTGTGTGATACTAGTTGGTTTGCTAGAGTCAATTCTCTTTTAACCGTAGGTTTTTTCTCGAGACCCTGTCGGTTAATGACTTAAATACTTAATTGGGATTGTGAAGCCATACGAAACTACTTATCTTGTATTTGAGAGATCTGATCTTGCCATTTTCTATCCATGAGTTCAATTGAATAATTGGCTTGAGATTATATCTCCGATAGGGCAAGATAAAAACAAATCACAAACATCTTCGTCTCATCGGTTGTGATTCCGCCATATCTAGTTTCGCTACCATACGATTTCGATTATTGTGAGGTGATCAATAATTCTAGGATGTTCTTCGGGAATATAAGTCCTGGTTATTTATTAGTTCTTATTCACCTTGATTTTCTCAAAAGACGGAACAAAACTCGTAGGTTTATCTGTGGAAGACAGATTTATATATTATCATAGACTTTTCTGTGTGATACAAATTTAATTTATTTATTAAATTCTTAGACTTTGGGTCGTAGCAATTCTTGGTTGTGGGTGAGATAAGATTAGGAAATAAAGTGCATAGTATTCTGCTGGGATCAGAGACGCAAGGAGCGTAACTGTACCTTGAATCAGTGTGATATGATTAGGGTTCAACTACAGTCCAGACCGAAGTTAGTTTGTAGTAGGCTAGTGTCTATAACGGCTTAATACAATGTGGTGTTCAATCTGGACTAGGTCCCGGGGTTTTCTGCATTTACAGTTTTCTCGTTAACAAAATATCCGATGTCTGTGTTATTTCTATTTCGCATTATATTTTGTTATATAATTGAAATATCACAGGTTGTGCGTTGTATCGATCAATAGTGAAATCCAACCTTTGGTTGTTGATTGGAATTTGATTGATCCTTGGATATTGGTCTTTGGTACCATCCAAGTTTATATATTTTGTATTTGATAAAGACTCGCAGATTTCTATTTGCTTGAGTATAGATCAAATCGAGAGATTGTAGTTGCAGAATAACCTACAACTACACCCTCAATAGAATTAGTAAAAACTCAAGAAGTTCTTGATGATGAATAACAATTTTCCTATTAATGTTCTCAATTGATTACAAAGAAGTATCTAAATGGAACTAGAATAGTTACAACTTTCTCTATTCTCTTTCCTAAGATATTTTCTAACACTCACCAAAAGAACCTCTCGAATTTTACATTTGAACTCCTATTTATAGTAAAACTTATACATCTGTATATGAATTGCGAAGTATCGCAATTCATACTCGCAAAATTACTTCATCCTCGCAAAATTTCATATTTCCCCGCGCTACTTCTATCATCGTATCATTTTATAACTATTTTCTCCTTTATTTATTACGATACTCGTGAACTATTATCTTGCGATATTCAGTACCTACATCTTGCCTCTTCTCATGTCAATTCTACGAAGAAGAAATGTCATGAGAATCCCTATTCTCGTAAATTTAGTGTAGTTATTACCACCCATCAGGTTCGCAACACGTCTTTTTACTTTTCCCTTATCTTTTTGACACGTTTCTTCGTAACCGCTATTATCAACCTTGGGTTTTTAGAAATGTATGTACTTCCACCTCCTTATCTTTTTGTTATCCTTTAATTTCAAATGAGGTAAGAAACACTCTTGTATTTTTCTAAACAATATATTGTTGCCTCTGTTTCTTATCCTTATTTGAATTTACAGGTTCCACTTCTTCCTGAGATTGCTGCGAGTGAAAATAAGAGTTCTACTTCTTCTAAAAGGCTTACTGCGAGGCAACAAACTCTTCGTTCTGCGAAGGTCTCCCAAGATTCTGGTAGTCAAGATGATGCTCTTCGCAAAGGAAAAAGAAAACTTCAAGATGTTGTTTACGAGAGGAGGAAAAAGAAGATACTCTCAACCAAATCTCATTCCAATGTAATTTCTTCTAATGAGAACATTGAGGAAGATCTTGGTGATGAAGATGATAAACTTCCTGAGAAGGACTTTAGTTCTAATTCTGATACCCTTTATGACAAAGGAGATGATGATAATGATGTTGATGAAGGTGGAAATGAAGATTATAGCATCCCAGAAACTTTTGCCTCAGCAATGGTTAGCATCTCTGAGGCTTTCCTCCATTCTTCTCGTGGATTAGGAAATTCTCCTACAGCGAATGCTCGCAAACTTATTGCGAAGGCTTGTAAAGTTCCTACCGTAATTGATAATAATTCCCTCAAAGGAATTTCAAGATTCGTCTCTCCTGCTTCATTATATACTTTAGGTAGCATGGTAAGTTTCTTCTCTATTCCTTGTTTATTTCCCTTTTTTTTTTTTTTTTTTTTGGATTTGTAACCCCTTTTTTCTTGTTTAGGTTGGAAGAGTTAGTTGTGCAGCTGCTTCTGATTGGGAAAGACGTCATTCTATTGCTGAGAAGAAAACTTTAAATCGTTGTAAGAAGTTAAAGGTTGAAAATTCAAGTCTCCGTCAGAAAATAAGAAGATCTAAATATTGATAACGCAGAATTAATATCCCGTCACGAAGATAATTCACAATCTGCGAGCATCGCAATTGATGATTCTTCTCTTCTTGAGGAGAATAATCAATTAAAGCTTGAAAATTCTTCTATTCGTAATGATAAGAAGCAACTAGAAGGTAAATTCTTTGCGATGGTAATTATTTTGGTTACTTTTCCTTCGTAATTTTCTAACCAATTCCTTAATTTCTCTTCTTGCTGCAGAAAATTATGCGAAGATGAATAATGATCTGGAAACTCTCCTTGCTAATCATAATAAGAAAATTTCTGACTTGAGATCTCAGCTTCTAATTTCCCAGCATAACCATAGTTTATATGTCAAGCGTTTTCGAGCTAAGATGACTCGCAAGATTTGCGAAGATAATGAAATTCCTCTCAAGAAGTACCATACGCTCCTTTTGAAGAAATTCCTGAAGATACTCCATATCTGGAAATCTCTGAAAGTGAAGTTGAAAATGATAGTGAAGTTGAAGAAGAAGATCATTTTGATGGGGATAAATCGCCTGAAAAATAACTTCACTCTTTCTTTGTATGTCTGTTCTGTTTCTCTTCGATATAACACTTTCTTCTTGATTGCACTTTGAATTAATCCAACAATTTCTTTTTCAAAGCTTAATTTGAATTAATCTTTCTTTGATATTTGTTTCCCTTATTCGCATAACTTGATCATGTGGAGAGAAATAATATATCTTAAAGACTTAGCTTAGTATTCCTTTTCCCCTTATTATTGTTCTTCAGATGATCAACTCTTGCTGGAAGTATTAGAATATCCTTCTCAATTTATCTTACGAAGTTTTGTCTGATTGTGATTATGAATAAAAAATCCTCCCTTCGAAGTATAAGAAATATAAGCCTTTTTCCTTCTGTGGAATGCTGCGAGGTAAATAATAAATCTCCCCTTGAAGTATAAGAAGTATGAAGTATACGAAATATGAAATATCCTTAAGAAGTATAAAATATCTTTGAAGAAGTATTAGCAGTATCCAATTCATGAAGAATTTCCCAATATATGGAGAAGTATAAGAATTGTATGAAGAAGTATAATAAGTACTTAACCTTCGCAAAATTAAATATCCGTTAAAGAAGTATAAATATGAGATATTCTTGAAGAATTATAAGAAGTATTCAATCTTTAGGAGAAATATTCAATATATGGAGAAGTATAAGAAGTATGCAATTCTCGTAAATTTTTATGAATATGAACTTATCTGTGTTTGATTGCTATCAAAATCGCATCTTTTGTTAATTCTTCTTTAAAATTCTTTACTGATGTTGTCTTCTTTGATAGGACTTCTTGTAAAAATTCTTCAATGATATTGACAGAGCTGTCTTCTCTTCAAAATTTCTTGATGTATATTCTTGTAAAATTTCTTCAATGATATTGACGAAGTTATCTTCTTTTCAGATCTTCATAATGTATATTCTTGTATAATTTCTTCAATGATGTTAATGCAATGAATTTCATTAATTTCTGTGGTCTTATCATGCCTTCCTAAGTAAAGGTCTTATTTTGCCACCTCTTTTGTAGTAAATTTTTGTATTTGCGATAATATGACAAGTCTGAACATTCTTGCGAACATACAACCTCGTGACATTATCGTCTTGCGATGAAATCGCAGGACGTTCTTACACTTTCATGCAAAAACCCATTGATCTCATCTTAACCTCTTTGTATAGTATTTTAACCTCTTCAGGAATTGTTGCGACAATATGACAGGCCTAAATATTCTTGCGAACATAAATCCCCATGACATTGCCGTCTTGCGATGAAATCGCAGGACGTCTCCACACTTTCATATGGTGACCCATTGATCTCATCTTAACTTATTTATTATGTTCTCATGAGTTCTTTATTTCTTTTTTTTTTTTTTTTTTTTTTAGAAGGCTCGCAGAACTTCATTTGTTGCACAAATATGACAAGCCTTTATGTTTTCGCAAACAAGAAGCCTCGTGACATTTGCGTCTTATAGCACTTATCAGCTCCCTAATGGAGGGTGCTGCCCTTTATCTTCCCCCTGATTTCCCCTTCAAGGAAGCGTACATCGACCATACAAGGTTAGCTCTTCCCATCCGGTTCTCGCCAACAACTGACTTTTGATCGCAACCTCTTATCCTTTTTGCCTATAGGGCTTATAGTTACGAGGTTGCACCCTATGGGGTATCTTTGGGCCAAGTGCATCATTTGTCAAGACTTGTCAAAAATGGCAGATGTGGTTCAACCTCACCCGGCACTCTTGACTCAACCGTGTACCTCGGCGCCTTGATCATTTTCTGCACTTCTTGGGAAAGACAGTATGCCTTAGTCGCCCAATCTAAATCCTCTTACACCGCATTTTATATTGCGTAATGTCGTTAGATTAGGTGAGAATCCAAGGTGTCTAACCCGGATAGGTACCCCATTATTGGGTTGTACCCCAAATGTTTTACCATGTACTAAGGGCCCTTGGTGGTGTTCCGGTTACCCTTAGCCACGTTATAGGTACCCCCTTAAATGACGTACTTTAGGACTTTGCCTCTTACGAAATATAGCTTCGCGAACTAGGGTGTACGCCACAAAGGTTTGCCTGTATAAAATTTTATGCGGCTCTCTTTCTTTTTTGGAGGCTGATCACAGATTGCGGTCTTTTATTCGCAAATTAATGAAATTTTAATCGGAATATAAATTCTGAAATTCGTAACTTTTCCCAATTTCCTGCGAGCAAACAATATTCGTAAAATTTATCACAAAATAAAAATTTTGTTTTACCACATACCTTATTTCCACGAGTAAACATACTGATTACCTTCTTTTTTTATTATTTTCCTTCTTCTTTCTTCGCAAATCACAATCCCTTATTATCATCGAAAATTTCTTGTATGATTATCATCGTAACTTTATCCTCTTTTTCCTTAATCCTCAGCCATTAAATTTTCACTTCTTTTCACAGCCTTTGCTCTTTTTCTCCAATTTTCCTTCTCAGCAGTTTTTCCTTCGCAAACTTCTACTTCTGTATCGTAACATTTCTTTCCCTCAGCCCAATCACCCTTGATAATTCCAATACCCTTCATATGAGGAAATTTTATGCACTGATGTAGAGTGGAGGCTACGCCTAGAATTCCATGAAGCCATGGTCTTCCTATCAAAGCATTATATGGTGATTCGACATCAACAACGCAGAACAGAATTTCAGTTCGCATTCCACTCAATGGAATTCGCATGCTCACTTCTCCTTTGGGCTTGTTGGAAGTTCCATTAAAACCATAAATTCTATAAGTAGAAGGTATTAAATCTGCATCTTTTCCCCCCATAGTTTTGTAAGCAGAATAGAAGAGGATATTGACAGAACTTCCCGTATCAATCAAAATCCTATTAAGACCAATTGATTCTTCCTCCATATCATCTTCGTTTTCCTCCATATTCATGTAGATTGCTAATCTTACTACCAATGGATTATCATGTGCTTCACAACCTTTTGGAATTTCAGTGGCTTCAAAAGAAATTTCACTTTTCTGCCATTCTTCAAGTCGTGAAATTTTTGCGATGTTCATTACTTCCTTCCCTTCACCATCCCTCGCATATACCCTGCTTAACACATTATCATGAAAATCCTCTATGGTTTTATATGAATGAACAATGGAATTACAGAAAACATTCCTTGCTTTTGACCCCACTTCTATATGTAGGATTTCTTCTCCCTTTTCTTATGTTGTGTTCTCCTCATGAGTTATGGTGGAGCCTGTGGTAATTGTTGCGATCGTAGGTTCTGCTTAAGTAAAAATTGATTTAGTTTTCCTTGATCAATCATTCGTAAGATTATCCTCTTGATATTATGACAATTATTTGTAGAATGTCCATGAAAATGATGATATGAACAAAATTCATGACTTCTTGGACCCATTGTTGGTTCCTTTCCCATGTTCCATGGAGTTGGTATATTCTCTACCAGGATAATTGCTTGCCATATCTTTTCTACACTCGTATTCAAAGGTGGCAACTTTATCTCTTCCCTTACCATTCTTTGACCTCCTTGACCGTTGTTATAATTTTGTCTCTGATTCCCTTGTCCAAAATAATTTTGCCTTTGTCCCCCATAATTTTCTTGTTGTTGATCTAGTCTTGGAATTTGGTTATTTCCTATTCGATTATAGAAATTCTTCTCTCTATCATACTCTTCTTGATCTCTACTGCCCATTGCTACCATCTTTGGCTGGCTATCATTGATTTTCTTCTCTTCTGAAATTTGCGAAGAAGTTTGTGAGGATGTTTGCGAAGTACCTGCTACTACATTGATTATTTTGGGAAGTAAATTTGCTTCCCCCTCTTGATTGCTAGTGTTTGATACTGGATATGACTCCATATTGTTTTGCTTTTCCTCTAATGTAATGTATTCTTCTTGCAATTCTCGTAACTCTGTCATCATTATGGAATTCTTTCTTCTGAAGATTTGAACATACAATTGTTCAGTCGCGAACATCGCATTTATGAAGGACAGAATCAAGTATCTCTCATCCACACGCCCTGCCATATCACTGCACATAGTCTTCCATCGTCTTACCAAATGCTTCAAACTTTCACCCACTCTTTGTTTTAAACCAAATACATCTTCAATACCTAGCCGTGAAGAGTGATTTGTGATATATGCTCCGAGGAAAGTTGCTTGAAAATGACTGAATGATGTAATAGTGTTCTTAGGGAGTCCTTCGAACCACTTTAAAGCTTCCCCTGTTAAACTTGATGTGAAGTACTTGCATAACACAGCATCATGATTCTCCCATTGTAACATGCATCTTATGTATGCTTTAATGTGCTGAATAGCACATGAAGTCCCATCAAAGATACTGGTAAGTGTGGGCAAATTTCATTTTGGTGGAATTCCTCCCAATTGTACTTCTCTAGCAAATGGAGTCCTCGCAGCTTCTTCTATTGCTTCATCTAATTTCCTTCTATCTCCTCCTCTTCTATTGTTTATCATCCCTCTCATTTCTGCTAATTCTCGAAAGATTCGTGCATTTTCCTCAGAATTCTCATCCATTGGTCTTTTTAATGCAGCTTCTCTTCTTCTACGTTCTTGCGCTTCCTCCCTTGCGATCCTTCGAATTCTATCATATTCTTCATTAATGTTTTCATTTGCATAATTTTGCAAATATCTTCTTTCTAAATTATCATAATTGTTCAGTTGCATAGCATCTTGGAATTCTTGTTCTTCCCTTTCTATTCTTCTCATTCTTCTCATGCGAATATCAGGAATTTCTTCTTCTTCATTTCTCCTTCTTCTGTGACTTATTTCTTCTTGATTTACTTGTACTCTGATTCGAGAATTTGGTTTATTCCTTTCCACTTCTGTTTGTTGATTTACAATTCTTCTCTTAATTATTTCATACTCAATATTTTGTTTGTTACGAACTTCTTCATGTCTTCTTGCTCCATTCTCGTGATTGTTTTGATGTATTGCTTGTTGTCTCTCAGTTTCTTCCATAAGTTGTTGTTCTTCCTCTCGATTCTGATTGTTTTCTCTAGGATTTGGTCTTGTTCGTAAATTCTCCATGCTTTGTTCATGGTTTGGTATTAAAATGAAACGATTCTTTTGATTTCTTTCATTTTGATTCTGCTCTTGTTCTTGCATATTATTTTCATTATTGATTATCGGTGAATTTTGTCCTTCTCTTTCTGTTCTAACATTTAATCTTGCAACACTTTGAGATTTCCTCCTTTGTAACATCTCATTTTCCATCCTCAATTCTTGATTTTGCCTTGTTAATTTGGCACGTTCTTCATCTTCGATCATTCGTTCTTTTTGGATTCCTTGTCTCAATGTTTCTAACATCTCCCTTTCTCTTTCAAGAATTGTTCCTCCCATCAACCTCCCATTTTCTCTGATTTGTGGTTCTCTATCTTCTTCTTCTGGTGTATTAGTTCTCCAAGTGTGTATACTCACTTGATCATGATCTCCTACTTGTTGAGATTGATTTCTTCGATTACTCCTTCTCCTACTAGGTTCTCCTGTTATATTTGCTTCTCCTCCTGCTAATCTTACACTTCTTCTTACTTGATTAATGGTTCTGATGTGTTTCTTCTTCTTGTCATTTTTCTGGTACAGGAATTCTTCAAATCCCTGTTTCTAGCGCCAATTATGTAGTTGCAGAATAACCTACAACTACACCCTCAATAGAATTAGTAAAAACTCAAGAAGTTCTTGATGATGAATAACAATTTTCCTATTAATGTTCTCAATTGATTACAAAAAAGTATCTAAATGGAACTAGAATAGTTACAACTTTCTCTATTCTCTTTCCTAAGATATTTTCTAACACTCACCAAAAGAACCTCTCGAATTTTACATTTGAACTCCTATTTATAGTAAAACTTATACAGCTGTATATGAATTGCGAAGTATCGCAATTCATACTCGCAAAATTACTTCATCCTCGCAAAATTTCATATTTCCCCGCGCTACTTCTATCATCGTATAATTTTATAACTCTTTTCTCCTTTATTTATTACGATACTCGTGAACTATTATCTTGCGATATTCAATACCTACAGAGATAGAGATATTAACTCCTTGATATACTTTTTATTAAGATTGAGTTTGACTGTCTAGTTGATTCTCTTTAAAGTATATTAGAGTTAGTCCATATAGATTTCTAATCTAGATATTGGATGAGGTTGTTAGACTACCCCCCCAATCGCGCTTTTTCAGTAGTATCCATGATGTTGGAAATTAAAAAGTTCTTTGGAAAGATGGATTTGGATGTGAAAGGTTCTAAAATCGATCTCTTTCATGATAATCCAAAAGTCACTTATGGTGAGCAGGACATTGTTCACCTCAACACAACTTGAGTGTGTTGTAAGTGCATCCTCACCAAGGAATGCTCTGCTATGTATACCATGAGGGAAACACGAGAATTGGGGCGCACATATTGTGTTAGGTATGATATTGAATATTTGGTAAAGCCGTAGGATTCATGATAGGATCCTTATAAAAGGTATGTCTATAAACTTGAGCAAGACTTGTGTTTTTATTTTTTGCTTAGAGTACTTATAATGATCCATGTACATTGCTTATCGTTCATTTCTACCTAACTTGATTTGTGTTTAAGGTTCTTAAATGGTTAGGTTTGAAAATAGTAGTTCGGGATGGTTGGACTTCATGGTATACATACCAGGTATGCATACCATCTTTTAAAATCAAAATCCAGGGATTTTAGTTCGCAAACCTATTTGCAAATTGCTCCAGGTCACGAAATTTCGTTTGCAAACCGTTATGCATACCGGCATGTAGACGTTGATATTCAGTAAACTTGTTTTGGCCGTAACTTCTTCGTACGAACTCAGAATGGCATCATTCTTTTTGAATTCTCTTTCTCTTTGAATTATGTTCAGATTGGTGATGAGAATTCTTGAATTTGGATGAGTTAATCTTGGTCTTTGTCATGTCTATTGTTTTTGAGTATATTTCTCTGTTTCGTTGCACTTGTTCCACTTCTCTTGGACTTGGGCACTTGGATTCTTGGATTAATTCTCTTCTAAGCTCATTTTTATCTTTTAAAAGAATGGTATTGGTGAATCACAAAGAAGAAAGTTCAAGAATGGATAGTAGTACACATTGCTATGGGATTCTTGAATGTTCACAATCATCTTGTGAACTATGGTGCATGGTCGTCAATGAATTTGTATGATCTTGTTTGTTAAGAAAATATTTTTATACGCCTTTGGTAGCTATTCTTGGTGTAAATCCGTGCGAAAAAGATTGATTCCACCTTCTAAGGACAAATTACCTTGTCTGTGCATTACGAGTTTGTCTTGACGTCTAGGAAACTTCTTATGAGAATTTATTCTTGTGTTTTAAGAAGGATAACTAGGGTTTGGAATAACAAATATTGTGATCACAATAGCAAATATTGTGATTACACATAGCTATTTCCTACGATTTTCATCTTGCAATGTTTTTGGATTTATTTATTTAAATTTTAAAGTTTATTTGGAAGATAATTTTGCAGTATTAATCTTTATTGGTTTTATATATTGCAAAAATTGTTATGGGATATGAGTGTTTGCGTCCATGAACTATGATTGTACCATGTATGTCAAAAGTTAAGTCTATTATATGTCTTTATGCAAATATTGATGGAAAATAGAATGAACTTTTGTTAACAAAGATTAATTTTATGGTATCATTATGCAAGTGTTTATGGGTAAAAATCGTTTCTGCCGATTTTGGTAAATTCGGTAAGTGATTGAGAAATTGGTTTAAACCCTAAACAAATGTGCTGCACGTGAGCACTTTCTAGATTCGAGATATCAATCTGTACCAGCCCGGCCTATACCAATAAATGGTCATTCCAGACTTGCTTCGGTCACAAAGTGGAGGAGAAGGGTTGATTTGGGGAGGATAGCGAAGAAAGGTGATGAGACCAGAGAATTCTGGTTGGGTAGTGTCTTGACTTGTATCAGAAAAAGTAGAAGCTTAGGAAGCTTGCAAGAGATGGAAGCCTTTTGGGTGAGCTTGCAAAAGTTGCTTTCTGATAGTGTTGTATTTTCCCCCTGACCAAGACTTGTTGTCTGGTACAAAATAGGTGAGACCTATTTATACAAGTTGAGATTGAAACGTACCCTGGCCTCATTACGGAAGGAAATAAAAGGTAGTTAAATGGGAGGAGGTGGTAACCGGCGTGTTTAAGAGTGAAAACGTTTTTCACTTTTATTTCCCCATTTAATTGGACACTTTTATTCCTTTTCACGCTTTCTTAAAATGAGCGTAGTGTATGCAGCATGCTGTGACCGCCAAACCAAAATCTTGAGAAAGCATCCCCCAGTTTTGTGTTGATGTCTAGAGAGTTGGTTGCACTTTGGGTTCAAGTGGAAATGCCAAGATGCTAGGGGAGTGTGTGGCATGTGTGGAATGCCTTAAGCGCAAGTTACACCTTGAATGTAAGTGGAAATGCCAAAGCTGCTAGGGGAGCGTGTGGCATGTGCCAATGGCATGTGTGGAATGCCTTGGTGGTAGGTTGCACATTGAATGCAAGTGGCCATGCCAAAGCTGCTAGTGGCATGTGCCAATGGCATGTGCAGAATGCCTTGGTGGTAGGTTGCACATTGAGTGAAAGTGGCCATGCCAAAGCTGCTAGTGGCGCGTGTGGCCTGTGCCAATGGTGTAGTTGCAGAATTTTCCACACTACACCCTTGTTAAGATTTTGTTATAATCAACTCAAAATTGAAGATGAAAAATGACACTTTATTATTTTGATTTCAGAAATGTTTACAGAAATAAAAGAATTCAAGATTACAACTATTCTCTTCTAGTTTCTCTCTCCTCAAGACTTTCTTTACTCTCAAAAATACATCATCATCTTCTGGACATATTGGACCTATATTTATAGGGTAGTTACATAGTGGATGACAGCTAAGTTTTCTTCTTATTTCGGGTTGATTCTGCGATTTTACCGCGATAGTTACAATGTTAAATCTCGCAAGTTTTGTAACCATCACAGAATAAACATGCTTTCCTCAAGTTTTCTTCATTCGTAAATTATTATGTCGCTCTTTTGAAGGCTTTTGTGACCCTCGCAAAGTGTAGTTTATGATCTTGCGGTGATTCTCGCTGGGAAGCGTTGTTAATCTCGCAGAGAAGTATTGTAGCGATATTCTGGTCCTACATCTTGCCTCTTCTCATGTCTTTTCTGCGAAGAATAGAAGATCATGAGAATTTTTACAATGCCGCAACTAATTATCTCTTCATTAATCTCTTGTTCTGACACGTTTATGTATCCTTCGCCAGCTGTTTTCACATATTCTCATGGTAAAAGATAGTTGACAATTGAAGAAGCATGGTAAAAGAATGTTGTTTCACGAGGATTACGAAAGATGGCGAAAATAAACAATGTAACTGCCACGATGAGATCGCAGAATAGATCCGAAAGAAGGGGAAAGCTTAGTGAGCAACATGAGAAAGCATCTTCCATTATGTAATTTCCTATATAAGGAGATCGCAGTAAGTCCAGGGGAAAGAGGATGATGATGTATTTTTTAGAGTTGAGAAAATCTTGAGGAGAGAGAAACTCCAGAAAAGAAAGTTGTAATTCTGAGTTTGAATATTTTCTGTAAACATTTCTAAGATCTAAATAATAAAAGTGTCGTTTAATTCTTTAATCTTCAACTAGTTTCACTTAGATTTTTATAGGATCTTAATAGGGGTGTAGTGTGGGAAATCCTGCTACTACATTTTGGTGCCGACTAAGGGGACTCAAGATCCAAAATCTCTAATTACAATTTGAAGATTTGGAGAAATTGAAGAAATGGCTGGAAGAAGGAGAAGAAATACATCAGAACCACCAACAATAGTGAGAAGAAGTAAAAGACTTGCAGGTGAAGAAACAAGTGTATTAGGAGAATCTTCAAGGATGAGAACTAGGAGGAATAGAACAAGGAATGAAAGGGAAAATTCAATTCAACAACCAAACAAATCAACATCGGTAAAAAATGGAAGAGTGGATTATGATAGAGTAAGCGTGCATACATGGAGATCAGATTCAATGGGAGAAGAAACAAATCGACAATTAAGAGAAGAAAATGGAGTAGGAAGAAATCAGGAGGTATAAGAAGGGTCGATTCATCAAGATGAATATGAAACAGAAGAGGAATTAGGGCAAAGAATACAAGAAGAAAGAAGGTTAGAGGCGGTGGAACGTGCAAATTTAACAAGACAAAATCATGAGTTGAGAATGGAGAACTTAAGGTTACAAAGAAAAAGATCAAGAAGTACAACTAGATCAAGTTCAAGGTCACTTAGAGAAATACCAAGGAGAAATTCCATCATAAGAAATGATGGAGAAAATGTACAAGAAGAAACGCAAAATCCAAATAGAGGACAATGCCAGGGAGAAGAGAGAGTAAATAATTATTATAACAATCCACAGGGGGAAACTTTTAATGGAAGACGAAATATTGAAAATCAAAGAAATGAAGATAATCAAGATGGTGAAGAAAATCACGAAGAAGGTAGAAGAATATTACATGGACGCGAGCACGTCAGAAATCAAAGAATTATTGAGAATGAAATAGAGAGACATTATGCTGAACAGGCACGTCTAGCTTGCGAGAGAGAAAGGCTGAGGGCAGAAATGGAAGAACAGGAGTTTCAAGAGGCAATAAGGCAAAACAATTATGATAATCGAGAAAGAAGACGTACACAAAATCGTGAAAATGGCAATATTCGGGAAGAATATGACAGAATACAGAGAAGGATAGAAAGACAACAAAGAGAATTGGTGAGAAATGAAGAAGTTGGTGGAGAAGAAATTAGGAGACAAAATCAACTGCGAATTTTAGATAGAAATGAAGAGGAAAATCGCAGGAGAAGAGAAAGTGCGTTAAAAATGCCAATAGAACAAAGCCCAACTGCAAATGAGCAAATTTTGAGGGAATTAGAAGAAATGAGAGGGATGATAAATAATAAAAGAGAAGGTGGAAGAAGGCAACTTGATGAAGCAATCGAAGAAGCAGCTAGAACTCCCTTCACACAGGAAGTACAACTAAGAGGAATTCCTCCAAAATGCAATTTGCCAAAGACTAAACAAAGTATTTTCGATGGGACTACTTGTGCTATTCAACATGTTAAAGCTTATGTTAGGTGTATGCTGCAGTGGGAAAATCATGATGTTGTTTTATGTAAGTACTTTGCATCCAGTTTGACTGGCGAGGCGCTAAAATGGTTTGAGGGATTGCCGAAAAATACTATTACTTCTTTTGATCACTTACAAGCTACATTTTTGGGTGCATACATAAGAAACAACTCTTCACGACCAGGTATCGAAGATGTGTTTGGATTAAAACAGAGAACTGGCGAGAGTCTAAAACATCTAACCATAAGATGGAAGACAATGTGTAGTGAGATGGCGGGAAGAGTAGATGAGAGATATCTTATTTTATCCTTCATTAATGCAATGTTTGCGACCAATTTGCTCTACATACAAATTTTCAGAATCAAAAACACCATCACAATGACTGAACTAAGAGAACAACAAGAAGAGTATATTGCTTTGGAAGAAAAACAAAACTAAATGGAGTCATACCCAATTGCAAACACCAGTTCTGTAGTGGCTAATGGAAGTTTGCTTCCCAAAATGATTAATAACGTGGAGAACACCTCGCAAGTTCAAGCAGAGAAAGTGGCGAATAATGACAAACAAAAGCTAGTGGCTATGGGAAGTCGTGATCAAGAAGAATTTGAAAGAGAGAATAATTATTACAATCGTGGAGGAAATAGTCAAATCCAAAGGCTTGAACAACCCCAAGAAACTTATGGTGGACAAAATCAAAATAATTTCAAAAATCAGGGGAGCATGAGAACCATATGGGAGGAGATTAAGATGCCACCCTTGAATGCTAGTGTAGAAAAAATCTGGGAAGCTATCATTTTAATGGAAAATATACCCTCGCCATGGAACATGGGGAAGGAACCACATCCTAACACTCGTAATCAAGAATTCTGTCCTTATCATCATTTTCATGGGCATTCGATAAATAATTGCAGAAATGTAAAAAGAATAATCTTAAGAATGATCGATCAGGGGAAGCTAAATCATTTTCTAAAAGGGCATCAACAATAGCAACAATTGCCACCACCACCAGACGATCGCAGAATGACTAATGTAAAAGGAGCAGAAACTTTTGTTATAGAGGTTGTAACTAAAGCAAAGAATTTATTTTGTAATTCTATTGTGCATTCTTTCAGAACCATCGAAGATTTCCACGATAATGTATTAATTAGAGTCTTTGCTAGAGATATGGATGGAAAAGAAATAATGAATATAGCGAGAATCTCTCCATTAGAAGAGTGGAAGAAACAAATCCTTTCTTTTACAGCACAAGAAATACCAGAGCCTGGCGAGCTGCATGATAACCCATTGGTGGTAGGGTTGGAAATAAAACCAGAACAAGCAGAAGAAGAAGAAGAAGGTAAAGAAAACAATAACGAAATGGAAGAGTCTTGGGCCATTGATAGAATCCTAATTGATATCTTGGCAGTTCCGTAGATATCCTGTTCTACCACACCTACAGAACCATGGGTGGGAAAGATGAAGATTTGATACCATCGACATACAGAATCTATGGTTTTAATGGAACTGCCAACAAGCCTAAAGGGGAGATCACAATGAGGATTCCGTTAAGAGAAATGACTTCCAAGATTTTATTCTGTGTTGTCGATATTGAATCACCATATAACGCCTTGATTGGTCGACCTTGGTTACACATGATATTGGGTGTTGCATCTACCTTTCATCAGTGCATTAAATTCCCTCATCCAAATGGTGTTGGAGTAATTAAAGGAGATTGGGGAGAAAGTAAGAAATGTTATGAGATAGATATCAAGTCTTGTGAATAAAGAGCAGGGAAGAACAACAATTGGAAATACAGAATTAAGCAACAACAGAGAAGTGACAAATTAATGGTTGATTCAATAGAAAAGCATGAAGAAGTAACTAACGAGTCCCTCGCAGATATCAAGCAAATAATAAAACGCAGCAAAGGTACAGGTATAAAAAGCATAAAAGGAAGAAATGACAAGCAACTTGCGGAAAAACACTAAGTAAAAGAACAGATGATAAGGAAGATGAAAAGAATGAAGTTATAGAAAGATGAAATATGACGAGCAGATCGCTAGAAGTGGAAAGGTAAAGTTGTTTTTTCTATTTGAGTGAAGAAAATGAAATTGAAAAGTTGAAAAAAAAAAAAAAAAAGAAGAAGAAGAACTTATTGAGATTTGAAACTCGCAAGAAATTTTAAGAAACGCGAATATAATTTCACAGAGATTAAGAGAATGGGACAAACCTTTATGGAATGCACCTTAGTTCGCAAATACAATTTCGTAAGAGGCAAATGTAAGACCTACAAGCATGTTATAAAGGGGGTATCTCTTTATATGATTCAGGGATAAGGTTATACCGCTACTGGAACCTGAGTCATACAGATGTAGGGGTTAAAGAAAACCTATCCGGGAGAGAGATCTTGGATTTCCAGCTTTATAAGGTTATACCCTAGTTGGACGACTGAGAGTCTCTTCCAAGAAGTGCAGAGTATGATCAAGGTGCCGAGGTACACGGTTTATCCAAGGATGCCCGGGACGGACGAACCTACCCTGGCCATCTTTGGTAAGTCTTGGCTACAATGCACTTGGCCTGAAGAAAACCCCACCTAGGGTGCAGTCTTGTAACTATAAGCCATATAGGCATAAAGGACAAGAGGCTGCGAAAACAACTGGTTGTTGGTAAATCTAGATGGGAGGAACTAGTCTTGTATGGCCGATGTGCCCTCCTTGAAGGGTCAGCCAGGGGAAGATAAGGGCGGCACCCTCCATTAGGGAGCTGATAAGTGTCTTAAGACGGCAATGTCATGGGGCTCTAAGATCGCAAGATCATTTAGGCCTGTCATATTGTCGCGTAAATTATACAGAGAAAAAAATCCATAAGAGAAAAAAGTTAAGATGAGGTCAAGGGGTTTTTACATGCAAATGTGAAGACGTCCTGCGATTTCATCGCAAGACGGCAATGTCACGAGGCTTTGTTTTCGTGAGAAAACTTAGACTCGTCATATTGTCGCAATATAATAAAGAAATATAGATAAGCCAAGATCAATGGGTCAATACATGAAAGTGTAAAGACGTCCTGCGATTTTGTCGCAAAAAGAAAAAATTGGAAAAATAAGACCTTTAATTAGGAAGGCAAAATAAGACCAATAGAATAATCTCAAAAATTAATTCTTCTTTGTTAAGCATGCAGGGAAGATTTCTTTATCACAAGAAACAAATTGAATTCAACAAGTCTCAAGAAATTTAATGAGGAGGCAAGCAAGGGAATAAATATGTAGGATTTCATTAAGTTTCTTGAGAATATTATAGTTCAAAAAAGGTTATATCATTTGCGAGAAAGAAGAAGAAAAAAGAAATTAAAAATAGAACTCAAGCTTCAAGCGGTAGTCTTGCCAGATTTAGAATTTTCAGGATTGTTATCATCACCAATATTTCTTTCATCGCGAACATCATCATCGCTAGAGTTCTTTTTGTTACGATCTTCTCCTTCTTTTAGAGGGTTTTCTTCTTCTTCTTTAGCGTCTTCTTCAACATCTCCTTCAGAAGACGGATATTCTAAATCTTTATCCATAGGAATAGGGACTTCATCATCGTCAACTTTCAAAGGTAGAACGGATACAGGAGAAAGAGAGTTGGATATCAAAATTTCGTTCATGAGAACTTCAACACTAAGATGAACTTGGCGAAGGAAACCTTTGTCACGATTTCTGATCTCTATATTCTTGAAATACTCAAGATAATCAAGTCTTCTTTCTGCTTTATCACGAATTTCTAAAAGGTTGAGAAGAAGAGTCTTGTTTTCTTTGCGAACACTGTCTAGCTCCTTAGTAAGATTGGTGATAGTAGAATGAAGGCTTTTTTCAGATTCTGCGAGCAACAAAATAATGAAAGGTTATAGAAATAAATATATCGTGAGAATATCAACAAGTGAAATATAACATAAATTGTGACAAGGGAAATCAACAAGTGAGTCAGTCATAATTGACTACCTTCTTTTTGCGAAGTTAAGTTTTGGATTAATGAAAAGAGGCAGTTCTCCCATTGGTTCATAACATCATCAAATTTGTCGCCAACTATGCCTTTTACACGAGATTTCATGTTCTCTTCTTTGGTGCGTAAATATGAATTTTCTTTTGACAATGAGGAATGAGACTCCTTTAGTTGGGAATATTCATCTCGAAGCTTGTTGGCATTCAAACTAAGAGTTAGTCTACCCTTGATAAGTTTGTCTATTTCAGCGGCAGATGATTAAGTTACTTCGTCAAGTTTATTTTTAAGAGAGTGGAGAGACTGCTTTTGGTCATCACATATCCCTTGAAGATTGTTTACTTTCTGCGAGGATATCGCCAATAAGCTTGATAATTTGTGTTTCTTTTGAGATAAAGTTCTATTCTTGTCTGACAAAGATTCTATAGACAAATTAGTCTTGGATAACGAATATGAGAGGCGAGTAACCTCGTTGTTTAGAAAACTGTGATTTTGCAATAATTGACTATTCTCATTTGTGAGATTTCTTATTTGATCAACTGAATATGTATAAAGATTATCTAATCTACTATGCTGGTCCATCCAAGAATCTCTTTCAATGCGAGCTTCATCAGCTATGGTTTCAGATTTAATTTTTTCGATGAAACGATTTCGGTTGGAAACTAATATATAAACCAAGAATTTAAAGGGAGGAATAAGTACGGAGAATATGGAAATAGAATAAAAAGATAAAAGGATAGAGGCAAAAAGAAGCTTACTTTTTAGCTCATCAATCTTTCTAGCGAGATTCTCGCGATCCAGTACAGAGTTATTGAGATTGTGGTTTAGAGTTTCACATTCAGAAGTCTTATCTTGAAGACTTTTTCTCAAAGCATCATTTTCATTCTCTAGAGAAGCTCGTGAAACATAATTGTCTGAGCCAAAATATTTGAGCAGAGTTTCGCAAACTCCGCTTTGGAGAGAATCAATAGAAGAATCTCTAGCATTATTTAGAATGTTAGATAAAATTTTGAAAGCAACATCAATTCCTGCGATGGTCTCATTTGATGAAGGAAGGGATGTAGAAGGTGAAATAGAGGAAGTGAGGACAAGTTGATGATTTGAGTCATTAGCAATGGTTGTATCATCATAAGGAGGAGTTTTAGGGAAAGTAACATTTGGAGGAAGTAAAGGGCTAGAGGGAGTTTCATGTATGATGGGTTCTGCAATTTGAATTGGTGAAGGACCAGTAGAGGCAGTGGTAGTGAAAGCGAGCTTCTCGCCAGAAGAAGGAGGAAGATCAGATTGCACAGGTGTAGGTGAAGCTTTCACAGATATTAAGGGAGGAATGACGAAATTACTCCCAAAGGTCTTATTTAATTGGCGAGATCTTTTAGGAGGATTAGCATTACCCTCGTCATTCTGCAAACAATAATCTAGATAAGAAACAGAGGCAACAATATTGTTATTAAGAAATAGAATGTGTTTCTTACTACCTTATTGATCGCAAAATTTTCTTTCCTTTTTCCAGTCGGCCTCTTATGAATAATAGGTTTTTGAGTCGAGGATTGGGAAATAGATGCAGCTCCACTGAAGAGTACATAATATGGGGTTATAAAGAATTAAGTAAGATAAGATCGAAGAATATAAATAAAAAGTTTGATCTAAGAAAATACCATGATCAAAAATATACCTTGAGGACTCCATTAATACAGTAGCAGAAGAATGAGAAGGAGAAGAAGTTGCAGAACAAAAAGCAAAGAAACTAAGTAAAGAAGAAAGAGAGTTAAGAGAAGAAAACTAGAAATGAAAATCGACTCTTCCTTTTATAGGCAAAGAAGGGAGTAAATTATGTGAGACGTGTCAATACAAAAGGACAGATTTACAACACGTGTTAAAAAGGAAAGCTGAATTAGCGGAATATTGCCGGAGAAAAAAAAAGTTCAGATATTCTTGCGATAGTTAAGGATTCGCATGATCGTTTCTTTTTCGCAGAAAAGACATGAGAAGAGGCAAGATGTAGTACCAGAATATCGCCACAACGATATTTTCGTGATAAGAACGACATTCCCACGAGAAGGTTGAATACTCCCACTACAAGAATGACATCTTTCACGAGAGCGTCGTGAGAATTCTCCAACGAAATTTGGTGAGCAACATGAGAAAGCATCAAGATAGTTGACAATTGAAGAAGCATGGTAAAAGAATGTTGTTTCACGAGGATTACGAAAGATGGCGAAAATAAACAATGTAACTGCCACGATGAGATCGCAGAATAGATCCGAAAGAAGGGGAAAGCTTAGCTGTCTTCCATTATGTAATTTCCTATATAAGGAGATCAGGTAAGTCCAGAGGATGATGATGTATTTTTTATAGTTGAGAAAATCTTGAGGAGAGAGAAACTCCAGAAAAGAAAGTTGTAATTCTGAGTTTGAATATTTTATGTAAACATTTCTGAGATCTAAATAATAAAAGTGTCGTTTAATTCTTTAATCTTCAACTAGTTTCACTTAGATTTTTATAGGATCTTAATAGGGGTGTAGTGTGGGAAATCCTGCTACTACAGTAAAGGTTTTACCTTGTCTACAATTCCAAGTCAAAGCCCTAAATCTGAGCTTTCTCTCAAACTATTTTCTGATTATCAATTCTCTCGCCAGAAAATCATAGTATCGCTGGGTCAACTTGAAGCTGGTCTTCCCCTTCCTCTCTATGACCCAGAACTCCTATTATTTTATCAAATAATATCTGACGAGAGGTTCTCGCGAGCAATATTTCAATTAGGTGGAGATTGTATCAGATTGATGCTTGAATATGCTTCTCGTGGTGCTGATAAAGGATCTCTCTATCCTGAAGCTCCGAAGAATCCTCTATTTAAAGATGTTCCCATTGTCTCTGCAAATTATACTGTGGATAATTTCTTCAAAAATTACAAGATAGTTCCTATGAAGAGGGATAGTACTTGCTAGGGTGTCCGCTTGAAGAAAGAAAAGACTTCTGATGATGAGGCTCTTATGTTAGACATTTATTGGCATACACCTACCAATCAAGGCCCTCGCCACTCCAGCGATGATAAGTGGTTTATCTTTCCGTTATGCCTTGAAGGTCCTTATATATCTGGTTCTCTCCCGTTACCCGCGAATCTCTTAGAGTATGAGCCATGGGTCTTCAACTGGCCTGAAAGATCTAAAGAAGTATATCCTCTCAACTTTTTGCATTATTATTATTCACTATCTTCTTCATGTTTTTATATTATCGCTAATTATTTTGATCTTTTTCAGATTGAGAGAATGAAGCTCAGCTACCAAACTTTAAGGAATCCTAGCACTTTCTTAGCTCTTAAATCTTTCACAGATGAAGTAAGAAATATCTCTTCAAAATTTTTAACAATATATTGTTGCTCCTATTTCTTATCTTCATATGTGCTCGCAGGAAATTGAAGAACTAGATCCAATAAAACCCGTGAGAACTAAGGAGAAACCTTCAAAGGATAAATCTATTGTTCCTCCCAAAGGGAAGTCTTCTGCCCCTCGCGGTGAAGAATCTGGCGATCAGGATAAATCTGCTGTTCCTCCCAAAGGGAAGCCTTTTTCCCCTCGTGGTGAAGAATTTGGAGATCCTCCTTTGAAGAAAAGGAAAACCCGACCTTCTTCTTCTTCAACTCCTCAACCCACTCCAGAAAATCCAAATTTAATCTCTTAAAAATTGAACACAGATTCAATTTAGGTTTGACCAACAAGTATAAGCGCTTTTATCTTGATTCGAAGAAAGAAATAGATAGATTAAGAAAAAGAAATAGTGATCTTATTGACGAGAAATATCTTGCCGTTAAAAATGGCTCCAAGGCCCTAGAATACTTCCATAAAACTCTTCTTAATGTTCAAATGGAAAGAGATAAGCTTATCCACAAGAATGAAGATCTTCTTGCGAGGGAAACTCAAGTTCGATCTCGTCTTCTTATTAATAGCGATGATGAGTTTGCTTGGGCTGCGAAGATTCTTGATAACGCCAAAACTAATTTAGGTGTAGATGTTAGTCTTCATGCTGATCAAGTGGCTTTAATTAAAAACATGATTTCTGAAAGAGAAGGTTATCACTCTTATGATTTCCCTGAATTATTTCCTAATTGAATCATCCTTATATGTATTAACTTTGTTATCATTTGATCGCAGCATCCAAAAAGAACTAACGTAAAAGACTTTATGAGTTAGAAGAAGAGAGAAGTCAACTCGCTGGAAATTTATCTTCTCGCAATGAAAAGTATTCTAGATTGAAGGACAAATTGAAAATCTCATCTTCAAATTTTAGCAATGCCCTTATCCGTGTTCGTAATGACGATGTTAAACTAGTCTATAATGACCATGGTATCCCTCATTCTTTATACCCCGATCTTGCAAAGGAAATTCCAGCTGATTCCCCAAATTTCATTATCTCTGATAGCGAAGCTGAGGAGTCTAGCGAATATGATGAAGAATTATCTGACGAGGAAGAGAAATCTGACGTACATGGAGATGATGAAGAAAAAGAAAAATCTGGTAATGAAGAGATATTTGAAAAAGAAAAGAGCTCTGATGGAGGTGTTAATGGATCTACTTAGTCTTGTTTCTTCTCTTTTTCTTCTTTGTAAATTTTGTACATCTATTGTGTAAACTTATTTTGCTTTTATCTGTATGAATTAGAAAACAATTCTTTTTCTGCAACATAATCAATCAATCAGAATTATTATCCTTTAATTATTTGTATAAATGTATCATCTATGCAATTTTATCATATGATGGATGAATAATAATTTCATCATTCTATGCATTCCCATACTTGCCTCTATTATTCATCTGCAATATGAAAAAATTGAATAGAGATTAGATATTAGTTATAAATCAAATTAAATTTGTCTCAATATCGGCGATGTTATCGCTAGCAATAATTGCATAACTTTATGATTTTCGCGTAGAATCCCAAATCTCATAAATTATGCGAGCCTTATCGCAATAATTTTATGGTCTTATTATTCCTTCCTAATTAAAGGTCTTATTTTGCCACATCTTTTCTTTTTGCGACAAAATCGCAGGACGTCTTTACATTTGCATGTATCGACCCATTGATCTTGCCTTATCAATATTTTTTCAACATCTCTGCGACAATATGATAAGTATAAACTCTCTTGCAAGAATTACACCTTATGACATTGTCGTCTTGCGGTGAAATCGCAGGACATCTTTACACTTGTTAAATGTAAAAACCCATTGATCTCATCTTAACTTTTCTCTCTTGGCTTGTTTCCTTTGTATAACTTTCGTTACGCGACAATATGATAGGCCTAAATGTTCTTGCGATCATAAAGCCCCATGGAATTGCCGTCTTTAGACACTTATCAGCTCCCTAATGGAGGGTGCCGCCCTTATCTTCCCCCTGGTTTCCCCTTCAAGGAGGGCACATCGGCCATACAAGACTAGCTCCTCCCATCCAGATTTGCCAATAACCAGCTGTTTTCGCAGCCTCTTGTCCTTTATGCCTATATGGATTATAGTTACAAGACTGCACCCTAAGTGGGGTTTTCTTCAGGCCAAGTGCATCATAGCCAAGACTTACCAAGAATGGCCAGGGTAGTTTCGTACGCCCCGGGCACCCTTGGCTCAATCGTGTACCTCGGCGCCTTGGTCATACTTTGCACTTATTATAAGAGGTCCTTAGTCGTCCAATCAAGGTATAACCTTATATAATTGGAAATCCAAGATCCCTCTCCTGGATAGGTTTTCTTTAATCCCAACATCTGCATAACTCAGGTTCCAGCAGCGGTATAACCTTATTATTAAGTCATGTCATGAGATACCCCCTTATATGACGCACTATTAGGTCTTACATTTTCCTCTTTCGAAATTGTATTCGCGTTTCTCGCGAGTATTGTAACTCTAATAAAATTTCATTTCTTTGATTTTCTTGTAAACTTTTGCAATTCTTTCAAACAAAGTACATTTTTCAATTGCATTTTCTTCAAACAAATTCTGTGTAAGTTTTTTTAAATTTCATCATTTTACCTTTCTACTTACTATCTTCTGGTTCTGCTTTTCTGTTATGCTTTGCTGTTTTTTCTTTATCTGCGAGTTGCTCGTTATCATCTTCCTCTCGATGCTCTATTGAATCAATCATCAATCTTTCACATCTTTGTCGTTGCTTGATGTTGTACTTCCAATTGCTCTTCTTCTCAGCTCTTTCCTCGCAATATTTTATATCAATCTCATAACATTTCTTGTTTTCTCCCCAGTCTCCCTTGATAACTCCAACACCATTAGGATGAGGAAATTTAACACATTGGTGGAAAGTAGATGCTACACCTAATATCCCATGTAGCCAAGGTCGACCAATCAGGGCATTATAAGGTGATTCAATGTCAACAACACACAACAAGATCTTGGAAGTTATCCATTTCAATGGAATTCGCATCACAATTTGCCATTTGGGTTTATTGGCAGTACCATTAAAACCATAGATTTTATATGTTGAGGGAATTAGATCTTCGTCTCTTCCACCCATTGTTTTATAGGTATGATTAAATAGTATGTCAACTGAGCTGCCTGTATCTATTAGAACTCTATTGATAGCCCAAGAATCTTCATTTTCATCACCATTTTATTCATATTCTTCTTCCATTTGCTTTGGATTTATCTCTAATCTTACCACCAATGGGTTATCATGCTGCTCGCCTGGTTCTGGTACTTCTTGTGCGGTGAAAGATATAATTTGTTTCTGTCATTCTTCTAATGGCGAGACTCTCGCGATATTCATTATCTCTTTTCCATCCGTGTCTCTCGCGAAGACTCTTCTTAGAACAGTGTCATGGAAATCCTCTATGGTTCTGTGTGAATGTACAATGGAATTACAAAAAAAATTCTTTGTTTTAGCCCCAACTTCTATCACGAATGTTTCTGCTCCTTTTGCAGCATTCACTCTGCGAGTTTCTGGTGCTGGCGGTAATTGTTGAGATTGTGGATGTCCTACTAGAAAGTGATTTAACTTCCCCTGATCAATCATCCTCAAAATTATCCTCTTTACATTCCTACAATCATTTATTGAGTAGCCATGAAAGTGATGATAAGGACAAAATTCTTGACTTCAATTGTTTGGATGTGGTTCCTTTCCCATGTTCCATGGCGATGGTATATTTTCCATCAGAATGATAGCTTCCCAAAAAATTTCTATACCAGCATTGAAGGGCGACATCTTAATTTCTTCCCATATTATCTTCTGATTACCTTGCCCTCTAAAGTTATTCTGCCTTTGTCCACCATAAGTTTCTTGCGGTTGATCAAGTCTTTGAATCTTATTATTTCCACCACGATTATAATAATTCTTCTCCCTTTCATACTCTTCTTGATCTCGACCCCCCATTGCTACCAATTTTTGTTGATTATCAACTACTACTTTTTCTTGTTGTGTTTGCGAGGTGCTCGCTATATTATTAATCATTTTAGGAAGTAAGCTTCCACTTGTTGCTAGCGAGTTGGTGTTTGCGATTGGGTATGACTCCATCTTATTTTGTTTCTCCTCCAAAGAAATGTATTCTTCTTGTAGCTCTCGCAACTCTGTCATGGTGATTGTATTTTTGATTCTGAAAATTTGTATGTACAACAGATTTGTTGCGAACATTGCATTAATGAAGGATAAAATTAGGTATCTTTCATCTACTCTTCCATCCATCTCGCTGCACATTGATTTCCACCTTATGGTTAAGTGTTTCAGACTCTCGCCAACTCTCTATTTTAACCCAAATACATCTTCAATACCTGGCCGCGATGAATTATTGCTAATATAAGCTCCTAGAAATGTAGCTTGCAAATGATCAAAAGAAGTTATGGTATTTTTTGGCAATCTCTCGAACCATTTTAGTGCCTCGCCAGTTAAGCTAGATGCAAAATATTTGCATAGTACAGAATCATGGTTCTCCCATTGTAGCATACATATAACATAAGCCTTGACATGTTGAACATCACAAGTAGTCCCATCAAAGATGCTGGTAAATTGCATTTTGGAGGTATTCCTCTTAATTGTACTTCTTGAGTAAATGGGGTTCTCGCAGCTTCTTCAATAGCTTCATCGAGCTTCCTTCTACATCCTTTTCTTCTATTGTTTATCATTCCTCGCATTTCTGCTAATTCTCTCAATATTTGCTCATTCTCAGTTGAGTTTTGCTCCATTGGCCTTTTTAATGCAGCTTCCCTTCTTCTGCGCTCTTGCCTTTCTTGTCTTGCGAGATTTTGTGTGTCTTCTTCTTCATTGTCATCTCCCGTCTTTCTCTGCGATTTTCTATTTCACCCTCCTCTTGAAATCGCAGTTGTCTATCTTATTCTCTGCGGATTTCTTCATTTCTCCTCATTTCTCTTCGATGTCTTTCTAATCTCCTTTGTATCCTATCATACTCCTCCTGAATATTATCATTGTAGCGATTTTGTGTACGTCTCCTTTCTCGATTTTCATGGTTATTTTTTCGTACTTCCTCTCGAAATTCTTGTTCTTCTACTTCTGCCCTTAATCTTTCTCTCTCGCAAGCCAGGCGTGCTTGTTCGGCGTAATGTCTCTCAATTTCTTCTTCAATTATTCTTTGATTCCTTTGATTCTCTCGCCCATGTAATATCCTCATACCTTCTTCTGGATTTTCTTCTTCATTTTGGTTGTTTCTTCCCTCTTGATTTCTATTGTTACGTCTATTATACAATGCTTCGCCATGCGGATTATAGCAATCTCCAATTATCTCTTCTTCTCTATGACGTTGTTCTCCATTTAAATTTTGCACTTCTTCTCGAATATTTTCTCTAACATTTATCATAGGGGAATTTTGCCTTGCTTCTTCTCTGAATGATCTTGAATTTGATCTAACAGTACTTCTTGATCTCCTTCTTTGTAACCTCAAATTCTCCATTCTTAGCTCATGATTTTGTCTTGTTAAGTTCGCACGCTCTTCTGCCTCTAATCTTCTTTCTTCCTGTATTATTTGTCTCAAATAATCTACTATTTCATTTTCACGTCCTTCATGAATTAATCCTCCAAACTATTTCTTGATTTCTTTCTCCTTCTTCTTCATTTCTTAATTGTCGGTCTTCTGCTTATTCTATCGAATCCGACCTCCAAGTAAGCACACTCACTCTATCATAATCCATATTCCTATCTTGTGTTTGTGCTTATTGATTCGGATGTTGAATTGAACTTTCTGCTTCATTTCTTATTTTATTTCTTCTTGATCTTATCCTTAAAGATTCTTCTAATTCACTTGTTCCCTCACCTGCAAGTCTTTTACTTCTCCTCACAGTTGTCGGTGGTTCTGATGTATTTCTTCTTCTTCTAGCCATTTCTTCAACTCTAAAAATTTCTTCAAATTTTCAAGTTGTAATTAGAGATTTCTTAGCTTGATTTTCCCTGTTTCTAGGCGCCAAAATGTAGTTGCAGGATTTCCCACACTACATCCTTGTTAAGATTTAGTTATAATCAACTCGAATTTGAAGATGAAAAACGACACTTTATTATTTTGATTTCAGAAATGTTTACAGAAATAAAAGAATTCAAGATTACAACTATTCTCTTCAAGTTTCTCTCTCCTCAAGACTTTCTTAACTCTCAAAAATACATCATCATCTTCTGGACATATTGGACATGTATTTATAAGGTAGTTACATAGTGGATGACAGCTAATTTTCCTATTATTTCGGGTTGATTATGCGATTGTACCGTGATAGTTACGATGTTAAATCTCGCAAGTTTTGTAACCATCGCAGAATAAACATGCTTTCCTCAAGTTTTCTTCATTCGTCAATTATTATGTCGCTCTTTTGAAGGCTTTTGTGACACTCGCAAAGTGTAGTTGATGATCTTGCGGTGATTCCCGCTGGGAAGCGTTGTTAATCTCGCAGAGAAGTATTGTAGCAATATTCTGGTCCTACAAATGGCATGTGAGGAATGCCTTGGTCACGGGTTGCACTTGGAGTGCAAGCGGAAATGCCAAAGTGCTAGGGGAGCGTGTGGCATGTGCGGAATGCCCTGGTCGCGGGTTGCACTTAGAGTGCAAGCGGCAATGCCAAACCTGCTAGGGGAGCGTGTGGCATGTGCCAATGGCACGCACGACCACTTGGGCTTAGGTTGCACGGTTTGCAAGCCTAGGGCGCAGGCGCTACTTTTGCATGTAATAAATGTCATAGCGGCTTGGAAAGTGGCTAGCAGTGCATGTTGGCATGTGCCAATGGCACGCACGGCCATATTGGCCTAGGTTGCACGGTTTGCAATCCTAGGGCGCGGGCGCTACTTTGGCATGTGCCAATGGCATAACGGCTTGGAAAGTGGCTAGCGGTGCGTGTTGGCATGTGCCAATGGCACGCAAGGCCATATTAGCCTAGGTTGCACGGTTTGAAATCCTAGGGCGCGGGCGCTACTTTGGCATGTGCCAATGTTATAGCGGCTTGGTAAGAAAAGTAGCTAGCATAGCTAGGGCTAAGGCAGAGTGCGTTTGGCATGGCGCGGCTAGCTCGGGCTAGGTGTGGCTGGCATTATTTGACATTGGCACGGAGGTTCGGATAACATGGTTGGCATGCTTTGGCGCGTTTGGTGTGACTAACATGATTTGTCGTTGGCACGAAGGTGCGGCTAGCATGGTTGGCATGCTTTGGCGTGTTTGTGTGGCTGGCATGAGTTTCTGTTGGCACGGGGGTGCGGCTAGCATGGTTTGCATGCTTTGGCGCGGTTGGTGTGACTATCATAGATAGGGCCAAGGCAGAGTGTGTTTGGCATGGCGCGACTAACTTGGGCTAGGTGTGTCTGGAATGATTTTCCATTGGCACGGAGGTGCGGCTAGCATGGTTGGTATGCTTTGGCGCATTTGGTGTAACTAGCATAGCTAGGGCCAAGGCAGAGTGCGTTTGGCATGGCGCGGCTAGCTCGGGCTAGGTGTGGCTGGCATGATTTTCCATTGGCACGGAGGGAAATTAGGGTTTTGCTCATTGTAACCCTAATTTTAAAAAATACCCCCCATTAATTACCGACTATATGCATTAATTGTTTTAATAAATGTGTCACCGGTGACATTAGGTTATTCGGGGTTTTACGATTTTACGCTTTGTCTAAAAACCACCATCAACATTAAGTCCCCTGCTTAGCTCGTAACAGGAGCTTTGTTACGAGGTAAGCATAAGATGGTGACAAACTATCAGCAGTAAATCGTAAAGAGAGTTGAGGAGGCTTGTCTGAGCTTTTTATAGATAGGATTTTGAATCCTTGCCTCTGGCAGTTTTGTACAAATCATGAGGCTGGCACGATTGGGAAGTCAGAATCATTGAGAGACAGGAACCTGAGCGGCATTAAGAAGTTGATGCGAGTTGGGAAACTGAGCGTGCTAGCTGGTAGGATCTCTTGGCGCGACTTGGGCGGTCATTTGGAAGTTGGCGCAATTGGTGGGACCGGAGCAATTGGGAGACTGGGAAGCTGGGCGCGAGCTTGGTGGGACCGGTGCAAACAAGGAGGGAGTAGCAAAGTTTCCTTATTTTTCCTTTATTCACACGCGGCTTCAATCAGGGCATTATCTATGCTAAAAATCTAGAAGCGTTATGTCTCTCATTGTTTCCTTTCCTTTTTAAGGATCCGTATTCATACCCAGCGCAATTGTACCGTCTACCTTGTTTGAGAAAAGGTTCTTCTTGTTGAGTTTCTCTCTTTGTCATGCCGCACAGAGACGAATCATCCTTTAACCGTCCAGATTCTCCAGGTGAAGGCGCGAGGTCTGACTCTTGCAAAAGCATCCCGACTAAGGTTGTTTGGGATAAAAAGATCATACCTATGTGTTTTCTTCTTCTTCTTCTTCTCCTCCTTTCATGTTATCCTCTTTTATATGTGTATAGATAGGATGGAACTTGATCATTTTCTCTATTTTTTTCAGTGTATGATGGGATCCTCCAGGGATGATCACGCCCTTAACTCTTCGGAGAAGGACTTCCGAATTGGCGGAGATCGATCTTCTTCTCTTGAGGAGGCATTGGCTGGGATTGGATCTCTATTCCATGAAGCTAGCAAAATCATTAAGGACCTCCCTTCTATCTATCCCCATGAAGTACATGCGCGTGCTCGGACTTTCTCGGGTTAAGGGAGTATGGAGGATGGGCGAGAAAACGGGGAAGAACCTTGGCATATTGAGAAGTTCCAGTGCGGTAAAGTTTTTCCTCGGCCCATGTATGGGGCGGATCGAACTGTTTCTAGGTTGAAGCGACGGAAAAACGAACGTGTGAAGCTCTTGGAGGAGAGCACCATGGTTCTTGATTTTGATGCGGATGAATCAAAAGATTTTCTCCGAAGTGTCAACGAGAAAACCTTCAAATGAGCATATGACAGAATTGAACACTGCTGGACCGGTTGTTGGGGCGAACACTGTTGCTGCTGTGGTTGCTTCGGGATGGGATGTTGAGGTTGTTTCTGCTAACACCGTTGAATTGAACCTTTGTTGTCCGAGAGATTGCTGGGGGAAGTGCTTGAAGATATCCTTGACCGAGGGGACTTGTGCTCCATCCTTCGAGGGCTAGTTCCTCCTTTTTGTTGTTTCTGTTAGCTGCTTAGTTCACATGATGTCTTTTTTTTTTCTTTCGTAAACTCATCTTTACCTTCTTCTTCATCAGTCAACATTTTGCTTTATATATATATATATATATATATATATATTGAAAGAGGTTGTGGTATGATGGCTCTGTAATGGTTTTTTTGGGTTAATCTGATGCATTTCTCTGATATCTGGAGAACTTATTTGGAAAGAGATGTATTAATGATCTTCTTTTTTTTTATGGGAAAAGGAATCCCCAAGGAAAAATACAAACAGTGTATTCATCTTTGGGGGAATATAACTACTAAGAGGAATTGTAAAAGGAAATACTAAAAGGGGGAGTGACTAGAAATACTGCATTTTAGGGATTGGAGGCCTTGAGCCATCGCGAGTGAATTATCACGCCTTCAGGTGTGTCTGCGTTGATGATCTTACAATATCCTCCCAAAAGGGTGTCTACCACAAGATACAACTCGTCTTCCCTTCCATTGGGCGAATCTGTCTGAATAACCATTTTTATTGTCATCCTCCCAACTTGAAACGAGCTTTCCTTAACCACTACATCTCTGATTGAAAACGGGTTCAGACATCGTGCCAACGTTTGAGTCTTAGCTTCGTTGGCTTCAATTGAGGTTTCCAAGCTTTTTCCAAAGTTCTCAAATGGTCTGGCGCCCCATTCACATTTCTTGACAGCGTCCGTGCCAATAATTGCGATGAGTCCCCAAGATGGAATGGGGGGGAGGAATGACTGGTTGCATAAAAGGTTGCTCGATCAGACTTACTTGCATTTGAAAACCATGAGCTAGCGCCCGCGGGTCCTCTCCGGATGTCTGGGCTCCTTTGATAGTTCGTCGATGCGATAACCAGCGAGATGATTTGTTGGAAGTTCCTTCGTGCGTGGGCATCGGCAGAGGGTGCACATCTAATTTCGCTTTGTTGTCGAGCACCCATAAGTGTCCCAATATCATGTCATGACCCAATTCTTTGACAATGTGGAATTTGCTATATGTTATAGCATCTCTCACCCTAACCTCTAGGTTGATGTAGCCATGCGCGTTCAGAGCTTCTCCTCTCGAGTTCTTAATCACGGACGGGGAATATGTAGCGTCTTGCTTTGTAAATCCTGCTGCCTTTAGTGTCTTGAAAGTAATGATGTTGAGGTCAGAGGCCGCGTCGATGAGTGTGTTGTCAAATTCGTTACCTCTTAAACGGGACGTGGTCAGTAGTCCCCAGTTCTCCCTTTTGGTTCCGCCTATTTGGAAAGATTGGGCCCATGGCGTGGTTTCCGAGGAGGGAAAAGTCGCTTGCCGGATACAACGCGATTGAGAGATGCGAAAATATCTTGGCGCTGCACCTTGGAAATATAGAGAATTTCGCATATATGATGCATCATGGATCGTACAATCTCGTGCACGGAGTCCCAGAGGACCCGCAGTTTCTTATTGGGATTGGGTCTCGATGCACTCTCTCGTCTCCTAGTTGGAGTTCTCCCGCTTCTATCCTTTCTCTAAAAATATTCTTTAGTCTATTGCAATCGCTGGTTGGGTGGTGAACGAACCTGTGGTAATGGTAGTACTTGGGGTTCGCCATCTCAGCCTCAGTTGGTGGACGTCTGGGAGGTGGCAATCTGATAACATCATCTTGAACCCAGGCTTCTAGGAGGTCAATCACCTCATCGATGGGAAATGGGAAATCAAGTGTATTTCCTTCGGTCTCATGATGTTGCATGGGAGTTTTAATGACGGTTTTCCGTGGCGTGGGTTCCCGTTGCGCCGGCGCTTCACGTTTTCGTTGGTGGCCCATAGTTGGGGCCTTCCTTTTTCCCCTTTCGTTTATTATGTTCACGTAGGATGAGCCAACATTAAATTTATTGCTGATGAGGCGTCTATTCCCGCGAGTTTCATGCGTGTCTTCGGTTAGAGTTGGCCTGATTTTTTCCAGTAATGCCGGTGTTGTCGTTGTGGATCGTCTGGCGTCTTCATGGAGTTCGGAGAAAGTTTGGAAGCGTAAGTTCTCTAGCAAGGCGCGATAAATAGGAACCATACCATTGATGCATGCGTTCACCAGCTGTTGCTCGGTCATGTTTGGGTCATGACAGTCGAGTGCTTGAACCCTTAACCTTTTGACGAAATCATTTGGATGTTCGTTATCCCACTGGTACATTCTTCCGAGGTCCAAGAAAGTAACTTGTTCAGACATGAAGAAGTATTTCTTGTAAAACGCAGTGACCATGCTACTCCAGTTGGGAATGCTGTTTGGCGGGATGCTGTTGTACCATGTATACGCCCTTCCGGTAAGTGAAATTGAGAATTCCCTTAAATGAAGAACGTGATTATATTCATGTTCACCTAGGGATTCCAGGAAACGAGAGACATGCTCATGTGCATTCCCGGTACCATCGTACAGGGTAAATTGAGGAGAGGAGTACCCCCTTGGAAGAGGGATTTTTTGCATTTCGGATGGGTAAGGAGGTTAGTGATAATGTATGTCCAATTCATCATTCTTGATTCGGTTACGGAGAAGTTGTTCCAGATCTTCTCGTGTGACGAAATTAGACGACTGATTTCTTTCCAACGAGATTCTAGCGCGAGTTTCCTCATTCGCGGAGGCATGCTCCACCGAGGTGCTGGTGTTGGGGTTGTTGGAGATGTTCCTAAGCGTCTCTAGAGGACGCGACTCACGTGGTAGTCGTTCTGTCAGGGTCTTGAGAAAAACAAGTACCTCTTTCTATGTTGAAACCATATCTGTCTGGGCTCTAGCGAGCATCTTCTGTCGTTCCATCAAATCAGCGATGGTGACATAAGGACGGTTTCCTCTGGTCCCTCCGGTCTCTCATCCCATCGGTGGGGTAGTTGGAACCTTAGTTGTGGTCGGAGGTTCCATGCTATATGAAGCATTAGGGGCCATAGTTGCGGATATGGCCCTGGTGACCGGTGGCGTAACACCCCAAGAGGTATTTCCGTTGCCGTGATTAGAGGGTTGTGCAGAGACACTAGAGGAGGTAGCGGCTCTGGCCCTGGTGATTGGCGGTGTTGCGCTGGAGGGAGTTTATTCAGAGTTACTGTAGTCAGTAGGTGATGCCATAACGTCATTGGGAGAGACGTTAACATCAGGGACATGCTTTGTACTGGTATTCTCGGCATCCGCTCCAGACCTGAGTTCCACCATGTTGGGATTGGCGTTCGGGAAACGAAATCAGGAGTCGGAGTTGGTATTGTAACCGATAGATCAATCCTCCTGCTGTGGTCTCCAATTGTGTATGGGTAAAAATCGTTTCTGACGATTTTGGTAAATTCGGTAAGTGAGTGAGAAACTGGTTTAAACCCTAAACAAATATGCTGCACGTGAGCACTTTCTAGATTCGAGAGATCAATCTGTACAAGTCTGGCCTAAACCAAGAAATGGACGTTTCAGACTTGCTTCGGTCACAAAGTGGAGGAGAAGGGTTGATTTTGGGAGGATGGCGAAGAAAGGTGATGAGACTAGAGAATTCTGGTTGGGTAGTGTCTCAACTTGTATCAGAAAAAGTAGAAGCTTAGGAAGCTTTCAAGAGATGGAATACTTTTGGGTGAGCTTGCAAAAGTTGCTTTCTAATAGTGTTGTATTTTTCCCCTGACCAAGACTTGTTGTCTGGTACGAAATAGGTGAGACCTATTTATACAAGTTGAGATTGAAACGTACCCTGGCCTCATTACGGAAGGAAATAAAAGGTAGTTAAATGGGAGGAGGTGGTAACCGGCGTGTTTAAGAGTGAAAACGTTTTTCACTTTTATTTCCCCATTTAATTGACCGCTTTTATTACTTTTCACGCCTTCTTAAAATGAGCGTAGTGTACGCTGCATGCTGTGACCGCCAAACCAAAACCCTGAGAAAGCATCCCCCAGTTTTGTGTTGATGTCTCGAGAGTTGGTTGCACTTTGGGTTCAAGTGGAAATGCCAAGCTGCTAGGGGAGCGTGTGGCATGTGCCAATGGCATGTGTGGAATTCCTTGACCACAAGTTACACCTTGGATGTAAGTGGCAATGCCAAAGCTGCTAGGGGAGCGTGTGGCATGTGCCAATTGAACACGTGGAATGCCTTGGTGGTAGGTTGCATGTTGAGTGCAAGTATCATGCCAAAGCTGTTAGTGGCGCGTGTGGCATATAACAATGGCATGTGCGGAATTCCTTGGTGGTAGGTTGCACATTGAGTGCAAGTGGCCATGCCAAAGCTAATAGTGGCGCGTGTGGCATGTGCTGAATTCCTTGGTCGCGGGTTGCACTTGGAGTGCAAGCGGCAATGCCAAAGATGCTAGGGGAGCGTGTGGCATGTGCCAATGGCATGTGCGGAATGCCTTGGTCGCGGGTTGCACTTGGAGTGCAAGCGGCAATGCCAAAGCTGTTAGGGGAGCGTGTGGCATGTACGAAAATCCCTGGTCGCGGGTTGCACTTGGAGTGCAAGCGGCAATGCCAAAGATGCTAGAGGAGCGTGTGGCATGTGCGGAATGCCATGGTCGCGGGTTGCACTTGGAGTGCAAGCGGCAATGCCAAAGCTGCTAGGGGAGCGTGTGTCATGTGTGACTTGGTAAGGAAAGATGCTAGTGGTGCGTGTTGGCATGTGCCAATGGCACGCACGGCCACTTGAGCCTAGGTTGCACGGTTTGTAATCCTAGGGCGCCAACGTTACTTTGGCATGTACTAAATGGCATAGCAGCTTGGAAAGTGGCTAGCTGTGCATGTTGGCATGTGTCAATGGCACACACGGCCATATTGGCCTAGGTTGCACGGTTTGCAAGCCTAGGGCGCGGGCGCCACTTTAGCATAGCGGCTTGGAAAGTGGCTAGCGGTGCGTGTTGGCATGTGCCAATGGCATGCACGACCATATTAGCCTAGGTTGCACGGTTTCCAAGCCTAGGGCGCGGGTGCTACTTTGGCATGTGTCAATGTCATAGCGGATTGGTAAGGAAAGTGGCTAGCATAGCTAGGGCCAAGGCAGAGTACGTTTTGCATGGCGCAGCTAGCTCGGGCTAGGTGTGGCTGGCATGATTTGCCATTGGCACGGAGGTGAAGCTAGCATGGTTGGCGTGCTTTGGCGCGTTTGGTGTGGCTGGCATGATTTGTCGTTGGCACGGAGGTGCGGCTAGCATGGTTGGCATGTTTTGGAACATTTGTGTGGCTGACATGAGTTTCCATTGGCACAGGGGTGAGGCTAGCATGGTTGGCATACTTTGGCACGGTTGGTGTGACTAGCATAGCTAGGGCCAAGGCAGAGTGTGTTTGGCATGGCGCGGCTAACTTGGGATAGGTGTGGCTGGCATGATTTGCCATTGGCACGGAGGTGCGGCTAGCATGGTTGGCATGCTTTGGCGCGTTTGGTGTAACTAGCATAGCTAGGGCCAAGGCAGAGTGTGTTTGGCATGGCTAGCTCGGGCTAGGTGTGGCTGGCATGATTTTCCATTGGCACGGAGGGGAATTAAGGTTTCGATCGTTGTAACCCTAATTTGAAAAAATACCCGCCATTAATTACTGACTATATGCATTAAGTGTTTTAATAAATGTGTCACCGGTGACATTAGGTTATTCGGGGTTTTACGATTTTACCTTTTGTATATAAACCACCATCAACAACAAGTATTGATTAAAATAGAATGAGTCTTTGTATATTCCGCAGTATTGATCTTTTCCTGATCCACTTCTATGTGAAAGGACTGTAAGGCTCCATAAGTTTTCTTATGTTGAGCATTTCCGATTAAATTAATCATGGGTTTTCTTGTGGTTAATTTTATTGAGTTTCCTGGATACAAATTCATGTTTTATGTAATTTGTTAATGTCCAAATAAATCCTTATTTTCTTGCAAAAGTAAGGTCGCTCTTGTTGTTCTTTATTCAGGAATGACATTTAATGGGCGAGAGTTCTTATTTTAACTTGTGCTTAATTGCCAAATCTTTGTGGGGAGTGCGGCTGTGGAATATTGTAGGAGTTTTCTTGTATCTTTATAAACTCCTACAATAAAGATATGTTCTCTTTTAGTCATGCAGTATCTCTATGATAATTTCATTATGATCCCGCTAATTTTCGTACCTTTAACAATTTATATTGACAAAAAGGGGGGAGAACTATTGTGTAGTTCACACTACAAATACATATAGTTTACGGATCATTATGTAAGGGGGAATGGTTTTCATTGTGAGATGAAGTATTGACTAGGGGGGGTGATACATATCACCAAAGTATTGTTGTCAAAGTTGTGATGCAATTGGACTTTGATGCCATTAAAAGAGCTTATTTGGAAATTTTTAAATATTATGTTATGCAATTTAGGTTAATTTTTAATGAAATATCTTGGTGCGTTCGGATTCTATTAGTGTGTTAACTTCCTTGAATCCTTGGATTGTTAAGCATCGTTGGCTCCAGGTGAAGACAATTATGATTCAATTAATTTTGAACATACTTATAGAGAGACAAATTTTGCAATGGACGTCATGGCATAAAGAGGTTATTTGCTCGGCAATGGTGAAGGTATAAATTATGATGAGAGACCAATTTTTTTGACTGCTATTGAATTTCCTAACGTCTCATATTTAAGATTTAAATAGTTTGTAAGTTTTTGGGGTCTTCTGACCTCTTTTTTTGTAAGCTATTTATAAATATTGTTATTTATTAATACAATTTTGGACTTACCAAAAAAAGTAAAACTAGTTTGTATTTGAATATATCTTAAGATACAAAAAAAAGCTTGGCTAAGTTTGCCTATGTAAGTGGTGGTCAGGATTTGTCTAGAAAGAAGATAAATCAAGGGATGTGGTTCTCCTGACCACCCCTACAACTCGCACGCGTGGTATTAATTCCAATATTGTGAATGAAAAATGAATACTCAAGTCAAGATATGGAATTTCAAAAATTATAACGGGGAGGTTCGAACTCATGACCTATTATGTCATAAGAGTGGCCTCTAACCAGTGTTCCACCTTGGTTGGAACAGATAGAAAAGATAAATCAACAGTGGTGGTTTGTTTAACTTAAATACCATAATTGCTTTATTAATTAGTGTTTCACTAATTGCACATAATAAATAATCTATTCATTATAAAGTGTTTTATTAATTAGTGTTTCACTAATTGCTCATAATAAATGACTAATCATTTTTTAATTATAAACGTTTTCTTAATTAATTATAATATTTATTTCTATTAATAAGTAATTTTGATAAATAATATCAATAAACATTTTCTGCGACAATGAGTAGTAGAAAAGGTGGAGGCCGAAAAATTAGTGGTGGTTAAGGGCAGAGCCAAGCACAATTATATTTATTTTTGTTCTTTTATCGTAAAATGGGATACAAAGTTCATTTTTCACATGTATCCAACTTTCCAAGAATTTTTTTTCTCCCTCTCTCCTCAAAATCCTGGCTCTGCCCCTGGTTTGTGGTGGAAGAAATAGTGACGGTGAATGCTGGTGAGTAGTGATGGACAATATTAATTTTATGTTGTCGTTGCAACATCGATAACATCGTAGTGTGGAAGATGTGGTTTGTTGTTTTTAACACTTTTGATAAAGGAAGGTACCATATATATCAGGGATAATATCATACAAGACAATATTTTCATGATCGTAGTTGGATCACCCCAAATGGTACCCCTGTTATCTTTGGTACTATATCGTATTAATCATGATTTTTTAATGATAAAATAAAATTGATTGCAATACAAAAAAAAATATATATACGGAAAAAAAAATGAAACTAATCAATTGACGAAATTTTGTTCAATCTAAACCTCATACATGGCATTTGTGATTGAAAAATAGAATTGCATCCAACAACCTACATGGGATGGGCGGCAGTGATGGTGGCAGTGGTGGAGTCAAAAATTGACATTGAGGAGGCCTTTTTTTTTTTTAAAGAAACATGTAAACTTTGGTGGACTAAACCATAAATATATATGGACAAAGTACTATTTATAAAATAAACTACAAAAATTATGTAGTTATTAAAAATTTAAGGGGTTAGAGCCAAGTTAGTCAACCCTTGGCTCCGCCACTAGGTGATGGTGGATAAAAAAAGTGGATTCATATGGTTTTATGATGGTGGCGGGTATTGGTGAACAAAAACATATTATGCTAATTTCGTAATGCCACAAAATATGTAATGTTATATTATAAAGTATAAAACATGGTTGATCATTCTAATGTTAAAATAAACTTGATAAAACACATGTCCATTTTAAAAAATTGGTGCAATTAATTGCCATGTTATGTAATAACTAAACGAACAACACAAATCAAGATCAGAACATATGAAATTATTTATTATCGATTTGTTTATGTAAGGAGTGGTCAAGATTTGTCCTTGGAAAAGATAAATTTACCGCTGGGGTTTGTTCAACTTAACCATTTTTATATGTTTTATTCATTAGTGTCTCATTGATTGTTCATAATGATTAATTAAATTTCTATTATAAATGTCCCTTTAATAATCTAACATAAATACATAATTTTATTAATAAATAATTTTACTAAAAACTAAATTAATTCTAATGGTGGTAGTGGAAGTAGGGTTAGTATAAGCGGTGGCGAGTGTTTGTGAATGATGGAGGAGGTAACATTACTATTGGTGGAAGAAATAGTGGCGGTGGATGGTTTTTATGGTGGTGGGTGTTGGTAATAGTAGTGTATAATAATAGTTTTTGCTTTTAGTGAGTTTAATTGACCAAGTAAAAAAATAATATACACAAAACATGCGACATTGTATTGTGAAAGATGTAATTGGTTGTTTTTAGCACGATTGATAAGGACAAAAACCAAATATTTCGAGGATGATACCGGAATGTATAAGACAATATGATCATTGATTGTTCGATCACCCGTATTATATAAAGGCAATTGGTGTACCGCGTAAGAGAACATTATCGCTCTCTCAAGTACTATTACATTCTTTTCCCTGAAAGACCATCAATGTCGAGTTGTTTCGCGACAAGTACCTACAAAGACAACAACTTTCACTCAATTCCCGATATAAAACATTATTGACCGGGAAAATGTATTTGCATTCTAAAATATTTGTTTGAAAATTATGTTTGTTCATCAAAATCATCATAAAATACTCTAAATCATAAATCTAAATCTCTCCTCCGATGTTTATAGAATATTTTTTATATTTTACATTCTCAAATCATGCGACCTCTTGAAGACAAATCAACAATATCAAATTACGGATCAATATGTATAGGTTTCATTCACTGGGTTAGAAGGTAGAGTAGACACAAATGGGTAGATCACATAAAGCAAAACATGACTGAGAATACTTCAATAATTTGGTCAAGAGATAAGTTCAAAAATTTAATATTAACTTTCATAGGACTAATTAGATCGACTTCAATAGGAGCTGACTAAAATATGGATTAATAATAATTTTCACGTAAGATAATTTCAAAACGTAGTTTGGCTAACTCTGCCTTTGTAAAGAGTGGTCAAGATTTGTCCTTCCTCAATTGCTATGTTATGTGAGAATAATGTGATATCTAAGATTAAGGTATAATTCAAATCTATTAGATTCATACCATTTACAACTGGATGCCTTGAAAAATATTGACGTGTTGTTATTATTATTACAGGAAATGGATACCTTGACCACACTTGCGCAAATGATTGGTGTTGCATGTATTGTCTATAATGCAACGAGGAATTTGAGGAAACAAGGCACCAGAAGCAGTGTCCGGTGTATTTTGGATATAGTAACTTAGACCCGGTGTAATACTTAAGTTCTTTTTTTTTTTTATCCACAATCTATTTATTTAAGAAAAATGAACATTGCAAATACATAACATCAACAAAAATTAGACAGACTGCGTTTAACAATAATGGCTACTGATGGTCCGGAAACGGAAAAAGAAAGGAATTGTTGTAGAAGAATTGTTGGGATATACAACGGATTACTTTATACGAATGAAAGAGGTGTAACTATTTCGATTCTGAAATCACATAAAGTTCACAATAGAAGATGACACAACATAATATGGCTGACTAAAATGTTAAAAACAAACAAGATATATAAACTTAGAAAGTCGTGGGACTTGAAGAGGCCAATTTTGAAAACTATAATCTTAGAAAGCAACGATCTACAACACCATAAATTTTTTTTATAAATATTCAACGTAGAATATGTCAACTTTTGGTAAAGGATCTATTGACAGCCTATTAATTTGAAATAGGATCAGGGAGTACAATATGTGTTCAAGGTTCTTTATGAGGTAATGTGTCGCCAGATTGTATTCCAAGTGAAGGTGACAAAATGTCCAAGACTTTTGAAGTTACCAAAGATTTCGTTAAGACAAATTTTTGGGCACAATACTTTGTTGAAGATTTAATGGAAGAGGTTCGCATATATACAATCCCTTCGAAAATGTAATGGGTACACATTTTAAACATTGTCATCTAATGGGTGTTGAAAAATTACAGGAAAATCATGTCACATTGGATAGTTTGTATCAATTGTTCGATGCAAAAAAATACTATTCTCTGCCTATTTGGAGGATCGAGAACATGACCATGATAGATGAGTCAGCTGGAACCAAATAGGAGCATGTGGGAAACTTTTATGGACGATATTGATTAGTTGATTTCACTAAGATGAGCGCTGCTGACGACATATTTCCAAAAAATATTTAAACTTCCATGTTTATGTAGAGCATTATCTCATTATAAGCAATGAACATAAATAAAAAAGTGTCTGGAAGTTAAGATTATATTTCTTTCGTCTGAGCAAATCTTCGGCGGTAAAATATTAAAGGAAAAACAAAGAAAAAAAGAGAGGAAAATCCCAACTATTTTTATGACAAACACATATTAAATCATAAGGAGTTGATAAGTATTCGGGACACAAATTATACGATATATTAAAAATGAACCAACATAATGGCCCGTGCCGTTACGGCAGGGGTTAAGGGCTAGTAATAATATAAAAAATAGTTTCCATTAATTAAAATAAAAAGATTACATTTGAAATATTAAAATTAAATTATGTCCATAAACTACTCATTTCCTTCCTGACCAAAGACCTAATTGCTCGCATTTTCTGGATCAAAAGTGTTGTTCAACATATCAATTAGCGAGCCGGTTTGAGACTCACTTGGTGGTTTAGTCTCATCAGAATCACCATAACCTTGATGATTCACGGGTCCAGGGCGCAGGGGGAACATGATACAAATATTTAAATGTAGGGGTTAAGCAATTGGGGTATACATAGTCAATTTCCTAATTGCTTCCATGTTCACACCATCATCAGGAGTTATTATGTCAGTTGGCATCTGTCTAAACAGACGTGCAGAAGTTATATCCATGCCAACGTTTTTATCACCTTCGTGTAATACTTGAGTATCTAGCACTTGGTTTGGAGTAGAACTTTCTGGTACCTCCTACATAGAACGGCGTCTCAAACTTCTTTCGCTTCCGTGACTTCACTGACTTGATCGACTGGGACTCATGCTTTTACCACTGGGACTCAAATGAGTCATTCCTCTACCACTGGGACTCATTCCTCTAACACTGAGACTCATTCCTCTATTACTACCTTAACCATCATTACCGGAAAATCCTAAACTCATGTCAAACATCATGCTTTCTCTCAGTTTTTTCAACTCATCCAAGTGGAATCTATGAAATCCATGTAATAGAGCATGATAATCGTTCAACTGGGTCTAATATTGCTTCAGCATAGCATTGACCCCCTAGTATGCATAAGTCTGATCAAGTGCCTTAGAAGAAATTGGATAAGTAACAATCTCTCCAGATATGGTGGATATAGTCTGTACATCCCAAAAAAATGGTGGCATAGTTGAAGATGAACCCGCTTGAAAAGGATATGCAAATGTGTCACCTATCTCTAATGGAGGTTGGGAACAAGTGGCATCCTCACTAAAGCTGGGAAATCCATCCGACCCAAACTTTGTCGTTGCATAACAATATTGTGCTTAAAAATAGTGTTAAAGCAAAATAGGTAATCATTTATGTCCATTGGCTCCTGGATCAATTCATCAGATTCTTGCCAATGATGACCTTCTCTTTTCAGTTTCAAGTAGTCTTCTTCAGAAACCTATGAACTTGGGTAGGAGTTGACGGCTATCACTGGTCTTTTCTGCAATTGAATAAGTTTTCTTTTACCATAATACCAAACGCCCTCTTCATAAATAGGGTTGTATAACACGATACTTTTAAGGCTTAGATGTACCATTATTTGAGCTTGTTCTTCTTCGAACTCAGGGATTTCTTAATACGTCTGGGTGACAAGGTTAAGGATTGTTCTACATAACTGTTAAATCTTATGAAAATAATAGTATTGACCATCTTTAGTCTGTTCTGCTTACCAATTCTCAGAATCATACTTCAGTATGTCCGGAAAAACATTGGTGTGATTATTAAGAGAAGGTTCTGAAACACGAAAATATGTATACCAACAATAATGAAAATAATAACATTATTGGTAAGTAAAATTTTCATGTGAAAATAACAAACAAATAGTGTGAAAAATATTGGTTCTTACCCACAACACTCCCCCCAAAATATTAAAACTATATTTGACACATGTCGAGCAATTACCGAAGGATATGTAAATCCCTGATAAAATTGGAGACCCCCAATCATATGTTGGTGCTTGCTCTAACTCTTCTAATGCTTCGAGAACACTAATTAATACCACTGAGCTAGCATTTGGAAATAGACATTGGCCTAGTGTCCACAACACAAACAGACGTTCGAGCTCATCATAATGGTCGAGGAATAAATATTCAGTATTTCCTAACATGTTCTCATTATTTTAACATCGGGTACAAAAAAATGAAAGCTATAAAGGCACAGGATATAGCTGATATCCCAGTTAAGGATCCCGGATCTAATGTTCAGCGAAGATTAGATAGAAGCGTAGGAAGAACCTGAGAATTTACCAGATTCTGAAGATTCATCACTTGACATACCTGGAGTGTGGAAATTTTTTGTTGATGGCGCATCAAACAGAAAGGGAGGTGGAGAAGGAGTTTTCATAGTGACACCAGAAAACAACTTCATCGAATTCTCATATATGTTGGATTTTAGTCCAACAAATAATCAGCCGGAATATGAAGCACTACTCCAGGGACTACTAGATGCAAAAAGTTTATAGCTAAAAGAGTTTATACTTTCCAGTGACTCTTAGCTGACAACAAAGTAGGTAGAAGGTCAATTTGAAAAAAGAATTATTTCGATGGAGAAATACATGAAGAAAGTTAACACTCTATATCCAGCTTTGAAAAAGTGAATACCAAAAATATACTGTAAGAAACAAGATATGACATATGGATGCTTTGGATTTCCTAGGTTCAGTCATGCCTAGAGCTTTTCAAAGGACAATCAAGATCGGAATCCTTGAAAGGTAAGCTATTAATGAGCCAGACACAAACGGTGCAATAACTCGGAGCTCAAGCGTGACCTTAGCTGAAGTAGAATGGACTTGGATAAAGGGGATTTTCAGCTACCTTGAGTCCAAACAATTACCAGATGACCCGCAAGAGGAAAGAAAGTTTAAAACCAAATCAACCAAATACAATCTCATAGATGGTGACATGTACAAAAAAACCTACTTGGGACCACTACTTAAATGTGTAACAAAAAAATAGGGAACAAAAATCTTAGCTGAAATACACTCAGAAGAATGTGGTGACCACGCTGGAAAAAAAGTCTCTAGTTGAAAAGGAAACATCTCAAGGTTATTTATGGACACACATGAAAGAGAATGCCGAGGAGATAAATAATAAATGCGATAAATGCCAAAGTTAAGACTAATCGTTACCGAAGTCAAAGTTTTCAAATTTCACTCCTTTAAGCATTAAAAGGTAAAAAAATAATCCTGCAAGCATTAAAATGTAAAAACCAAGTGCAAAAAATGCAAGTACCACAATATGACCATGCATGTCATAAATCCTATAGAAAAATGGCCCTTCAGTGCCAGAAGGAATGAATGTCCTAAAAGTGACATGAATATTATGCAGTGATAATTAACACTGTGAGAATCTGAAATATACATATACAAAAATAAGATACACACACCAGCAGAAACCATGTACATCGTCTTGACTCCTTGGACATTCATGAAGTGGGTATTGGACATTATGGGTCCATTTACTACGACAACAGTTTCAAACTCACAGCTAACTTTAAAAGAAGATGATAAAACATCATGAAGTAAAAGTTCAAGCTTTAAAGATGAAATTGAACTTACAGATCTGTTGAAATAATGCACCTGGAGGAAGAAAATACCTACTAGTTGGCACATATTAATTTTCAAAATGGGTTGAGGAAAAAACACTGGTAACAATCACATAAAGTGATGTCATCAAATTCCTATGGGAACACATCATCCATAGATTTGGATTACCCATGACGCTAGTAGCTGACAACGGAACACAATTGTAATCTGAAAGGCTAACAAAAATATGTTTCTTAAACTATACAAAGATTAAAATTATGATATCTCATGAATACAAGAAAATCCTAAAGATAGCATGGTAAAAAGGATGGACAATAGATAATCACTAAACAAAATAGGTTTAGCATGGTAAAAGGGAAACGGTCATGCAAAAATTTCAAACATGACTTTACTATCAAATATAAAGAAAAAGCTTGATGCTGCTAAAGAAGGTGAGCATACATACTACATGAAGTTCCATGTGCATATATATTAATAAGAGATCTTCAACGCAGGAATCCCCATTCTCTTTAACATTTGATATAGAAGTTTTCTTACCCACAAAGCTGAAATTCCTGACCACCAGAACACTGTCAGCCAACTCATGCAGAAATGACGAAGTTATCCTAAAAGTGACCGAAGAAGTCGATTTGAAAATAAAAAAAGCACGAATACAACTTGAAAATCATTATAAATGCATGAGAAAGAACCAGAAGTGTGTCAGACCAAGATATCTAAAAATTTGTGACCTGGTGCTAAGAGAAGTTCTATCCAGCAGCGCAGAATATAAGCTGGGTAAACTCCGGGAATCATGGGAAGGACCCTACATCATATATGAAATGATGATCAATTTTCTTTAACCAGAATCGGTATATATGAATGTCCACATTGACAGGTCCTGGGTTGATGTTCTCCAACCACGAAAAACATCAATAAAAATTTAATTTTGAGTGTATGAATTAATCAGAAATCTAATTAAGATAAATGAGTTGATAAAAGAGTACATGAGAAGATGAAATTCACCATACGGATATAATTTTTTAAGTTTTGATAGTAAGGCCAGGGTAACTTAGTACTTTCTCCCTTTTCAGACACCATTATCCTTCTCATCTATACGGGTAAAAAAATAATAAGCCCCGGATAATTGAGATAAGACCAAAATTATCTGGGTTATAAAATTTATACGGATAATGTTTTGAAGTTTACTTAATCCCAGATGACTCTATTTTGTTTCAGAGAAAATGGGTTAGTTGCCCAAAAATATATAAATCATGGTTCTAATAGACAAGTAAATAATGGGCATGGGTGAAATGGACACAAAAAATTCAAGAAAATTATGTCCCTCATGTAGTCATGTTTAAACCTTTTTTTTTCCTTTCTTTTCTCTTTCCTAATTTAACATATCATAAAAAAATTCATAACTTCCAAAATATAAATCCGATGTTAATAAAATTTATATTTTTGGAAAGGGTTTTAGATGATCTACAAAACAAGATCCATTGTTGATAGTAAATACAAAAAAAAATACCGAAAAAATAACCAGGATGAAACTGGTTCTATCCTTGCTTGAACTAAGAAAAGAAATATTATTCCTCCTAACTTGAAATAAAATAGGAAAAATTGTTCGAAAATAGCTAGGATAAATCTGGTTGCATCCTGGCTTAAACTATGATGGAAAGAATTATTCCAAAAATAGCCGGGATGAAACTGGATGCATTCTGACTTAAAAAAAAAACAATAATAATAATAATAGTTAGGATGAAACTGGTTGCATCATAACTTAAACTAAAATAAATAAAATTATTCGAAAAGTAGTTTGGATGAAACTGAATACATCCTACTCTAGACTAAAATAAGAAAAACAAAATCGAAAAATAGTTAGGATGAAACTAACTCCATCCTACTTAAAATAGTTAGGAATCAACATTTATCTTTTTTTAAACTCTAAAATTTGCACCACCGCCATTACCATGTCACTAGATTCATTCTTGTTTGGAAATGGAATAAACCATATATACCATGACGAAAACATGTTAATTGTTAAAATATGAAGGATGAAACCAGCTACATCTTGAAGAAAATATTATTTTTTTCCAAAAAATGTGGGATGAAACCCGTCTCATCCCGCTTCAACATGAAAGTAGTATGATTTACATGGTTTCATCATAGCCAAAACCTATTTCTTTCTAGATGGATCTGTGTTCACCTTCATTTAAAACGGGATGAAATTCATTTTGGTTTAATCCCGGAACACATGTTGGTTTGATGAAATTCATACATTATGTATGAATTTATGTCATTACATAGTATAAAAGAAAAATAATATTAAGTTTGTTGGAAAAGTGTCGAAATGATTTTTGGTAGTGTTGATGGTGGTTTATATCTTAGGGTTAAAATCGTAAAACCCTAGTCAGATAGTGACATCACAAAACTTGAGTAATATGATTTCAATTCAAGATTCAACTTTAACCTAAAAATATGATTTCAACTAAAATGAATTGCAACCAGATCTCGAATACACAATTATAATTTCTCTTCTCTTCTTCAATTAAACTAAAACGAAATACCAGATCTCAAAACTTGTAGCTTCTCTTCCGGTTCTTCAATCAATTTGAGCCTAAAAATTACTTTCTGAATCTTTGAATTTAAATGGGGAGAAGATGATAACAAATCTTTGAATTGAAACGAGATCTGGAACTGAAAACACGAAGAAAACTAGGAAAGAAGAACCAGAATTTTTTCTGAATATGAATCAGGAAGAGAAGATCTTGTCAGTTTTGGAATTTAGAAATCCAATAAAAACTGAATTTACTTATTATTATTTGAACTGGGGTTTTTGTACCACTTTTTTATTAAACAGATTTATTTATTAAAAATCATATGGATGGATTTTTTGTATCAGGAGTTTGGTCACCTTGGTGTTTTGTCACCAGTTCTGTTGTTTTATTCTTTTCTTTTTTTTGATGCAAAAATAGCTTTCATAACTTAAGTTTGCTTACATAACTTAGATTGACAGAATAATTGATCATCCCTAATTACGTTACTGAACTTGTCTGGGATGTTATCACAATAATCAAAAGATAGTCTGTCAGATCTAGCAGTCTTAGCTATTACATGTGCCGCATTGTTGGTTGTTCTTTTAACATGGTTCACCTTAAAACAAGAAACAAAAAATAGCAAATGCCTTATATCTTCTACTACTTCTTGATTCATCCACTGGACTGAAGGATTGGCATGCTTGATAGAGTTAATAACATTGAGACAGTCACTTTCGAACACCACTTTCTTTAAGCTGCAATCTCTAGCCCATAATATAGCTTCTTTCATGGCCAGACATTCAGCTTGCTCCGGATCTATTCCTCCATCGAAGTATCTGCCTCTGATGCCCCAGTATTGCCCTGCGGAATCACAAATTAGTAATCCAATTCCAAAAGATTTAGTATGATAATCAAAAGAAGCATCCATATTGATTTTAAATTCATCAGCTTGTGGTGGAGACCAAATTTCCTGCTTTTGTTGTTTTTTGAACTCCGATGTAGAAGAACATTGTTTTAACATATTGTTAATCGAGTGAGCTGTGTAGAGTAAGTTCTAATTTTTATTTTTGAAAACTTTTGAGCATCTGTTCTTCCAAAAGAACCAAGCAGTGATCATAAGTTTCGAAGTCCAATGAGTTCTATCTTGGTGATTCAAAACAGAGTGTATTTGAAACCAACTAGAAAACCAATCAGTCACATCCGTTTTTTGTTGTTGAAGAACTGCAAAATTTATGTTCATTGCCAACCACATTGATCTAGAGTGATCACATTCAATCAACATATGTTTTACGGTTTCTTCTGGTTGAGAACATCTAGGACATATTTTTTCTATATTGGAATTGTGATTGTGAAGTTTAACTCTAGTTGGTACAATTTTCCTGAGAAACTTCCAAATAAATAAAATGACTTTATGTGGAGCTTGTGAATTCCACAGATGTTTCCAGTTAATAGTTGAATTTTCCCTGTTACTTTGGTTCATGTTTGTTAAAGCTTTATATGTTGTTTTGACTAGAAATTCACCATTCCTACTTGGTTCCCATATGAGTTTATCAGTACCCTGTTGCACTAACTACATTTGCAGGACCAATTTCGCTATATCTTCTGGAAATAGATCACAAACTAGTTGCGTGTTCCATCTTCTTGGATGTTCTAACATTAGATCAGAAACATATACTATTCTAGTTGGCTCACGAAAAGTATCTTTAGGAGTTGGAGGTGAATTTAAACCTATTACCCATTTATCATACCAAACTAAAATTTTGGTTCCACTTCTCACATCCCACTTATGAAACTTCCTCACATAATGAAGTCCCGCCTCAAGACCCTTCCAAATCCATGAGGAACTATACGCATATTCTTGAAGATGGAGAAAATTACAGTATGGAGAATACTTAGCTTTCATAAGATGAACCCAAGGTTTTTCTTCCTCTGTGCATAATCTCCAAGCCAATTTGGTTATTAAGGCTACATTAAATTGTTCTAGATTTCTAAAACCCAAACCCCCTTCATCTTTAGAGACACATAAAGAATTCCATGCAGCCAAATTCAATCCTCTGTTAGATTTATGGCCCCACCAAAATTTTCTTTGAGCCGAATCTAGTTTGTTGATGAGATTTTTGGGAAGCCTAAAATTGCTCATATAATGAGTAGGAATGCAATTCATAACTGACTTGACCAATGTTGATCTAGCAGCTTGGTTAAGAGTTTTTTAGCACCAACCTTGGAATCTGTTTTCATAAGAGTCTTGAATGGAGCCGAAGGAGTGCAATTTCGATTTTCCTAGTAAAAAAGTACTTATCTGAAGTACAAAGTTGTTTAACTCCTAGTTAATCACGAATGGCTATCTTAGCAGCATGTGTCAGATCCCCTGTGACAAAAGATGATGACTTTGATAAATTAATCAATTGTCCTGAGATATTGCTGAAATTCCGTAGGCATAATTTAACTTGATTGATGCTTTCTCTGTCAGCCTGAAAGAACAATATGCAATCATCCGCAAATAGCATATGATTTATAGATATTGAATTCTTCGCAACCTGAATTCCACGCAACAAGTTTTGAGCCTCTGCATTCAACAAAGATCTAGCCAGATATTCCATTGAGATAATGAAGAGATAAGGGGACAGTGAATCCCTTTGTCAGTCCCCTTGTTGGAGTGTAAGACTTACAAATACTACCATTTAAACATATTGACACAATTGTTGTCGAAATACATCGGTGAATAATAGTACGCCAGTCTTCACTAAGACCCACATACAAAAGCATCTTATCTGTTGTTTTATTCACGAGCCCCTTTTAATCCTGGTTTAATTGGGGGCCTTCCACATTAAATGGGGGCCAGGCACTAGATGACAAAAAAGGTCTCCCAATAGCAATTTGGGCCATCCCTTATTAAAAAATCTTTCTAAATGGCTAAAATGCCCCTAAGTGATTAGTATTAAGACTTAATTAAGTTGATTAGTGTGATAATTTTGTTTAGATAAAAATCAGGTTTTGGGATTGAAATTTGGGGAAATTTTAGTTTTGGGTTTTTTTGTTTTGAGAAGAAGAAGAGGAGTTTTGAGAGGAAAAACTAGGGTTTTTAGAAATGAGTGATTCAATGAAGGAACCAATCCTCGAAATGAAGAACCTGGAGCTCAAAACAATCAGGTAAACTTCCTATACTCTCCAAATCGTCTGAATGGTGCTCCAAGTGGTCGATCCATGGTCATTATGGAACTACTCAAAGTGAGGGTCGTTATTGTCGGGTGTTGTATACACTAACGACCCTAAAGAATCGTCAGTTTGTTGACACTCATGGCGACGACTCTAACCTGCAACTTTTAATGGTGATGAAAAATCGTCAAGGTGATGTGTTAAACAATGACGACTCTTGTTGCTAGTTCACCTAGAGTCGTTAGTTGGTTATGTTAATACCCGGACGACTCTTGAAACAGAATGCTGTTCGAGTTCCATCCAGAGTCGTTAACCATTAAAAAAGGGTCGACAAAAGAAAGTTGTCATCTTCAACCTAATACAGTAGCGACTCTATTATAGGGCAAAAAATGTTGCAATAGCAGTATTAGGGTCGTCATCTTCAACCTTGTACCCTAACGATTTTTCATATAATCCGCCTGCAAATCAAAAGTCATTAGGGGCTTCCATTTCGATACTAACGACCCTTACACTGAAATTGCTAATTGAGTGATTAATGGCGGTGGCGAAGAAGAGAAAGGGGAGGAGAGGAAGATGAAAAGAAGGAGAAACTGATTTTAGGGTATATGAATTTAGGGCCTAATTAAGGTTGTTGATTAGAGTTAATTAATTTTTAAAATTTAAATTTAGTAAAGGGTAAAATAATATTTTTACTTTCGGTTTAATACGCCCCTCAAAAATTTGGGGTGCAAACTGGGTTGCACGGACGCGGACACTACAAAATTCTCAAAAAACTAGGACGCGGACACGTATATACATATTTTATTTATATATACAATTACGTATTTATACAGCAAAGTCAAGTGTTTCGATCCTAAAAATTAGAAAATAATGCTACATGTGTTAAATTTCAAAAGAAAAGGAAAGATCGTTTGTTTATACACCCCGAAAGTCAAGCAATCAATTATTATTAAACACATGACACAATCAAATTGCATTCTTATAACAACACATGCCCGGCCAAGGGTATATGACATATGTGATGTATTTCCAATTACAAAACCTAATAAAGACTTAAATGATTGATCTAAATGTTTGTCTTTCTTCATTTAGTTAATAATAGTAAAAATAAAGGAAGAAGTTTAAATGGAAATGGAAAAAAAAAATGCTTCAAACCCAAATCACCGGTGCGTCCAAAAAGAACGCGCGCGGGACGCTATTTGGTGTGTCGGACACGCGTCGTGTCAGCGTCAAACGCGTGTTCACGTCGGACGCGGACACGATTCCGAAAACGGAGCGTTCGTGCAACCCAGGGTTCAAATAAAATGTCTAGGCCCCCATTTAAAACGATTGGCCCCCAATTAAATCAGGCTTTTAATCCATCCAGGCCAGATTAAACGCGGTTAATAAACACACTTGTTTTCTTCCGTATATGCACACCAGACTGGACGACTTCCATTGCTTCATGAGGGGCGAGTAATGGTGGCGCCACTGGATGAAGTTACACATTCTCTTTCCCTTGTGCACCGGTCATGATCCTGATGAATAAGAAAGTCAATGATCTGGTTTCAAAAGGATTGTTTGACCAGATAGTCAAATTCGTCGGAACTTTCCAACTCCATTTTCCTGGAAATCTCGAATTCCATGAAAATGCTTATTCTTCACTTCTTCCTTCCATTTTCAAAGCATGCTCTATTTCGCCAACCCAATTCCTTCCAATCGGAATTCAATTCCACGCCATTTCAATCAAAACTGGTTCCGACTTAGAATCGATTACATCCAATTCACTCCTTTCAATGTATGCAAAATCCGGTCAGATTGAATATGCCCGTAAAATGTTTGATACAATGCCTGTAAGAGACATCATCACTTGGAATTCTATGATCAATTCTTATATCCAGCAAGGATATTTTTTCGAAGCAATAGAGAAGTTTAAGGACATGTATTTGTTGGTTCATGAACCTAAGAAGCCTGAGTTGGTTGCTAGTGTTCTGTCAGTGTGTGGCAAGACTGGGGAGTTGAGGTTAGGGAGACAAATTCATGCACGCATTGTCTGCGATGGGATGATAACCAGTTCACCATCTTCCGTTTTTGTATCCACCGCTCTTGTGGATATGTATTCTAGATGTTTTGATGTGTTTACGGCTTTGGAAGTATTCAGTCAAATGATTGAAAGGAATGAAGTATCTTGGACAGCTATGATATCCGGGTGTGTTACAAATGGAAATTTTAGTAAGTCACTTGAGCTATTTCGTAGAATGCAGATTACAGAAGGTATTGAACCCAACAGAGTTACGCTTATCGAAGTGTTACCTGCTTGTGCACATTTCAGTGATGTGAAGCAGGGGAAACAGATACATGGGTATGCGATTCGTCATGGGTTTGATTCAGAATCTCGTTTTGAAGCAGCTCTACTAGATATGTATTGTAAATGTGGAGCGGAAACACTTAGCCATGCTTCACTTGTTTTCGAGAGATCAGCGCAGAAGGACGTTGTTATGTGGAGTTCAATGATCAGATGTTATTCACAAAATGGAGATACAGGAAGGGCTATGAAGCTTTTCCAACAAATGAGGATGGCAGGAACCAGACCAAACTCCGTGACTTTGCTTGCAATCATTGATGCATGCACTTTTTTGTTGTCAGTGAAGCATGCTGAAGTAGTCCATGGGTACATTGTAAAATCTGGATTGAGTTTATATGTTTTTGTAGGGAATTCCCTCATTGACATGTATGCAAAATGTGGATATGTTGAGGCTTCTCACAAGATTTTCAGTCATGAGATCCATACAAGAGATTATATATCTTGGAGTGCCATCATCCATGGTTATGCTCTCAATGGGAATGGCAGAGAAGCTCTGAGGCTATTCCGCGAAATGCAAAAGACAGAGATTGAGATAGATGGAATAACGTTCCTTTCTGCTCTATCAGCTTGTAACCATTCCGGACTCATTGAAGAGGGTCAAGAGCTCTTCAACATCATGATCCAAAATAAGAGCATAAGTGTGACAGTAGAGCATTACGCATGCTATATTGATATTCTTGCGCGCTCTGGCAACCTTGAAGAAGCTTGCCAAGTCTTAAGTAACATGCCCATGAAACCCAGCGCAGCAATTTTGAGCTCTTTGGTATCATCTTGTAAGGTCATGGTAGACTCAAAATGGCAGAAGTTCTAGCAAAGTGGCTTATTGATTTGGAGCCTGAGAATGCAGCAAACTATACCTTACACTCTATGGTTTCTGCAGAAATGAATAACTGGCTCGGAGTTGAAGAAATAAGGAGAGGTATGAGAAACAAAGGACTAATAAAGTCCTATGGGTACAGCTGGATCGAACCTGATTGCGGAGCTAAACAATGAGCCAGTATCTTCTAGCTCATTATCTCTTTATGCAAGTAGTTCTTTGTAAGTATTCAATTTGACCCACTCTAATCATTCTCACACCGACGAATATCTTGCATACCACTGAAGTAACTAATGAAACTTATCATGATGCTAAGAGCTTTAATAAATTTTTATAAGTTACATAGAAGGAACAAAAAGCTTATAGTTCATTCTAATTATCTGCACATTGTCGCCACTACAGTTTTAGAACTATGGAACTTGTGTTGCCAATTAGCATCATTTGCTTCAGATAGAACCCTATTTATTTCCTGTCATCTTTCACAACTCATAGCCGTAATTACATATTTGGCCTCTCTCAATAAACTGTTTTGCGTCGTAGTTATGCAAATTTCTTTTAAGAGAAAGAAAGAATACTAATTTGTGGCTTCACTTGAAATGTTACACGCGTCGATTCAGGTACAGATATAAACTTCACATCTGTCACAACTGAAACGTAGTGATTAGATGTGTCGATGAATCCAGGTTTTCATCTAACAATAATGGGGAATCTGCAAGATAAACTCCAAGCCACCCTTTATACCCAAGCATTTGATATCTTATCAACAGTTTCATGTGTTAGCCTATTTTCAGACTGGATTTAGACAAACTAGTTACCTTAGTTAGCGACACTTAGTGACTTCTGTCAACACCACTTCAACCCTTTCTGACACGTTTGTGATTCTAGAGATTCCTGTCCTGTCACCTAAAGAGGATCCTGCAGAATATCTCACTAAGTGTAACATAAACGATTAATTATACACTTATGGTAAGAAAGTTTAATTCTAAACTTAAACATAGAGATTATATACTTATTCCACATGATTTACAATGAACAACATATTTATTAAATATAGATTCATCTATCTCAATGTCACATATATCTTTCCATAAAACTTTTTCTCCCCCAATTTTACATCTTTGAATTATGAATCTCCACTTAATATGTCCCATATCAGGTCTGGCTCAATCATTATTGGCTCCTCTAACAAGAATTTTTCCAGCGAAAAGGTAAACATATCAGGTTCCATCATGCCAATTGCCAAATGGGATTCTCCAACAGCATCTGCTGTGCTTCTTGTTTTACCCGCCGTAATTGGTATCTTCAGGTCACTCTCCAGTTCTGGCTCTGCTGAGCTTGTGGTATTTGTTAAAGATGATGTTGAGCAAGGGACTGACGAAGAGTTTGGTGATGCGAACCTTGTGGCAACTGCTTTAATGTCATTTTTCGAGTAGGAGATTGATGGGCCATCAGGAATTTCAGGTCGCTTCTCATCAGGAAAATTAAACTTCCCTTGCGAACCTCGAAGACAGTAGAGTGCTGCATCATAAGCACGGGCAGCTTTCTCTGGAGTATCAAAGGAGCCTAACCAGATACGAGATCGACTCTGGGGGACCCTTATTTCTGATACCCATCGACCCCATTTTCTCATCCTCACACCCTTGAAAGGTCCTTTGGTTTTTTTCTTTCGGGTAACAACTGTTGCAGTACTCTTGTCAGATGTGGGAACCATCTTAATCCAATGTCTAATTCACAGAGTAACAGAGAAAACAAGGAAAACAGATTAGGACTTGATGGTAAAAAAGAAAAGTGGGTGGAAGCTTTGGAGAGGAAACTGATGAAAGGGAAGATACAACTCTCGGGGTATTTAATGGCAAATGAGGGAGAGTTTATTTGCTGTGAATGGATAAGTAATGTACCTCAGGTGAAAAGGGATTTGCACGTGTAGACGACTTGAGGATGGCACTTGATGCTGTCAACAGCACGTGGCACAGTAGATCGAGTTGTCGTTTACTGCGTCGTATCCAACAGAAATCAATGTAATGTATATCATCATCTAGACTTTCCTGGCTCACTATCCGGTAACACGGAGCAATGAATAGCAAGCCACGAATCAGCAGTTACTTTTGCCGCTTGTACATTTTCTCCAGAGACACAAACAGATATCATAAATGAGGATTATCATTTCTGCAAATCTATTATTGTCAATCTTATATCTTTTACATAGAAAAACATCTGTAGCAGAGAATATTTGCTTTAAATTCATGCTTCACAAATTTGGTAGTACTTTTCCTTTCTCTTACAGTATACTTATAACACTTATATTTTTTCCATCAACCAAATTAAGCAGTTTTCACAAAGTAGGTGTACTTGTGTAACGAACTTCCCTGAAAGGGCTAGAATCTTTCGGGTAAACAAGTTCATTCTGGACCTGATTAATACATTACTGTTTTTTTTGTCACTTCCCATTTTACTTGCAAGTTTAAAAGACCTGGTCTAGCTTGTGCAGCTTCTTGGTTTGCTTAATTTCCATCGGTCTGGAGTTGTTCACATATAAACTGGCTACTCCATTCCTGTCAAATTTTGATTCCCCAAGTGTAGACTTCAAGATAGTCTGTTCATTCACATAAAAAGAAGTCCAGGTTTCGGTTATGAAAAGTTTCGACAATGGACTGGAAGACCATAAGCTTTGAAAATGGATACTTCAGAATCACAACAGTTACACGTTCGGCTGATTAATTGTCACCTAAGTATGTTTTCAGAACACCTAGGTTTGTCAGCCAACCTAAGTATGTTTTCCGCCAACCTAATTGGTTTCACAAAATCATCACACCTTTAATTAGTGTTGACAAAAGAAGCTTTTTCCAACTGTTTTAGAAAAAACAATCATGATTTGGTCCTAAATACCCCTCCTCCACTGTTGAGGTGATGGTGATGAAGTGGTGGTGGCGGCGGTGACTATACCCAAAAGAGGAAACGGCGGACCCTTCAAGGGAATGTGATGTTATGATCCTGAATGGGGGCTGAAATTCTGGTGCCATGTAATGATCCTGAATGCGTTCAATTTCATCAGCAAACATCAGCAGCAACAATAACAACACCACCACCACTAGCCGCAGAAACATCACCATCACCAACAACACCCTTTATCCCACTTTGTTGAGGGACAATTAGGTACTTTCATAGCCTAATTTTAACTCGGACATGTGATATAACTCCCTAGTTAACGGTTTAGTTACCATTTTGAAAGAAATTTGTAACAATGTGATGGTTTTGTGAACCTATATAAGGAAGTGAGGCTGTTTTTTATAATGAATTAAAATAAAAAATGAATAAGGACAATTTTACCATTAAGTAAATTGATAAGGGGCTTTTAAAATTACTTTTGTCCTTATTTGATATGCCAGAGATTTTTCTAAATGCTCTAAAACACGGTTCCAAAATATGCACATCAATTCAAAATCAACCTTTGGACCACGGAAAAGGTTTGGTCCATGGGCTACATTTTGGGTCAAAAGGGTCGAATTTGGGATGCAGACCAATTTTGAGTCACGAGGCAAAAATGGAATATTTTGGGTTACTCACTAAGTAAAATTAGTTCATAATAGATTTTAGGTTGCAAGAATTTTTTTGAGTCATGTGATATTTTTTTTAATACCGGGTATATTTTGGCAACGAGTCTTACACTGGGTCTTTATAACAATTTCAAGCATTAAAAAAATTGGTACACAAATTTGAGTTTTTATCGTGATGCAAATGTTGAGTCACATGAAAAAATTTAGGTTGATCTTGCATCATCGTGTAAATTTTAGGTCACAAGGCTGATTTTGGAAAATAGTGGTTTTAATCATGGAGTAAAATTTTTTCAAAACCTCAGGGCCATAATAAGAATTTTAGGTTATAAAGTGGAGTTTTTTTTTTTTTTTTTTTTCTTCTCCTGATGAAAACAGAACTTGATTTATGAACTAACATAACTTCATGTTAACAGCATCATCCTTTAAGGCTGTAGAAAATTCTGCTGGAATGTCAAGCAGAAGCTCTTCTTTTCCTTGCCCTATTGGCTATTTTATGAGCAACATTATTAGTTGTTCTGCTGACATAACTAACTGAAGTTCCTATAGTACTAGATAGTAGATGGTTTATTTCATTTACAATTTGTAGTTGCAGAATAGCCTACAACTACACCCTCAATAGAATTAGTAAAAACTCAAGAAGTTCTTGATGATGAATAACAATTTTCTTATTAATGTTCTCAATTGATTACAAAGAAGTATCTAAATGGAATTAGAATAGTTACAACTTTCTCTATTCTCTTTCCTAAAATATTTTCTAACACTCACTAAAAGAACCCCTCGAATTTTACATTTAAACTCCTATTTATAGTAAAATTTATACATTTTTGTTCATGAGTTACTAAGTATCGCAACTTATACTCGCAAAATTATTTCACCCTCGCAAAACTTCATATTTCTCCGCGCTTCTTCTATCATCGTATCATTTTATAACTCTTTTCTCCTGATACTCGTGAACTATTATCTTGCGATATTCAGTACCTACATCTTGCCTCTTCTCATGTCAATTCTACGAAGAAGAAATGATCGTGAGAACATAACCGTTACTTAGTCTTTTGAAATTTTGACACGTCTTTTGTAACCGTTCTTTTTAGTTATTCCCTTATATAACTCCTTTATATTCTCTTCCTTTTCTTTTTCTTATTTCCGCAATTCTATCTTCTACTCATACTCTTTATCACTATTTTCTCTGCAATTTTTTCTTCTTCTGTATCTTCATGAATTCTCCAAGGTAATTTCCTTCTATCTCTGCGTATTTCATTTGTTCTCCTCTTTAATTTCTGTACAATTTGTTATCTGATTTTGGTTTATTTCAGCAAAATAACTTCTCAGATGAAATCTCAACTAAAGAATCCAAGCCTTAATCCACGAAGAAGAAAATCTGAGAATCAAAAGGTAGTTAAAATACTCTGCCTTCTTTCCTGAACAATATATTGTTGCCTCAGTTTTTAATCTACATTTTGATTCGCAGGTTGACGAAAAACCAAATCCAAGTAAGAGATCTCGAATAACTAAACCCACACCATTAATTCCGATTGATGATTTCCTTCCTGGAGTTGATAAGGAATTTTCCTCTCCTCCTCGTGAAAATGCTTCTTCACATACTCCTGCCTCTACTCCATTACCTGCTTTTCAATCTCCTATCAATGTCAATTTATCAACACTTCTTCAAGACCAACCCTCTCAAAATATTTCTTCAACTTCTTCTTTTGAAAAACAACCCTCGCAAAATATTTCTTCAACTTCTTCTTTAGAAAAACCTGTCTTGCCCCCAAATCCTTTGAGTGCTATTTCTCCAGACAATTTGCAGCTTGCTCTTATTCCTTCAAATTCTTCTCCTCTTCCTCAAGAAATTCGAGATGGAATTTATTCAACTTTCCGAATGTTATCTGAGGTTTTGACCAATATCTGCGAAATCTACTAATGTTCGTTCGCAATATGAATTTTGCGAAGTTCTGAATAATTTCGTCAATCCAGACATTTCTTCTTCACGTCAATCCTTGGAAAAAGAAATTGAATTGCTTCGCCAATCTTTGAAAGCTTCTAAAGCAGAATGCGAGGATCTTCGTAAAGAAAATCATCATTTTTAGAATAATTCTCTGGACTGTGCGATTCTTCGCAAAAGAAATGATGAATTGAAAGGTATGATTACTATCTTCATATTTTCTCTTTTATTTATTTATATTCTTCATATGCTTGAAACATCCATTAAAACCCATTCCCCTTTATAGAATCCATCCAGAAATGTAGAAGATTGGTACTTCACCATGAATCAGATGCAACAGAATATCGAACCAAGCATGAAAGCCTCTCAAACCAATTCTCCCATTTATCTAATCTTTACTCGTGTGCTCTTGACAACTCTGATGCTCTTTTTCAAGAGAATACTCAATTAATATATGATCGAAATTTTTTGAATGATGACATATCTCAACTTTTTCTTCCTTAACCAAAGCTAATTTGAGAATAGAAACCTTATTAGAAGAGAACAAAACCTTATCAAAAGAAATGTTCTTTTTGAATACAATGATTGTTTCTTCGCAAGAATTAAAGACTCTTCAGAATAAATGTTGCGATCAAGAAAATCTTCTTTCTTTGTTGAAAGGTGAACTTGAGGAATTAAAGAAGTCTTCAGATGCTGAAAGAAATGCTTTTGTTATTGAGAAGAATTCCCTTATTAATAAGAATATAGTCTTGTGTGCTAAGAAGAATCAACTTGAAGAAGATTACTCGTCATTAAAAAGTCTTAATGCCAAACTTGCGAAGGATAAAAAATTTCTCCTTTCTAAAGATCAAAAGCTTCAATCTCGACTTAAAGGATTAGTTGGTGATGGTTTTGATAATGCGATGAATCAGATGAAGAACTGTTGTCTATCTTTAACTCAATCTCTTACTTCGCAAAGAGAAGGTAGTCATTAAAATTTGACTGCCTCTGGTATATCTTTAAATTTCGTTATACTCGCAAATTTTATTCTTTGAACTTTGTTTTATTTGCAGAATCTGAGAACCACCTTCGTAACGCAAAAGCTGGATTAGAAGCCTCCTGTTCTGAGCTTCGTAAGAAGAATGCTTTGCTTTCTACTCGCTTAATCAACTCTCGTGACCGTGCTACTCGGAGATTCAACTATCTTGCTTATTCCAAAGATATCGAAGATACCAATCATCAAAAAGCTATACTTCGTGAAAGTCATCTGAAAGCTCAAGTCTTTGCGAATAACATTCTCTTATCAAGAGGCTTGCCTCCTGTAAAGATTACTCCTCTGAAGATATCTGACGATGAATTTGCTCGTGAGCCTGATAGTGATTTCGATTATGAGAGTGATGATGAAGACCTTGATGATGAGAAAGAATCCATTCCTCAAGGAGATGTTCCTGCTGCGTATTCTTCCAAGGATGATATCTCGCAAAAGTCGAAGGCTGCTAATGACCCTTCTGATCTTAAAGATCCATCACAGAGTGTTGATGAAGCATGATAATATTCCTTGTTCAATTTATCATTGACTCTCCTGTCTTTATTTCTTCTGAATTCCTTCCCTTAGTTACTGTTGGTTTCCTTTTTGCGAACAATTCTATTTTTTGAGAAGTACATCTGATATTTTACGAAGATGATTTATCCTTTCTTTTTGATATTTTGCGAAGATAATTTAACCTTTCTTTGACTAAATTTGCCCCATTTGATCATATGAAGAGAAATAATATATAACTCACAGATAAAGCTTAGTATATCCTTTTCCCCCTATTATTTCTCTTTAAATGATTAAACATTGTTTGAAGTATTAAAATATCTGCCTCAGTTTATCTTACGAAGTTTCAACCTTTGTAGAAGTATTAGAAGTACCAAATCCATCAAATGAAGAGATATAAGAAGTATTAGAAGTATTCAATTTACCAAATGAATTATTAGAAATACTCAATTCCCTTTTACGTATTAGAAGTACTCGATCCACCAAATGAAGAGATATAAAGAGTATTAGAAGGATTCAATTCATCAAATGAAGAAATATAAGAAGTATTCGATCTTTGAATAATTATGTAACATATGACGAAGTATAATGATTATTTAACTTTCACCAAATTAAATATCCATTAAAGAAGTATAATAAATATGAGATATTCTTGAAGAATTATAAGAAGTATTCAATCTTTTTGTGAAATATTTAATATATGGAGAAGTATAAGAAGTATGTAATTCTCGTAAACTTTTACGAATATGAACTTATATGTATTTGATTGTTATCAAAATCGCATCTTTTGTTAAGTCTTCATTAAAATTCTTCAATGATGTTGTCTTTTTTGATAGGACTTCTTGTAAAAATTCTTCAATGATATTTACAGAGATGTCTTCTCTTCAAAATTTCTTGATGTATATTCTTGTAAAATTTCTTCAATGATATTGACGAAGTTGTCTTCTTTTCAGATCTTCATAATGTATATTCTTGTATAATTTCTTCAGTGATATTGATGCAATAAATTTCATTAATTTATGTGGTCTTATCATGCCTTCCTAAGTAAAGGTCTTATTTTGCCACCTCTTTTGTATTAATTATTTGCGATAATATGACAAGTCTGAACATTCTTGCGAACATACAACCTCGTGACATTATCGTCTTGCGATGAAATCGCAGGACGTTCTTACACTTTCATGCAAAAACCCATTGATCTCATCTTAACTTCTTTGTATAGTATTTTAGCCTCTTTAGGAATTGTTGCGACAATATGACAGGCCTAAATATTCTTGCGAACATAAAGCCCCATGACATTGCCGTCTTGCGATGAAATCGCAGGACGTCTCTACACTTTCATGTAGCGACCCATTGATCTCATCTTAACTTCATTATGTTCTGCGAGTTCTTTTCTTTCTTTCTTTATTCTTTTCTTTCTTTCTTTCTTTCTTTGTTTTTTTTTTTTTTAGAAGGCTCGCAGAACTTCATTTGTTGCACAAATATGACAAGCCTTTATGTTTTCGCAAACAATAAGCCTCATGACATTTGCGTCTTATAGCACTTATTAGCTCCCTAATGGAGGGTGCTGCCCTTTATCTTCCCCCTGATTGCCCCTTCAAGGAAGCGTACATCGACCATACAAGGTTAGCTCTTCCCATCCGGTTCTGCCAACAACCAGATTTTGATCGCAACCTCTTATCCTTTTTGCATATAGGGCTTATAGTTACGAGGTTTCACCCTATGGGGTATCTTTGGGCCAAGTGCATCATTTTCCAAGACTTGTCAAAAATGGCAGATGTGGTTCAACCTCACCCGGAACTCTTGACTCAACCGTGTACCTCGGCGCCTTGATCGTTTTCTGCACTTCTTGGGAAAGACAGTATGCCTTAGTCGCCCAGCCTAAATCCTCTTACACCGCATTTTATATTGCGTAATGTCGTTAGATTAGGTGAGAATCCAAGGTGTCTAACCCGGATAGGTACCCCATTATTGGGTTGTACCCCAAAAATTTTACCATGTACTAAGGGCCCTTGGTGGTGTTCCGGTTACCCTTAGCCACGTTATAGGTACCCCCTTAAATGACGTACTTTAGGACTTTGCCTCTTACGAATTATAGCTTCGCGAACTAGGGTGTACGCCACAAAGGTTTGCCTGTATAAAATTTTCTGCGGCTCTCTTTCTTTTTTGGAGGCTGATCACAGATTGCGGTCTTTTATTCGCAAATTAATGAAATTTTAATCGGAATATAATTTTTGAAAATTCGTAACTTTTCCCAATTTCCTGCGAGCAAACAATATTCGTAAAAATTTCATGAGTTTTATGGATAATACCTTTTCAAATATAGTCTGTTCCAAGGTCTACCAAGCCTCAAACCCATGTCTCTCCCTTCGGATCTATCACCGATAAGCTCCGCTTCCTACAACTTCTTTAATAACATATGGTCCATCCCATTTTGGTGCTAATTTCCCTCCATTTTATTTTTGATATCGAGGTGTTTCTCGCATGACCAAATCACCTGGTTTATATTCACGTTCAATGACTCTCTTGTTGTATTCTCGAGCTAATCGTTCTGATAAATCCTCATATGGTGCAACACCTTTTTTCTCTTTTTTCTTCCAAATCATCCAATTCTCTTAATATTACTCCCGCACTTAAATTTCTTTCCCAAGCTTCTTTCTTTGTTGTCGGAATTACAACCTCTGTGGGTAATACTGCTTCTACTCCATATGTTAGACAATAAGGAGACATTCCAGTTGCTTCTCTTCTAGTTGTATTGTATGCCCAAACTGCGCTAGGTACTTGCTCGCACCACCCTTTGAGTTGTCCTTCTAATTTATTATTGATTGTATCTGCGATTGTTTTATTTGTTGCTTCAGCTTGTCCATTAGCTTGTGGATATAACGAGGTTGACTTCCCACATTTTATTCTAAAAGCACTGAGTAACATCTCTATATTCTGCCCCTCAAATTGTTTTCCATTATCAGATACTAGTTGTGCTGGAACCCCGTACCTGCAAATGAGGTTCTCAAATATAAACGTAAAAACATCTTTATCACGAATATGCTGTACTGATTTTACTTCTGCGAGCTTCGTGAAATAATCTGTTGCAACTATAAAGTATCGCCTTTGTCCAGATCCATGTATAAATGGTCCAACAATATCCAACCCCCATTTACCAAATGGCCAGCAGCTTGTTGAAGAAGTTAATGTAGCCCCTGGTGCATGAATTCTTTTACCATGTCGTTGGCATTCCTTGCATCTTCGTACGAACAATTTTGCGTCTGTATGCATATAAGGCCAGTAATATCCTTGTATCTTTGCTCTATATGCTAGAGATCTTCCCCCACTATGATTGATTGACTTCTCCTCCATGTAACATCTTCAATATCTTTTCTCCTTCTTCGCGAGTTAAGCACCTGAGAGGTGGTCCGTTGAAAGATTTTCTGTATAAAATTCCTTCTCGCAACTCATAGTTTGTTGCACGACTCTTTAATTTATGTGCTTCTAGTCTGTTCCTGGATATTTCTCCTATTGTGAGGTATTCATGAATTTCTTTTCTCCAATCTGCGATGTTGTTTGATAACTCTCTTTCTACTTCCATCGCAACAGCTTCTTCAATTTCTTTCTCTTTGTCCACTGATGGGTGTTGAATTGTTTGTATTTGGATATTTCTTGTATTTGGATTTGTCATCATGCTTGGAATAAATGCAAAAGCATCTGCGAGACGGTTATATTTTATTGATATATGTCTCCATTTTAATTTTGGTATATTCGCAGATAATTCCTCAACGAGTTTCTTGTATTTCTTCAAAGAAGATTCATTTGTGGTATGTTCCCATTTAATTTGAAAAATCACTAATTGCGAATCACTTGTTATCCTTATACTTTCAAGCTTCTTTTCTATTGCGATATTTAATGCATGCACTATAGCTTCGTACTCTGTTTCATTGTTCGTGGATGCAAATTCTAGTCTGAATGAGAATGCTGTTCTTTCTCCTTCTGGTGAAATCAACACGACTCCAATTCCATTTCCCTCACTATTGGATGATCCATCCACCAGAATTTCCCATCTATCAGGCTCTGTTAACAAGTCTTTTGGATTTCCAAATTCTTCTTCAACATCCATCATTTCCTCTACTGCTTCATCTTCTTCCAAAGGAAATTCTGCCAAAAAATCTGCGACAACTTGTGATTTTTGCGATGACAACACTTTGTATTTTATCTTGTAATGGTTTACTTGTACATTCCACCTTTCTATTCTTCCTGACCTTTTTGTGTTCTTCATGACTGATTCAATTGGGACTTTGGTTACCACTTTTATTACATGTGCTTGAAAGTATATTCGTAACTTGAATGATGCATAAACCAGGGCTAAGATTAACTTCTCCATTTTAGAATAATTCTTTTCTGCTGCATTAAAGGTTTTACTAATGTAGTAAATGGGTCTTTCTACTCCTGCGTCTGCTCGTAACAGAACTGCACTTAGAGCATATGGAGTTGTTGCGAGGTATACCAATAATTCTTCGTTTTTCTCCGGTTTCTGTAGTATAGATGTATTTGCGAGGTATTCTTTGATTCCTTGAAAAGCTTTTTCACATTCATCAGTCCATTTGAATTTTGCTCCCTTCTTAAGTATGTTGAAAAAATGCTTGCACTTATCTGACATTCGCGAAATAAATCTCCTAAGTGAAGCCAAGAGTCCATTTAGTTTTTGTACTTCTTTTACCGTTGCAGGTGTTGGCATGTCACGAACTGCTTGGACCTTTTCTGGATCAACTTGTATTCCCTCCTTCGATACTATGTATCCCAAGAACTTTCCAGATGAAACCCCAATTATACATTTCTCAGGATTTAATTTGATGTTGAACTTTCTCATTTGCTCAAATATTTCCTTCAAATCTTGCACATGGTCTTTAGCTTCCTTGATTTTTATCAACATATCATCTACATATACCTCCAAATTTTTATGTATCCACTTCGCGAACACTTTTTCAACCATACGTTGATATGTAGCACCCGCATTCCGCAAGCCAAGTGGCATCTTCACATAACAATACAAACCCCTTGGAGCAAAAAAGGCAGTATGTTCTTGATCTTCTTCTGCGAGTGATATTTGATTATACCCTTTATATCCATCAAGTGAAGTGACTCTATCATGACCTGCAGCTGATTCCACCATTTGTGGTATATCTGGTAATGGAAAACTGTCTTTGGGACATTCCTTGTTTAGATCAGTGAAATATATGCAAATTCTTATTCCTTTATTCTTTTTCGGAACAATGACCATATTCGCAATCCATTCTGGATATTTTGCTTCCCTTATGATCCCTGCATCCAACATCTTTTGTAATTCTTCTTCTATCTGTACATGATAATTTTGTGATATCTTCCTTATTCTTTGTTTGAATGGTCTTATATTTTTATCTATATTCAATCTATGACCTGCCACTGATGGATCAATTCCTGGTATCTCATCTACACTTCCTGCGAAGATATCTTTATATTCTCGCAAAAGATCAGTAGTCCTTTTTTCTTCTTCTTCATCCATCTTAGTTCCAATTCGTAAGAATAAATGCTCCTCTTTACTTCCAATATTTATTTCTTTAGTTGGTTCAGCTGCAACATAGCTTGGACTTTGCTCCCCCATAGGTGTTGGCTCTTTAATTATTTTTGCTAGTTCCCCTTCTTTTTATGGAATTTCATTTGGTATACCTCTCTCTTCCTTTGCTCTTATTGTATACACTCGGAATTCTTCTTCTTTTCTTGTTTCCTTCGCAAGTTTCCTACGAAGTTTTTTCTTTCTTGCTCTTCCTCCGCATTGTGTTACTTCAATTTGATAACAAAATTTTGCACTATCAAGATCTCCTTTTATTTCTTGAATTCCATTTGGTGTAGGAAATTTGATTTTTTGATGTAATGTTGAAGCAACAGCTTTGATCGCATGAATCCACGGCCTTCCTATCAGCATGTTATATGGAGATTCCATATCTATCACACACAAGATTACATATGTTTCAATTTCTCCTAGTAATATTCGCAGCACGATTTCTCCTTTAGATTTTGTTGTAGATTTCCCTAATCCATGAATAAGACACTTTGAATTTATGATTTCTTCATCTTTAATTCCCATCCCCTTAAGTGCATGATATAATATAATATTAACAGAACTCCCTGTATCAACCAAAATTCGGTTTAATTTCCATTTTTCTTCAGCTTTCTTATCTTCTAGCATGATTGGCAATGTGATCACCAATGGTGAAGTGTGGTTCAAGTCTTCATTTGGAATTTCTGCTACTGAAAATGTGATTTTCTGCTTTTCCCATTCTTCTAAAGTTGTCATCTTTTCTTCCTCTACAATCTCGCTTGTATATTTTTCCCTTCATATTACTATGAAATTCATCAATCATTGTCTCTGTGATCATATTACATTCTTCTTTTTTGCCATCTCCATCTACTGACTTCATTTGATCTTCAAATTTTCCACAATTCCATCAAATTTTGGCTACCACAATTCTCAAGTTTCCCTGTTTCTAGCGCCAATTATGTAGTTGTAGAATAGCCTACAACTACACCCTCAATAGAATTAGTAAAAACTCAAGAAGTTCTTGATGATGAATAACAATTTTCTTATTAATGTTCTCAATTGATTACAAAGAAGTATCTAAATGGAATTAGAATAGTTACAACTTTCTCTATTCTCTTTCCTAAAATATTTTCTAACACTCACTAAAAGAACCCCTCGAATTTTACATTTAAACTCCTATTTATAGTAAAATTTATACAGTTGTTCATGAGTTACGAAGTATCGCAACTTATACTCGCAAAATTATTTCACCCTCGCAAAACTTCATATTTCTCCGCGCTTCTTCTATCATCGTATCATTTTATAACTCTTTTCTCCTAATACTCGTGAACTATTATCTTGCGATATTCAGTACCTACATAATTCCCTGGTTCATCCAATATACATGAGGGATAGCATCAATGATATAGTTCACTACATTTAATCAGTTCGTTTTCAGTAAAATATTTCATGCTGTCATAGTCTTGGCCCAGATGAGTGCTTCTTTTATGGCCAAGCATTCTGCATGTTCAGGATCTAGTCCTTCAATGAATTTCCGGCCTCTGATGCCTCTGCTGTTACCTGTATAATCACACACAATTAACCCAATGCCAAAAGATGTTGATACATCATCAAAAGAAGCATCTATGTTAATCTTGAGTTGGCTTTTTTTTGGTGAAATCCATCCTTGCTGTTTTTCTTTCAATTTTCCTCTCTCTTTATCACCTTGGACCATATCATAGTGTTGTATTAAATACCTTATAATGTTAATGAAATTCCATCTATTTAGATTTTTATTGTGAAAGATTTTATCACAACGGGATTTCCAGATCTGACAAGCTGTTATCATCAGTGTGAGTATCCAATTATTATAGCTTTCTTCACTAATATTCTGAGTAGTATTGAACCAGATACTTATCTAATTGATGGAAGATATGTGCTGAGCATGTATATAGGAGACATTTACATTCATTTCTAGCCAAATTGAGGAGGAGGAGTTGCAATTAATAAGAAGATGTTCTAATGTTTCTTCTTTCTTCCTTACAATGTGGACAGAGTGTTTCAATCCCAGCTTTATAGTGACTTAACTTAACCAAAGTATGAATTATTCCTTTCAGACATTTCCATATGAATAGCTTAACTTTGTGAGGAGTTTCCATTTTCCATAGTCGTTTACAGACTATTTTTAGAATTCGCCTCATGTGTTCCTTTTTTTTATTTCCTTGAATAGTAAACATTTTATAAGCTGACTCAACTGTGACAGTACCTGCTCTATTTGGTTCCCAAATAAGAGTATCTTCTCCTTGCTGAGGTGGATACATCTTTAGCACCAGTTGTTCTATCTGATCAGGAAATAATTCATTAATAAGAAGAGCATTCCATTTCTTTGAATTTTTTAGTATTAGATCTGATACATAAACTATTCTAGTTGGTTCAGCAAAGTTATGATTTGGTATTGGTGGCACATAAAGTCCATGTACCCATTTATCATACAAAACCAAAACCTTAGTACCACATCCTCATTCCCATCTATGATGCTTCTGAACATTTCTTAAACCTTGTTCAATTCCTTTCCAAATCCAATAAGAGTTATTGTGCTCTTGCTGAAGATGTAAGAAATCACACTATGAAGCATATTTTGGTTTTAAAACTTTTACCCACAACTGGTTTGATTTTGTGCACAATCTCCATGCTAGCTTAGTAATTAGAGCATTGTTAAATTGCTCCATATTTCGAAAGGCTAGTCCTCCTTCATTTTTTTCTTCATTAAAAGAATTCCAAGCAATGAGATTGATTCTATGTTGGATTCATGCCCCCACCAGAATCTCCTTTGAATGGAATTTAGGTTTTTAATAATGCATTGTGGTATTTTAAAATTGCCCATATAATGTGCTGGAATCATATTGAGAACAGACCTAACCAATGTTTTTCTTGCCGCTTGATTTAAGGTTTTGGAATTCCAACCTTGTAATCTATGTGCAAAATCATCAGAGAGACTTTCAAAAGAGCTAGCTTTAGACTTACCAAGAAGGATTTGAAAACCAAGATACTTATCAGAAATACATAGCTCCATAACTCCTAATGTGTTCTTTATACGTTGTTTTCTCTCATCTGATATGTCTCTTGCTATAAAAGTTGTTGACTTCGAGAAATTAATCATTTGACCAAATATTTTACCAAAATTCTCTAGAATTCCCATGACATTCTTAATTGTTGTATCATCTCAGCTTGGAAAAATAGCAGATGATTTACAGATGGAGAATTTTTTGCTGCTTGAATACCTTTAATAATTTTCCTTGTTCTTCTTGATATAAGGATCTATTTAAGTAATCCATTGCACAGATGAAGATATGGAGAGATAATGGATTTCCATGTCGCAAGCCTCTAGAAGAAGAATAAGTCTCACAAGGATTACCATTAAGCCTGATAGATACTGTAGTGGTTGAAATGCACTGGTAAATGATAAATCTCTAATCTGGACAGAAACCTATTGACTCCAGCATTTTATCTAAAAAGGACCACTCTAGTATATGGAAGGCTTTCGACTTATCTAACTTAAGAGCTATCAGACCTTTCATACTTTTAGATATTTTCATTGTATGTATTAATTCATGGGCAATGATGATATTATCATTTATATATCTTTTTGGGACATATATGCATCTTGAGTTGGAGATATGATTTTGTCCATTAGAGGTTGCATTCTTTTGACCAAACATTTAGAAATTATTTTGTAGCTATTATTACATAGACCAATGGGTCTAAAATCACTTGGAGTGGTGGGATTTTTGATCTTGGGAATGAGACATATAGCAATTTCATTGAGTTGAACTGGGAGTTTCTTGTGCATAAAAAAATCTTGAACTAATTTGATGATGTCTTGCCCAATTGTTTCCCATTGTGTTTGTAAAATCCTTCTGGAATCCATCTGGACCCGGAGAATTCCAGCTAGCTATTATTTTAACTACATTATAGATTTCCTCTTCAGTTGGCATATTTATAAGATAAGCATTTTCATTAGTTGTAATGCTGCTGTGAATATGAGAAAATGAGAGATCTTGTATTTTTGGTGAGTTAGTTGTGGCAATTGAAGAGAAATGAGTAGTGAGAAAGTTGGATAAATCCTCCCTATTATGCAACCAGATTCCATTAATAGGATCTCTTAAGGCAACTATATTATTTCGAGCCCTTCTTCTATTTGCCATAGAATGGAAATAAGCTATGTTATTATCCGCTTTTTTAACCCATTTATCTCCTGATTTTGCTGCAAGTATTCTGCTTCTATTATCTTCCAATGCTGCAAAAGCTCTGCAGTGGTCTGTATTTGATGATATAATCACTAACCGATAGAGACTGAAGATGTTCTAACTGATTTTTTAGTAATGTTACTTTCTTACCTATCTGACCAAAGTTTTGTCTCTTCCATCTAGCTAACTCTTTTCTATTCAAAGAGATCTTATTGTAAAAGTTTGAATCTGTGGTCTCCAGGAATGAGCAATAGTCTTGGATCATGAAGGATCAGAAAGCCAACATTTATAAAACTTCCGAGCATTCCTAGCATCCATAAGAGTTTTTTTTTTTTGATTAAAAAGGGTTAATTTCACTCAAAAGGAAAAGTGGAAAATGATACAAGAGTGTCCTGATACTAATTTACAGGCCTAATGATCAAATCCAACCCTCTAATTTTAATTCATTACATCCTCCCAATTTGGATCAAATATCTGAAGGAGATAAATTTAAACTAGCTGAAGAAAGAATCCTGTTGAAATATGAGTCACTTAATTTCATTGATGATCCTTCGACATCTTTGTAATGTGCATTTACTGGTAATGTGCATTTACTAATTGGAGATTTTCTACTGAGATTTCGGTCAATATTTGGACAGATCACTTCCAGGAATTATGAAAACCGTATTTGGACTTTATTGCATATCTTTGAGAATATTCGGTTGTGGAAATTCCTTGGTGTCCAAACTTCCTTGGTCTATCAATACTGAAGTTTGCATTACGAGCAAACTAATCCTCAGAACCAGCAAAAATACCTAGTTGTGTTGTTATTGGTGGAGCCGTCTATTCGGAGAGGAAAGTACCCTAATTAGGAGAAATCTCTTACGACCGCTCGTTTTAAAGACTTCTTTTGGATTGAGAAGCTCTACGAGTACCTTTAGTGGGAAACTAGATAATTTCAATTTATTATTAGTTTTCGATTGATTTGATTGACTAACGGTTGTTGAACTTTGATTGCACCTAGTTTGTTTATGCTTGAGAATCTTCTATTCTGATATAAGATTCACTCAAACTAGATCGAAGTGTCGACGGGGATCTTTAGAACTGTTTGTAGATCTAAAGACGTCTTGTGATAATCCATCATTAACAGACTTCGTTTATGTGTGATTGATCACAAGAGATTCAAGTTGTTTGTGTGCAGGTGTTTATTGAAGATCTAAGAAGATTTGAAGACAAAAAAGATTTCTTATTTGAGTTCATAATCTTTGGTGTGCATAATACTTGATCGGCTGGAGGGATCCAACTATATTTGGCTTATCTTTTGACAGATTGGATTGATTAGTTAAGTAGATCGGCATCAATACATTTTTTTGTGATTCATAGTACTGATTGCATAGTCTAAACAATTACTTTGGTAGTTGTTGAATAGATTGATCTAAGAATCTGACAAAGGATTTTATTGGGATAAACAGAAGAGCCTTTTATCAAACTCATATCATGTTGTTTGAAAAGAGTTGTTACCGAACATATTTTTTGTTCCTTTACTATTTGGAATACGAACCAAAGGAATTGTTCCAAGTGCATGACTTATTACAAGTTAGAGGCGCAGGGATACTAAGGGAACTAGGTGAACTATATGTTTAGTTGCTTGGTCTCAACTATACGAAGTTGGTTTAGATTTTGTATAGCGGCTTAATTCTAAGAGTATTCAATTCTGGACAAGGTCCGAAAGTTTTTCTGCATTTGCGGTTTCCTCATTAACAAAATCTTGATGTGTATTTTACTTTTTTATTTCCGTAATTATAATTGTTTTATTATAATTAGAAGTAAAATACACTAACGTTAATTCCTAATTACTTGATAGTAATCCTATAGTGTTTGGTTAAGTCCGAACCTATTATCAAGTAATCATACTTCGTTGTTGTATTATCTCGATCTTGTATCTATAGTCAATCACACAAGTTATCTTGTTGTCGTATTGTCTAGATATCGTACCCATAGACGATCACAAGAAGTGTGAACCGATTAGTTATATTTTCTCGACTCAGTCCATAGACAATCACTTTCGGAGAAAGGACTTATATGTGGAAAAGTTTTAGATTAAGGTATATTTGGGTACACTTGTCTTTTCACACAAGGTATGATACAAGTAAATGTTAGTCGAGGCAGAACATTTGAACAAATATGCTTTAGAAAATGAAAGAAACTGAGAATGAAATGGGAGAAAGTAGCAACCCTAATACCAATTGTTCTCAACTAGAGGAAACTAATGCTCCTAGTAATCTTTCAGAGTTTATCAATAATCCCAAATTGGAAAAAGAAATTTCTTCTCTTGTTCCATCGCCAGGATTAGAGGGTGCCCTAGATTCAAATATGATTAGAACCTATCTATAAATAGGGGAATTTGATCTATCGATGGATAATTATAATCAGGAGAACATAGATTCGGCAACTGTTCATGTGGCTAGAGGTATAAAGTGTCAATCTCTATGAAAAAAATCAATTGAATCGACTAACATTAAAACTCTATTATTGCAAATTAGAATCATTAAAACTAGCACAATAAAAGTCTTAACATGGAATGTAAAAGGCTTTGCATCTAAAGAAACTATAGATTACATAAGGGATATCATAAAAGATCATAATCAGGATATAATATTTTTGACTGAAACGAAAATAGATGAAGACAAAGTCAAATCCCTTACTCATACATACTGCTATCCTAATTCATTATTTGTAAGTTCAGTAAGTAGAGCTGGAGGTCTTATTTTACTTTGGAAACAAGGTCTCCCTTGTGATGTAGTCTGTGTCAAGGATAACATAATACATCTTTTGGTTACATCTAACCGTGCTAAGGAGGAATGATTGTTATCTTGTATGTATGGTTCAACGGATAATGATGTTAAAAAGTTACAATGGGATTTTTTAAAGGATCTCATTTATAATCTTTTTCAGCCATGGGTGGTTATGGGTGATCCGAATGTTCATCTTAAGTATAAAGGACAAACTTCTAGTTCTACTTCTATAAACAATTGGTTCCGTAATACAATAGAGGAAGCATGATTAATAGATTTGGGGCACATAGGTAGTAATCATACTTGGAAAAACGGATCAAATAGCAAGGGATGTAAAAGAGCTCGGATTGACATGGAACTTGACAATGCTAAGTGGATAACCCATACTCGAAAATATATCACCTACCTTTTCTTGGTTCAGGTCATTGTCCAATTTTACTTCATACAGAAGCTGAAATGTTGTAAATGGTTAAATCACAAAGCAGCAAACCTGTTGGACCGTTCACTCGTTATGGGTCTAGCAAATTGATTGTACCTTAATCAAATAAGGTGGAGCTAAATAAATGAGGTTAAGTTATAAAAATGAAATAACTAGCTTGGTATGTAAACTCTTGTCCGTGAGAACAAGAAAGAGGAGGCGACCAAAAACAGAGAAACGGATTTTGGTACCGTGAGAAAACAAGAAGGAGAATAAAAGGAAACCATTATTATAAAAGCTTGGTGAATATTTTGTGAGATTGAAGAAGAAGGGTATTCTAGAGAAGAACCGGTTTGGTTGGTGAAGATTTATCCACCGCATCCTACATCTCTTAAAAGGGGTATTTTCTAGGGTTTGTTTAAATCCTAATAGTAAGTTTCTCATCTTCCTTGTTTTGTTTTGTTTTGGTGAGTAGAGAAAGAGGGCATTATTATCCAAGTGATATATGCACCTTGAAGTTGTGTGGAACCCAAATTTAGGAGATATCGTTATAACCCATTATTATCATAGTGGAAGTTTTCCATTAATCTTTGATGTTGTGTGATTGGTATTATTTTTGCCGTATTGCGTATTATTTCTTATGTAGGTTTCATATTGTGCATAGCTTCCTGGATCAGTAATTCCCACAACAAGTGGTATCAAAGCTATGTTGGTCGGGATAACCATGTGCAATATGGAAAGTAGCACTAGTACTCTAAATGGTTAATATGACCAGTGAGACTTACATGATATGGAAGGCGAATATATAAGACTTATTGTACTGCAAAGATATCGATGCTCTTATAGAGAAGAAGCGAGTAAATCCTGACAAGATAGATGAAGATGTGTGGCGTATTGTTAACCATAAAGTTGTTGGTTTTATTCGACAATGGATTGATAATTCTATTTTCCATCATGTAGCAAGTGAGACACTAGCATATTCTTTATATATGGACAAAGTTAGAGGGGGTATAACAATCTCCTTGTGCAAAATCTTGGAAATATAAAGTACAAGGACGGAAGTTCAATAGCGCTGCATTTAAATGAGATGAAGGGCATCATGAATCAGCTCAGATATATGGATTTGAAGATTCCCGATAAAATGCAAGATTATCTTCTGCTAAATATTTTACCAGGAAGTTTGGAAGCATTGAGGAGTCTCTAAATTATACTGCTAAAGACAAGAAGTTAACTATGGATATTGCGACAAACAGTTTGTTGAATGAAGAAGTTAGAAAGGAAGTCATCAGAATCGTCTTATTCAGAAGCGAGAAGAAAAGGCTGGAAATACGTTGAATGTTGGAACTGTCACAAGAAAGGTCATTATGCAACTGAACGCAGGAAGCCGAAGTAAGAACCCCGGAATGGAAATAATAGAGACAAGTATGTTATAGGTGTTGCATTAGATGATGGTGATATTATTTTATTGTGTGATTGCAATGATATGATGAGAGATGATAAGAAGTAGGGGGGGTTAGTTAAGAAGATCCATACAGATGACATCGATTTTGATATGATGACAAAGTCACCACCAAAGTACAAGCATGTATATTTCTACATCAAGGCAAATGTGGTGGTGACAGGTACCTCGCCATAATTCGTAAAGGGGAGATCGTTGGACCGTTCACTCCTTATGGGTCTAGAAAATTGGTTGTCCCTTTATCAAATAAGGGGGGGATAAATAAAGGAGGCTAAGTTAGAAAAAAAAAAAACTTTGGTATATAAACTCTTGTCCGTGAGAACAAGAAAGAGGTGGCAACCAAAAACAGGGAAATGGATTTTGGTGACGTGAGAAAACAAGAAGGAGAAAAGAAAGAAACCACCATTAGAGAAGTTTAGTGAAGATTTTTTGATCTTGAAGAAAAAGGTTGTTCTAGCGAAGAACTGGTTTGGTTGGTGAAGATATATCTACCGCATCCTACATTTATTCAAATGGGTATTTTCTAGAGTTTGTTCAAATCCTAATAATAAGTTTCTCATCTTCCTTGTTATGTTATTGGTTAAATCTACCTAAGTTTTAGGTAAAGAATTAGTTATCCATCATTAGTGTTGAATGGAAAAAGAGGGCATTGTTATCACTTTTGGTATAGGGAGGGAGTTTTTGAATCAAGCGAGTTGAAAACTCGTATTCAAATCGCTGATTTATAAATGAGTTAGATTCAGTATCTTCCGTACTAGAATACCGTTTAAACTGACTCATTAGAAATTTATGGTAACTCAGTCGACCTTCGTTATAGGAAGGAGTTCCTATCTGGGGATTGGAAGAAGTAACTAAGAACCACTACTACTCCCCTTTCCAATTCAAACTTAAAAAAAATCAGTTCTAACAATGTGGTAATCTTTATCATCAAATGTACGCGAGTTTCATGAGCATGATTCTCTCTTGTTTTCTTTAAGTACAGAACTATAGATGAATAAAAGTCTGTATGTCTTATCTTGGTTCGTCTGAATCAGAGGTAGTGAAATGAAGCATTCACGTACACATTTTGGAACGTTAATACTTAATTTCTCTACTAGGGAAGTGGCGGTGAAAACCAATAATTCACTTCCACCCAAGTTACGGTGAAATACAACATTTCCTTTCTACTCAAGTGACGGTGAAATACAACTTGAGAGATCACTTTCTTGTAAGTTTCCAGGCCACCCACTAGGATCAAGACTTCCATGAAATTCCTGCATTGGTGTATCCCACATAGTAGGTTGGAAAGGTAAGGACAAACCTTATATAAAGTAAAACAATATTAATTTGATAGAAGTTTCCAAACTGAACTATGCAAGCAAAATATTCACTAGGAAGATGCACAAACAAAAATTTCCTAGACTTATCTACTTAGAAGAGAAATATTATCAAGCATGCCTACATAATCTTGAAATATCGTAGATTGGTTGCCATGAAAATAATTATTAAAAGCTGGTCACTAAACCCATATGTTTTGATCGTTGGTTGCCTCTTGCCTTATTTAATGCATCATCGTAATCATGAGACATTCCTTGGTTGTGTATCTGATTAAATGCACCTCCTGTGTTAGCAACAGAAGCACCATATAACGACTGATCGAATTGTTTTTGAACCAGTCCAAGGAACGAGCCACCATCCCTTGATCATGTAAAAACATATGTTTATTGGCAGATCCATGCAACCGACTAAGCATAAGATTTTGTTGCTATACCGGCATGTCAATCAGCCCTGGCTGCTTCCTTGACTGACGTTGTGACCCTCCAACTTGCTGACCCCTCATGACTGGCTGCCCACCATGGAAATTTCTAAAAGCTTCAGCAGCTTCCAGCCTTCCTGAGTGTCTATTCATGGCAGACATGTGCACCATAGCATTTCCTTGATGCATGTGGTTCAAGAACACAAAAAAAACTTCCTGAGATTTGGTATTCACGTTCATTATTGTGAACGAGGATGTTTCATTTCTCTTTTACTGGTTGAATGAACCAAGGTTTTACAAGTTGATTTTTTCCGTAAAGATAAATTTAAATTGATCAAAGAGTAAATCATGAATTAGTCACTTGGGTACCTACAATATTTCGTTTCCAACAAACTCTTCTGGTATATTTGAAAACACGTATTCAAAAAATGTTTCACATAATTTTCTTTCCTTAGAAAATAGTTCAACCTTCATAGTCTAGAATCTCTAGATAGATATTCACTTATCACCGTCGTAGTACCTTTTCGGAAGATACATATTTGGGTGATAAAATATTCGAAATCTTAATGGTTTTTCTTTGCATTAGTTGAATCACAAATGAAATTGGGTTTAGGTTTTATGAGTGTTCTTCACAGTTAATGGGAAGAAGAAAGGTCATGAGGAAGATACGTATTTAGCTTTAAAACGGGGGGTTTTGTAAGGGTAGTTTTGTCTGACTAAGAGGAAAATATTTAACATGTTAAATTAGGTGAGTCGAGCACGAGTTCTCCACTCCCTTGATTTAAAACCCCCCACCCTATAACAAAAGTGATTATTATCCAAGTGTTATATGCACTGAAGTTGTGTGGAACCCTAATTTGGGAGATATCGTTGTAATCCATTATTTGTCATAGTGGAATTTTCCCCTAAATCTTTGGTGTTATGTGATTGGTATTATTTTCGTCGTATTGCGTATTATTGCTTGTGTAGGTTCCATATTGTGCATAGCTTCCCGGATCGGTAATTTCCCCCAACAAAACCATCATATAATCAAATGCATAACCATTTAATTTTCAACAGTTTGAATCGTTAGATCTCTTAAGGATGCCATGCTCATCAATCAAAACCCATAATAATAACGTTTTTATTATGGGGATCTCAGTTGTAAACATGGAGGAACTGAAACGCTTTCACCCTTATGCTTTCCCTTATGGATTTTTTGTAAGCTCCATATGATATGACTCGGTCTTTGAAAAATCAACACATTGAATAAATCCTGAGGCACACTGATAATTTAAGGCCACGATAGAAGATTTTATAATAGTGGATCGAATTTTTTGTGGGACAAACTATAGTAACAAGAAAAATTAGAAAGCATATTGACTATTAGTTTGTCCTAGATGCTTTTTTTTTTTTTTTTTTTTTATCGATCAAAAGGAAAAGTATTAAGAAGCACACAAGTTGCACGCGAGGGAATACACCAAAAAGAGGGGAAAACAACCCCAACCAAAGCAAGAAAGTTCAAGGATAAACAAAAAGTAAGAAAGACCTTTTGACTAGCCTTAGAAACTAAACAACCATTGTTACTTGCGTACTAAAAAAAAAGCGCAAGCTAAAATTAATTAGTATCTTCATTAACCCCTTCCCCAATTAAACCCTTGTGATTTGTTGACATACCACTAAACATTTCCTGACAGTTTTCTTTTGAAGATTGAAAGGTTAACCCCATTATACCACCGAAATCCATGAGATTGTTTGCTGAAATCTTACTGGGACTAGTAAGAGAATTCAAAGGACATTTCTTTTTTGTTGTTAATGTCTTATTTTGGAGGGAACTCGACGCTTTAGAATTCTTGCATACCCGCTCGGACACTGCTGTTTTGGTAATCCTGATGTCGATAATTTTTGAAACAACTTCATGTTCTTCTTCATTCCCTTGGAATCGGTTATATGTTTCGAAACCAGGAGGAATTAACGGACCCGAAGATGAGGAGTTTGGCCCTACATCCATTTGATTCAAAACATGGAACTGAAGCCCATTACTAGGAGAAGCTCTAACTCCTGATGGAATAGAAGTTCCACTTGAATCCTCCTCTTCCCCTTCACTTTGGTTTTTCAGGGCATCGACATGAAGTTGAATTCCATGAACAATCATCTCCATAAACTCTTGTTTAGAATCAGGAAAATTCATTTTCGTAGGGCTTAACACTCCTGTTTCCATATCATATAGAGTACCAAACTTATGTTCCAAGTATATTTCAGCCTTCTTTAATTTGACGGGATCACATTGTCTTCCCAAGAAACAAGAATCAAAAGGGGTTTCAATATTGCTAACCTGGAAGTCAGTGTTGTCTCTTTCCACCATTTGATTTAATCCTTGAGACCCCAATGAAGAATTGAATGTATTAGACGATGGGTGTGTTTGATTTGCTTCCATTGTCAGCTCCATCTCCCTGCCACTTGAAATTTGGATTTCTCCTTCTACGAAGTTGGAATGACCAGTTGAAACCTTATCCTGTTGAATAATAATCTCTTGAGGATTAATTGAATTAGACAATGGGATTGATCGAAATTCATTCTCTGTCTGCTCATTATTCTCCCTGCGACTAGGAATTGGGATTTCTCCTTCTTCTAAATTGGAGTAACAAATGTTGAACTTATTTAGAGCGAGAATAGGAGACTCACACGTAACTATTTCCTTAGACATACCCTCGGCATCAAACGAGTTTTCCTCCACCGATCTACTAATTACACCATCCATGTGGTGGACAAGTTTACTGGAAAATGAAGGGGGCGGGCTCTCTATAATCACGGGTTTTTTGTTTTTATCAAAAGTACCTTTTGGGAGGAATCCTAAGTGGGATTTCGATGGGCCACCCTCACATGCTATTACGCTTGCATTTTTACACGATTCCTTATAATTCAAATTTGAATTTGATGTTTTCCCTGACTCTGACAAAGCATTACTTACCTTGTCCCCGTTAAAGTGATGTGGCCCATGTGGGTGAACATTCAAGAGAGTAAATGTACTGTCCAATGGCGCGCTGACAGCATGATGTACTTGGTTCAACCTTGAGTGACGCAAAGAGTCATCTTCTCCCATACCAGTACCCATTGTTGTGGAATCAGGTTCAAAAATCAGGTTCAACCTTGAGTGACGCAAAGAGTCTGATTAGATGCTTTCTTTATAATGAATCTGTAATGCATGCTTTTCCCTTTTGGTAGTTATGTTTGTATTCACATTTTCTTTGTTTGCCTACCAGTTCTTTCTTCGATTATTCCTTTCTTAAGTGGATTATTATTGGCTTATTGATTCTGATTTGTCTGAGGAATCTAAAGCATATTTGCATCTTTATTGTGGTCTATATGGAGCATCATGAATAATCTTATTTTTGGTTATGAAAAGGAAAATACGAACGTTGTTATAGTTAGAGCAATAGTTGTTACTAAAATCATTATTATCCCTCCTAGATGACCCCTGAATATCATTAGCAATGTAAAATTGATCCCTCCCCTCCAGGGTGTATTAAATGTAACACGAATAGATATTTAGTTGCCTTTACTTTGACTAATGGTGCAGGGTATGTAATGAGGGATTCCTCCAATAAAATCTCTTTCTATGTTGTCATTACTTTTGAAGTTCACCCACCTAAAGAAGCTCAAACTCGTGTAATCTGGGCAGTCTGGAAGAAGTCAATGAAATTACAGCTTACTCATATTTTCGTGGAAAGTGATCAGGGCCGTACCAATCTTTTTAGGGGCCATTGGCGAAACCGAAAATAGGGGCGTAAATATATTTTTTTCGCCGATTGTTTAAAATAAAAAGAAGGATAACATACGTATGTTTCCAAAAAAAAAACAAATAAACAAACCAACATAAGTATGTAATGAAATTAAAAACATAAGTATGCAATATAATTACGACTATGCAAAAGCAGTTAATCTACGAAAAATTGATCTTCCTGGCCTCCTCGATGCAAATTCATCAATTATCGTATCGTAATCGATGTTATTCACCATGTCGACCTCGATAGATAATATTGCTAGGTCATTTAATCTTTCTTGTGACATTGTCGACCGGAGGTAAGACTTGATCAACTTTAGCTTTGAGAAACTTCTTTCTGCAGAGGCAACAGTAACGGGAATTATCAACAAAATCTTATATGCAATCTCTGCATTAGGGTAGCATCCTTCCATATATTTCAGAAAATTCAATACTTCAATTGGCCTTTCAGTTTCTTCTAGCAAATAGCCTTTTAGAACTTTCATTTCTTCATACAAATCATGCCCATCGATATCGGAACCCATGCCATGCTTTAGATAATTTTGAAGCTTGATACAAGATGAATTTAAAGTGCTATGATCAAGTGAATGTAAATTCTTTACATGTAACAAGATTTCAAAGACTTCATCGAACTTTTGGAATTGTTCAAACCTACTGGTGAGTGAGAATCTAGCCTGATCTACTATATAATTAAAGAAGTTAACTTCAAAAGATTGTTTACCTGATAATGGCACCTCTTTTTCAGTCACAGGCTCGTAAAATGTATTTTCCATTGGATGATTCGTGGTTCATAGAAAGTAGGTTCTATTTCAATTGTTGCTGCCAACTCGGTAGCTTCCTCTTATAACTCTTCAAATCCAGTATCCCTGCACTTCTCAAAAAAAGAAAGAAGATCTTTTACTCGGTCCATGGAAACATCAAGATGCATATCTTATTTCTGTAACAATTTGCTAACAGAGTTGACTGCAAGCAGGAAATGATGCCAAATAACCATCCCGAATATAAATTCAAAATTATCTATCTCGCGTGTCAATAAGGAATCAGCTTCATCCCTTGTTTTCGCACTAAAGTCAATGGATTCCGACAACTCTAGCAAAGCATCCCGTATTTCTGAAAGTTGGAATCGTATTGCTTTGACACTTTCTATATGACTTTCCCATCGAGTATCTGACAACGGCTTAACGGTGAAACCAGTCACATGTTTCTTAAATACTTGCCCACATTTTGTAGACGATGAGAACAACTTGTATATCCGCTGCATAACAGTGAAAAATGATACCGCCTTAGGACATGACTTAGCCATATCCAATAGCAAAAGATTAAGACTATGGAAAGCACATGGCATATAAAATTCCCTTGGATTTACCTTGAGCAGCCTGTTTTGCACCCCTTTATTTTTTCCTTTCATATTGGCCCCATTATCGTACCCTTGGCCTCTAATATCATCAATATCAAGATTAAGTTTCTCCAAAAGGTTTTTAAGCTCATCAAAAAGTCCTAGTCCAGTTGTTTCTTCCATCTTTAAGAAACCTAGAAAATATTCTTCAACTTTCGGAGTTCTTAAGTAATCTACAGATCTAATAATGAGAGACATTTGTTTTTCACGGCTTATATCCGAAGTACAATCCAACAACACAGAAAAATATTTCCCTTCTTGAATTTTTTTCAACAATTTTCTCTCTCACATGGTGTGCAAATAAAGAAATCAACTCGTTTTGGATCTTGGGACTAAGATACTGAAGGGGAATGTCCTGATCTTTGAAACGCCGAAGATGGTCTTGCATTACCAAATCAAATTCTGCAATCATTTCAATAAAGCTGAGAAAATTACCATTATTTGCTTCGCCAATCTTTTCATTATCCCCACGAAAAACTAAATTATTTTTAGCAAGAGTCTTGATAAGAGAAACTATTCTAACCAAGACTTGTTTCCAATACTCATTTTCCCTCTTGATTTGTTCTTGCATCGCCTTATCGATGACTTCCTTTTTCTTCAAACGTCTTTCCAATTAATTCCACTTTGACATGGATTCTATATGTCCCTCACAAGTATCATGTTGTCTAAGTTTTTTACCAAGATTATGCTAATCATTAGAGCCATTGGTATCCAACTGACAATCAACCCCATCTCCCTTAAACAATTTGCAACTAAAACAGAACAATCGATCCTTAACAATTGAATATACTAGCCATCTCCTATCAACCCTTTCCCCATTACTCATTTTTCTTTTATAATAACGGTTAGAGAATCATCTTCGATGTTCATTGTAAGGATATTGATTATGTTCACTTAATACTCTTATGGGACCTTTTTCTGCCAAAAAAATCTCTGAAACCTTGATCAATGAATTTCCAATTTCCTGGATCATAAATGTTTACTGGTCCGTACTCTTCATTTTGCACTCCGCTATGCCTGTGTTCATTCTCATTTGTAGTTGGCAGTAAAAATTCTTCACCTTGCACATCATTTTTTCCGCTAGGACCACTACTGCTACTACTATTGAGCAGATCATTCTCTTTCTCCATTTCATTAACCAAATTTACATATTCTTCATCGCTGTCATTCATTGTTTCTCCCGCAGGACCATCACCCTCCTCATTAATTCTCTCTGGACGTCCAACACTATCACTTGTTCGAGCCAAATATTTGTTCATCGATCCTCTTAAAGAACTTTGAAGTTGCTCTACTCTTTTTATTTTCTTGGATATGAAAGAACCACTCTGGCATTTCGTTTTCCTATGGGTCATATCTTATTCCCACTCTTTTATTTTGTCTCTTCAAAATCTACACGGGAACAAAGCAAGATATGTCACATAAAAAATCATCCAAGTGAAGTGGACAGCATATCAGTACATAAGCAATAAGCAACATAAAAATTCAAAAAGCCATGTGAGAGTACTGTTTCTTTTCACGATTATCTCTGACTGTAAATTGTAAATAATCAACATTACGTCCCACAATTCAAAGAATGAAAGGACAAAGTCTAAATTAAACAATTAACAAAACAACATGTGTAATTTTTTCTTGTTCTATTCTTTTCTCCAATCCAATTGCTTATCACGAGATTGCCGATTGATGATTGTATATTTTTATTTGTGACCAATTCTTCTAAAACTGTTATTACTATGAAACCCTAACTAGCAATTGACCAAAATTATGTACTGTCTACTCCTGATCTTAAAAATATCTATACCCATATCAATGATTTCATGTAGATTCAAACAAAATAAATAAATAAAATTGAAGAATCCTCTGTTGAAATTGAATCTAATGGATGAACTTACCAAAGTGAATGTCGAAAGATGAAGAGAAACCTGCTCCGGGATAAGGCGAAAATGTGTGTAAATGGATTTATTCAGTTAGGTTTTACTTTTGTAGACAATCGAATACTAAGTGGGGATAAAAATATGTTCCTCTACTAGGCCAAAATAGTTAAGACTTGGGCTCATAGTAGTTTTTTTTCCCCTCCGTTCAAGGCAGATACATACTACTGGAGAGAAAAAATGGGGCCCCTAAAATTCGGGGGCCCTAGGCAATTTCCTATGTTTCCTAAGCACTAGGTACGGGCCTGAAAGTGATGCTAATGATTTCGTTGATCAACTCCCATCAGGAAGATTTAAAAGCAAACGAAATAATGTTTTTTTTAAGGATATTTCTATTTTTTAGTTCCATACGTACGTGTAATTTTTATTTTCAACCTAGAACTTGTAACATGGTTGCGCGTACTGTAATCTGGTTGCTCGTACTTTGGCTCAAGTAGAAATTGATGTTTAGTCCCAAAGTTACTGGGCTTGGGATGATTTACTCCACTCATCTCAGGCTAGTCCAAAAATTCCCCGCCTCAAACAGTTCAGTCCAAATATGGACGAGTCGGTCTTTTACTCCAGCGATTCGATTATTTTTGGTACCCGAAATGTCCTTGAATCATAATAATATGTTACAGTAGTTTTGGAAGAGAAATCAGATTAGAGAAATGAAATGGAGACGTAGAGAGGCGATTTCAAGATGGAGATTCAGAAACATTCGATTCATCTCGATTTGATTTGAAATAAGCCCGAAAACCCTAAAAATTATCATCAACAATGCTTGTTTTTGGAGATCTACTTGAAACCAGTGATGAAAAAATGATGAGCATAATCATGAACAATCGAATCTAAAGATTTTCGTCACCCAAAATGATTATGAAGATAAGTTTCATCTTCTCTTATCACTTATCTATATCTTGAACATTCGATTTGGAGTTATTAGGTTTACCGTTTTCAAAATAAAATTTCGTTTATTTTTTTTTAGGGTTTTTATATGACTAAACTAAAGATTACTTTTGATTAACATTTCTAATTTGAAATTATAAATTTTTTTTTTAGCGTTATTATTATTTTTTTAGATTAGATCTGAGAGGTAAGATTTTAGATGAGATTCATAAAGAGAGAGACAATTTATTCGATGAAGAAGAAATTTGTGAAGATAAACTGGTAGACTTATTATGTGCATTGATTTTATTGTCCCGGTTGTACGAGGTGTACTTTTTACTACACCATTTGTACGCAGTGTACTTTTTAGTACACCTGTTTTCGAAACAGCTAAACTTTTTTTAACAGTCTTAGTTGTAGCCTTTTTTGCTTCAGGTTTGTTATTGAAACCGTAATTGGTTAATTAATTTTTCACCAGAGTGGCCTTTTATTATTGAATTCTTAATGTGTATGTAAGCCATCAACAGTCAAAGAAGAAGAAGCCTCAGCCCGAGATTTGACTATGACTACGAGATGTTGGGATCACATTCGAGGAGGTCAAGTCGGGTTGAATAGATGAGTGTCACGGCTAAGTCCGGTTCTTGTCATACCAACATCGGGAAATCCGATAGCAACTTCCTTTTGTACGCAATTCGAAGATCGACGCTCGGGAGGAATGCAAGTTTAAATCTCCACTAAAGCTGCGCAGAAGCAATGGGATCACTGCCCTAAGCTACGCAACCTAGCCCGGCCTATCCCATCGGTCAAGTAAGAGGGAAATAAGAAAGAAAGACCTCCGACCATGAAATAAAGGATTGTACACATGTTGATTCCTAATATATACATAGTTGTACACCTTTTCATCGTTAATATGTACATAGTTGTACACCTTTTGATCCTAGGTAGCTCTCCTGGTCTTAGTTTATGGAGTTTTGATCAACTTGTTGTTTTTATAAATTTTTGATTGGTGATGACAGGTTAACACGCACTATATACGATGGATCTGGCAAGGTCATAGATAGGGCTTGCAAGGAAGATCAGGTAATGGTGTCTCATTTTGTTTAATAATTCGTTGTTTTCTTTCATACTGGTTTAGTTGATGCCTTTATATTGTTTTCATGCTACTAAACTTTTTTTTTAATATAGACATTTCCAAAGACCAAATCTATGTTGTTTTTCATTTTTATCTTCCAAGGTTCTTTGTTTCTGTTGATTGGAGTTACTGATGATTACGTAACCAATTTGAGTTCTAAATACTTACTTTCATTTTATGTTTTTTTTTTTTTGGTGTATAGTATTTTTAAGGATTGTCCTCATCCAGATGACAAACAAAGGATGCAATTAAGTAGAGATTTAGGTCTCGAACCTTGCCAGATTAATTCTGGTTTCAGAACAAAAGGACCCAGATGAAGGTAAACCATGCTCACTCAGTTTGATACAAATTTTATTCTTTCACTTTTTAGCTAAGAATTACTAAATCTTAAGTTCCCATTATAAGGAACAACATGAATGAGCATATAATACTGTACATAATTGTACGTAAGAATTAACCATTGTATTTTCTTGTACACTAGTTAGATGGGTGCATATAAAAGTGCACTTCTTCTTTTTGTGCTTGTTATACCAGGTGTATATGCTTGTACAAATTTCTCTTGCTCTTAGAGCTTCGATGGAGGAAGACAGGGCAAGACGGGACGCTACTGCAAGGGCTGCAGAAGAAAAAGGAGGTGGACAGGCGTCAAGTTCACATGATACAACTATGACTGAAAACGCTAGCATTATGTATGATGGGCTAAAAATGAAAAAGGAGGTGGACAGGCGTAAAGTTCACATGGTAGGTATCATGCTTTTGATATTTGTATCATTTGATTTTCTTACTGTGAATGTGAATTACATGATATTCAAAAATGAGGATATTATATCCTTAAGGTCCACATCTAACCATTTATTCCTTGTGAAATCTCTGAAGATATTTGTTTGAAAGGTTAAAGACTGGTGGAATCTTTATGTGCATTTTTTATTATTATACCCGTTGTACAAGGTGCACTTGTTTGTACACCAGTTATACACATTGTACTTTTTAGTGCACTAGTTTTATCAGACGTACTTGTAAGTCGTGCACTTCATTTCTGCATTGATTATGAACCTGAAATCTAATAAACTAGTACTTTCATTTAGACTTTTCTATACACAACAAACATAGAATTCTTCCAATGTAGGGTATCATCACACCAAGTCTTAGTTAGGTAGTAAAATTTAGTGACTTATAAGCATCAAAGGGATTAGTGGTGTGTACATAGAGTGCACTTATATTTTATGCATACAAACCAAATATTAGGGAAAGCACTAATGTGTACAGGTGTTGGAACTTTTGTAGGTGTGTACATAGTTGTACACCATTATATTCTTTCATTATTTTATGGATTTTTTGGGTATGTATGCTTCTTTTTTTTGGTTTTTGTAGGTGTGTACATAGTTGTACACCATGTACATTCTCAGCAATATATATGAGTTATTTGTGGGTACGGATGTTTGTTTGTTTTAAAAAATTTATAGGTGTGCACATAGTTGTACACCACTGTGCTATCTCAACACTATATGCATGTTTTGTGAGTATAGATGGTGGATTTTTGTAAGCATGAATATTGTTGTACACCATTATGCTCTCTCATGATTTTATGGACTTTTTTTTGTGGGTGTGTATGTAAGATTTGTTGATTTTTTGTAGGTGTGTACACCATTGTACAATCTCAATATTATATATGACCAGTTTTGTGTGTATGGATTAGTTGGATTTTTCTTATGTGCGTACATAACATATCATTGTAATATATGGTTTGTTTTGTTGGTATGAATGTTAGATTTTTGTAGGTTTGTACATAATTATGCTCTCTCAAAAATAAAAAATAAAAAACTAATTCTTGATTATATATTATATATGACCAGTTTTGTGTGTATGGATTAGTTGGATTTTTCTTATGTGCGTACATAACTACACATCATTGTAATATATGGTCTGTTTTGTTGGTATGAATGTTAGATTTTTGTAGGTTTGTACATAATTGTACATCATTATGCTCTCTCAAAAATAAAAAATAAAAAACTAATTCTTGATGAAACCCTAAGTTGGATATCATGAGGTGATTTTAATAGCATGCTTTCTATGTGTGTAGGTACTTTTCGAGGGAGCTTAAGAAAGTAGAGAAGAACAATGGACAGGTTCTGTAGATGGACGCTTTTCTGGATTTGAATATCATACTTACTATGTGTTAGATTTTAATAGCATGTTCCTTAGTGATGCTTAGGTGGAAAAATGTATGTGGTGTACAAACTGGTACACCTTGTCTTGTCTTTGGATTTTTTGAATTTTTGTAGTGTTTGTGTTTGTACACCAATGTAAACTAAGATTTTTTTTTTAAATGAAAATTATATAGTCATATGGGTACTCTTTTTGTAGATCTTGAAAAAAGTTTTCCGAATATATAAAGTTTGTGAATTTTGGATAAGCGGTTCGAAAGATAAATCATTTTAAAATTATTTAAAATTGGTGACGTCATCATAAGTCACCATGGATTAGACTGAAAATATTTGGACTAAATTGTAAATATTAAGGGTTATTAATGTACTTTTCATATTTCAAACTAAAAAAAGACTAATTTGTACCTAATTGAATGGGTGTGGACTAACTAGTATATTTGGATGGAATTTTGGACTAAACCGTATTTTTCCGGGTATATTAATTATATGTCCCTACTTTTAACTCCCTACAAATATATCCTTATGCAACAATAAATATGTCCCTCATTTTTTATAACATTATCCATTTAATATTAGATTACCTTAATACCCTCACTCATATAATATTTTTCTTTATTTCAAAATACAACAAAATTTCTTCCTCTACCACTTCACCACCACCACTAGCACCACCACCACCAACATTCAACTACCATTCCACCACCACCACCGTTCAACAACCACCACCTACCAACCGCCACCACCACCAATATTCCACCACCACTCCTTCACCGCCACCATTACACCACCACTAGTCTGTTGCCGCCACCACAAGTTCGTCGTCGTCGCCGCCACCACCGTCACCACCGCTGCCGCCACCACCATCACCGTCGCCGCCACTGGTTCAAATATTTTTGTATCAACAAAAAGTAGTTGATCCATTTCAGTTGGATCAAACAGTGGATGCTTATCCATTGCAGTTGGATCTACAATGGATGTTTATCCATGCTGATGGAAAAATGCTACCACTTCATCAGCTGCAGTTTCAGATCCACCAACAAAATCATCAACAGTAGAAGTTTATCTAGTTTATCTAAGAAAAAAGGATCAACAGTAGAAGTTGATCCAATTTTAGTGGATCAACAATGGAAGTTGATCCATGTAAAATTGGATCAATAATAATAGTTTATCCATGTAAAATGGAGTGAACTTGGCGTGAGTCGAACACGCATCATCTGACATGGAGTCAGTCATGCTACCATTGCACCTCAAGTTCAACATTAGAACAAATTTACATGATTTAAACTACAAAACATGAGTTCAAAGGATCAACAACAGTAGTTGATCCCATATATATGGATCAACAACCATTGTTGATCCAAAATATATGGATCAACAACCATAGTTGATCCAATATCACTGCCTGCTTCAACCCAGATAACCACCATATTTCATTACATGTAGCTTCATAAACACCAACAACTCCAAGACCAGCTTCAAAACCAATCTCAGTTGAATCAACAATGGATGTTTATCCATTCCAGTTGGATCAACAATGGATGTTTATCCATTGCAGTTGGATCAACAATGGTTGTTGATCCAAAATATATGGATCAACAACCATAGTTGATCCAATATCACTGCCTGCTTCAACCCAGATAACCACCATATTTCATTCATCAACAGGCTTCAATCTCTGTAACAACAACTCATACCAACAATGCCACCAACTCATACAATAAAAGCCACCACTATCACCTGCAGTGCAACAAACATCCAACACCTTCCACCACCACCACCACCAGAAAAACAACAACAACAACAATACCAAAATGTTTCTATCACCACCACAATAGTATAACAAACCATGTTGAATCACAAATCAAGAGCTCAAATTAAAATTGAAATAAAAAAAAGAAACCATGTTGAATCAACACCAAAAAATCAAACCCAAGATCAAATTTAGGCTACTACTTAGAATAACAGTAAGAGATCAAACTTATCTTCATAAACACCAACAGCTTCAAGATCAGCTTTCATCCATTTCTTCCACAACAGCAGATCCATCTCCCCTTTTAATCACTCGAAATAAATCACCGCAACTTAAGAACAACTCATATCATATAGCTTCAATTTCAGCGCAATATTGTTTTTGAATCTTCCAATTAGCAAAACCCAACCTTCGATTTCATCTACAAACCATGAAAATCATCATTCACCATAACCTACACGATTCAAACAACACCAGTTCTCGTAATCTCTGAGATCGACATCAACATTTCTATTTCTCGATCTGTTCTCTCTTCCCGTGGCTTAATCTTCACAGAAATCCCATCTCAGCTTTGTTGCTTTGTCTCTCAACATCTTCTCGATCACTAATTCAATCACATAACTCTCTATCTCTCAAATCTTAAATCGAGATCAAACTCACCGGATCTGAACCTTTAACTCGTAATCCACTGGAAACTATCAAATCGAGATCCAAAATCAAATTAATCTTTATATCTGGTTTGAAATCGTTTGAAATCTAAAGCATAATCGTAATAGACATATTTCTAGAGACTGGCAGTATCATGTAACGACAGAAGATCGTCGGTGGCTGCTCGTGTCGGCTGTGGTGGTGGCGTCGATGGAGATCGTGGTGGTGGTGAGAGGCGTTGGAGATGATGGTGGTGAGAGCGTTGATTTGGGTGTAGTGATGTAGGTGGTGTAATAGGTATTGACGGAGCTGATAATGGCAGTGATGAAAATATAGGTGGCGGTGGCGGCGGCGAAAATGGTTCTGGTGGTGCAGCGACGACGTGGAGAGTTTCATTGATTTTTATGCGAATGAAAATTTTCTCTCTTTCAGTTTTAAATACTGGAAAACATAATGGGGGTATATTTGGAAGTCCCTAAATTGTTGATGGGCCCCTGATGGGCTTTTAGATAAAGAGGGACAAAATTATTATGTGATAAGGATATTTGTGTAGACCATCAAAAGTAAGACAAAAGTTCAATTACCACTATTTTTCCCTTGGCTCAATAGACCAAGGTAAAACTCCATGTTCGGTTAGGGAGACTGTTAGCCTTACAATGGTTCGTGTAAACTGGCATGCACTCTTGTCCGATTTCTGCGTAATTTAGCTACAAGTTTGTATGTTAGCCACTAACGTGCGCAAATATCTTGTTTTTCTTTTTCAAGTTATCCATTTGATAATTGTAAGTTGAAAGTTGAAACAAACCGTTTATCTTCTCCCGCTAAATACATTACCGTAAAAGACTCACGAAAATCTGATGCAGAAGAAACGGGTTTTTGGGTTTTATCATTTCTTTCTAATTGAGTAAGTTATTAAGCTGAATTCTTTACCTTTCATCTGTATTTCATTTTTATTTTTTTCTGATAAAAATGCTGTTTTTATGTTGAAATGAAGTGAAATGTTACTCTGAAAAATGCTAAGAACTCTAGTATATGTTCTTAATGAGCACTTCTATTGTATTATGTGAGAATTTTACATTATTTAATACCAAAAAAAGATTACATCTTCATAACATTAGTAGTAAAAACCCTAGCTCTTTGATTTTTTCTTCTATGGTGTCATCATCATTAATTGGAAGAACAAGGAAAATAAATTGTATGTTTATTACAAAAGCTAAGAACGATGAAAAATGGGGTTCAAAAAAGAAAAGACCATGGTGGAAGAAATTCTTTTTAGATGAAGATGCTAATTGGCTTGGTTTAGAGGAGAAAGATTTAATTGAAGATGAAGTAGAATTAGAATTCCCCAGTGGTGATGAGAAATTATCCGAGGAAGAGAAGTTTGAAGCATGGAAGAGGAGAGCGGAGGCAATTACGGAATTACGCGAAGCACAAGAGGATATGAAAAATGTGGAGAATAGAATGTGGGAAGATTGGCTTGTTGAAGATGGGGAATCTCAGGTTTATGGTGGAGACTGGAGTGATCTTATTGAGAATAGTGTAAATGAGGTTCGTGCTGATCCGAGTGAAATGATGCCTGAAAGAGGCTTAGTTAAAACTGTAAAGGATTTAGTTTTCGGTATGGAAGAAGATGATTTATTATATGAAGATCGTGTATTTCAGTATGCCTCGTCAAATTCTGTAAGTATTATGACGTGCTGTGCTACGTAATTACATGCGACTTTATTTCAATTGTGCATTAAAATTCAATATGCTAAACTTATGTGTTAACATTGTTACTTCCAGGCTAAATTCTTGGCAGTGTTAGTGTTAATACCTTGGGCTTTGGACTTTGTCGTGCATGACTTTGTTCTCATGCCATTTTTGGAAAGGTAATCTCTTGGACATGTTGCTCTGGTATGCAAGATTGCTCTTGTTTGTTTAAGTATTCACTAAAGCGTGTGAAAAATCCTCTAGTAGCAATTGCTTTATAGTTCTTACCGTGCTATCTAGTTTGCAGCCAAGAAAACCCTTATCTAACCACCTTATGGGATTTTCCATGGATCATTCATTTCTAATTTTATGTGTTGAAACGGTTTCCCAGCCTTCCACATATGCATCTTTACCGCCCTTAAATGTTCTTTTTCCTATATACGTATGATTTAGTACGACTTACCCTTGAATTTCTTATATACAAATTGGACAGATATGTGAAGACTGTACCACTTGCAGCCGAGTTTTTTGATGTACGGAGATCGCAAAAACTTGAAATGGTGAAGGAATTAAAAATTGAGAGATCAAGTTATAGGCTTGAAGCGGAGATTGGTAAATCCCCTCCTCTTTCCGATGATGAGGTTTGGCTGCTGTTGCGGCCTAAAGCGTAAGTTGATTCTTTTCATCTTAATTGTTTAAAGTCTAATCTTTTGGCAATATTTTTCACCCAAAATTTCTCTGTGTTTCTGGCCGCCTTATAAAACTTAAGAATGATGTTAGAAAAGGTTCTAGGCTGAAACTGTAGTGAGAACAATTTTTATATGTGTACTTATTTGGTGTCGTTGCTTCCCTTTGGCCACTCTTCAGGTTAGAGTTGAGAGATGAATGGAGATTAGAAAACCGGAGAGCATTTGCAAATATATGGTCAGATATGGTATTTGGGGTTGCGCTTTTTGTTCTTTTATACTTCAACCAAAGCAAAGTGAGTTACCAGATCATTTACTCAGTTCTTTTATTTTCTTTCTTCTATCTCCTTTTGGTTGAAGTATAAATTAACCTGGGAAAAGTTATCTAAAACTGGATGAAAACTTGTCTTTAGAATAAAGTCAATAAACTGTCTCAACTTGCCTCAGGCATATGACCAGATATCTTCGAAATTAACTTTTTCCTTTCTCACTTGTGTAGGTGGCTTTGCTAAAATTTACAGGGTACAAGCTAATAAATAATATTTCAGATACGGGAAAGGCATTCCTTATTATTCTTATTACGGATATTTTTTTGGGGTAAATTTTTGTTCTTTGGTACTGCTTATACTATTTCTTAAAATGTATGAGTATGCCGTACAAGCTAGTTTTACTCATATGCTATGGTTGCTAATTTTGGTTTTGAGATGATATAATTCGAGGGAAACTAATTGGTTGTGTTATTGCCACTCATGCCATCTGTGTTGTATGTATATGCTCGTGTTATGTGTGTAACTGTATATTAGTTCTGGAAGGGATGTATAGGTCAGAGTCTGGGTTGGCATTCAATTTGATATCATCAAAGTATAGCTCTAACATTCGTAAAGAAAAAAAAAATCAAAGTAAATTGAATTCTGCAATATTTAGGCCTCGTATCCTGATATCCATAGGGTTGAGAGTCCCTGATATTGACGAAACGGTTAATGATATCCCCCAACAGCTGATGCTGTAAGCTCCGTAACATTTGAACTGAATACTGGTCTGGTGGGCAGGATTTATAAATGCTAACTTTAAGTATTGTGGCCTTTTGAGTTTGATTCATCTCTTGTTTTCTCGTAGTAATTTAGTCTACTATAAATGACAAATACTTATGTCTTTTTCTTTATCGGTAACATTGCAGTTATCATTCTGAATCTGGTTGGCAGACTTTGTTAGAAGTACTGGTCGATCATTACGGGCTTGAGGTGGATCAATCTGCTATTGTCCTTTTCGTCTGCCTTGTTCCAGTTGTTATTGATGCGTGTGTGAAACTTTGGGTACGTCTTACAACCTCAAATACTTCAAGTCACATTACTTGTCTTGTTAGCCGATGTGCCTTTTGATAGAATTGGTTTGGGGAATGCTTTAACAGAATATATTTATATCGATCTGGATAAACATTGCCACCTGGAAACATTTCTCACTCGGATAGTTATATACTGTAAACATCAGAGGATTGACATAGCTGGAACATCCAGGATTGATGATGCTACTCATCTTTCACTAGCAACACATTTTTTGCTTAGTAAAACTGTTTAAGGTCGCCTTGGTATGGATGCTTATGTGCTAGGAACATATTCTTTGGTTAGTTGTCCACTCAAATCATTTCTACAGGGTCATTACCATGTTTTACGATGTGTCCATTACTTTCTCCTTAAACTCTGAATCTCGAAAATCGTCTTTAGTGATGCATGTTATCCATTTATGACTAATCAGAAACTTGTTTACTTACTTCTGTGTTCTCTGGTACAGTTATTCAAATTCCTTCCAAGATTATCTCCAAAGGTGTCCAACATTTTCCGGGAAATGACACGTCATTAGAGCTCACATGTTGGGGTTTTATTTCTCACCACAACAGGTCACTGCACTATCAATCTTCAGCTTGGTGAAATGGAGAGACGCGAGCAATTCTTTGCAGGTATAAACTGCGTCTATAAGGTCGAAAAATTAAGACCTTTCTTTCATAAATTACCAATAAGAAATCACAAGATTGTCCATTTTTACAACTATACTAGTCACATTTTCACCTAGTAATTTATGGAATTACAGTATATATTTGATACGAAACATTTCGAGTGTTTTCTTTGTCCGGGTGCTGAGCATTAACAAGTTGGGCTTGTAAGCGAAGCTCAATAGCAGCACATGTCATTCCTTCTTAACAGTTAAAAGCGTTTTCACATGCTGGTTCTTGGTGTAAATAAAAAAATTGCGCACGAAAATCTTTAAAAAAAACTAAAAGGAGTAAAAAACCTTAAATGTCATATGGAATCTGAAATTCAGAAGTAAAAACCAGCTTTTTCTCCCAGCCAGGAGGAGTAAAACCTCAAATGTCTTCCCCTAGTTTTTTTTTTATCAAAGTTGCCAAATTCAGTCTTAAAATAATGCAACTGGTGCATATTTACGTATCTGAATGCGCATCTCTCCACATGGAGAATCCCTACCACCTGGGTTTAATCATGGGCAGGATCCTTTTCTCACTATCTGAACTATAAATAGGTAGTATAATTTTATTTTAAGGTATATCAGGCACTTTAATATACTCTAATCTAATTATTCTACTAATCATTTTATCAGTACTTATGAATAATATTAATTACTAATTGAACTTACTGACTAAGCAATAGATCAGTGGATCCACTAATCCTTGACTTTCATTGGAAGAAACAATTAAAAGAGAGATTAAATTTAATTAATCCAACTTGTTTGATCAATTAATTAAGAATATCTGTAAAGATGTTTAGAATACTAGGAATCCTTTGTTCCCTTTGTTATTGTTTAATGCAACTAGCAAATCCTTGGTTTTTGTTTAATGCAACTGGCTGATTTTCCCAACATTTGTTTAATGCGAACCCAAGATGTACTTTGTTAAGGTTGAAGGGCATCGGTACTTGTTGTCCAAAGGTGTCTAGAATAGATCTCACTGTGCTCCTCCATCCTTTTTTTTTTCAAGAAAAGAGAGATCAACCAACTCTTAAGCTTTCCACATACGACCTTTTTAATCCATGACTCGTTCTTGTCAGACCAAGAAAAAGCTTTGGGAACCAAGACTAAAGTACAGTTTAATTATGTTTAGCTGGTTTGGTTCTAACATTAGGAAAATGATAGAGCTGATGTGCAGGTTGATTAGCATGATATGTGTTACTGAAATTATTAAATTCATACTTTTTACACAGATTTATCAATGTCTTTGGAACCAAAACTTTATTTATTTTTTTCCTTGTTAAAAACAAAAGAGAGAAAATGATCTTTTAAGTTGGTTTGGTCATGATTTATCTATGGCTTGGGAGTTTAAAAAGAAATAACTGGAATACACTTACTCAGGGTTGCAATCCTAAATACGCATTATCCAGAATTCCATATGAAAAGGGCGCATGGAACTCATGTCAAGCAATGGGTCCATCGTTGTCATAATATCCCATTAATCATGGCCAGAAATTAGGATATATTAATTATATGTCCCTACTTTTATACATCTAATAAATATATTTTTATTCAACAATAAATATGTTTCTACTTTTTTATAATTTTATCCATTTAATATTAAATTATCTTAATATCCTCACCTATATAAATTTTTTTTTCTTCAAAATGGAACAAATTTCTTCCTCTACCACTTCACCACCACCACTAGCACTACCACCGCCAACATTCAACTATCATTCCACCACTACCGTTCCACCACCACCACCATCACCTACCAACCGCCACCACCACTAATATTTCACCACTACTCCTTAAGCACCACCACCACCACCACTAGTCTGTTGCCGTCACCACCACCACTGTCGTCGCCACCACCGCCGCCACCCTCACTGGTTCAGATATTTTTGTATCAACAACAGTAGTTGGATAAACAATGAAAGTTGATCCATGTAAAATTGGATAAAAGTTGATCCATGTAAAATGGAGTGAACTTGGCGTGAGTCGAACACGCAGCATCTGACATGGAGTCAGTCATGCTACCATTGCACCACAAGTTCAACATTGGAAGAAATTCACATGATTTGAACCACAAGCATGATTATACTTATCCAAGGAAATATCGCCAACATTAGGAGTTCAAAGGATTAACAACAGGAGTTTATCCCATAAAAGATTGGGTCAACAACAGGAGTTTATCCATATATATGGATCAACAACCATAGTTGATCCAATAAAAAATTGGGTCAACAACAGGAGTTTATCCCATAGATGGATCAACAACTATAGTTTATCCAATAAAAATTTGGGTCAACAACAGGAGTTTATCCCACAAAATGGATCAACAACAACAATTGATCCCATAAAATCATATAAACAACAACAAATTGATTATCACCTGTAGCTTCATGAACAACAACTTCATCTCCTTCATTGCACTAACCACCAACAGAACCATCAACCACCATTTATAATTCATGATAGCAACCGCCACTGTCTTCTACAAAGCTTCAACACCAATTCGAACCACCACCACCGTCGCCACCAGAACCACCACCGCCACTACCATTATCATATTACTTTTCTCTTCATAATTCTATATTCCTTGTAATTCCTACACATTCATCTATTCATTTTAATCACAAGTAATCAAATATATTCCATAAAAGAATGGAAATGAGATGCTAATACACCAAATGGTCCTATGAGTAACAACGATTAAAAAATCATCTACGAGTATTAACTGTATGATTCATCATTCTCCACAATTAAAACCACCACCACAACCATGATCTCCTACGTTTTTGCTCACTCCGCTATAATTGTTAATCAAAGTACAAAAATCTAAATCTAAATAATCAAATTAAAATGGATAAAAAGAGATAAATTAACTTAGTTTTACTATTTTTGATGATTAAATGTGCAGATCCAATTATTAATGTCGATCTTCATCATCTCTTCCAAATTGATATAGTTTCTTTACGAACTAACATCACCGATTTAGGTTTTACAAAACTAAATACATCTGAGTCGTTATAAAATTTAATATTGATTCTAATGCTCCGTATCAATTTCCATTGATTTGTAGTTGAATCCTGTGAAAATCACTCTAAATCGGTAGTTTAGGATGTGGTGATGGTGGTGGTGCTGCTGGTGGTGGATTAAGTAGAAGTATTGGAGGTGATGTTGGAACTGGTGGTGGGATCGGCGGAGGTAGTACACTAATAGGTGATGGCAGAAGTAGAGGTGGTGATGGAGCGGAGGCGCGGTGATGGAGATGGTGGCGGAGCAGAGGAGGAAGAATTGAAGAAAAAAATAAACGATTTTGATTTTCTTGGTGAAAAACGAGTAGATCTGATAATATTGGAATGGGGTATATTTGGAATTATAGATTAAGTTGTTTTCGTTTCGATGAGCCAGGGACAAAATTATAGTGAAGAAGGATATTTTCGAAGGCCCGTTAGAACCAGGGATAGATATTCAATTTCCACGAAATTAATTTGGTCCTTCACCATTGACACTAACATACCCATCAGTCATTCTCTAAAAAAAATGTACTGCCTAATGTTCGAAGCTGCTACATTTCCATCCTTTCCACCATTAGGCGGCACCATCCTAGCCTTTGATTTCATCACTTTAATCCCTATGAAGAAGCAGGGGATCCTATTATTATTTGCTTTGGCCAATACCTAGATGACACGTAGATGGGGAGAGAGTGGTGGAAGGGAGCGGTGGACATATAGGATTTTCGCCTAATGTTATGTTTCATCAGAAAAATGTGATTCTAAATAGAAACCAGGAAGATATAAGTTGGAAGTCATATAATTTATTAGGCGATCTTTCAAAGATATATACTTGTCGGCATTTCTGATTTCTCAAAATGTAAACATAATAAACATGAAATGATGGTTCATGGATACACCACGAAAAAAACATAAACTGAGTTAGAACCGTTCGTAAAACGGTCTGTGCAGTGTGGAAGAAAAAATATTCTAGGAAGGGTGAGGCCTGCATGTAAGTCATGGAACCCATCGAACAAGCGTTTCATGTGAGTGATGGTTTTAAAAGAGTTTAAATTAACGGTTACATTAAAATTTACCTTGAGAAAAACTTCCGCATGAAAAGTATTTTTGAGTAGCATAAGCTAATTAATTCATTTTTGGATCTCTGTAAACGTATACATTGTGCTTGGTGCATGTAGAAAATCTGATATCAAAGACTTATTGAAAGAACACAAGACAAGATACTAAACAATACTTCTCTTAATTGATGTACTTGAACTCATGGCTCAACGGCCTATTTATATGTAAACAAGCTTGACGCAAAAGCAAAAACATTTTCCTAACATAAATCAAACTCTAATAAAGACTGTTCTGGAATATTCTCACGTAATCAACGTCTAAAAAGAGAATAACTTGCACCACAAGTTTACTTCACGTCCAAACTATCATCGTGTCAACAATACTTGTTGATCCATTCACACTGCATCAACTATCATAGTTGATCCCAACTGCTTTCTTCATAATGTGTCAACTAAACTAGTTGATCCATTCTATCTTCTCCATACTATCTTGGTTTAACCTTCAACATCCTCCCTTAAACCAAGATACTCTTTGCTAATCATCCCCAGTTTTCCACGTACGTAAATGAAAGTATTGGACTTCAAAGACTTGGTGAAAATATTAGCCACTTGTTATTCACTTTCAAAGAACTCCACAACAATCTCCTTGTTGCTGACAAGCTCTCTAATGTAATGAAATTTAATATCAATATGTTTACTCCTTCCATGAAGTACAGGATTCTTAGTCAGTGAAATTGTAGACTTGTTATCACAGACCATTGTTGTACGTGTCTTTTGTTTCTGAAACAATGACTTCAACATCATTCTTAACCATACAGCTTATGTAACACAATTGCTAGCAGCTATATATTCAGCTTCTGTTGTAGATAGAGCAACAACGTGTTGTTTCTTTGATGACCAATAGAAAAAACTTGTTCCTAACCAGTGTAGTCAAAATCGCTCTCCAAGGCCGATTACTCGTCGATTAATCGCTATAGGCTATATGAACGAGGCGATTTCCGATTCCAAGGCCTTTCCGATTTTTAATGATTAAGGCGGCCGATTTGGATCGATTTTTGAGCAAAACGAGTTAACAATTTTTCTGAGTTGACCTTGCATGCACTAAAATCAGAAGAAAAAAACTCATAACCCTTAGATGAGAGTTATAAAATAGAAAAACCTCTAAATACATAATGAATACGTTCAATATAACAATATTACACACTTAATTACATGATAGTGTTAAAATTTTAAGTACAAATCATGACTAATGGGCAACAATATATATATTATTAATAAATAGATTCCGAGTATTAGAGCGAGTTTTGGCGATTTCCAAGTCCGAACTTATCGCTCCTCGCTCCAAGCTCCCCGACCGAGTAGCACCGAGGAACGATTTCAATTACTTTGTTCCTAACTGAAATCCATAACCAGGAGTGCTCTTTCTTCCTTTTGTATCTCCAGCCTAATCACTATCAGTAAAACCAACCAACTTTGGATCTTCTGAAACAGTATAAAAGATTCCCAAGCTAGTTGTTCCTTTAACATATCTCAGAATAAGTTTTGCATCTTGTAAATGTGATTGTGTAGGTGATTCCATAAATCTACTAACCAATCCAACTACATACATAATGTCAGGTCTTGTAGAAGTTATAAATCTAAGACATCCAAAAAGACATTTAAAATATGTTGAATTCACAAGCTCTCCTGATTCTTCCTTTGTTAACTTCAATCTCTCCTCTACTGGTGCTAAAATTGGATTACAATTATCCATTTTGAAACGTTCAAGTATTCCTTTTGCATATCTCTATTGATTAATAAACATTCCTTTCTCAGTTTGTTGTACTTTTATGCCAAGAAAATATGACATTAATCCAAGATCTGTCATCTCAAACTCCTTCACCATATTCTCCTTGAATTCCTTGATCATCTCAAAACTATTACCAGTGAATATAAGGCCAGCCACATACAAACATGCTATAATATGATTACCAAGAGTATCAGCTTTCAAATATAGAGTATGTTCATATGGACATCTTATAAATCATTTCTTGACAAAATAAGAGTCAATTCTCGTATACCAAGCACGTGGTGCTTGTTTCAAACCATACAAATTTTTATTCAGCTTGTATACTTGATTATCCTTCCCCTCCATAACGTATCCTTCTGGTTGTTCAACATAAACTTTCTCTTCTAATACACCATTCAAGAATGCTGACTTCACATCCATCTGAAAAATCTTCTAATGCTTTTGTGCAGCTAAAGCAATAATCATACGTATTGTATCAATTCTTGCAACTGGTGCAAACACTTCTGAATAATCTATTCCTTGTTTCTGTCTATATCCCTTAGCACCTAATCTTTCTTTCAGACGATCTACTTCACCATTTGACTTGTATTTTGTTTTATAAACCCACTTAACACCTATAGGTTTCTTACCTGGTGGAACTGTAGTTAGTTCCCATGTGTTATTCTTTTCGTTTGACTTAAATTCTTCATTCATGGCTTGAATCCAACCTTGTTCTTTAGAAGCTTCTTCATAAGATACAGGATCACAATCTCCAAACAATGCAAAGTTCACTACATCACCATCAGTATTTTCATCATCTATTGATAAAACATAATCATTCATACGTGCTGGTATGACATGATTTCTTCTTGTTCTTACAGTTTCTTGTTGTGGTATTGCTTCAATTCATGTTTCTTCATGATGCTCTCCAATATTGTTTTGAGTATACACCTCTTCTTCAACTCTGATAGTTTCAACATTTCTTGTTGATACAACATTTGGATCAACATCTCTTGTTGATACAGTATTCCAATTCCATTGTGATTCTTCATCAAATATAACATCTCTACTTGTAATTACTTTACTTATTTCTGGATTAAAAATTATATTCTTTTGTTATTGAACTATAACCAACAAGAATACACTTCTCACTCTTATCATCCAAATTCTTCCTAAGTTCTTTAGGTACATGTGCATATGAAATACACCCAAAAATTCTCAGATGTTTTACACTTGGTCTTGTACCTCTCCAAGCTTCTTCTGCTGTCATATTATTCAAACTATTTGTAGGACACCTATAAAGTAAGTACACTGCTGTATCAATTGCATAACCCCAAAAATTCTTTGGTAAATGTTTTGTTCTACTTATAGTTCTTGCTATCTCCATGATAGTTATATTCTTTCTCTAAGCAACACCATTTTTTTGTAGTGTATATCTAGTTATTAACTGATGTTGAATACCATGTTCTTCCATGAAACTATCAACTACAGTATACTCTTATCCTCTATCAGTTTTTAATATCTTGATACTCTTACAATTCTGTTTCTCATCATATGCTTTAAAACTTCTAAAAGCATGAAAGGAATTACTCTTTTGTCTAAGTAAATATACCCATGATTTCCTACTATAATCATCAATGAAAGTTATGAAATAGTTATCACCTCCATGTAATGTAACTTCTATAGGACCACACAAGTCATTATGAACAATCTCCAACTGTTGTTCAGCTCTTCTAGCTTTGTTCACTGGGAATGGATCTCTGTGATGCTTGCCAAAGATACAATTCTCACATCTTGATTCTGGTAGTTCAATAAAACGTAACCCTGACACCATCTCCTTCTTTGCTAAATTTTGTAAACTATTAAAGTTCGCATGTCCCATTCTCTTATGCCATAACCAAGAATCATTATGAACACAACTACTATAAAAACTTTCCTTTTGAACTGAATATTCAAAGGAAACAATTTATTCTTGGTCATCTGTACTCTTGTAATAAGTCTTTTATAACGATCATGAATTGTACAAACACCATTAAAGATGTTTATAGAATAACCTCTTTATGATAATTGACCCATGCTCAATAAATTTTGATGTAAACATGGTACATAAAACATATCCATGATATATATTTTAGAACCATTCTTTAGAAAAATACATATCCTTCATTTTCCTATAACTGGAATTGTGGAATTATTTCCAAACTTTACAGTTGAACGTACTGATTCATCAAGATCGTCAAACAAATATTTTCTTCCACTCATATGATTACTGCAACCTGTATCTAAATACCACTTATATTGAGGTTGTTTTTCAGATGTATGGAAAGCCAATAGCATATTTTCATCTTTCTTCTTCTTCTTCTTCTTCTTCTGCTATATTTGCTTTAAAGTTTGCTTTGTAGTTATTAGTATTTATCTTTTTAGGTTTTGTACACTTAGTAGCAAAGTGTCCAAAATCTCTGCAATTGTAACACTAGAGTTTTGCTCTATCAACTTGTCTTCTTCCTTGATAACCTCTAGCATTAGGTCTTCTTCCAGTATTATATCTTCCTTGATAATTTCTAATGTTAGGTTTTCCTTGATTATTATTCCATCTTACTTGACTTTGAAGTTCTTCTTCAACTGGTTTTGCATCAGCTGTTTTTTCTTGTAATCTTTGTTCATAAGCTTGTAAAGAACCTAATAACTCATCTAGAGCCATAGTTGCAACAATGTTACATTCTTCTATAGCAGTAACTTTTGATTCAAACTTCTCAGGTAAACTCCTTAATATCTTTTCTACAATTGCAAAATCTTATATAGTATCTCCATTAACTTTCATCTCATTGACAAGATTCAGTGTCTTTGAGAAAAATTTGGATATTGTTTATGATGATTCCATCTGTAAAAGCTCATACTTTCTCTTTAAAGTTTGTAATGTAACCTTCTTGACCTTATCAGAACCTTTGTAATAATTTATCAATCTATTCCATGATCTCTTTACTTCTTTGATGTAAATAACCCTATCCATGATAGACTCATGAATATCCTGATGAAGTATATAAGTTTACATAGAATTCCTCTTCATGTTTTCCGTCAAAATTGCTTGCTGAGTTGCATCTCCTGCTGCTGGTTCTGCATATACTTCATTAACTATATCCCATACTTCTTGATATGTGAAGATATTCTCCATCTGTATTCTCTAGTGTTCAAAGTTTTTTCCTTCAAACAATGGCACCTTGATTGAACTTAAACTAGTCGCCATCTTCCTATTCTCAATAACTCATACCCACAGCCCTAGAATCTGATATAGAAAATATGATATTAAAGACTTATTGAAAGAACACAAGACAAGATACTAAAAAATACTTCTCTTAATTGATGTACTTGAACTCATGGCTCAACAGCCTATTTATATGTAAACAAACTTGACGCAAAAGCAAAAACACTTTCCAAATATAAACTAAACTCTAACAAAGACTGTTCTAGAATATTCTCACGTAAACAACTTCTAAAAACATAAAAACTTGCACCATAATTTTAGTTCACGTCTAAACTATCATCGTGTCAACAATACTTGTTGATCCATTCACACTGCGTCAACTATCATAGTTAATCCCAAATGATTTCTTCATACTGTGTCAACTAAACTAGTTGGTCCATTCTATCTTATTTGTACTATCTTGGTTTAACCTTCAACAGTGCAGGGCTTCTCTTGCATGGCGTTTAGGGTTTATGCTTATCCAAATAAAGGTGTGTAAGAAAAAAAAAACATATAGAAACGGTGAGCATGCATGTAAGTCATGTAACCCATTAAACAATCATTTCATGTGAGTGTTGGTTTTGAGAGAGTTTAAATCTAAGGCGTAGATTTGTTGGTTTAGTCAGTGATGAGGTGTTGTTGGTCAAACTCTATATTGTGTAAACTGGTTCCTACAATTAGGAAGTTAAGAGCCTAGATAAGAGAACCTGATCATATAGTTTAGGTTATTGAGGGTCAAGTTTATGTTTTTTATATGAAGGATTAAAAATGAAGATATGGAGATAATAAACCTAGAGGAGTGGAAATACCTTGTATGTAGATTTTTAGTCTTGTGTTGTTGGTAGAGTCAAGTGCTAGTGTAAAATAAATATCTTGTTGAGGAAAAATTTTGGTATTTCAAGCTTGGGGTTAATCTCTATAGTGATTTTATGCTTGTTACTAACAACCATGAAAAAGGTGTGAAAGGAAAATATGAAAAAGGTGTGGAAGGAAAATATGAAAAAGGTGTGGAAGGAAAATATGAGGTTGATTTGAATAACGGTTTGGAGAGTTGATTTTAAAGGTTTTTCCAATATTGTTCTCGAATATGTTTTGTTAACTCTTTTTCTTAAGGCTTTTCTTGTGAGTTGTGTAAAAAGCATACATTTATTTTTATTTTTTTTATTATAGTGCAAGTTTTTTTATAGATTTTGGTCAATGTAGTCTGCAAAACTGAACCACGCATATTTTATGTTGTGGTTGTGGCTTGTTTACTTCTTGTCCTTAATTATTATTATATCGCATACACTATATAATTATGTTATTTGGTTCAAATCACTATATATGTCTTTTGTGATCTTCTATTCCATTGTGTTCGGAGTGTTAATTTCCCAACATCCACTAGATCCATTATTAATTGTGCTCCTCTTTTAGAAAATTAATCAACAGAAAAGTTAATCTTCGTAACCAGGCATAAAAAAATATACCTAGTGGGAAACTTGAAAATAGAACACAAAGAAGTAATTGAAGAAAATATCTTCTCTAGATTATGAACAACAAAACTATTACAATTCTTTCTTTGTTACGCTCAAAATCTCTCTATATAGTAGATAACCTTAAACTGTTTTCTAAGATTACTTTTACAATAATTAATTGCCTCACAAACTTCTCTCTAGACGATTTGTCTCACAAACCTCTCTCTAGGTGTGTCTATATCACAAACCACACTATCTAGATGTCTTAGTTATAAGCTAAACATCTCTATTTATAACTTGAACGGTTTCCAAACCTTGTAGGAATAATTCCTTTTCTAGGTATATATTTCCTTATCTAGAAATATTTCCATGTCTATGAATATTCCTTATCTAGAAATAATTCCTTTTCTATGTATATATTTCATTATCCAGAAATATTACATTGTCTAGGAAATATTCATTTTCTTGGTATATTTCCTTATCTATGAATATTATCTTTTCTAGGAATATTTCCGTATCTAAGAATACTTCCTAAAAACCAGTATTCCTTCCCAATGTAGAAATTTATCCTCAATATAACTTGAGGATTGCTAAGTTCCCAAAAGAGGAAAGATACGCATGTATCAATAAGAAACATCTAACAACTTGGGTAAACTTAAAAAAAATCCGCTTTCCTCTTCTTTCTTGCTCTTTGGATATTGAAAGCCCCTAACAGTAAAATTATTTTAGAGCACATCTGAGCAGCATAAAGCCCTCTTAATCGCCTCCTGATCTATTCTTCTTCAGAATCTCCAAATCTCTTTAAGTTTTATTTCCGTTTTACTTTCTAAGGTTTTTTTAGATCATGTTAAGTTTTTGGTTTCACTTTCAGTGGTTATTTTTGAATATTTTATTTTGGGTGTTTCTTCCATTAATTTTTAAATTAATGGATTTTGCTTCAGTGTGTTGATGATTAAGGTTTGGGTTTTTGTTCTTTTTACAAGAATAAAACTTAAATCAAGAAAAAGAACAACATTAGTCATAGCGACACCAATACAAAGAGCAAAATTAAAATCATCAACAAAAATTTCTACAAAGACTCTAGCAGAAACAATGACATCAAATATACCAACTGTAAGCAGTTTCATAAGACCAGTTCTGATGAAGACCGGTTCTGACGAACAAACAAACCGTTTCAGGTTACCGTTGTTACTTTTGTTACTGTATTTTCCGAAAAATCCTTCAAAAATGGTTGGATCTATGTATCCTTTCATAAGTTTGTCATTTGTTCTATTTCAGATCGAAAAAAACTCATAAGAAATTACTTCATCAATGGATCCCATCGTTTCCACTGATTGTAGATTTGTTTTGTAATTTGGATGTGTTACTGTTGATGGTAAATTTTTACGAAGGATAAATTCGAGAAATCACATAGAAAATATGCATCTCTGACTAGTATCAGAAGCATATAAAATTAATCTTCACGTTCCACAAGAGAAGTGAATTGCAGTCACGTAACCTTATCAAAGTAATAATATGTGATGGCAATATTAAAGCCACTGAGGCAGAGCTTTCAATATTCCATGTATTTTATAATTTATGCTGAGCGGATCGACATCTCTTTTTGTGTTCGAAATTCATTCGAAAGAATCTCTGGTGTTGTAACTCTTCCCAGAATAATGTTCACAACAAATATGATGTTGTCATCTCATATCTCGATTCTCGAACCAATTAAATGCTCCTAAAAATATTGTATGCTAGTATAGAGAAATTAATTAATTAAATCTAGTGTTGCATATTCATCGGATGAATTCCTATAAAAATATTTTATTACTTTAATTCACGGAATTTCTCGGTTGAATTCCATGGATTAGTAACAAATATTCACATTTTGGGCATAAGGTCCACCACCGAGTAAGCCCTGAGAAAAATGGTATGGGTGTCCTAGTAATAATGCTCCAAAGAGCACCCAAAAATATGGATGGAATAGGATATGGAATACTCATCAAAACAGGAAATGTATGAGGGAGAATATTAAAAAAAATATTGGCGCAACCTCCCACCATGGCCGATCCCCACCTTTTTGCTTATTTTTCTTATTTTATTATTTGTCAAGGATTCCCACCTTAGATCAATGATATTTCCATATCCAATAAAATATTTTTCCTTTGATCATATAGTCTACAAAGTAAGTAGTCCCGCAACCATTATGTCTTTGCACCATAAAAATAATAAAATAATATTATTTTAATACTGGTCTTCAGAGCAAAATATTTATTTCATCCCCCGAGCAAGATCAAGAGTTTCAATCAAGATTAAACTCTTCTGAAAATTCCAAATAATGCTCGATGGATTACCGAAAAATACCAAAATGCTCAGAAATGGTCCACAGACAATATGGTGGCACGATCACAACCATGGTCGGCCATGATCGGTCCCTTGGAAACCAAAATACAATCTCACTCCACTCATTGATTAATCATCCAAATTAATCCTCTGCAGTCCATATTTGGTTCAAATTATTTGACCAACTTGGACCATCATCCACACACCACTAGTTGGTCCCACTACCACCAATGGCCGGTTCTCACACCGCTTGGTCGGTCCATCTTTCTACAATAATTGGGTTTTACTATCTAATGCTCTGCAAAAAACAATTTTAATTATAATTAAACACCAACTAATCATCCTTCCACCAAATGCTTTGCAACTGACTTTGGTGAATGCACTGCAAAGCACATGGGTATCACATGGTCATCATTACAAATGGCCGGTCCCCTTTTGCCCATTGGTTGATTCTCACTCAATCATTTATGGATCATCCATCTGTCAAAAATTAGGGTTTTGAACCTAATGCTCTGCAGAGCATAATTATGAGCAGGTTCAAACTCCAATGATTTTATATTGATCCACCTATTTAATGTATTTGCACCGCCACACCAAATTAAAAAAAAAACATCCCCATGGGGAGGGGCAAAACCCCGCGCACACGAAATCAAAAATACATCCCCACGGGCGGGGCGAAGTTCTGCGCACACCAAATCAAAAATGAATTGCCATGGGGGAGGGATAAGCCCCGCGCACACCAAGTTAAAAGGAAAAATAAATAAAATCTTCACATATTTTCCACCTATTTAATGTATTTTCCCCCATCACACCAATCAAAAATATATCGCCACGAGGTGGGGCGAAGCCTTGCGCACACCTAATTAAAAATGGGTTTCCATGGGGAGGGGCGATGTCCCGCGCGCACAAAGTAAAAAAGAAAAAATATGCCCGAGGCATAGCACGGGCAGAAATCTAGTGATGTTTTATGATCGATCCAGCAATCTCATTAAACCTATGCTTATCAATGCAAGTCGACCTAATATTGTTTCCCCAGCTAGAAAAATGATATGTCACTCATCAATGACCCATCAGATTCAACGTCTATGGTCCTCAAAGCATGTTGTTGTCTCAGCAGACACTTCATGCTTCATCCATCATAGCCATGAATTATGAAATACGTTCAAATCATTAGTTAAGACTCATAGTCTAACTAGGCCAACGACTGACAACATAAAATACGTCTCCAAAGCAGAATTTCACATAAGACATCAATCCATGTCACATGGGGAGATATCATTAGGGTTTTGGTCTAGCGGCCTACAGCACATGCTATGTGCAATACATCCACAATGAGAAATATGAGTTAGTCGTGATGGCAGTTGAAGGAATAAATGGGATAATGGATGGTTAATCGACCAAGTTCCTCACACAAAGTGAAATTAGCTTACACACGATTTCTCACTTTCCCATTCTTCCACTCCTCTTCAATTGTCACCACTTACAGGAGATCGATGTGTGCTAACTACCTCTGCAATAAATAGGTTCCTTAACCTATGACTTGATAAAGCAACAAGAACAAAGTAAGACTCAACGTAAGAAAACTTAAGAAAATCATCAAGCATATACAAAAATTTTCTCTCATATTATACATAGGAATCATCTTCAAATCAGTTCAACAGATCTCTCACAATCGATAAATTTTCGTTGATCTCCATACATTCTCAGCATTCCTCCCTATAGACCGACGCTTATCCTTTCTTGTGGCCGAATTGAATTTGGAATGACCAATATCTTGTTTTAGGTAAGAGTCCTACAGATTAGTCTCTCGAACTCAAAGTACTCTCGTGCAATATATTTGTTTAAAGGTTTAGACGATTTGGTTCATTAAGCACTTGCTACTCCACCATTTTTACCCAGGAAACTAGTAAATTGTTTTATCCGCAAATAGTTACATTTATCCACCTTCAAAACCTATCATGTTACTTAGGATAGGGGTGATCATTTGGCCCGGAATCCGTAGATTCGACCCGTACCAACTATATTTTTGTGAGTAGGTGCCATGACCGTTCGCCAATGGGTTGGATGCGAATGGGAAATCCAACATATTATGGATTGGAGTCAGTGCAACCTTGAAAACCCGCTGGACATCCGAACTTGTTATATTATAAATTGGGATTTTTGAGGATACATGTGAAGTAGCTTTTTGATATGTTTACGTCTTAGCATATTAGCATGTTTTGACTTCAGGAGCGGAAAAATGCAATTTAACAGTCTTAATTATGTCCATGTGTAATGTTTTTCCTTGGATCACTTTCTCAGTGTGGTCTTGTTAGGGAGAGAACTTGTGCTTGTGTCAAAATGGTAATGTGGTGTTATGGTGTTTAAGAATATATTGACTAATTCTTGGTTCTGAAATGACATAGGTGTTCTTTTTTTACATGTATGGATTAATGAAGTTATTTTCATAGTCTTTATTTCTCTATTGCAAATATAAACTTTTAACTATAAAAAATATTAATTGGATTATCCACATGTAACTCGTCCATCTGTGTATCTACTGGATGCAAATCCGTTGGATGATGAATTGGACGTGAATGCCAAATATGAAATCCATAATGAATTGGATTGGATGCGGATGAGGTGGAAACCGGCTACCAGCCCCTAAACTTAAGATTCGATATGAAATAGGCTTCATCATGAAATTATATTATATTTTTTTATTATTGAGTGACTTGAAGATATAAGTTGTCTGTTTGGTATTTCTATGACCACTAAGAGCTCCCAGATCAGATCGGTCTGAGCTGATCTCTGTGAATCGGCGACTGACTCAGTTCCAAAATTTCTCGATCTTTATTAATCACTCGTCAGTTTCAGGTGGATCAGGTGAATCAAGTGTTTCCTCAAAGTTATCTGGTAATAATGAATCTATACTAGTAGTGGTTTTGAATTAAAAGATGTAGGGTGAAATGGATCATGAAGTTTTTGAAAATGGTTTTAGGGTTGTAAATATGTCAGAACCATCTGAAAAGTGTCCTTCGATTACTTTAATTGATGATAAGAGTGAAAACATGTATGGTTCATGGAAATTTTCATTAATAGGTAGATAGGATTTTCTTCGAATTAAATTTGATGATGCAATGGGTATTCTGAGAAATCAGTGGAAGTTAACAAGTTATTGTCAATTAATTCCTTTGGGTAAAGGTTTTTCCACAATTAAGTTATCAAATGAAAAAGACAAAAAGTACATCAGAAATTATAGATGGGATGTTCAGGATCAGGTATTTAGAACTCTAAATTAGATTCCTAACTTTAGGCCAGAAAATGAAAGAATTTTTCAGGCTTTAGTTTGGGTTTCTTTACCAGGTTTGAGTTTATAATATTGTGAAAAAGCGAGGGTACCCCAAATATACCTCAAGCTATAACTTTTCCTTCCAAAAAATCATTTCCCCGAAAGTGATTGTCTATGGACTGAGTCGAGACAATACAACCAATCGGTTCACACTTTGTGTGATCGTCTATGGATACGAGATCAAGACAATACAACAACAAAGTGTGTTTACTTGATACAAAGGTTCGGACTTAATCAAATTCAATAGGATTCACGTATCAAGTAAATAGGAATTAACGTTTGTGCAATTTACTTTAACTATAATAAAACAATTATAATTTGGAAATATAAAGTAAATGACACAACAAGATTTTGTTAACGAGGAAACCACAAATGCAGAAAAACCCCGGGACCTAGTCCAGTATTGAATACTCTCAGGATTAAGCCGCTATACAAAATAATACAACTTCGTATAGTTGAGACCAAGCAACTAAACCTATAGTTCACCTAGTTCCGTCTGCATTCCCACGCCTCCAACCTGTAAACAAGTCACGTACTTGGACCAATTCCTTAGGTTCGTATTCCAAACAGTAAAGTAACAACAAATCTGTTTGGTATCAACTCTCTTCAACCAAGTGATATGAGTTGCGCAAAGGTTCCCTTGTTTATCTTAACATAAACTCCTTTGCCAGGTTCCAAGATCTATCTTATGTTCAAATTCCCAAAATCAATTGTTAAGATTAAGCCAACAACACTCTTCAACCAAGTAATATGTGTTGATGCCGATCTTCCTAAATTAATCAATCCAATCTACCACAAGGATAAACCGATTATTAATTGGATCCTCTTTTTCCCAAACAAGTATTGTGCACACCAAAGATTATAAAAACACCAAGTAAGAAAACTTCAATATCTTCTTTATCTTCAAATCTTCTTATATCTTCAATAAACACCTGCACACAATCACTTGAATTTCTTGTGAATAATCACACACAGAACAGAGTCTGTTAACAATGGATTATCACAAGATCGTCTTTAGATCTAACAACAGTCTAAATATCCCTGTCGGAACCTTGAACTAGTTTGAGTGAATCTCATATCAGAAATAAGATTCTCAAGCATAAACAAACTAGGTGCAATCAAAGTTCAACCACCGTTAGTCAATCAAATCAATATGATAACTAAAGATAAACCGCAATATCTAGTTTCCCACCAACGGGTCGCGCTAGAGCTTCTCAATCCCAAAAAAGACTATAAATTGAGCGGCCGTAACAGATTTCACCTAATTAGATTACTCTCCTCTCCAATAGGCGGCTTCACCAGTAACAAAAACAAAAGAGTAAGTCTAGGATACGCAAGATTAGTTTTCTAGAAATGCAAACTCAAAGTATTTATAGACAAGGAAGTTTGGACACCAAGGAATTTCCAAAACCGAAAATATTCTCAAGATATTTTTCATTACTTCACCAAATTCGGTTTTCATAATTCCTGTGAATGCACTGTCCAAAAATAATGATCGAAATCTCCTTGGAAAATCTTTAATTAGCAAATGCACATTACTAATTCTTATTTTCCATATATAATTAAAAACCGTTAATTAAAAAGATTTTAAACTTATTTAAATTTGATCTTGGGATTAACTTCCTTCTTAGCCTTTAAGGAATATCTTTGAACAAAATAGAATAAGCATTAATGCACCGTGTTCAAAGAGTGACGACATATTACTTTTGCAAGTCTTTTCCATGCTTGCTCACTTGAAACCGATTTACCACACTTCCAAACAAGTTTAGAATTGGTTCATCTGACTTTCAAGAACTATGTGATTGATCAAGTTTCACTCAATCACAACTCATGGGTTTAAGGTTCTACCAAAACAAGTTTCGGTTCTACCTCCATGTGAGTACTATGCATAGTTATACTAGCTTACCAAAGATACGGCTGACTAGGTACTAGGATCGGTTCCCAACATATATTTGGTATCTAACTTGTATGCACTGCACATGTCCATAGGATCTGTTCCCCTTTCCCAAAAAATTGTTGCACATGTTCAAAGGATCAGTTCCCCTTTCTTCCATAAACCTTGATGCACCTCATACAAGGATCTTTTACCCTTGTGATGCACTGCACCTCTTACTAGGATCGGTTCCCCTCTTCCCAGTAATAAGTTCAGACATACACAACCCGATCATACCCCAGGTGATTACTTAAGATCGGTTTCACTAATAAAAGTCATACCAATACATAAGTCAGGGCTCATGTGAATAGTTTTACCAAGAACACAAACAAGTCATGAGAGATTATACTAATCACACATATTGGTCGTTCATAAGATATGCAATGAAGAACAGCCCCAATAACACCTGGAGATTTCCTTTTCGGTTCACAACACATATCATGAACTTACTTCCTTTGAACACATGTAAACATTGTTCCCTATGATAAAATCCTCACCTCATACCCATACATAATCACAATATCATTCATACGATTATGTCGATGTCTTATATACAAAGTTTAATGGTTAAGCAAGAAACTTCATATTATATTCCTTAATACTATGTCTATCTAGAGTGCTCATGCTTCGCAGTTTTATGTTTTCAATATGCACGACTTGAAAGGTACGTTAGGGAATGAAACATTTCAAGTCAAATATCACTAACCTCAAGTGGAAGGATAATGTTGTCGTTATAGCTCCGCACTTCTTCACTTTTTCAAGTTTTCGCAATACTTGTAATGTCTCACCCTAATACTTTCTAGCTAACATATACGAAGTTGACTCGAGTACATTTAAATCAAGCGACTCTTAAATGAGTTTTACTTCACTAAAATATGACAACCAAACTTGACATACCAACACTTGGTGGGTTCAACCGAGCAATTATCTAACAATCTTCCCCTTTGTCATTTTTATTGACAAAACTCTTACAATCATATGGATAAACAAATTACAATAATTCATTACACATACGCTTGATTCCCGAATCCACGGCACATAACCTGCATTCATCCAATCCTCAAAATGCAGCTGCTGCACTATAATAACAAAGCTTATACTCCCCCTAAAGGTGAGCTAGGTAGATTTTCAATCCGCACATCTTTGTTGTCCCGGTCATATGATATGTTACCCCCGCTTAGTTTATGCTTTTCCTTATTCGTTAGATAAAAATTCAAGCACCATTGTCCTCTTCCCTAGTGACACCAATCAACCATAAATTGATACCAGCATCACTTATTTACTTCATATATTTCTCCCCCTTTTTGTCACAAAAATGACAAAGAAATGAACAAATAATGGACAACATGAAAAGGATCTTACAAATCTCAAAATAGACTTGCAACCTGTTGAGACAAGCACGAAGGTTTTACACACCATTTTTGATAACCAATATCAAAACTGAAACTACAAGTAATTATGTTTTGATATGTTATCATGGAAATAATTGCCCGAAGAAATTTTCCCATCTAGTTTAGCAAACCAAAAAATCAACTAAGCAACTTAGTTCATTTGCTAAACCGATTGTATAAATACAACCGCTTCATTCGATAAGACCAAAACAAAGATAAACTCCATTTTTCTCATCAGGTTCTAATTATCCATATAACTTAGACCTTTAGATTTCAAACAAGCCAAATACTAGGTTAGTTAACTAGCATTTCCTTGTTTAGGTTTTCGGCTAGACTTGAATAACAGAAACCTCCACTTTGATAAGTCTAACTAAGATCAGAATTAACTTAGATTATCTTATCCGGAATCAAATTGGACTAAAAAACTCGTCTCGTGAACATATTCATTCTTTAAGCCATAAATAATTCATACAAACCAATAAATCAACTTGCATAATTATTCACCTCAACCGGATACAATAGAAACAACATATATAAACCGAAGTTTCACTATTGCACCGAAATTTTGCAAGCTTAAACAATTGATACTACACAATAAAGCAAAATAACAATTGTTTTACTTAACTGGAAGCAATTGAATTAACATAGACATTAAAGCACCGCAATTGCATCAAATTTTGTAAGCCTAAACTATTGATATCACACAACAAAGCAAAATAACAAAAGTTTTACTTAACCGGAAACAATTGAATCACATACACATCCATACATTCATAATGGAATAAACACATCAATTGTACCAACAATTTCTTTTAAGCAAAAGGAACATATATATCAAATAAAAATAGGATTTTCTTAAAACAGGAAACAATTAACTAACAAAATTGTTACCTCAATTTCGCATCCAACTTCTCCAAATATGATTCCATCGCTTTCTTATTCCGGGAGAATTGATATCAAAATACCATCATGTTGTCATTCTCATGCCAAAAACAAAAGAATAACAACAACCAACCTTTACCAGAGAAAGGTTGAAAATCGGTTTTAATAATTGCAAGCAAAAGTTGAAAACCTTCGACACACATATGATTTTATGCTAAACCAAAACCGATTCAACATATTGTGACTTTTTCACATATTGTTTCTACAGGAACCCTCATGATCCTTTGATAAAGCCTACCAACTTGGGATAGAACTTAATCCTTCTAAATCAAAAAGTCACCCAAACCATAAGGGTTCACAACATATTATGAGATCGAATATCAAGGTAATAAAACTAAAATAAAACATCTCATAACACATACATAGCAAATAAATAAAGATTTAAAGTATCGGCTATGTAAATAAAAAACTATCACAAGAAAAATTATAAATCAAATAACTTTATTCGTAATAGTTTTATTCAATAGACTTATACAATCAATGAAAGCAATAAAAAATTGATGTCTATTTTTCTAAAAGAACTCAATCCTTCATATCAATGCCACATGAAGGTAGGTTTCTATTTTCGTTCTTCAATTTGTGAATTTATTCAAGTAGAAAACCTTGTTGCTTAACCAGAACCTCTTGCAGGTGAGAAATTTTCGAGAAGGACTCTACAAGAGCATGTATTTTTGTCTTTGATTGAACAAAAAAAAGTGTCAATGCCTCAATACACTGATATTTCTTCAGCGTATTCTCTCTTTCCTCTTGCTAAGTCAATCTCCCTTTTTGATTTTACCCCTAATCTCAAGAGAACCCCCTGACTTATTTTTAAGATGATCATTCTGATCTATCATCTTTTCATGCAAAGATGTTTGATCCAGACTCATGGCTCGAACAAGGAAAGATCTCAAAACGAAAAGGATCTCTTTATATTTCTCATATTTCCGAAAATATTATATATTTACATATACAAATATATTAAATACTTTCAATTACTAGATTTTATTTCCATACTCTACACAAAAAGTGCCTTGATTTCTTCTTCCTCACTCGAAAATGGCACACATGGTGAGGAAAGAATTCTAATACCGATTAAGTGGTATTAGTATGAGATTTTCTCTCATTATAGAACATTGAACAACCCGAGTGTTCTTGATCTAGGTTCATAAAAGAAACTCTCTTTTTGCTACCTCAAACTAGCGAAGTGTCTTGACTTTGGTAGTCAACGCAACTCTTAGTAGTTTTGTTCTTGAGACAGTTTATGCATCTTATCTTATATTTCCCTTTACCATTAGATGATTTAATAACATCGGAAGACATGTCCATTATTAAAATGGGTAAATCACTAATGGAGGAGGAAGAAATAGGATTGACAACCAAAGCAAAATTAGTTGTTTCCTCTTCTTCAGAATCATATGAATCATATATCTCATCATGAGTCACAGCCAATGCCTTACTTCCAGTGTACTTCTTACGATTGGGACAGTATTTAGCAATATGACCAAACCATTTACACTTGAAGCATTATGGATGATATACATCATCTTCTTCACGTTCCTTTTTGACATGAACTTGATCATGTGGTCGATAAGATTGGTGAGTATCCTTTATGAATCTCTTATTTCTTGACCTTAAGAGATCTCGAAACTGTCTAGTAATCAAAGATAATGATTCTTCGATTTCATCATCAGAGTTTCCTGCAATATGTTCTTCTGAATCATCTAACTGTCTATTCCTTTCCATTGGAACTTTAGGAATTTTTTCAGTTTTAAAAGCAATTCCTTTATTTTGAATAGACTGTGATTCATGATCAAAGATCTTTAACTTTCCAATGAGTGTACTTCGTGAGAGAGTTGAGAGTTCATTTGCCTCTATGATTGCATGCTTCTTAGAATCGTATCTTGGTGGCAACGATCTGAAAATTTTGCACATTATATCCTTTTCAGAAATAGTCTTTCCGAGAGAGAAAGATGCATTAATTATCTCAGAGAGTTTAAGATGAAACTCTTCAAAAGTGTCTTTGTCATCCATTTGAAGGTTTTCCCAATCAGACGTAATAGTTTGAAGTCTAGATTCCTTCTCTGATGTGTTTCCTTCGAACACGATTTGAAGATTATCCTAAGCTTCTTTCGAAGTTTGACATGTTGATACATGATGTTGTAGATCACGGCTTACAGCATTCAAACCATATGAATTATGCTTAGCTAGTACCTTTTCTTCGTTTGAAAAATCTACTAGGCGTTTAAGATCAGTATCCGAATTTTCTATATTTGGAAGAATATAACCATCGACGACTAATAACCAAGTATTCAAGTCTCGTGATTGAAGAAAAGATCGCATAGCAGATTTCCACCATAGATAGTTTGTTCCGTCAAATCTTGGTGGTACGTTAATTGAAGTCGATTCGTGAGAACTCGAGTTCATTCTTATAGGATGGATTGCACCAAACACAGATTGTTATATCTTTTCGTGTTTGCCTGCTCTGATACCAATTGAAAAGGTGAGGGTACCCCAAATATACCTCAAGCTATAACTTTTCCTTTCTATAAGTCCTTTCCCCGAAAGTGATTGTCTATGGACTGAGTCGAGACAATACAACAAATCGGTTCACACTTTGTGTGATAGTCTATGGATACGAGATCAAGACAATACAACAACAAAGTGTGTTTACTTGATACAAAGGTTCGGACTTAACCAAACTCAATAGGATTCACGTATCAAGTAAATATGAATTAACGTTTGTGCAATATACTTTAATTATAAAAAAAACAATTATAATGCGAAAATATAAAGTAAATGACACAACAAGATTTTTTTAACGAGAAAACCGCAATTGCAGAAAAACCCCGGGACCTAGTCCAGAATTGAATACTCTCAGGATTAAGCCGCTATGCAAAATAAGACAACTTCGTATTTTTGAGACCAAGCAGCTAAACCTATAGTTCACCTAGTTCCATCTGTATTCCCACGCCTCCAACCTGTAAACAAGTCATGTACTTGGACCAATTCCTTTGGTTCATATTCCAAACAGTAAAGTAACAACAAATATGTTTGGTATCAACTCTCTTCAACAAAGTGATATGAGTTGTGTAAAGGTTCCCTTGTTTATCTTAACATAAACTCCTTTGCCAGGTTCCAAGATATGTCTTATGTTCAAATTCCCAAGAGCAATTGTTAAGATTAAGACAACAACACTCTTCAACCAAGTGATATGTGTTGATGCCGATCTTCCTCAATTAATCAATCCAATATACCACAAGGATAAATCGATTATTAATTGGATCTTTTTTTTCCCAAACAAGTATTGTGCACACCAAATGTGACGGACCGGAAAATTACGCCTTCGGCGTGTCTCCCCGCAGGCCGCAACATCCCCGGCGTGCCACTATGATGAAGCTACGATCCGGGCCTCATCCCTTGGCAAATGCACGCTCACTTGCCCTTGCGAGCATGCTCGTGGAGCATGATTCATCTAACTTAGCTTCCATACCTTTCCAACTTACCCTTGTTCTGCAAAGGGTTCAAGGCCATAAAGCCAATGCCAATGCACTTCACATGCATCTTTGGATTTTCCTCAACATAGGGAATCCATCACTGAATTTCCTAGCTAGCTGAGCAACTGTCGTACCGTCGGGTCTGGTCCATGCATAAGCCCTGGACATGGCGTAGGCCGAACCAAGCCCTTGTCATTTCCTACGTTGCCTCGCTTACCAACTCTCTTTATAGCTTGATAGGAAGTATGAGGATCCACTTACTGGCATGCAACTTAGCCTCATCAAGTCTGGCCACAATCATCTCTCGTGTCAAGATACCGAGCTTAGATGATATGAGGGGCCAACGTGATGGACCGGCAATGCTGCAACTCATTACGGCTGCCTACGTATCCTTCCATACTCTAAAGGAATCAAGCACAGACCGTAGTTCATCCTCGAAGGGACAAGAAACTTATTCCAACTCGTTTGCTAGGCCATAGCCTAGCAAAAATTGTAATGGCATGGTCCGTAGGCCATTCCGTCAAAGATGCACAATGATTATGCATCATCGGGTCCGCGCAGTGGCATAGTGATGCCTAAGAATCAAATGCCCTCTCTCAAGGCTACACAACTATAAATGAGCCTTAGGCATCATTTATACACTTCCGGCTAAGCTATGAAGCTCACTTGGTGCATAGTCCGCATATGCACCTTCAACCAACTACCCTTCCCTATATATGTAAAAATGACATTTTTACAAGTATGGAAAGAAGACCAAAAATCATTCATCAACTCCCCGCAATCTTTGTGTTTCAATGTTCATCGCAATCTTTGTGTTTCAATGTTCATAGCAATCTTTGCGTTCCACCCATCGCAATCGTTGTGTTTCACTGTTCATCGCAATCTTTGCGTGCAATGATTGCGCTGCAAGCTCAAGGCCACTACCCATCTGGCCTAATGCATCATGATGATGCAACATTGGACTTTTGCCAATATTCCCTCGCGATATGCCTTACTTGGAACCAAACATTGGCCCTTTGCCAAACGCATCTCACTATGCAAAGAAGCTTTTGGATGAAGCTTCATCTAATCCCATGGCGCATCTTTCAGCAAGCGCCATGCTAAAAATACGGGGTGTTACACCAAAGATTATAAAAACACCAAGTAAGAAATCTTCAATATCTTCTTTGTCTTCAAATATTCTTAGATCTTCAATAAACACCTGCACACAATCACTTGAATCTCTTGTGAATAATCACACACAGAACGGAGTCTGTTAACAATGGATTATCACAAGATCGTCTTTAGATCTAACAACAGTTTAAAGATCCCTGTCGAAACCTTGAACTAGTTTGAGTGAATCTTATATCATAAGAGAAGATTATTCAGCATAAACAAACTAGGTGCAATCAAAGTTCAACCACCGTTAGTCAATCAAATCAATATGAAAACTAAAGATAAACCGCAATATCTAGTTTCCCACCAATGGGTCACACTAGAGCTTCTCAATCCCAAAGAAGACTATAAATTGAGTGGCCGTAACAGATTTCACCTAATTAGATTACTCTCCTCTCCGATAGGAGGCTTCACCAGTAACAAAGACAAAAGAGTAAGTCTAGGTTACGCAGGATTAGTTCTCTAGAAATGCAAACTCAAAGTATTTATAGACAAGGAAGTTTGGACACCAAGGAATTTCCAAAACCGAAAATATTCTCAAGATATTTTTCATTACTCCACCAAATTCGGTTTTCATAATTCCTGTGAATGCACTGTCCAAAAATAATGATTGAAATCTCCTTGGAAAATCTTTAATTAGCAAATGCACATTACTAATTCTTATTTTCCATATATAATTAAAAACCTTTAATTAAAAAGATTCTAAACTTATTTAAATTTGATCTTGGGATTTACTTCCTTCTTAGCCTTTAAGGAATATCTTTGAACAAAATAGAATAAGCATTAATGCACCGTGTTCAAAGAGTGACAACATCTTACTCTTGCAAGTCTTTTCCATGCTTGCTCACTTGAAACCGATTTACCACACTTCCAAACAAGTTTAGAATTGGTTCATCTGACTTTCAAGAACTATGTGATTGATCAAGCTCCACTCAATCACAACTCATGGGTTTATGGTTCTACCAAAACAAGTTTCGGTTCTACCTCCATGTGAGTACTGTGCATAGTTACATTAGCTTACCAAAGATATGGCTGACTAGGTACTAGGATCGGTTACCCACATATATTTGGTATCTAATTTGTATGCACTGCACATGTCCATAGGATCGGTTCCCCATTCCCAAAAAATTGTTGCACATGTTCATAGGATCGGTTCCCCTTTATTCCATAAACCTTGATGCACCTCATACAAGGATCGGTTCCCCTTGTGATGCACTACACCTCTTACTAGGATCGGTTCCCATCTTCCCAGTAATAAGTTCAGACATACACAACCTGATCATACCTCAGGTGATTACTTAAGATCGGTTTCACTAATAAAAGTCATACCAATACATAAGTCAGGCCTCATGTGAATAGTTTTATCAAGAACACTAACAAGTCATGAACGGTTAATCACACATATTATCGTTCATAAGATATGCAATGAAGAACAACCCCAATAACGCCTAGCGATTTCCTTTTTGGTTCACAACACATATCATGAACTTACTTCCTTAGAACACATGTAAACATTGTTCCTTAGGATAAAATTCTCACCTCACACCCATACATAATCACAATATCATTCATACGATTATGTCGATGTCTTATATACAAAGTTTAATGGTTAAGCAAGAAACTTCATATTGTATTCCTTAATACTATGTCTATCTAGAGTGTTCATGCTTTGCAGTTTTATGTTTTCAATATGCACGACTTGAAAGGTACGTTAGGGAACGAAATAGTTCAAGTCAAATATCACTAACCTCAAGTGGAAGGATGATGTTGTCGTTGTAGCTCCACACTTCTTCACTTTGTAGGTACTGAATATCGCAAGATAATAGTTCACGAATATCAGGAGAAAAGAGTTATAAAATGATACGATGATAGAAGAAGCGCGGAGAAATATGAAGTTTTGCGAGGATGAAATAATTTTGCGAGTATAAGTTGCGATACTTCGTAACTCATGAACAGCTGTATAAATTTTACTATAAATAGGAGTTCAAATGTAAAATTCGAGGGGTTCTTTTAGTGAGTGTTAGAAAATATTTTAGGAGAGAGAATAGAGAAAGTTGTAACTATTCTAATTCCATTTAGATACTTCTTTGTGATCAATTGAGAACATTAATAAGAAAATTGTTATTCATCATCAAGAACTTCTTGAATTTTTACTAATTCTATTGAGGGTGTAGTTGTAGGTTATTCTGCAACTACATAATTGGCTCTAGAAACAGGGACTTGAGAATTGTGGTAGCCTAAATTTGAGGGAATTGTGGAAAATTTGAAGATCAAATGAAGTCAGTAGATGGAGATGGCAAAAAAGAAGAATGTAATATGATCACAGAGACAATGATTGATGAATTTCATAGTAATATGAAGGGAAAAATATACAAGCGAGATTGTAGAGGAAGAAAGATCATAGAGGAAGAAAAGATGACAACTTTAGAAGAATGGGAAAAGCAGAAAATCACATTTTCAGTAGCAGAAATTCCAAATGAAGATTTGAACCACACTTCACCATTGGTGATCACATTGCCAATCATGCTAGAAGATAATAAAGCTGAAGAAAAATGGAAATTAAACCGAGTTTTGGTTGATACAGGGAGTTCTGTTAATATTATATTCTATCATGCACTTAAGGGGATGGGAATTAGAGATGAAGAAATCATAAATTCAAAGTGTCTTATTCATGGATTAGGGAAATCTACAACAAAATCTAAAGGAGAAATCGTGTTGCGAGTATTACTAGGAGAAATCGAAACACATGTAATCTTGTGTGTGATAGATATGGAATCTCCATATAACATGCTGATAGGAAGGCCGTGGATTCATGCGATCAAAGCTTTTGCTTCAACATTACATCAAAAAATCAAATTTCCTACACCAAATGGAATTCAAGAAATAAAAGGAGATATTGATAGTGCAAAATTTTGTTATCAAATTGAAGTAACACAATGCGGAGGAAGAGCAAGAAAGAAACAACTTCGTAGGAAACTTGCGAAGGAAACAAGAAAAGAAGAAGAATTCCGAGTGTATACAATAAGAGCAAAGGAAGGGAGAGGTATACCAAATGAAATTCCAGAAAAGGAAGGGGAACCAACAAAAATAATTAAAGAACCAACACCTATGGGGGAGCAAAGTCCAAGCTATGTTGCAGCTGAACCAACTAAAGAAATAAATATTGGAAGTAAAGAAGAGCCTTTATTCTTACGAATTGGAACTAAGATGGATGAAGAAGAAAAAAAGGACTATCGATCTTTTGCGAGAATATAAAGATATTTTCGCAGGAAGTGTAGATGAGATACCAGGAATTGATCCATCAGTGGCATGTCATAGATTGAATATAGATAAAAATATAAGACCATTCAAACAAAGAATAAGGAAGATATCACAAAATTATCATGTACAGATAGAAGAAGAATTACAAAAGATGTTGGATGCAGGGATCATAAGGGAAGCAAAATATCCAGAATGGATTGCGAATATGGTCATTGTTCCGAAAAAGAATAAAGGAATAAGAATTTGCATAGATTTCACTGATCTAAACAAGGCATGTCCCAAAGATAGTTTTCCATTACCAGATATACCACAAATGGTGGAATCATCTACAGGTCATGATAGAGTCACTTCACTTGATGGATATAAAGGGTATAATCAAATATCACTCGCAGAAGAAGATCAAGAACATACTTCGCCTTTTTTGCTCCAAGGGGTTTGTATTGTTATGTGAAGATGCCATTTGGTTTGCGGAATGCGGGTGCTACATATCAACGTATGGTTGAAAAAGTGTTCGCGAAGTGGATACATAAAACTTTGGAGGTATATGTAGATGATATGTTGATAAAAAGAAAGGAAGCTAAAAACCATGTGCAAGATTTGAAGGAAATATTTGAGCAAATGAGAAAATTCAACATCAAATTAAATCCTGAGAAATGTATAATTGGGGTTTCATCTGGAAAGTTCTTGGGATACATAGTATCGAAGGAGGGAATACAAGTTGATCCAGAAAAGGTCCAAGCAGTTCGTGACATGCCAACACCTGCAACGGTAAAAGAAGTACAAAAACTAAATGGACTCTTGGCTTCACTTGGGAGATTTATTTCGCGAATGTTAGATAAGTGCAAGCATTTTTTCAACATACTTAAGAAGGGAGCAAAATTCAAATGGACTGATGAATGTGAAAAAGCTTTTCAAGGAATCAAAGAATACCTCGCAAATACATCTATACTACAAAAACCAGAGAAAAACGAAGAATTATTGGTATACCTCGCAACAACTCCATATGCTCTAAGTGCAGTTAAATTACGAGCAGACGAGAGTAGAAAGGCCCATTTACTACATTAGTAAAACCTTTAATGCAGCAGAAAAGAACTATTCTAAAATGGAGAAGTTAATCTTAGCCTTGGTTTATGCATCATTCAAGTTGCGAATATACTTTCAATCACATGTAATAAAAGTGGTAACCAAAGTCCCAATTGAATCAGTCATGAAGAACACAAAAACGTCAGGAAGAATAGAAAGGTGGAATGCACAAGTAAACCATTACAAGATAAAATACGAAGTGTTGTCATCGCAAAAATCACAAGTTGTCGCAGATTTTTTGGCAGAATTTCCTTTGGAAGAAGATGAAGCAGTAGAGGAAATGATGGATGTTGAAGAAGAATTTGGAAATCCAAAAGACTTGTTAACAGAGCATGATAGATGGGAAATTCTGGTGGATGGATCATCCAATAATGAGGGAAATGGAATTGGAGTCGTGTTGATTTCACCAGAAGGAGAAAGAACAGCATTCTCATTCAGACTAGAATTTGCATCCACGAACAACGAAACAGAGTACGAAGTTGTAGTGCATGCATTAAAGATTGCAATAGAAAAGAAGCTTGAAAGTATAAGGATAACAAGTGATTCACAATTAGTGATTTGTCAAATTAAAGGGGAATATACCACAAATGAATCTTCTCTGAAGAAATACAAGAAACTCGTTGAGGAATTATCTGCGAAGATACCAAAATTAAAATGGAGACATATATCAAGAAAATATAACCGTCTCGTAGATGCTTTTGCATTTATTCCAAGCATGATGACAAATCCAAATACAAGAAATATCCAAATACAAACAATTCAAAACCCATCAGTGGACAAAGAGAAAAAAATTGAAGAAGCTGTTGCGATGGAAGTAGAAAGAGAATTATCAAACAACATCGCAGATTGGAGAAAAGAAATTCATGAATACCTCGCAAAAGGAGAAACATCCAGGAACAGACTAGAAGCACATAAACTAAAGAGTCGTGCAACAAACTATGAGTTGTGAGAAGGAATTTTATACAGAAAATCTTTTAGTGGACCACCTCTCAGGTGCTTAACTCGCGAAGAAGGAGAAAAGATATTGAAGATGTTACATGGAGGAGAAGCTGGCAATCATAGTGGGGGAAGATCTCTAGCATATAGAGCAAAGATACAAGGATATTACTGGCCTTATATGCATACAGACGCAAAATTGTTCGTACGAAGATGCAAGGAATGCCAAAAAGAAAATGGAGGGAAATTAGCACCAAAATGGGATGGACCATATGTCATTAAAGAAGTTGTAGGAAGTGGCGCTTATCGGCTGATGGATCCAGAAGGGAGAGACATGGGTTTGAGGCTCGGTAGACCTTGGAACAGACTATATTTGAAAAGGTATTACCCATAAAACTCATGAAAAATTTTACGAATATTGTTTGCTCGCAGGAAATTGGGAAAAGTTACGAATTTTCAAAATTTATATTCCGATTAAAATTTCATTATTTTGGGAATAAAAGACCGCAATCTGTGATCAGCCTCCAAAAAAGAAAGAGAGCCGCATAAAATTTTATACAGGCAAACCTTTGTGGCGTACACCCTAGTTCGCGAAGCTATAATTCGTAAGAGGAAAAGTCCTAAAGTCCGTCATTTAAGGGGGTACCTATAACGTGGCTAAGGGTAACCGGAACACCACCAAGGGACCTTAGTACATGGTAAAAATTTTGGGGTACAACCCAATAATGGGGTACCTATCCGGGTTAGACACCTTGGATTCTCACCTAATCTAACGACATTACGCAATATAAAATGCGGTGTAAGAAGATTTAGGCTGGGCGACTAAGGCATACTGTCTTTCCCAAGAAGTGAAGAAAACGATCAAGGCGCCGAGGTACACGGTTGAGTCAAGAGTGCCGGGTGAGGTTGAACCACATCTGCCATTTTTGACAAGTCTTGGCAAATGATGCACTTGGCCCAAAGATACCCCATAGGGTGCAACCTCGTAACTATAAGCCCTATAGGCAAAAAGGATAAGAGGTTGCGATCAAAAGCTGGTTGTTGGCAGAACCGGATGGGAAGAGCTAACCTTGTATGGTCGATGTACGCTTCCTTGAAGGGGCAATCAGGGGGAAGATAAAGGGCAGCACCCTCCATTAGGGAGCTGATAAGTGCTATAAGACGCAAATGTCACGAGGCTTCTTGTTTGCGAAAACATAAAGGCTTGTCATATTTGTGCAACAAATGAAGTTCTGCGAGCCTTCTAAAAAAAAAAAAAAAAAAAAAAGAATAAAGAACTCGCAGAACATAATAAAGTTAAGATGAGATCAATGGGTCATTACATGAAAGTGTAGAGACGTCCTGCAATTTCATCGCAAGACGACAATGTCATGGGGCTTTATGTTCGCAAGAATATTTATGCATGTCATATTGTCGCAACAATTCCTGAAGAGGCTAAAATACTATATAAAGAAGTTAAGATGAGATCAATGGGTTTTTGCATGAAAGTGTAAGAACGTCCTGCGATTTCATCGCACGACGATAATGTCACGAGGTTGTATGTTCGCAAGAATGTTCAGACTTGTCATATTATCGCAAATAATCAATACAAAAGAGGTGGCAAAATAAGACCTTTACTTAGGAAGGCATGATAAGACCACAGAAATTAATGAAATTTATTACATCAATATCATTGAAGAAATTTTACAAGAATATACATCAAGATATTTTGAAGAGAAGATAGCTCTGGCAATATCATTGAAGAATTTTACGAGAAGTCCTATGAAAAAAGGACAACATCATTGAAGAATTTTAATGAAGACTTAACAAAAGATGCGATTTTGATAACAATCAAATACAGATAAGTTCATATTCGTAAAAGTTTACGAGAATTACATACTTCTTATACTTCTCCATATATTGAATATTTCACAAAAATATTGAATACTTCTTATAATTCTTCAAGAATATCTCATATTTATTATACTTCTTTAATGGATATTTCATTTGGTGAAAGTTAAATAATCATTATACTTCGATCGAATACTTCTTATATTTCTTCATTTGATGAATTGAATACTTCTAATACTTTTTATATCTCTTCATTTGGTGGATCGAGTACTTCTAATACGAAAAAGGGAATTGTGTATTTCTAATAATTCATTTGGTAGATTGAATACTTCTAATACTTCTTATATCTCTTCATTTGATGGATTTGGTACTTCTAATACTTCTACAAAGGTTGAAACTTCGCAAGATAAACTGAGGCAGATATTTTAATACTTCAAACAATGTTTAATCATTTAAAGAGAAATAATAGGGGGAAAAGGATATACTAAGCTTTATCTGTGAGTTATATATTATTTCTCTTCACATGATCAAATAGGGAAAATTTAGTCAAAGAAAGGTTAAATTATCTTCGCAAAATATCAAAAAGAAAGGATAGATCATCTTCGTAAAATATCAAATGTACTTCTCAAAAAATAGAATTGTTCGCAAAAAAGGAAACCAACGGTAATAAAGGGAAGGAATTCAGAAGAAAGAAAGAAAGGAGAGCCAATGATAAATTGAACAAGGAATATTATCATGCTTCATCAACACTCTGTCTTTGGATCTTTAAGATCAGAGGGGTCATTAGCAGCCTTCGACTTTTGCGAGATATCATCCTTGGAAAAATATGCAGCAGGGATATCTCCTTGAGGAATAGATTCTTTCTCATCATCAAGATCTTCGTCATCACTCTCATAATCGAAATCACTATCAGGCTCACGAGCAACTTCATCGTCAGATATCTTCAGAGGAGTAATCTTTACAGGAGGCAAGCCTCTTGATAAGAGAATGTTATTCGCAAAAACTTGAGCTTTCAGGTGACTTTCACGAAGTATAGCCTTTTGATGATTGGTATCTTCGATATCCTTGGAATAAGCAAGATAATTGAATCTCCGAGTAGCACGATCACGAGAGTTGATTAAGCGAGTAAAAAGCAAAGCATTCTTCTTACGAAGCTCAGAACAGGAGGCTTCTAATCCAGCTTTTGCATTACGAAGGTGATTCTCAGATTATGCAAATAAAACAAAGTTCAAAGAATAAAATTTGCGAATATAATGAAATTTAAAGATGTACCAGAGGCAGTCAAATTTTAATGACTACCTTCTCTTTGCGAAGTAAGAGATTGAGTTAAATATAGACAACAGTTCTTTATCTGATTCATCGCATTATCAAAACCATCACCAACTAATCCTTTAAGTCGAGATTGAAGCTTTTGATCTTTAGAAAGGAGAAAATTTTTATCCTTCGCAAGTTTGGCATTAAGACTTTTTAATGACGAGTAATCTTCTTCAAGTTGATTCTTCTTAGCACACAAGACTATATTCTTATTAATAAGGGAATTCTTCTCAACAACAAAAGAATTTCTTTCAGCATCTGAAGACTTCTTTAATTCCTCAAGTTCACCTTTCAACAAAGAAAGAAGATTTTCTTGATCGCAACATTTATTCTGAAGAGTCTTTAATTCTTGCGAAGAAACAATCATTGTATTCAAAAACGAACATTTCTTTTCTGATAAGGTTTTGTTCTCTTCTAATAAGGTTTCTATTCTCAAATTATCTTTGGTTAAGGAAGAAAAAAGTTGAGATATGTCATCATTCAAAAAAATTCGATCATATATTAATTGAGTATTCTCTTGAAAAAGAGCATCAGAGTTGTCAAGAGCACACGAGTAAAGATTAGATAAATGGGAGAATTGGTTTGAGAGGCTTTCATGCTTGGTTCGATATTCTGTTGCATCTGATTCATGTTGAAGTACCAATCTTCTACATTTCTGGATGGATTCTATAAAGGGGAATGGGTTTTAATGGATGTTTCAAGCATATGAAGAAAATAAATAAATAAAAGAGAAAATATGAGGATAGTAATCATACCTTTCAGTTCATCATTTATTTTGCGAAGAATCGCACAGTCCAGAGAATTATTCTGAAGATGATGATTTTCTTTATGAAGATCCTCGCATTGTGCTTGAGAAGCTTTCAAAGAATGGCGAAGTAATTCAATTTCTTTTTCCAAGGATTGACGTGAAGAAGAAATGTCTGGATTGACGAAATTATTCAGAACTTCGCAAAATTCATATTGCGAACGAACATTAGTAGATTTCGCAGTATTGGTCAAAACCTCAGATAACATTCGGAAAGTTGAATAAATTCCATCTCGAATTTCTTGAGGAAGAGGAGAAGAATTTGAAGGAATAAGAGCAAGCTGCAAATTGTCTGGAGAAATAGCACTCAAAGGATTTGGGGATAAGACAGGTTTTTCTAAAGAAGAAGTTGAAGGAATATTTTGCGAGGATTGTTTTTCAATTGAAGAAGTTGAAGAAATATTTTGAGAGGGTTGGTCTTGAAGAAGTGTTGATAAATTGACATTGATAGGATATTGAAAAGCAGGTAATGGAGTAGAGGAAGGAGTATGTGAAGAAGCATTTTCACGAGGAGGAGAGGAAAATTCCTTATCAACTTCAGGAAGGAAATCATCAATCGGAATTAATGGTGTGGGTTTAGTTATTCGAGATCTCTTTCTTGGATTTGGTTTTTCGTCAACCTGCGAATCAAAATGTAGATTAAAAACTGAGGCAAAAATATATTGTTCAGGGAAGAAGACAGAGTATTTTAACTACCTTTTGATTCTCAGATTTTCTTCTTCGTGGATTAAGGCTTGGATTCTTTAGTTGAGATTTCATCTGAGAAGTTATTTTGCTGAAATTAACCAAAATCAGATAACAAATTATACAGAAATTAAAGAGGAGAAAAAATGAAATACGCAGAGATAGAGGGAAATTACCTTGGAGAACTCATGAAGATACAGTAGAAGAAAAAATTGCAGAGAAAATAGTGATAGAGAGTATGAGTAGAAGATAGAATTGCGGAAATAAGAAGAAGAAAAGGAAGAGAATATAAAGGAGTTATATAAGGGAATAACTAAAAAAGAACGGTTACAAAAGACGTGTCAAAATTTCAAAAGACTAAGTAATGGTTATGTTCTCTCGATCATTTCTTCTTCGTAGAATTGACATGAGAAGAGGCAAGATGTAGGTACTGAATATCGCAAGATAATAGTTCACGAATATCAGGAGAAAAGAGTTATAAAATGATACGATGATAGAAGAAGCGCGGAGAAATATGAAGTTTTGCGAGGATGAAATAATTTTGCGAGTATAAGTTGCGATACTTCGTAACTCATGAACAGCTGTATAAATTTTACTATAAATAGGAGTTCAAATGTAAAATTCGAGGGGTTCTTTTAGTGAGTGTTATAAAATATTTTAGGAGAGAGAATAGAGAAAGTTGTAACTATTCTAATTCCATTTAGATACTTCTTTGTGATCAATTGAGAACATTAATAAGAAAATTGTTATTCATCATCAAGAACTTCTTGAATTTTTACTAATTCTATTGAGGGTGTAGTTGTAGGTTATTCTGCAACTACACACTTCTTCAAGTCTTTGCAATACATGTAATGTCTCACCCTAATACTTTCAAGCTAACCTATACGAAGTTGACTCTAGTACATTTAAATCAAGCTACTCTTAAATGAGTTTTGCTTCACTAAAATATGACAACAAAACTTGACATACCAACACTTGGTGGGTTCAACCGAGCATTGCTCTAACATATTAGGATGAGAAAACCTTATTCACAATTTGTGATGCAATTGGTAATCCTGTTAAAGTAGACGATAATAATCTCAATTATTCAAGTGGATATGTTGCAAAAGTAATGGTTGAATTAGATCTTGCAAAACCAAACAAGTTATGGATCATTACTAAATATGGTAGTTTCTCACAAGGTATTGTGCTTAATAAACTCCCAAAATTTTGCTCAAACTGCAAGATTGTTGGTCATTTATTATCTGAGTGTAGATTTAAGAAGATTCCACCTATGGAACATCCCACTTATTCTTCTGCTGGGAGTGTTGAGAAATTAATTGCTAGTCCTCAGGTGACTAAAATTCAAGAACCTTTTGATAGTTGTTCACCTCCAATAGTGTCTGATATTGGTGGTGCTCAGTCAGATAATAAGATTCTTATCATAAATGGAAGATTTAACTTTTTACAAGATGATGAAATGATTTTGGAGGAGACTAGTGTGGAGAGGAAGGCACATGAAGTTCTTACTCCTACCAGAATTCTTAAAGTGGTAGAGGAAAATTCTATAGAAAAAAATGTAGTAAAGTTCATTAATGGCAAGGATGGTAATGTATCTTCTTAAAGGGTCCTTGTCACTTGTTGGTCCAGAGTGGTTCAGAAACCTTCAACATCAATTGCTTTTACTAGTTATGGAGATAAGGATCTCTCAACTGGTCAGGTAACTAATACTCAAGTTTTATCTAGCACTCAAATTTCAAGCAAGTAAAATTTTAGAAGATAAAAAACAAGGAAATGGAGGCACAAAAGGCCTCCAATGCAAACCATGAAAGTCTTATTTTGGAACTTAAGAGGCCTTAGAAGATCCCGGTCTCAAAATAAATTATGGGATCTAATAAATCAGTTTAATCCTTTAGTAGTATGGGTTGCAGAACCTAAAGTAGTTTGTTCTCTTCATTTTGCAATAAATTGAATTTATCAGGTATGCAAAGCAAGGTAATTCATAATTCAATTTCAAATAAAAAGGGAAATATTTGGTTATTTTGGAATAAAATTTTTCCTACTCCTACAGTAGTGTCAATGTCAAGTCAAATGATTACAGTTAATATTGGTGGTATTCTTATATCTGGTATTCATGCTCATGTGGGTGTTGTTCAAAGAAGGTTCTTGTGGTCAGAGATGGAAGTTATCAGTGGTTTGAATCGACATTGGTTAGCTATTGGAGATTTTAATGTTATTACTTCAGCTGAGTAAAAAATTGGAGGTAAGAGTCCAAATAGGAGTGCAATGATGAACTTTAATAATTGCTTAGATACTTGTGAATTGATGCAAGCTCCTGAAACTGGTCTTTTGCACTCCTGGTCTAATTGTCAACATGGAAGCAAAAAAATATTATGTATAATCTAGACAGAGCTGTTTTCAATCATTTATGGTTACAATAATTTGAAGGATGGGGATATAAAGTGGGACTGAGAGCGGCATATGATCATGCTCCTTTTCTTAGTGGTTGTGCTCATATTCCTAAACCACAAAATGCTCCTCTGAGATTTCAGAAAATGTGGTTATCACATTACAATTTTATGGAAGTAGTGCAAAAATGTTGGTATGAAGAAATTGTAGGTGATCCATCTTTTGTCTTTCAGCAGAAACTAAAAAAGTTAAAAAAGGTTCTTAAGGAGTGGAATTGGAGTGTATTTGGTAATCTAAATGTACAAGTTAAGGAGGCTGAAGCTAAAGAGCAAGAAGCTATGACCAATTCAAACAATAATCCATTTGATGAAGAAGCACTTAATACTTTGGTGGAAGCTCAAAACTTGTATAATTCTAAAGAAGTACAGCTAAACACTTTTCTGAAACAAAAATCTAGGATCAAGTGGATTAAAGAGGGAACAACAAACATTGGTTTTTTGCATGCAAATCTTAAAATCAGACAAGCAAGAAATATTATAAGTGAGTTGGAAGATATCAATGGAAATATTATTTCTGATCAAAAGAAAATAACTGATGAATTAGTGAATTACTTTGAATAGAAATTTAAGTATAAGGCAGTGGAGGATGTTGAGCACATGTTAAATGGTATTCCAGAGGTGATAACCAAAGAAGATCAGGATATGATAACGGCGATTCCAGATGCAAATGAAATTAAAGTAACATTATTTGACATGGATCAAGACAGTGTTCCAGGTCCTGGTGGATTTTTAGGTTGTTTTTATAGAGCATGTTGGAATGTTATTAATCAAGATGTTGTTGGAGCTATTCAATTCTTCTTGAAAATGAAGTTCATTCCTAAAGGTCTTAACTCCAACTTTTTAGTTCTTCTTCCAAAAACTAAAGGTGCAAGAAATCCAAACCAATTCAGACCAATTGGTCTTAGTAATGTCAGTTTTAAAATCCAATGGTTGAAAGAAAAGGTATACATCCAACTCACTTATTCTTTGTAGATGATGTGTTCATTTTCTGTAATGGAGCTAAAAAGAGCATAATAAATCTCATGGAACTGCTAGAAGAATACCAAAAATGTTCAGGGAAAATTATAGATAAACACAAAAGAAAAAGGTGGTTTGAGAATCACATGAACTAGTACATGAAGGTGGTTTGAGAATCACATGAAGGTGGTTTAAATGAAGAGTTCTGAAATTAGTACATGAAGGTGGTTTGAGAATCACATGAACTAAATGGTGTCAGAACAATGACCAAGAAATAATTACTAGGATTGGAAATAGATTTCATTTGGGAAAATATTCTTATTTTGACATATGGTGTGTGGTCTTTAAATACTGATCTTCAACATATGACAAAATCTTAAATTTCAAGAGGCCCTTGGAGGTGAAGATGCTAATATGGACATGCAACTTAAAAGGTGTCTGTGAATTAAGGCTTGAGAGTGGTCCGGTACATATGGAGCAAGGTTTTATAATGTTTTGTTGTGATGTTTCTTCATTTGGAAATCAGTATAGGTGTTTGGAAGTGGATATGCTCCATATTTAAGTTTAGTATGCCAAAATCTTTTGATGATGTTATTGCCTCAAATAATAGATCTGGATAAGATCTTCCATGTCATGAATAGATTTTTGGAACTAAATTAGTACATGAAGGTGGTTTGGTATTGGTGAAATAATTACTAGATTTCATTTCAAACTATCGAGCAAGGTTTTATAAACTTCATTTGGAAATGTCATATTGTCATAGATACAGCATGTCATGTAGTTGGAACTCTAACAGGGGTATTGGTGTAGGCAATTCAATTCAATAGAGTATGCAGAATATCATTATTGTGTGAGATTCAAAAACTGTACTTGCAGAATTTTCTCAGGGTAAGGTGCCTTGGTTTCTCAAGGGGGGATTGATGATGGCTATGAGTAAATTGACTCAAATAAGGTATAGACACTACTACGAGGAAGTCAATTTCTCTGATGATTATATTGCAAAAAAAAGGGGCCTTATTAGCAGCAAGTGAAAGACAATTTCACATTGGAAGACCTCAATGCCTACCAAGGATTGAAATGCTTGTTGAGTTTAAAGTTTTATTTCTTTGAGTCAGTGGTTTAGTTTTAGAAATAAGTCTGACCTTTTATTTTGCTTTTTTGTTTTTCTCTTGTAATTGAGAAGTAAAAATATTTCAATATTAATAAAATCTATATGATTCACAAAAAAAAAAAAAAGAGCTCCCTGATCAGTATTGTAATCATCGATACAGTTTGTGATCGGAACATGATTATCGATATATTTGAGGCATACTTTTTTTCAATATAAAAAATAAAAAGAAAACCCTGAAAGTAGAGCCGCATAAAAGAAATTAATAGAAAGGTGAAAGCTTCAGGCTCAACAAATCGAGAGATTAACAAGTCAACTCACCCATCTTCCAAAACTCAAATTTCGCCCTAAACCCGCAACCCCTAACCCTAAACCAACAATCATGATTCTCCCAATCTTCTCTACTAAGCCTTGTATCCACCGGCCTTTCACGATGTAGTCCAACAAACTTTGGGGGTGTCTGATTAGATGTTGATGTTGCCCTAAACCTAATTTTCGATGTTTCGAATTCTAACCCATTCATGGTGCTATGGGTTTTTCTTTGAATCTCTATTCCAATAGATTTCTGGTTGGCATATTTGGAAGAAATTGATGTCTCTGATGTGACGTTTAATCTATTTTCGTATTCTGATCTGCTCTCAAAAGGGTTATTTTGACTGCGTCGCATTGAAGAACAAATTCATCATCAGCTTTTTATTTTTTTCTTCACAGCTGGGATATCAGGGCTCAATTCAAGTTTCGAGGAAACACTATTCAACCTCTGATATTTTGTTGTCTTCTCAGGACTATTTTTTTATTCAACCTTGATGACAAAGAAATTGAAGTGGCATCAGAAGAATTAAACAGGCAATTCTGAACCTTTTTTTCTGATGTAACCCTTGTCAATTCATTAAAAAACAACTCCATGTTTCATGCAATACTTAATTTCACAGAACCAATATTTATTCAATTTTATTTACCTTTTAAAACAATACTATCTCTGCTCAATCCACCTATAAATACTGCTCATAACCATCTTTTTTATCTGCATCCCTCTCCTTTTCTTTTTCTTAGTTCCTTGCATGTGGTTACCTGTTATGTACTAAGTTCTGTTTTGTTGTTATCTCTATGTCTAGCCGTATTTCTAGAGATGTTTCTTTCAATTGTGTATTTAATAATCATGCTAAGAATTGTTCTAATCCTGTTAGACAATGGAAAGATAGCTTGGTTTATGGCTACACAACAACCCGTCCTAACCGACCCGAGCTAAAAATAACCGAAGCTAACCGAACTCGATATTAGTTTCAGCCCTGGATGGTATAGACAATTCACAACCGATCTACTTTCGGTTCCTACTTGGGTTGTGCTTCTTACTGACTGAACAAATTAGTATCCAACCGATTAGAAATCCCTTGCCATTGATCAAGAATTGATGTAAGCCATTGATCACGACCATATAAACTCTTTCTCTTCACAAGCCCTAATTCTTTATAGTTTTTACTCGAGCAGTAACGGCAATACCAATATACCATTTTTCTTCATATTCTTATCTCCTATAAGTCTACCACTACCACCCTAATGGATTCATTGATGCGAGTGTTTAGATCTCCATTTGCTATAAAAGTGTGATTACTAAGGACTAATAACTGTTGTTGTCAGTCTAGATTCATTTAATTTTGGTCGATAGTCATCTAAAATTTTCCATCGATCATCATTGATAGTTATAGTAGCTGTATGCACAACATGTATCAGATATTTTTTTCTTTTGGATTTCTAGCACATAAATACACATACAAGAGAAGATGAACTAAATTTTGTCATTACTGATGTACAATGAGCCTTATGATCCAAAATTACAATAATAAACCTTTTGCTCTTCATTCTTGCATCTAATTATATATCTCTAAATTAAAGATATCTTAAGCGTAGTGTTTCTGATATCACTCATATGTTTTTTTTTTCCTTTTCGAAGCATGTGAATCTAGGTTTGAAATTTTCTTCAGGACCTGAGAATTGGATTTTTTGGGTAACCGACCACCGACCTTAACCGCACCGATGAAACATCCGGTAATTTAACAACGAACCGAATAAAATCCCAGCCATAATTGGAGCCTCTTTTTTTTATAAACCGATCTCTATGGTGCAATGGTCAGTAGGACAAAAAACCGATCCGACCCGACCGTTGTGCACCCCTAGCTTCGTTGGTTTCTTTTTAACAAAATTGAACAAAAACTCCTTTCATTTGAGAAATGCTTTAATATATATATGGAATTTGTTTGGTGAGCTTTCTGTTAGTAAGCTTGGTAGAGGATTTTCCTTGATTAAGTTTGAATCTTATAATGAAATGTTCAATGTTCTTAGGCAAGGAACTAGGGTGAGTTATGGAGATACTTTCTTTTTTCATCCTTGTAATTTCTCTTCACTCCCAGAAAACTTTGATATCACTTCCAAAATTTTTGAGATAACCCTTCACAAAATGTACCATGAGCAGACTAGATTCCTCAATGTCTTAGAAATCACCCATAATTTTGGAGAGCTAATTGCTTTTTATGACCCTATTCACCACTATAATAGTTACAGCTCCATGAAAATAAGGCTCGGAATTGATATTAATCAACCACTTCAATTTGGCATTACTGATCCTAAACTGTCAAATAGATTGATTTTGTCTATCAAGAACTTCTTAAATTATTTTGCTGCTTCTGTCATAGGCTAGGGCATGAACACCAAGACTGCATTGAGATTTACCTGCACAACCATCAAGAACTGCTGCCCCAATATCCTCCTCAACCTCTGCAAGCTCTTGGACCTTTTATAGAACAATTGTATGATGATGATTATTATAAAGATATGCTACACAATGTGGACTTTGAAGACCCTGATCCTGAATGGAGTGATTGGGGTTCAAACCCTTTTGGATCCCCTGTTTCCTCTGAACAAAACAAGTCTGATATTTTTTTTTTTCGATGACGAGGGTTATAATCAAGAAGGCTTTCACTCTGATGCTTCCTTGGACTTAGAAAGAACCATATATGAAGCTTGTCTTGTAGAAGAAAACATTTTTATTAATGATCTCATCACTGAGATTGTAGCTCTGCCCCCATCTCAACCTTCTGGGGAACAACTACCTTTTAGTCCATCCATTTTCCTTGTTTCAGACATTGAATAAACAAAGCTCATCTTAGATTATGAAAGGCCAAGTCCAGCCCAAAAAAGACTCAACCCTGAGCAGAAGACATACCTACTTAATGCTGGCATTGGCTCTTTATCGGGATCATCCCCATCAAGAAGAGTCACAGCTGAAGAGTATGATCAGTGGACTAATTTCTACCAGCCTACTAAGAGATTCAAGCCTGAACCTATGGATATCCCAATTTCTGTACCAACTATCAACTCCATCATCTGCAACTTCAGTTCTGCATCTATTGAAGAAATTCTGCACAACCGATCACTTCTGCAACACCTGCATACCTTAAACTTCGACAACATCAACATCATATTATTCTCAGACACTCCCATTGCAACTAAGACGCATCTTAAGTCCGGTGGACACATTTCCTATACCTTTTATATCTTCCTTTTTGATTTACCCTATTAATAGTCCCATATCTCTGTGTAGAATAGATCTGCTAGTAATTTCAGTTAGTTTCTTGGTTGAGCTGGTGGTATTACCTTTTTTGCTTGCTCACTGTGTTATATATATAATTATCTTGGTATTATATGGATCTACATAATCTGATTTTTGCGCTTTTTTGATCTTCTGTTTTGTTTTCTCTCTTAGAATAAAATTCTAATCTCTTCATATCAGAAGGAAGAATTTGAACTATTGTTTAGTACTTCTTAATCAGGACAAGAAACAATTTGATCTGTGGTTTTCATCATTAGCACTACATATTCTGAACTACTAATTGTGAATTGTTTGTGCCTGCTTGCTTTTTCTACATTGGTTCTGCTTCATTACAGATTTACTCTAGTTTAAACTTTCTTTACTTTGCAAAGTTAATCTGATATATTCCATCTCTAAGTAACAATAATTTGAACAATTCCTTTAGACCCCCTCTTCTCATTTTCATTTCCTAGAATCTCTTACAAATTGTTTTCAACCTCTGTAACTCTTGTTTAGCTCCCAATTTTATTTCTTAGCAATTCTCTTCACTCTAATTTTTATAATTCTTCTCTATTTTGATCCCTTGTTTGATACGGTTGAATTCTTCATATTCTCACTATCACTTCTAAAACTTGTTCTTTATTGCTCATTATCTCTGAAGTGACTTCTTTCTCTCTTTATCTTCTGGTTTTCTTCCTTTCAAATTCATCTCTTTTATGCTTGCTTTGCCTTTGATGTCCTCCAAAAATTCTTCTTTGTATCATCCTTTTTTCTTCTTAGCAACAAAATCCTTTCACTTGAGTTTCTCATTTTGCAGGCCTTTTCTTCCTTAAAAGCCCAATAAAATATTTTTCTCCCTGTCCCTCTCAATTTTCTCATTTAACCTCCTACAAGAAATCCAATTTAAACCAATATATCAAATCCTTCAAATGACTATTATAGCCTGGAATTGTCAAGGCATAAACCTCACATCTTCAATTCAACATTTAAAAGGGTTGGTCTCTTTTCATAAACCTAGCATATTGTTTCTTTCTGAAACATTAGCTAATGACCAACACATGAGGATATTATCACAAACCCTCCAGTTCAATAATTATTTCACGGTCCCAAGAGTTGGAAGGCGATGCAAACTATGTCTGATGTGGAAAGACAACCTAAATATCCAAATTCTGTTCCACTCTCAAAATTACATTCATACATAAGTTACACCTCCACCCCTAGAGCAACCATGGTTCTGTACGGGTATTTATGGGCCACCACATCCAGATACAAGGAAAATCTTGTGGAAGGAATTCCAAATAATCTTTAGCAACATCATTCCTTGGCTACTGATAGGAGACTTCAACGACGACATAGATCAATCGAGAAAAAAATGAGGAAGGCAAGTAACATATGCTCAGTCTCAACCTTTACTCACTCTCATGGATCAAATGGGTTTTACAGATATGGGATTCCGAGGAGATCCTTACACCTGGACAAACAACCAAATGGGGCAGGATAACATTCTAGAAAGATTAGATAGAGCTTTAGAAACCTAACTTTGGCGAACGGAAAATCCACATGCGGCAGTTATTCATCTTCCAAGAATAACATATGATCATGCCCAAATACTGTTACAAAGGAAAGCAATGGATTGGCAAGGAACAAAAAACTACAAAATTGAACGAATATGGCTCTCTCATCCCCAACTTAAGCAAATAGTCGAATCGGCATGGGAGAAACAACAAGATAGTGAACCTACCCTCGACCTCCAACTAAAAATCATAACAACCAGGCAAACCCTCTCGGAATGGAAAAAACAAACCTTTGGCCACCTACCAACTATGATCAAGAAATTAAAAGCCAAGATAAAACAAACACAACATCAATGTGCAACCCAATCGGGATCTAACCTAGATCTCCGTCTTCAAGAAAAACAGTTAAGAATATATCATGTAGAACTCTTACAATGCCATGCGACATACTTGAAACAAAGATCTAGAATTCAACGATTACAATCTGGGGATTTCAACACAACCTTCTTCCATATTTAATTTACCATCCACAGAGCCTGTAACAATATACGAAAATTACAAGACCCACAAAACAATTGGATTAACAAGAAGGAAGACGTCGTTCAACTCATTCTAGATCACTAAGCTCAACAATATACGGCCCCGCCTACAATGATTAATGAAGACCTCGTCACAAATATCAGACCAAGATTAACTCCCAGACAATCAGACATACTCACAAAGGAAGTAACTACAATGGAAATCAAACAAGCTCTCTTGTCCATTAATTCAGAAAGTTCTCCAGGTACAAATGGCTACACAAGTAAGTTTATCAAAGTTTTCTAGGAAACAACTCATCACCAATTGATAGCAATGGTTCAAAGTTTCTTTAATAACCTAAATATTCACCCTATAATGAATCACACAAACATAACACTAATACCTAAAAGCGACCATCCATCAAATCCATCTCAGTTCATACCCATAGCACTATGTAACCTCACTTATAAAATCATTTCAAAAAATTTAGTCAATCAATTTAGACCACTCCTCTCATTCTTAATAATCCTTTACCAAAGTGCTTTTGTCCCACAAAGATCGATACACGATAACATAACGATTGCTGGAGAACTCTTCCATCATATCAAAACCTCTAACCTAACCAAAAATCCAAAAATAGTTCTCAAACTTGATATCCAGAAAGCCTATGATAGCTTAGATCGGGATTCATAAAAGCGTCCTTTCCAAAACTTAGATTTCCATCAGCCTTTATAGACTACATTATGCTATGCGCCACAACAGTTATATACTCAATCAACATCAATGGTACTCCCCATGGCTACATCACCGCAACTAGAGGTATCATACAAGGAGACCTGCTATATTCCTATATTTTCGTTATATGCGCTGAAATCCTATCTATAAACCTATGATACCTATAAAACAAAAGTCAGTTCAAGGACTCAACATATTAACAAAAAGAAAACATCACCCATTATTTATTTAATGTATGCGGATGACTTACCAATCACATATAAAGCTTCCAATCAAAGTAACCAAAACCTTAAATCCCTTCTACACTCCTATAGAACGTTTGCAGGGAAGATAATTAATACTTCTAAATCAGTAATCATCCAATCACCCAAAACTAGACCCGACCAAAATAAACGAACTTCAAAAATCCTTTAATATGACGGCTACTTCAAAACCTCCAATCTATCTAGGAGTCCAATTCAAACAAGGAAGGGCTTCCAACCAAACCTTCGCTCCCATACTACAAATATTAGCTCGAAAAGCCAAAAAAAAATGGATGACAAAATGCGTAACCCCTGCCGAAAGACTCATTCTCATCAAAGCCTCCCTAATTCTCACCTCAAATCACATTATGCAAACACAAAATCTACCCAGCAATATTCATAAACAAATAGATCTTATCACTAGGATTTTTTGGGGGGGTACATGACTCAACCATTAAAAAACTCCATCCTGTAGGATGGGATAAAGTAACAAAACTAATTTCCGAAGGAGGATTAGGAATAAGGAAGAGCAATGATCATTATAAGGCATTACTCGTGAAGAGAATCTGGAATCTACATGAACAACCTAACTCTATCTGCGGAAGTCTCTTCAGTGCAAAATATCTCAACCAACAACCAATCATACATGGCATTAACTGCATACCATCCTCCTACAGTCCTCAATGGAGACAACTAGTAGCAATTGTCCCTACCATGCAGCAAATTGATAGTTCATCGTATTGGTAATGGATTATCAACCAATAGGAGCCAATTGGATTCCACATTCAACAAACCTAGACCAATTACAATGCTACCCAATCTAAATGGTAGCAGACATCATAGACCCAATTTCCCACTCATCACGAAAAATTAAGCTCCCTTTCCAATACCATAAACCAAAAAATAATGAACATCCTCTTATCCTAAGATGCCCCTCAGGACAAAATTATCTGGCCACACTCAAAATCTGGAAACTACACAACCTCATCGGGATACAAATGTCACACCCATGATCAACCAACTCACACTCCTCTACCACCCACCAAATTCTTATGGACTTTACCATGTCCACCAAAAATTCGACTTTTCCTGTGGAAAGCCATCAATGAAGGATTACCAACCTTCTCTCTCTTACATCACATCCATCTAACCAACTGAGACATATGTCCCAGATGCAACACTAATTCAGAATTAGCAAGTCACCTTATAATTCACTATCCAACGGCAACTACCTCTTGGAACACCTTATTCAATCAACTATCAATCTCATAAAACTCCAATCCCCCCTCCACTTTCACTATCACAAATCATGCAACAACCTGCATCAACTTCCGTAATCTCCTATTTCTGTTTTCTAATCTGGACCTTAAGGATAGTTAGGAATAACCTAATATACCAACAAAAGCAAACAACTTCGGAAGAAATCCTAGCATGGGAAAAAAAACTACAACAAGAATTCTACGGAGCAATACACTCTTCGCCACCAATCATACTAGGAGATGCACTGTTGTTTAACCATCCACGAGAGATAAAAGAATATAAACAATATCGATAGGATGATCTAGCCCACAAATCAATTGGACTAAGATTAATACAGATGGAGCAGATAGAGGTCACCCGGAATTTGCAGGGGCGGGATTCATATGCAGAGATTCTGATGCACAAAGTTTAATGGCTCTATCTTAACCACTGGGAATCACGACTTCCTTAACTGCATAAACCTGGGATCTACTATTAGCATTAAGAACTGCAATAGAAAGGCAATGGCTAAGAGTTCTCTTTGAAACCGATTCAGAGAACCTACTGGGATTCATCACTTCCTCTACCCCACCGCCTTGACACATATCATGAATTATAGAGGAAATAAAAACCAAATTTCGACAAATCCCACATGCGGTTATTCAGCATAACTATAGGGAAGGAAATCAAGCGGCAAATGGGTTAGCCAGTCATGCAACGGATGGCCTAGTTAGTACTTCTCCGAATCATTCCCGAATGATTCGCGAACGTATACGAACTGGCCGAATCCGAATGATACTTCTGAACTATTTGAAATCCAAACCTAGTTCGCAGATTATATGGACCTCACGAATGATTCGCGAACGTATCCGAACTGACTGAATCTGAATGATATTTCCGAACTAGAACTCCATAGGTAACTCTCTGACCAGAGTTATGTTGTTGGTTTTTGTTTGATTTTGTATATACTTTATATTTAAATACGATTATTCGGTTATAATTTTCTATTGGTAGTTGTTTAACCAGTGTTTTATGTGTTGATTTTTGTTTAAAAGTATATAAACTCGTTTTATTATACATTTATGCGATTAAATTGTTTACTTCTTGTTAAGTAATCACGCTAAAATATTTTTTTCCATTTTATAAATCATATACAAATAAAATTAGTTTCGTAATAAGGTCATAATATATGTAAGCCGAATTTTAAGTGCCGAACTCACATTTATAAAACGAATATGCATGTACGTATGCCGTTCCGAACAACGAATCGTTGATCGAATCCGACCTATTCGAATCCGTATAATTCCCATACGTATGACGTCCCGATCTACTACCCATATCCCGAATTGCTAACTAGGCCAGATGGAAGTCAAACGGGAAATTTATCAACTAAAATATGAGTCCAGATAATCCCATCTTTTATTATTCAAATTCCATTTCATGATTTCGTGGGCACCACATACCCACGACAAATTGTAATCTAACTCCTTTTATTTACAAACATGCTTAAAAAAAATAAAAATAAATGTGTTTACAATAATATGATAGATGGAGGAATTCCATGTGTACATAATGACCACAAAACCAATCCAAATTTGTCTATGCACTTAAGCATACTTCCATGTGAGTATGCAAATATTTTTGTTTAGTTGCTGATCAAGCGCCACTCCCAAATTCACCTAGCTAAATATGAAAGAACTTAATTAATGTACTTAATGGAATCACCTAATCTCTTAGAAACAAACATTCTCATAACGTTAGTACTGGCCATGCATCCATGTCGTTTTTAAGTGGATACGAACAAAAAAATAATCTCATCAAAAAAGTCAGAACAGAAGAAAAACCTCCTCTATTAGCTGATAAGGAGAGTTTTATAGCTATATTTTGGTCTTGTGCTCAATGGTTTGGTTAGAAATATAGGCATTTATTATTGTAATGTAATAGTGGTCCTATCTATCTATTAAGCTAGCTAGATTCCTCTACCTAGCAGCTATCATCTTAATTAATCTTGTGTTTCTAAAAGTATATCAAACATCTCATATGTGTTTCAAATATGATAATCAATCATTCCTTTCTCCGGTTGTTCTGATAAGAAAAATAAATATCATTAAGAAGAGAAGGTTTATTTGTACGTATTATTTGTTAAATGAAACCAAACTTATTGGAACCAATGAGAAGAAAAAATTACCCGGAACGTCCGTACGGAAGAATTATATTGTTAGAGTGAAACTAGGATTCGAGGACCGATCGACCGTACGGTAGAAGAGCTATGTATATATATATATATTGATTAAGTGGTAGTAGTACTACTAGAGGGGACCAAACTTTATGTAGATACTTGTAAGTAAACCCTATTCAGTTGGAACTTGGAAAGAAGGCTATTATTATTGTTTGATCGGAAATTCTTTCTCGTCGTAATCAAGTTACGTCATGTATTGATCAACACATGCATTATTATGTACATGCATTTTTGTGGCTATTTTGTTACATTGAATGAGAGAAATCACATAAAAATATTTTTAAACGTGCAAATGGCGTTGATTTCATACAAAGGTCATCTGAACGACGTGTTCAGTTTTAACTTTCAACCCTTGGATATCCCACGGTCAGTTTAGAATTATTGTTTGTGTCGCCGAAAGCAATTCCTAATGTTTTACACTATGCGTGGGAGAGGTCCCTCTTGATTTGAGTTGAAATATATTTCAACATTTGAAAGGTGGACGGAAAGGTTAACAACTGTTTGTGTTTGGGATATGCGAGTGCAAGAAAATTTGGTTGGGGAAGTAGTTGAAGGTGGTGTCGTTGAGTTGTAATAAATAAAGAGTGATGATGTTGATGAATTGTGTCCACAGGCTGAAAGCACATAATGAAAACAGTGAACCCTTTGTTTTCATATCGCTAGAGTACATATTTTGGTCTATTCATCAAACTGTATCTAACTTTTCACGTAGGGTAGCAAATTTTAACTTTGATTATGCAATGCATGTTGCATATATATGAGATTTGCTCTGTTGTTACAGACAGACATGTTTTCCTTGATAGGGATGCTGAGATGGGGATGCAGAGTAAAAATCTTGTTTTCAGAAAAAAGTTATCTGCCTAGTAGTTGGATATTAATAACAAGTATTCGCAGCACTTAATGCAATAACTAGTTTTGAGGCTTTAGCATAGAGATTTGTTGACATGGTTATTCTAGCACGCTTTCTTTGCAATTTTACACCATGTTTGTTTACTCCCGGCTCATCTGAGTCGTCTAGATTTGATTGAATTCACTTGATTCGATATGTTTGTATTGAGTCAGATCTGACTCATCCGACTCAAAATTATGTGAGACAGTGATTTGACCTCGTAAATCATGGGTATTTTATTACCCGATTCAAATGGGTTTGAGTCAGGGGTTAGGTCTGAGTCAGATCCGACTCAAAATAGAAAACAAACGGTCTGACTGCTGACTCGGTGCGAGTCAGACCCAGATGCCGAATCAGCTACAAACAAACAAGGTCTTAGATAGATTTTTCATTTAACAAATGTTTTTATAAGTATTATCACGACCAAATATGTTTGAATTTTCTTTTACTTAATTATATGTGAATTAATTTTGAAGAGACTTCAAAATCAAATGGATTTTTTCCAACTCCAGGTAGCAAAGTTTTCTTCCTATATTCCTCTTATAACAACCAAATTAGAGTGCAATCTGAAATATCAAACCTTAACTATACCAAAATTAATTTGGTCTCGTTAATCAAAAAAAAATAAAAAATTATTCTTATGACCCTGGAAATTATGGGTCTTACTCTTTTAGCCACAAGGTTATTTAATAAAATTTACAAATTATTCTAGTGGCCCTGGAATATTATAACCGGTGTGCATATTGTATGCACATAAAAATCAGTGTGCATATTGTCTGCACACTATAAAATATGAAGAAAATTTAAAAAATTATTTACAAAAATCAATGTGCATATTTTCTGCACATAAAATCAATGTGCTTATTGCCTGCACACTATATAAAATATGAAGAAAAATTGAAAAATTGTTTACAAAAATCAGTGTGCATATTTTCTGCACATTAAATCAGTGTGCATATTGTCTGCACATTATAAAATATGAAGAAAATTTAAAAAATTACTTAAAGAATAAAATTTTTTATATGAAATAAAAATTTGATAGTTGTATTTACGCTCGTTGTGTAGATCTTTCAAAAAGCTTTCCAAATATATAAAATTTGTCGAATTCTTACGATTGATTCGTGAGACATGTTATGTTTAGGTTGGAATGACGATTATACCCTTAAAGGATATAGTTTATCATTTGACAATATCATCAAACATCTTTTGTAGTTGCGGAATAACCTACAACTACACCCTCAGTAGAATTAGTAAAACTTGAGAAGTTCTTGATGTTGAATGACAACTTTCTTATTAATTCTCTCCATTGATTACAAAGAAGTATTTAAATGGAACTAGAATAGTTACAACTTTCTCTATTCTCTTTCCTAAGATAATTTCTAATACTCACTAAAAGAACCTCTCCAATTTTTACATTTGAACTCCTATTTATAGTGAAATTTGTACAGCTGTATATGAATTGCGAAGTATCGCAATTCATCTTCGCAAGATTATTTTATCTTCGCAAATTTTCATACTTCCCCGTGCTTCCTCTATCATCGCATCATTTTGTAATTCTTTCCTCTTATATTTGTCACGATGTTCGTAAGTTAATGCCTTGTGATATTCAGTACCTACATCTTGCCTCTTCTCATGTCAATTCTACGAAGAAGGAATGTCATGAGAACCTCTATTCTCGTAAATTTAATATAGTTATCACCACCTGTTAAATTCGTAACACGTCTTTTTTCTTTTCCATTACCTTTTTGACACGTTTCTTCGTAACCGTTCTTTTCAACCGTTCACGTTTAATCGCATTGATGAGTTTCTATCTTCATCGAATTCTCTCTTCTTTATAAATATTTCCCTTTGTTTTTCTTTTTATTCTCTTATCCTATTCGTCTTCCTTATCACTTCTGCCTCTACAATTTATTCTCTTTTTCTGCTACTACAATTTTTTATCTCTTTCATCTCTTTTCTTTCTTATTTTCTATCTTATATCCAATGGCTCCAAAGAAGAAAACTATTGAACAAATTAACGCAGAGCTTGCTGATAGGGACCTCATTCTTTCTGAAATTGATGGTTATGACAATAAATCTTCTCTCTGTGTGAAGCTCTTTACCAACTATATTTGGAATGATCAGAAAGTTTTAATCTCACGAGGTCAAATCCTCGCAGTTCTTCCTCTTCCTCTTTATGATGTTAATCTTCCTTTATTATATTAAATTATTTCCCACCCCAATTTTTCATGTGCCATTTATCAATTGACTGGTGATTGCATTCGCATTCTGGTTGAATTCGCAACTCGTGTCTTGCTTTTGGAAGATCTTTGTACTCAGTTGATCTTAGGAAATCTGGATTTCGAGATGTGGAAATTATCGCTGCGGACTATACAGTTTAGGGTTTCTTTAAAAATTACACATTAATTCCTGCGAGGAAAGAAGATAAACGTTGGGGTGTTCGTCTTCATCGTAAAGCTAATATCTCAGCATATGACCTTCTGATGCACGACATTGATTATGCCTCGGGAAATAATAAAACACCTCGTCGTTCTAATGATGAAGATTGGTATAACTACCCTTTAGAATTATCGGGTCCTTATATTTCTGGGATAGTAGATCTTCCCGCGAACCTTCGTGACCGCAATTATCAACCTTGGGTTTATAAAAATGTATGTACCTCTATCTCCTTATCTTCTTGTTACTCTTCTATTTATTTTCAAATGAGGTAAGAAACACTCTTTTATGCTTTTTAAACAATATATTGTTGCCTCTGTTTCTTATCCTTATTTGAATTTGAAGGTTCTTTCTGATCTTCATGAGGTTGTTGCGAGTGAGAATAAGAGTTCCACTTCTTCCAAAAGATTAACTGCGAGACAAAAGACACTTCGCTCTGCGAAGGATACCCAAACTTCTGGTAGTCAAGATGATGATCTTCGCAAAGGAAAAAGAAAACTTGAAGATGTTGCTCATGAGAGGAAGAAACAGAAGAAGTTCTCAACCAAGTCTTATTCCCATGTAATCTCTTCTAATGAGAATGTTGAGGAAGATCAAGGTGATGAAGATGATAAATCTCCTGAGAAGGACTTTGACTCTAATTCTGATACCCTTTCTGATAATGGAGATGATGATGATAATGCTGGTGAAGGTGAAGAGTAAGATTATAGTAACACAGAAACTTTTGCTTCAGCAATGGTTCGTGTATCTGAGGCCTTTCTCCATTCTTCTCGTGGGTTAGGAAACTCTCCTACTGCGAATGCTCGTAAGCTTATTGCGAAGGCTTGCAAAGTTCCTATTGTACTCAATAACAACTCTCTTGATGGAATTTCAAGATTCTTCTCTCCTGCTACATTATATGCTTTAGGGAGTATGGTAAGTTTCTTTTCTATTCTTTGTTTGTTTCTCTTACTCCATTAATTTCTGACCCTTTTTACTTGTTCAGGTTTGAAGAGTTAGCTGCGCAGCTGCTTCAGATTGGGAAAGACGTCATTTCATTGCTGAGAAGAAAACTTTAAACCGTTGTAAGAAGTTGGAGATTGAAAATTCAAAACTTCGTCAGAAAGTAGATGATTTAAGTATTGATATCACCGAACTAACATCCCGTCACGAAGATAATCCACAATCTGCGAGCATCGCAGCTGATAATTCTTCTCTTCTTGAGGAGAATAATCGTCTAAAGCTTGAAAACTCTTCTCTTCATAATGATAAAAATCAATTAGAAGGTAAATTCTTCGTAATGGTGAGTATTTTAATTACTTTTCTTTCGTAATTTGCTAACTAATTCCTTAACTTCTTGCTGCAGAAAATTATGCGAAGATGAATGATGATCTGGAAACTATTCATGCCAGTCGTAAGAAGAAGATTTCTGATTTAAGATCTCAACTTCTAATTACCCAGCATAACCATAGTTTATATGTCAAGAGTTTTCGAGCTAAGATGACTCTCAATATTTGTGAAGACAACCAAATTCCTCTCAAGAAGTACCATACGCTCCTTTTTGAAGAAATTCCTGAAGATACCCCATATCTGGAAATCTCTGATAGTGAAGTTGAAGATGATCTCTCTGAAGAAAAAAAAGAAGATAATTTTGATGGGAATAAATCCCCCGAAGAATAGCTTCATTCTTTTTTGTATATCTGTTCTAGTTCTTTTCATATTGTCTGTTTGAGTACAACATTTTCTTCTTTCTTGCACTTTTGATCAACCAACAATTTCTTTTTGAAGTTTAACTCGTATTAATGTCTTAATTTTGATGAATTGATTTTTCTTTGACCGCGTGTTTCCCTTATTCGCATAACTTGATCATGTGGAGAGAAATAATATATCTTAAAGACTTAGCTTAGTATTCCCTTTCCTCCTATTATTGTTCTTCATATGATCAAATATCGCTGGAAGTATTAGAATATCTGCCCTAATTCATCTTACGAAACTTCAGCTTGTTGCGATTGTGAACAAGAAATCCTCCCTTTCAAGTATAAGAAATACGAGGTATGAAATATCCTTAAGAAGTATAAGAAGTATAAAATATCTTTAAAGAAATATTAGACGTATTCGATCATATGAAATATTAGACGTATAAGAAATACGAGGTATTCAATCCGTAAAGAATTATCCAATGTATGAAGAAGTATAAGAATTATTCAATCTATGAAGAATTACTCAATGTATGAAGAAGTATAATAAGTACTTAACCTTCGCAAAATGAAGTATCCGTTGAAAAAGTATAATAAATATGAGACGTTCTTGAAGAATTAAGAAGTATTCAAGTTGTGGAGAAATATTCAGTATATGAAGAAGTATAAGAAGTATGTAATTCTCGTAAAATTTAATGAATTCTTCACTATCTGTTTTTGATTGCGAGCAAAATCGCATCTTCTGTTATGTCTTCGTGAAAATTCTTCAATGGGGTTGTCTTCTTTGTTAGGATTTCTTGTAAAAATTCTTCAATGATATTGACGGAGCTGTCTTCTTTGTCAGAACTTCATGATATATATTCTTGTAAAAATTCTTCAATGATATTGATGGAATAAATTTCATTAATTGTTGTGGTCTTATCATGCCTTCCTAAGTAAAGGTCTTATTTTGCCACCTCTTTTGTGATAATATTTTTGTATTTGCGATAATATGACAAGTTTGAACATTCTTGCGAATATGCAACTTCGTGACATTATCGTCTTGCGATGAAATCGCAGGACGTTTTTACACTTTCATGTAATAACCCATTGATCTCATCTTAACTTCTTTGTTATGTTCTGCGAGTTCTCTTTGATATTTTTTCTTTTTTTTTTTTTTTTTTTTTTTTTTTTTTTAGAATGCTCGCAGAAATTCAGTTGTTGCACAAATATGACAAGCCTTTATGTTTTTGCAAACAAGAAGCCTCGTGACATTTGCGTCTTATAGCACGTATCAGCTCCCTAATGGAGGGTGATGCCCTTTATCTTCCCCTTGGTTGCCCCTTCAAGGAAGCGTACATCGACCATACAAGGTTATCTCTTCCCATCCGGTTCTGCAAACAACCAGCTTTTGATCGCAACCTCTTATCCTTTTTGCCTATAGGGCTTATAGTTACGAGGTTGCACCCTATTGGGTATCTTTGGGCCAAGTGCATCATTTGCCAAGACTTGTCAAAAATGGCAGATGTGCTTCAAGCTCACCCGGCACTCTTGACTCAACCGTGTACCTCGGTGCCTTGATCGTTTTATGCACTTCTTGGGAAAGATAGTATGCCTTAGTCGCCCAACCTAAATCATGTTACACCGCATAATATTGCGTAATGTCGCAAGATTAGGTAAGAATCCAAGGTGTCTAACCCGGATAGGTACCCCGTTATTGGGTTGTACCCCGTAAAGTTCCATGTACTCAGATGCCTTGGTGGTGTTCCGGTGTTCCTGATCCATGCTTATAGGTACCCCCTTAAATGACGTACTTTAGGACTTTTCCTCTTACGAAATGTTGCTTCGCGAACTAGGTTGTACGCCACAAAGGTTTGCCTGTGTAATATTTATGCGTATTTCTTTCTTTTTTGAAAGCTGATCACAGATTGCGGTCTTTTATTCGCAAATTGCGGTCTTTTATTCGCAAGTTAATGTGTGCGTCTTTATTTAATGAAAGTTAATCGCAATAAAAATTTTGAAATTCGTAATTTTTGCATATTTCCTGCGAGCAAACAATATTCGTAAAATTTATCATTTTTTTTTTTTGTGTTGTAACATACCTCATTTCAACTTCTTTTTTCTGAATGGATATCTTGTTATACTTCTTGAGCAAACATATTGATTACTTTCTTTCTTCTTTCTTCGCAAATCACAACCCTTTGTTATCATCGCAAATTTCCTGCATGATTAACATCGTAATTTTATTCTTTCCTGTCTTAATCCTCTGCCATTAAATTTTCACTTCTTTTCACAGCCTTTGCTCTTTTTCTCCAATTTTCTTTCTCAGTAGTTTTTCCTTCGCAAACTTCTACCTCTGTATCGTAACATTTCTTTCCTTCAGCCCAATCACCCTTGATAAATCCAACACCCTTCATATGAGGAAATTTATGCATTGATGTAGAGTGGAAGCTACGCCCAGAATTCCATGGATCCAGGGTCTTCCTATCAAAGCATTATATGGTGATTCGACATCAACAATGCAAAACAGAATTTCAGTTCGCATTCCACTTAATGTAATTCGCATGCTTACTTCTCCTTTAGGCTTATTAGTAGTTCCATTAAAACCATAAATCCTGTAAGTAAATGGTATTAAATCTGCATCTTTTCCTCCCATATTTTTGTAAGCAGAATAGAACAGGATATTGACAGAACTTCCCGTATCAATCAAAATTCTATTAATACCAATTGATTCTTCCTCCATATCATCTTCGCCTTCTTCCATATTCATGCAAATTGATAATTTTACTACCAATGGATTATCATGTGCTTCACAACCTTCTGGAATTTCAGTGGCTTCAAAAGAAATTTCACGTTTCTGCCAATCTTCAAGTCGTGAAATTTTTGCGATGTTCATTACTTCCTTTCCTTCACCATCCCTCGCATATACCCTGCTTAACACATTATCATGAAAATACTCTATGGTTTTATATGAGTGAACAATATAATTACAGAAAACATTCCTTGCTTTTGATCCCACTTCTATATGTAGGGTTTCTTCTCCCTTTTCTTGTGTTGTGTTCTCCCTGCGAGTTATGATTTGGAGCTTGTGGTAATTGTTGCGATTTGTGTTTGCTTAAGTAAAAAGTGATTCAATTTTCCTTGATCAATCATTCGCAAGATTATCCTCTTGATATTATTGCAGTTATTTGTAGAATGTCCATGAAAATGATGATATGAACAAAATTCATGACTTCTTGGACCCATTGGTGGTTCCTTTCCCATATTCCATGGAGTTGGTATATGTTCTATCAGAATAATTGCCTGTCATATCTTCTCTACACTTGTATTCAAAGGTGGCAACTTAATTTCTTCCCTTATCATTCTTTGACTTCCTTGACCATTGTTATAATTTTGTCTCTGATTTCCTTGTCCAAAATAATTTTGCCTTTGTCCCCATAATTTTCTTGCTGTTGATCTAATCTTGGGATCTGGTTATTTCCTCATCGATTATAGAAATTCGTCTCTCTATCATATTCTTCTTGATCTTTGCTACCCATTGCTACTATTTTTGGCTGGCTATTATTGATTTTCTTCTCTTCTGAAATTTGCGAAGAAGTTTGTGAGGATGTTTGCGAAGTACCTGCTACGACGTTGATTATTTTGGGAAGTAAATTTGCTCCTGCGTCTTGATTGTTAGTGTTTGCTACTGGATATGACTCCATATTGTTTTTCTTTTCCTATAGTGTAATGTACTCTTCTTGCAATTCTCGTAACTCTGTCATCATTATGGAATTCTTTCTTCTGAAGATTTGAACATACAGTTGTTCAGTTGCGAACATCGCATTTATGAAAGACAGAATCAAGTATCTCTCATCCACGCGCCCTGCCATATCACTGCACATAGTCTTCCATCTTCTTACCAAATGCTTCAAACTTTCACCAATTCTTTGTTTTAAACCAAACACATCTTCAATACCAAGCCGTGAGGAATGATTTGTGATATATGCTCCAAGTAAAGTTGCTTGTAAATGATTAAATGACGTAATAGTGTTCTTAGGAAGTCCTTCGAACCACTTTAGAGCTTCCCTTGTTAAGCTTGATGCGAAGTACTTGCATAATACAGCGTCATGATTCTCCCATTGTAACATGCATCTTATGTATGCTTTAATGTGCTGAATAGCACATGAAGTCCCATCAAAGATACTGGTAAGTGTAGGCAAATTGCATTTTGGTGGAATCCCTCCCAATTGTACTTCTCTAGCAAATGGAGTCCTCGCAGCTTCTTCTATTGCTTCATCTAATTGCCTTCTATCTCCTCCTCTTCTATTGCTTATCATCCCTCTCATTTCCGCTAATTCTCGAAAGATCCGTGCATTTGCTTCAGAATTCTCATCCATTGGCCTCTTCAGCGCAGCCTCTCTTCTTCTACGTTCTTGCGTCTCTTCTCTTGCGATCCTTCGCTAACTATCATATTCTTCATTAATGTTTTCATTTACACAATTCTGCAAATATCTTCTTTCTAAATTATCACAATTGTTTTGTTGCAGAGCATCTTGAAATTCTTGTTCTTCCCTTTTTATTCTTCTCATCCTTCTCATGCGAATATCGGGAATTTCTTCTTCTTCATTTCTCCTTCTTCTGTGATTCATTTCTTCTTGATTTTCCTGTATTTTAGTTCGAAAATTTGGTTTATTCCTCGATGTTTCTGTTGGTTGATTTCCAATTCTTCTCTGAATTCTTTCATACTCAACATTTTGATTGTTACGAGCCTCTTCACGTCTTCTTAATCCATTCTCGTAATTGTTCTGATGTACTGCTTGTTGTCTCTCAGCTGACTCTTCTTCTTGATTTTCTTCATCATTCTGATTGTTTTCTCTAGGATTTGGCCTAGTTCGTAAATTCTCCATGTTTTGTTCATGGTCTGGTATTAAAATGAAGCGATTCTCTTGATTTCTTTCAACTTGAGTCTGTGCTTGTCCTTGCATAGTACTTTCATCATTGATTGTTGGTGAATTCTTCCCTTCTCTCTCTGGTCTGGCATTTGATCTTGGAACACTTTGAGATTTCCTCCTTTGTAACATCTCATTCTCCATCCTCAATTCTTGATTCCGTCTTGTTAGGTTAGCACGTTCTTCAGCTTTTAACCTTCGTTCTTCTTGAATTCCTTGTCTCAATGTTTCTAACATCTCCCTTTCTCTTTCAAGAATTTTTCCTCCCATCAACCTCCCATTTTCTCTGATTTGTGGTTCTCTATATTCTTCTGCTGGTGTATCAGTTCTCCAAGTGTGTATACTCACTCGATCATGATCTATTGTTTGTTGAGCTTGATTTCTTCGACTACTCCCTCTCCTACTTGGTTCTCCTGTTATATTTGCTTCTCCTCCTGCGAGTCTTACACTTCTTTTTACTGCAGTTAATGGTTCTGATATATTTCTTCTTCTTGCCATTTCTCTGATACAGGAATTCCTCAAGTCCCTCCTTCTAGCGCCAATTATGTAGTTGCGGAATAACCTACAACTACACCCTCAGTAGAATTAGTAAAACTTGAGAAGTTCTTGATGTTGAATGACAACTTTCTTATTAATTATCTCCATTGATTATAAAGAAGTATCTAAATGGAACTAGAATAGTTACAACTTTCTCTATTCTCTTTCCTAAGATAATTTATAATACTCACTAAAAGAACCTCTCCAATTTTTACATTTGAACTCCTATTTATAGTGAAAATTGTACAGCTGTATATGAATTGCGAAGTATCGCAATTCATCTTCGCAAGATTATTCTATCTTCGCAAATCTTCATACTTCCCCGTGCTTCCTCTATCATCGCATCATTTTGTAATTCTTTCCTCTTATATTTGTCACGATGTTCGTAAGTTAATGCCTTGTGATATTCAGTACCTACATCTTGATTCAACAATCTTATTATAAGGGCAGCATGGTTTATTAGAGGGGCGGCATTGTGATAGTAATGTCCCTTTAGTTTGTTAGGGGATGTCCTAAAAGGGATGTAAATGACTACATTACCATTTTCACCTTAAATCAACCAAAATCAAATCAATTTTTTAAAAACCTAATGAATCATAAAAAATCAAATCAGTTTTTTTTTTCATTTTCTTCTTCATCTTCTCTTCTCCTCCATCAACCATAACCTCCATTAAAACTGAAAATTTCATCGTCTTCCATTAATCGACGATTTGAAAAGTGTTTGGAAAAACCCCGTTAGGGTTTAGTTTATCGTGTTGGATTTAAGTTAATTTTGTATCTAAAATTAGGGTTTTGTATTAAAATTGAAATATTTCTGGTTGCATGTGAGTTACGGTTGGTAATAACTCAAATACGAACCGAAATTGTATATTGGGTTGATGTTATGGTTGGTTTTAACTCAAATACCAACCGTAAGTTCTTAGTTTTGAGAAATATGTTCAGTTACGGTTTGTATTTGCATCATAGTTATCAACCGTAGTTGAGTTACGGTTTGTTACTCAAATAACCATACCAACCGTAAATAATCATGTGTCTTAAAAATTTATCAAATAATGATTTACGGTTCAAATGTTAAGCTGACACACCAACCGTAAGGTAGTTACGGTTGGTCTCGATTCATTAGTTACCAACCGTAATTTAGTTACGGTTGTTGGTCCAAATTTAATTATCAACCGTAACTGGTTTTATGATTGGATCTTCCCCAAATTTAACCAGTTACGGTTGGTATTCGATAATTTACGAACCGTAACTAAGAATTACGGTTGGTCACGAGCAAAATTGCAACCGTAAGTTCTTCTGAAAAATTAAAAGTTTTGGTTTTGTTACGTACTTTAGATAATTTTGAAGTGTAGCGGGTCACTGGAATCACTCATTTTGGTTGAGTGAATCAAAATCCAGGGTTTCACAAATATCACAAAAGTTTTTCTTTTTCTTCTCCTCCGATTTTTTTTTTAACTTTAAAAATCTGATTTTGTTTTGATTTTGAGTTAATAAAAATGAAATTAATCATTAACACTAAACTTAATTATCATCACTAAACTAGATTATCAATAATGAGGGTTAATTTGTCATTTCAAGTTTTTTTTTTATAAGGGTCACCTTGAATGATCATGTAATGACCTTTTTTGTCCTATTAAAATGCCGCCCCTCTAATAAACCATGCCGCCCCTATAATAAGATTGTTATCCAAATGACCCTCCTTCTTTTTTGAGGGGTCATTTCACTAAAATGTGTTGATTTTTTTAAAATTGAGTTTTAAGTCAAATGACATTTGAGTAAGGGAGTGAAGGGAGGGTCAAAAAAAAAAAAAAAAAAAAAAAAAAAGGTTAATTCGGTCTTTAAAATTCCTTTAAACGTTCTTCTCTAGGGAAACTAAGTAGGAAAACCTCACGAAAGAGTTCCTTCTCTAGGGAACTAACTAGGAAAAAGTGGTATGGTATCCGAATCCGAGTCACTATTGTGTCACAGGGGTTGATTTTTCCCTATTATTGACCTTGGATGGGGAGTCCCCCCCATACTTGTTGTTACCCATCCCTGAAGGATAGAAGAAAGGACAAAGCATTTTCCATAAATCCCTGTCGATGATGGAGAGACTCACTGGTGTAGGTTACATGTCTCCAATCACTGAAAAGCATTCTTTCTCATATTTCACTTTCATTCTCTACCGTGCAGTATTTAATCTCTACAGTCTTATAACAACAGATTGAAGCGAGTGAAGTGAACCCATAAATTTGTGTTTTTTAATACAGTTCCCAGTACTTGACTCAATTTCCTTCCCCCATTTCTTTTTCTTTCTTTTCTCTCTTGCCCCCACCCACCTACACATTGTAGCAGCATTAAAAAGCATTCATCCTATATTTTTCTTTATTTTTTCACAATATTCAACATTTTCACACCACGGTCAAAACAAAAACAAAAAATCTTCTTGAGATCTAGAATACTACTGTGTGTTTTGTGTACTTTGAAAAGTGAGTTGGTAGTAAATTTCTGGATATGGTAAAGATTTCCTGGTCTTTTCAGATGAAACTGGAGTCTGTAATTAGATATAGGTGTATGAATGTACCTGCAAATGTAGTGTAATGTAATCTCCTTTAATTTTATTTTTACTGTGAGAATGAGTTGTTGTGTTGCACAATAAAAGTTGGTTTTTTCAGACATAACTTCAGTTGTCTGTTTCCACCAGGCTTCAGAAATAATTGGGGATCAAAAGCAGATTCCAGAAAGAAGAAAAAGAAAGTGTGGGCCTTGTGATAATAATAGCAAACTCAATGATGTCAATGGATTTGTCTTGACAAAGTGTGGTTTTTGTTGTTAGCTGCTGCTCTTGCTGGTGGAGCTGGTGGTGGTGGTGGTGAGAAAAAAGGGTTATAGAGAAAGGAATGATCTTTGTGAAAGTCAAGGTTTTTTTTTTTTTTTTTTTTTACTGGGTTGATGAAATTTGTTAGGTTGTGAAAGCATGGGTAGACAAGAGAAAAGGGGGTTCATTAGATTAGCTAGTGAAGATTCAAAGTCTATATGAAGAAGAAGTAGAAGTAGAGATGAGATGAAAAAAGAAAAAAAATGGCCACATGGGTTTATCAGTTAAAGAGACATGACCTTTCACAATATAGGGATGATAGAGAATTTAATCTTCACAAGGGACCACTTAGATTGATGGGTTGAATTTATATTTATTCAAAGAAAAAAAAAACAACTCAATTTGTTTTTCTTTAGCTTTTGTTTGGATCTTCTGATTGTTTGGAGTTAGGTTTAAGTTTCTTAACACCTGATACTACCAGTAACTAGTCTTCTGGGTACACCACCATTTGCTGCTTGTGGTTGCTGGAGCTGATGATGATGAATTGATCTCTTAAGGAGATATACATATCATTTAACTTTTCTGGTATGATGTCAATTGTTGTTTCCTTTTCTTCACTTGTGTTATCAAATTCTATTGGTTCCTTGCTCTGTTTCATTCTTCATTTCATATATGTTGTTCTATTTGGTAGTCATGTATGTTGGATCTGGTAATATGTGTACAGAGGAGACGGGTATGCGTGTGTGCGGATCGATCCCATAGGAGTTTGAGAAATCTTTACATGAGTTCTTGTTCACTGATGGAGTGGAATACAAAGACTGCCTTGCAGTGGGATTGGGAGAATTTAGTCATGTTCAGTGGGAAAGTAAATGAAATTCCTAAGACTTCGCAGCAACCTACTGATTGGGGTGCTGAAGGAGACGGCGGTGGAATTGATAATGGGTCTTTCTATTCGCAGCCTGGGGGTGGGCGAGGTGGTGGTGGTGGTCATTCTGGGTCTGATTTGGGAAATGGGTCTTCTTCGAAAAGTTCTATTTCAGCATCTATCGACTCTTCAGGGAAAGTAGGGAGTAGTAAAACCAAGTTTAACTTTGACACGGTCGAAGATTCTACTAATCATCCTGCCAGAAAGAGAGAATTAGGTAGAGTTGAGGATACCGGATCTTCTCCAACGGTAGGGGATTCAGCAGTTGGTTCTGGTGAACCGCTGATAGGTTTGAAGCTTGGCAAGCGGACTTACTTTGAAGATGTTTGCGCTGGGAGCCTCGTCAAGCCTTCATCTTACACCGTCATTCCAGCGGCAACCGCCGCTGCTGTAACAAAAAGATCCAGGGCCTCATATCAGAGTATGCAGACCCCAAGATGTCAAGTGGAGGGTTGTGATCTTGACCTGACCTCTGCGAAAGACTACCACCGGAGGCACAGAGTCTGTGAAAGCCATTCAAAATGCCCCAAGGTCATAGTAGCTGGTCTGGAACGCCGGTTCTGCCAGCAGTGTAGCAGGTGAGTCTCTTTTGACCATCTCAGATTTGACCTGAAAGACTTAGTGTAGTGGTGGAGCTTATATGTTCTACGTTCAACGGAAAAAGCGTTGCCTATTCCCTTGATTCCACCGAGCGTTCATCAGGCTTGAACGTTGAATTTTGGTGACGTGTTTTCCCTTGAATCTTGGAGCTCCACTACACTAAGTCTAAGCATTTGACTATGCTGTTGTTTTTCTTGCTTCATCTGCTAGTAATTAAGTATTGAAGTTATGACAACATGTTTACACCATGATGAATTTCTTGTTAGAACATTTTCTTTTGTTTTGATAATCATCCGTGTCTTTGGAATTCTTACAGGTTTCATGATTTGGCGGAGTTTGATGAGAAAAAGCGAAGCTGTCGCAGGCGACTCTCCGATCATAATTCACGTAGGCGTAAGCCACCACCAGAGTCAATCCACTTCAGTACTGGAAGGCTGTCTTCACCATTTTATGGTACTAACTTCAACTGATCTTGATACAAATATCTTATGTTTCTTGAATATCATCTTGTATTTTTTTATCTTTCTCGTTCCCTCGTTGATTTTCACACTTGGTAGTTGTACTGCTGCTTCGTTCTTCTACTAGATTTTGTTAGCATTTGGATTGCAGCCATGTAATCCGTACACTCTGTGATCCCTTTCCCAGTTTTGATTTCACAATTTGCGTCTTGGTCAGACTAACCTCTGCTTGTAGCTCCCTTTTTTAGGTCAGGCAGGCCCTGTCAGTTGATAACGAAGTCTCTGCTAGTAGTTTATTGTTAATATAATATAAAAGTCTATTTGATTATCTCTTACCAAAAATCCGCCATGAATTGTAAAATACATGAACTTTTTTTCTTTTTACTAAATGTTGTATGTTGTATGCACCAAATTTACAGATGGGAGGCAGCAGATGAGTTTTATCTTGAACAGAGTCCCAGTTGTGCATACAACATATCCTGCACTAAACCCTACGTGGGAAAGAAGAACCTCAAAACCAGAAAGCGTTGATGCACATCATTCCCCCAACAATGAATTCCTCAATTCCATTTCTTCAATTCATCGCGACTCTGGTCGGCTTCTGTCATTCAAGGATACCAGTGTGGAGGTCGTCGATCAAGGTTTTACTTCCCTCCTTTCTTCAGTGAAGGTTTACATTAGCATCATCTGAAAACTTTTGCCTTAGATTAAGCTTTTCCAAGTTACTGTGTACAGCAAAACTTGGACACCACCTGGTCCCTATTTATGAAAGGGGTATATGCTGAGGAGAGCTTTCTCTGACACATTTACTTTAATGGAAAACACGTTTGTTTTTGTTGCAGAAGGATTAGAAGCATCTACTTTGGCTGCGTCTAACCTGGATCCAGCTACGGATTTTCGGCGTGCTCTCTCTCTTCTGTCAAGAAATAGCTCCTGGGATTCTAGTGGTACTGATCATCCTGAACCCTCCTCTCTCAATCAGCTTGTGCATGCAAACCACACTGGTATAGCACAGCAGCAACAGCCACTGCAGCAGCCAGTGATACAGCAATCATCAGTTCCACATGGATGGCCTACTGCATCAACAATGGAATACTGGCATCCAAGCGAACAACAACAACCAACAGTTGCAACCTCTCATTTTCCAGAGCAGCAACAACATCAACAGCAATATCCAAATAGCTCTCAGTCTCAAAATAACAACAGCACTAGCTCCCATTTCCAAGAGTTTCAGCTGTTCAAAACACCCTACGAGAACGGATTTTACTCCCCAAATCAGTTAACTTGACTGATTACAGCAGCACTAACCCATCCCTGAAAATAACAGTGTCACCTCTACTATAATCAGTTTGGGTTTCTATATTTTTGTCTTAATCTCTAGGAAACTCCGTCATTGGCTCATTCTATTTGCTTATTCATTCGGAATTCATCAAGGTGGCCTTATGGTTTATCTCGTAAGCATCATAGACCACCGTCCACTTTTATCGTACTTCGTTCCGATTTATTTATGATTTCAAATGAATATAACCTAACCTTTCCCAAAGATGGGAGGCTGGTCAGGCCTTTTACACGTTTCCTTGTGTGTAGTCCTAATCAGTTCCAGGTCAAAGATTTTACTTTTCTTTGATAGCAACATATGAATTTGAGATCACTTCACATGAGATTAAGTTACTTGTACTTGGTCCAATTGGCCTCCCTAAAGTCCTCTAGACCATGATAGCCTTTCACAACTGTCAATCCCTTGCCTTTTAACAAGTAATCTCATCTATCATACCAAACGCAAAACAATCGTGTCGACTGGAACGTGAACACTGAACATCCACAAAAATACACACAAATCAAGCCCACACTCACTGTATCTGGCCTGAATGGCTGACTTTTTGTTAGACCCCCAAGCTAATGGTGGGCACAACGATCCAAAAGAAGTACCAGAGTGATAAGTGATGAAAGACAGATGAAAACACGTTTTGTGGACACAGTTTTATTACAATCCAAACAGACCAAACTGTCACGGACATAAACAAACCCTGGAATCCAGCTCATCACAAAAAATAAATAAAGAGACTAACAAAACTAATACGCCTCTTTGAGATATATCGAGTGATTGGTTGGACCATCCAATGGAGTGAAAATGGTGTGACATTATAGGTTTGCATACGCTATAAACCTGCTTCAAACAGACTCCATCCCAGAGTGGGTTGGTGTGTGGGCAAATCTCAAGATCGTCCCTCCCATAATCGTACAAAGATAGAGTACTCCATCTAGGATATCTTGGCAAATTTTGGCTTTTCAACACATGCTAAACCTAAATCCAGAGCTACTAGTATACCATAATTATAATGATAGCTTTTACCATACACCATTGTGTATGGTCTTATAGTTGTATATAATTCAGTAGACCCAGGGGCTTCTCCCCACCCCACCCCAACACCCCCCCAGTATAACTTGTAACAGTTAAACTAATCATAGGAAAACATTTATCAAACCAGAAGGCGAACAAAGAAAAAGTACTTTCTTAGGGTCAATTACATTAATAATAGTCCTGATGCAAGTGAACAAAATACAGACAGTTCTCTAAAAAGGTTTGCAATGGTGACCCAACCTTGAAACATAACTCCAATTGTTCGGAAGTTCAAACTTCAATTGCACTAAGTTGTTAAAAATAGAAAACATAGAGGGGAAACCAGACTGCATATTGCTATGGCAGAATCAGACCTTGCGTAGGTTTTCTACTTGTAAAATGTAACCATGTAAAATGTAACCACAAATGCTCTCTAGACAAGGAAGAATACCAAACCAATTAATAGTCGAAAACGTAGTTTCCACATACAGTACCTTCCTGAAAGTAAAACCCAGAAACCAAACTACACGAACTTGTTTAACCAAATAAAATGTCAGCAGATTGGACTTCAGCTAAGTAACAAGCCAAGTCCAACAAAAAACAAGAATCATGAAGACCATACCCACACTTCTCCAGGAAACTAGTAAACATATGAGGATATAGTTGCTAAATAACAAATTGACACACAGATAATGAGAAGGCAAAGCAACAAGACGACAAGCGCTGCAACATGACGACGACAATGACTGACTTTCAGACACCATACTGAGCAATGCTGAACGACGACGACAATGACTGACTTTCAGACACCATACTGAGCAATGCTGAACGACGACGACTCTGGACCTTCTCAAACCTCAAAAGAGGCTCTAGTACTCACTGGAACAGTAGACAATGATGAACATCAATTGATGAAGTTGAAAGAAAGCCTTACGCAAAATAAAATAAAAATAATTACAGGAACAGAAGAGGGCAATCCAGCACATAATAGAAAAGAAAAAATAATACGAAGTAATATAATATACATTATGATATGCACAACAATTAATACAAAAATTTGACGCTTCAACCAACAATTAGTCATACAACAACAATATAGACATGTCTCAAAACGAACCTGATCATCCTCCTCAGATGGGTGTGCCACGGGGGAGTTGTTCGACTCAGAAGGCTTCTCAGCCCCACAGTTCTGTCTATTGCACTTGGCTCTAAACGGGTAGTTTATGTTGTTACATTTCCCACATTTCCAGCTCCCTTCTGGCATTTTTTGCTCTGCAGGATAAGAATATATACATGAGACCCAAATGACAAGTATTAGATCAGAATGGAAAAGACAGCATCCAAGAAAAGAACTTACTGGAGTTTTTATCTGACTTAGAAGGCTGCACCAAAGATTTAAGAGTTTAGTAGAGAAAACATGAAAATGAACAAATAAATACAAAAGATCATATAATCAGCTCACAAGCCTTCCCGCCCCTCTATTGTTCTCAAATCTCATCTCAAACAAAAAAGACAACGAGGTCTTATAGCACACACTGGAAGGGGAGAAAAAAAGAACAGCACGAACCTGTGATCCCGGTTTAGGGGTACTGCACTTTCTCATGTTGCAAACTGTTCGAAAAGAGAAGTTAATATTTCCGCAATTTGGACAGGTCCAGTCACTGTCGCGTGTCGAGTCTACACAGTTTCGGCAAAAGTAACAAAATGTTAGCGGAGACATCAGTATGAGACAGAAAATTAAGCAATACCATTTACTACCATAACAACTTTATAAATGCTTACCGGCCGACTTTCTTGGAGGATTTTCATCTTGAAATAGCCCTGGCCTTGAGCCCTACACAACCCCAAGCATCAGTTCATTGCCATGTAAGATAAATATAGAAAAAGTTGAAAACAGGAATAAAAAAAAAGAGAGAGCAATCAGGTACCCACCATAGGAGTATGACCCATTGGCAAACCCAAACCAAATCTATCCATTATAGGGGGCATTGGGTACATCCCACCTGACATCCCACCTGATCCGGACAAGAAGACAACAGAGAATGACAACGATAAGTCGATGAACATCGGAGGATGACAACAACAAGTCGATGAACAACGGAGAGTCGATGAACAAAAATAAAAATCATAACGCTGAAATTCTCTGCTAAGAGATGACTAATACTAAATAAAGTATTACTTTTAGCATGACACGAAGAGTTAAAACAAAAAAGGTTTTACCTTGTCCCATCATAGATCCACTGGAATATGGTGAAGGTCCACCGGACAAATGCATTGGTGGGTAAGGGCTTCCGCCAGAAAGGCGGTTGCCATATTCATAATGATATGCTGAGCTCCCAGAGAAGGGAACGTCATAAGGTGGAATAGATGGTCCGTTGAACACAGATGATCCATATGGTTGCATATTGAGGTACATTGATGAGGGGGCACCAGATCCTAGATATGCTGATGCCGAAGAATAACTTGAAGGAGGTTGAAGGGGCTTAGCAGCAGATTTCTGGTGAGAGAGAACATTAATTAGTAAAACGAACCAAAAATCAAAGTAGGCTATCTCATCACAACCAGAATCTTCCTTTATAATCAATCATTCAATTGTTCCAAACCAAAGTACCCTCGAACCAGACATGAAGTCGAGATATAATAGGATTTTCACTTCATTTTTTTTTAGCTAAGCTAAACTCGTACTAAAGTTAGCTAAACTATTCTAAAGCATTATAAGTTATTCACTCATTAATTCATCAAGAATCTCACCGTGCTGTTGTGATCAGCTGGTCTGGACTGTGTACAGTTACGCATATTGCACGTAGTTCTGAACGAGAAATTAACATTCCCGCAACTTGGACAGGTCCAATCATCTTCACGACGACTACCTAAAAAATTCAACAAACAAATTCATTCCCAAGAACTCAAAATCAAGGGCATGACTACCCAGGTAATCAAGCATAACTCAACACAATAAACTAACAATTCTTACCAATCTACAAAACCCTAATTATTCGGAATAAACAAAAGAGAGAAAAATTACCGTCTGTTCGGGCACGTTTAGCTGCTGAAGAATTTCTGCTATCAGTCTACAGTAAAGAACGACGAAAGCAAAAACGATTAATCAGAAACCCTAACATGTGAAACAAGACAAGAAAACAAAATATTAAACCTAATTATCTCCAGAATGCCTGAATATAATCTTACCTGAGACATGATTAAGGAGAGAGAGATGAGGTTGAGAAATTCTTCTTTGTTGGGATAGAAAGAATCGAGGAAGCGCGAAAGGTTTGCCCTACACCAGAGTTTCCGCCGCCTATGCTAAGCTATGTATGAAGTATTTTATTTCAAGATCGTTTTCTTATTACCCTTTGCTGTCCAAATTTCTCCGCCCTTATATAATCCTTTAAGTAGGAAATATCATTAGAGCAACTAGAGCAACCACAGTCATGGACCAAAACTAAAAATTTGGTACAAAAACCAGGCGCTACGGGGATGGAGTAAAGACCAGAGACCATACCAAAACTAAAAACCAGAGTAAATTTGGTCTTTAGTCTGGTCTTTAGTCGGGCGTAATTTACGCCTACGCCGGGAACACGTAACCTCAAACTATTTGACCCAAAAAAAAAAAAAAAAAAAAAATGGGGCGCAACATAAAGTTTTACTTTGAATAAAGCGTAACTCAAAGTTACGCCCCATTAAAAAAATATATATAGGCGTAACCACAAAGTTACCTTTGATGACAATGGGGCGTAACACTTGCTCTTGCGCCCCATTCAGGCGTAACTTCCTCTTACGCCTGACCAAATTTTGGTCTCCCCCCACTGCGTTGTAATACGGACTAAACCCAAATTTTCAAAATTTTGCTCTTTGGTCTTTGGTTTATGGTCGCACCAATGCAGTTGCTCTTAGGTACTAGGAATAATATATTAGGATAAGTCTAGTCCATTTGACCCAGTCAAATGTCTGTTTGGTCATATTTGGTAATATATATTATAGTTTGGTCTTAAAAATTATTATTTGGTCCTACGTTGATGTCATGGATGATGTAAATATCATCATGTAGTGGCACAAATACCCTTTTGGGACCATATACATAGAAATAAACCCAAGAAAATATCTAATTTTCAGATTTACTTTTTCTCTCCTCCTATTTTCAGATCTAGTTTCTCTCCTCCCTATTTTTTTCTTTTTTTCTGTTGCTGCTCATGAAGACGATGAAGAACGACGATTTTTTTAGGTTTTTCTGCTGTTGTGTATGACGAAGAAGAAGAATAACATGAAGAAACACATTACTGCTGCTGTTGTTGGGGAAGAAGAAGAAGAAAAAGACGAAGAAGAAGGAAAAAGAATTTCTGCTACTGTTGACGAAGAAGAAAATGATGAAGAAGAAAAAGACGAAAAAGACGAAGAAAAAGATATTTTCTGTTGATGTTGTTGACAAAGAAGAAGAAGAAAAAGATATTTTCTGTTGATGTTTTTTTAGCTTTTTGTATGGACTTCATTCCTAGGAATGAATGAAGCTAAAAAAAAAATTCACGAGAAGGGTATTTTTGTCTATTTAAATATTTTTAAATAATTATTTTTTTTTTTTTATTTATGGCTAAAGGTTTTGTATGGACTTCATTCACGGGAATGAATGTTGGCTTGTTGAAATTTTAGCTTTTTGTATGGATTTCATTCATGGGAATGAAAGGCTAAACCTAAAACTAAATGAAGAAATATCGTTTTTATTCTTCCTGCTCCTTCTCTTCTTAGCGTTCTTTCAATGGGTGGAGAATTAGAGATGATAAGAATTGGGGAGATAGTTGAGGGGAAAAAAAAATTTAATCGTGAATTGAAAGGGGATCTGTGGTGTTTTGGGGGTTTAGTTTGAGTATTTAAAGGAATAGAGATTTATTGGCAAAGGTATTTGTTTTTTTGTCTATTTAAATTTGTTTATTTTTAGAAATAATTATGGACCAACGAGGATCGGAGGATGGAACTTAAAGCTTGTTGTTTAAAGGCGTTTGATTCAATTGGTCATAAAGGACTAAACAGTTTGAGGATGATGTTGACATGGGCCCACCTAAAAAAGGACCAAACGATATTTTCCCGGTTAATGATACGATACGATACGAGTGTTGTATATAAGTCGATCTAAGTCAAGTCATGTATTTAGCTTCCACAATGAACACCGAATTTGTTGAGATTCGGAAGATCTGATGTTTCATCCAAAGCCCAAATAGGAATATTATAATAGGTCCATCCAGAAATAGTTGGTATTGACCTCTCTTTGCCGATGGTTGTATGACATTTTTTACAAGAATCTAATAAAATAAAATTGAAAGCCAGAATTCGGCGGACGTTTTTAAAAAATTTAGAGTTTTTCTGGGCAACTCATTAACTTCAGTAAATCAGGGGTCTTCTTCAGCAAAAATACTGACGTGCATATCAGTATCCACATCAGTAACTTCATAGAGGTGCAAATGACTTCTCTAGATGATATAAATATCTAGCGTCTCCTCTCTTCACCCGCAGAAACAAGATCAAAGCTTTCAAACCTTGTATTGAAAAACTCACACAAAGGTTGGTTGGTTGGTTGGTTGGAAAAATAAACTTCTTAACCCAGTTGGAAGGTCACTTTAATTAGCTCTATCACATCCACCTCAAGTATATACCAAATGAATTTCTTCAAGCTTCCCGAACATATCCGCCAGGATCTCAACAAAATTCAATGTGATTCCTTCTGGGGCAAAGATGTTCACAACCCAAAAGGTTATTATCCTAAAGCCTGAAACTCTACATGTAAACCAAAATAGATGGGAGGCATGGGCTTCATGAACATTGAGATGTGGTTGGCCACTTGAAAAATATAAGGACCATATTCGGTCTCAATTCATGCCAGTTGACCGGAAAAATATCCCCAATATTGACAACAAACCAAAAGTAGGGGATTTTTTTATCTGGAAAGGGTATTTTATAACTTGTAAGGCATCATCAATATTCAGGAGCATAGAAGATAGAGGGTAGGGAATGAATTAATAAGCATTTGGGATGATTTCTGGTTGGACAACACCAACATCAATCTGACTAAGACTAATGACTGTCCCCCAGATTTGTTGATAGTCAATTAACTGACATCTCATGATGGTAATTGGATAAGACTAAAATCAGTTTTTGGTTCTTGCCTGGAGAAGCAAAGGCCATTCTGGATACTCCTATCAACGTTAGAGAAGATGACCAAGTCAATTGGAATCTAACAAACTATAAATATCTCTCTGTAAAGTATCTTTACAAAGCTAAAATTGACATGAAGTATAGCAACAAAAACATTAATCCCAATTAGGAAAATATTTAGAAGATGGATACATCTCCATCCATAAAGATTTTTCTATGGAAATATGTTCATGGAATTTTCCCCACTAACGGTAAAATTGTTATTATTCTTACTTAAATCGATCCAATATGCAAAATCTACAAGTATGGGAAGGACACCATGACATGCTTGTTCATAAGTTTCTCTATAAGTACGTCGGTGTGACAAAATCGTTATGGGAATAATCATAAAGTTTTCCAAAATCATACCAACTTCATGAACTGGTTTAATTCTTGGTATGATAGCAATAGGAAAGTTTCTCATACTACTATTTGTTGGTTTATTTGGAAAGGCAGATGTAATTTTGTATTCAACAAAATTGAAAATACAAAAGTCATCACTCAGAACATGAAGAACCACTTGTGTTCTTAACACATGGTTTACCATCTCCAGAAAACCACATTCTAAACTATATGCTTTACACTGATGGTAACAATTCGCACCAAACTCTTTTAAACCAAAGGGGTCTGTTTGGGACAATTATAAGTATTTGCACTCTCCAAGACCCTAAGTCACAACTTTTTTATATGGCTGTTAGAGCAATGCTTGGTTGAACCCACAAGTTTTGTTATCTTAAGCTTGTTGTCAATGTTAGATAATCAACACTATTTCTTGATTTCAGTCTACTAAGTCAAGTCTTGACTAGGTTAGAATTTGGTAGTTGAGTATCATACATCACCCTCGAAGACTAGATATCGACGAAGACATTTGAAGAACTTTTGTATTAGGTATGTGGAGACTGAACCATTCTATTTAACTCAATATTTTAACATTCCATCTATTGGGACTATGTCGTATGACTTCTACTAGATTTACAAAGAAGAAATTTTGAGTCAAGCTTGTCTTGTTAAAAATCTCGAAATATGATTCTAGCATATATGTTCAAAGGTCTTTAGCAATATTAATTCGAAACAATTTATTTTTTGAGAATTGATTTGTGGATCAATTGAAAATAGCCCATACAATTGATTTTATCGTTCGAGAATGTTTCAAACATCATAAGAGAGAGTTTCATGAACTTTCTGATATTCTTGTTCAGGGTAGGTTAACGAAACAGTTCAAAAACTATAGATACCGGAGTTTCAGAAATATAGGAAGGTTGGCGAACCAGTTCGCAAACCACAAGTTCAGTTGGGAACAGTTCACGAACCGATTGGCAAACCATGGTGAACTAATTTTTTAATGTTGGTATAAAAGGATTAAGTTTGGCGAACCCAGTTTTCAAACTGTGTCCGTCTGAGTTATCGATCCGAATAAGGATTGGCGAGCCCGATTCATGAACCGTAGCTCCCTGACCCGTGAACTAGCTTTACAGTTTATGAACCATCTCACTAATGTAATTTTGAAAGTTGTTGAAAAAGTGGTAGTAAAAGTTCGTTCAAAGACTTGTAGAGATTGATTTTAGACTTAATATATACACAAGTTTGTCACGTTATCGAGAGGTACTGGGACTTAGGATTTCACCACTAATCACATTCAATTGGTTCATATAATGATTCATAACGGTTCTAGCTCTTTTGTTGACTCTTTTCTTTGCAAAAAGTAGATTTTGTAAAACATTAATTGTAAATCACAAGCATGGTGCATCAAAAGCTCTAAGTCTAAGCATACACCATCAAACGAAATCACAAATAATTAATAAAAATCATAAATCGATTAAATCAATGCAAAAGTCATAGAGAATCAATTATAGTTACCAAACGATTGTGAAATAAGGCTTCCTCCATTGTCCCAGTGATGGGGTTTAGCTCATAATGGTGAAAACACGCTCAAAATAATAATCCATGGATCAATAGGTGTTTTATGGGAGAAAAATAATATTACAGTAGATTCACAACGCTGTAAAGGTGTTACAGAAACTACGGTTACAATTGTTGAACTGTTACAAAGTGAAGATGACAGTCTTGTTAAGTGTGATCTATTCTTCTTCTTCTTCTCCAACTTCGTTCGTACAGCTTCACTCTGTAGCTCTGATTTCTCCGGCTCTGTAGCCTCTGCTCGGTACCCAAACTCACGACCCCCAACTATGGAACTATATCAAACTATTTATATTCAACAGGCTTTAAATCTTCCAAAGATATCACGAGAAATCTTTCCTTGAGAGTCACGGATGTTTCTTTTTTTTCTCTCCTCCGCTACGCGTCTGCTGATGAATCCAATGGTCACAGAGAATTTGAGGATCGAATATCCTCTCTTAAAATTCACGTTCCTTCCCAAATATGACAGAATCAAATCTCAGACGAATATATTCTTCGTCTATCTCACGTAACTATCCCGAGATAACTCATACACCTCTGCTTGGCGAAATCTCACTAAATACTCCTTCTTTTCCTCCTACGCGGCTCTGTTATTTCTTCAAAACTCTATGTTGCCTTAATATGACCAGATACTCTCCTAAACTCACCATGAATCCCCAAATATAAACCAGAGAAATCCCGAGAATATCTTGGACACTATCAACGTGAAAAACCCAATCTCCGTCAAATAAAAGCCCACTAGCAAGCCTGTTTCAATGTAACAATCCATTCCAAGTCCAGTTCGCGTAAAACTTCCGATCAAATCTTTATAAAAATTAACCCAGCAAATTACGCATGTGGTAGAAAACATTCCCGCCAAAATAATTGAAAATGTGAAGAAGAAGATTGGGCGCCCTTAGAGAACCCTGGGGTGTCAATAGCAGCGAGTGTAAATAGTATAAAGGGAAGCCCTTATCAGCTGGGATGCCTAGCCATGGGTTATCCCTTATCAACTAGGTACCCCTTATCCATATCCGAGGATCCGAATAGTAATTTTCTCCCACGAGCACAAAAACCACTTTTCGAGCCGATTTTCCCACGCATGTTTATTTCTCCAAAAACACCTACAAAGACACAAAAAGTCATAATAAATACAAAATCGGGCACTAACAATATATACAATTGAGATTATATTAGACACAAAAATGTGTCTATCAAATAACCCCAAACTTATTATTTGCTAGTCCCGAGCAAATCAAATCTACAAAATAAAAATCCTAACTCATTGTCGCAGGCATTGTCGATTGCATTTAGCGTATGCAATAAGCCTTTAAACCCCTAGGTGGCCCTAGTGGCCGAGTTATAGTCTCGGGAGGGTTTACTAGAGATATACCCACAAAACCTTTACACTCCAGACCCTAGCTATCTACGCAGAACCTTGGAAGGCACTAAAGAATCTCCTTGGTTTGCATACTTATTGATTTCAAGAGGAAGTACCCTGATGCGAAATTCCAATTGTTGTACACGAGTTTGCACTCAAGCATACTAAAATTCATATATAAGTGACATAGCTCTACTCATATAGTCGCACTATGGACATCAATATCCGGAGTCAACAAATCACATGGATAGATTAAGAGGTGGATATTGAAAAACATAGATGGTTTTGATGTTGACTAAGTGAACGGTGTTTCTCATATTTGTCTGAAGGCCACTGCCAAAATGAACATATCCTAATGGAATGATATACTGGTATGACTAATATCAAGACAACTGGCATATACAAGGGAACCAGTGGTCGATAATCCTAATTCTAGATCAACTCGTTCTGGCATATACAAGGGAACCAGCGGTCAATTTATTCACTGAACATTAACTTTTAACTTCTTCTTTTTTAACTGCATGATTTGATCTTTTGGATCTAAGCGCATGCTTCTTGTCAGCAGATTACATGATAGTTCCCATGGATCCTGCGTTCCACGCTTGTTTAGGCGACGGAGACAGGGAAAACATACACATATTGCTACTCCCAAGTGTTAATTTTTACTTATTTTTGAGAATTTATTCCATTTGGTCTAATTGGTCTTGTTTTTTTTTTTTTTTTTTTTAAATCTCAATCACTCCATTTCACCCTAGCATTGGTAACAACTTGATTCGTGAGCCCCACCTAATCACTTAGAGAAACATAGTTTAAAAACAAAATAAAATAAAAATAGAAGTGAAAAGGACTCAACGAGATATGGTGAAACTATCATGTTATTCCTAACACCTGAGCTCTGTGCTTTTATGAATAGACTCTTCAAGATGTTTCCATCTAATTAGATTGGTTCCTCAACTCCTACAACCAAAATGTTTCCATCCACTTAGATTGGTTAGTGCCATCCTTAATAAGCATAAATTTCTAGGCTCTGGAGTTTACTAATGCAACTAACAAGTTTCTCCCTTACCCCCAAACTTAAATCTAACATTGTCCTCAATGTTATAAAGATAAATTAAAAGCATGAACAAGGAGAAACTGTTACCATTTGAAGCAAAAGAGATAAGGAAAGATATTACCGTGTCGCATGAATATTGGGTTACCTCCCAAGAAGTGCTAAGTTTAACGTCTTCAGCCAGACTAAGAAAGGATTAGTCACCTCATAAAATCATAAAGTAATAGCCGAAATATCTGTGGGTCCTCAAAATCAAATAAAGCTATCAAAAATAAAAGGAACCTGCAATATGCCAAGAAAATTAACAAATAAAGCACACCCTTGTCTAGTTTCCTGTTTAAAACAACTACATCTAGTTGTGTTTCAGGTTCAGGCTCTATGAAAGGGTCTAGATAAAATATTTTCATTGGGTGCACTTCCTCATAGGCGGGATCCAAAGATTTAGATTCTAAAGTTTGTAAAAACTCAAGTAAAAATTTAGAAGCACATAATAATAACCTAAATAATTGCGGATCCTCTAAGTCAATCAGATTTGACTTACACAGCTGACCTTAATGAGAGTGGTGGTCTTCCTTAAAACAAATGTGTCGAACCTAATCTCCTAAAATAATTAGGTTTAGTCTCAAAACTTAATAATTGACACATCTGAAACTTATACGTTCCCACAATTGGTTGAAAAATATTTGGTGGGAAAACAAAATCAATTTGGGTATCATAGCCTGGGTAAACCACATCAACCAGAGGACGGGTTTCTAACAACTGAACTTCCTTATGGACATCACTAGGTTCAGGAAAACGTGTATGAAGATAATCTTGTAAAATGGTTGAGGCACATATGTCAAGTCCCAAGTGAGGGACTTTTATAAGAGTTAAAGCACATGGAGAATGATAATCACCCCCAAACTTGGAGTTTTTAGTGTCTCTAGAAAGACTAGTCACAACTTCCCTAATTTCAAGGTTATCAGATTCCTAAAAATGGTCGATTGATTCTTCTAAGATAGGTTCATCCTTACTCATCTCTATGAGTTCATTTTATTTTTCTAAGTCTATTGTTTCTAAATCGCTAGACTCAAAATATACTTGTTCCTCTAAACCATCATTGGCTTCGTAATCAAAAGGGAATACTACATCGTCTAAAACGGGGGTATCTCTAGTCAAATCCTTGTCCTTTTGAATAGGTGAATAATTATTAAAATTATTTGGATTTGAACTAGAAACATTATCATTATTAAGCTCAATTCGGATAACAAATTCCTGATCACTATGCCTATTTATTTCAAATTCTTCATCAACACTATCCTCATCATAATCATCATTATAATAATATGAAAATGGTTGAACCTCATCTAAACAAGTAGTGTTACCAATTTTATCCTCGTCATCTTGATTATGCAAATAACTATCCTCATTTTCAAGGGTATTATTGGAAACACTATATTGGAAATTAAGATTATTTCGAGCAAGTCTTTCGTTCGTCTCAGCCATCAGCTTGAGGGATTCCTCTATAGAAGGTTTATTTATTGGTGCAGTTTGTCCGTTAATTTCTAACACAAACCAATTTGTCTGTTCAGTTAACTGCTTAAGAGACTCTTCTAGAGAAATGGAGGGATCATAAGTAGCACAAGGGTATAATTGTTTGATTAAATCATTCAACAGGGAACCAATACTATTATATTCCCTATTTTCTTGCTCGTATGACCGGTGCATGTGTGGATAGTAATTAGGATCACCATGGTATAAGCCATAACCTTGAAAAGGCGGATGTTCCCAACCACTATTCACACTATGGTCAAAGTTGTAATGTCCATTTCAAAACTCAGTCGGATATTCGTTGTATTGGATATTGTAATACCAGTTCGACATTCTATTGCATGGGTGTGAGTTGTCACACAAAATAAAACCCACTGACAGGGGATTCGTGGGTGGATAGAGTCTTACCTCCCGTACCAGACGGGCAATGAACCGTTGAAGTTGACTCAGGCCACCGACTCATATGTCAGTGTACGAACCCGAGGGGCCGAGATAGTATCGTAACTGTCGTCCTTCCCTGCAAACAGTTTATATTTAATCTCAACCCTTCCTTAGGGTTTTAAAAATATTGTCCAGTGTCCCAAAAATAAAGTCCAAAAAGTGTCCAAAAATAAAAATAAAAATTACAAAAAATAAAACCCTTTTTACAGTTTCTAAAAATAAAATAAATAAAGTCTAAATATGTACAAAATCTTCTTCACTCCTTGGACTCCTCTTTTCTTTCCTTCTTTGGCGATGCTTTCCTTTTATAACACTTTTTATTTCCTTGTAGCTTCGCTCCAAATCTGAAAAGAATCCAAAAAAAATACCAAAGGCGTAAAAGAGAACAAAAATAATAAAAATAAAAATAAACCTAAAACAAATCTTAATACAAGTCCGCATCGACGGCGCCAAAAATTGATGTAATTTTGAAAGTTGTTGAAAAAGTGGTAGTAAAAGTTCGTTCAAAGACTTGTAGAGATTGATTTTAGACTTAATATATACACAAGTTTGTCATGTTATCGAGAGGTACTGGGACTTAGGATTTCACCACTAATCACATTCAATTGGTTCATATAATGATTCATAACGGTTCTAGCTCTTCTATTGACTCTTTTCTTTGCCGAAAGTAGATTTTGTAAAACATTAATTGTAAAACACAAGCATGGTGCATCAAAAGATCTAAGTCTAAGCATACACCATCAAACGAAATCACAAATAATTAATAAAAATCATAAATCGATTAAATCAATGCAAAAGCCATAGAGAATCAATTATAGTTACCAAACGATTGTGAAATAAGGATTCCTCCATTGTCCCAGTGATGGGGTTTAGCTTATAATAGTGAAAACACACTCAAAATAATAATCCATGGCTTGATAGGTGTAGAATACACCGTATTTACTATCTAGAGTTTATGCTTTCTTTGCTATTTTTCTTGTAAATTATGCACTTTACGTGTGTTTTTGAGTTATTAGGTACTCGGGAATCATATGGAGGAAAAGAAGAAGAAATCGCTCAACTTGAGCCATAAGGGCAGAAAAGTCATTTCACAAGCAACTTTATTTGGAGGAGTGTTAAGGGCCAAATTGTTTAAGGATAAGGGGATAGATTAGGGTATCCCTTAGCCTATGTACTGGGGTATCCCATAGCCTATTGAGTGGGGTGTAGTTATCAGTGCCCTATTTTTCCATAACCCTAAATCGAAACCATCTCATAATTTCTCAATCATTGTGTGTCTGAAATTGAGAATGAAATGGAAGAAGTTGTTGCTGTTCAGAAATCATATTGAGAGGGTTTGAAGCAGAAATAGCAGAGAGATGGGTTGTTGCCATTTGGAGATACGATGATGGTAAGATGAACAGTTGGGGTTTTACAGCGTAACTGATGATTCAAAGAAGATGGAGTCAACTGATGATTGAAGTGAAATTAGGGGTCACTGCCAAGAACAGATTGAGAGAAATTGGAGATCAATATGAGTATTGAAAAATAGAGCAAGAAAACTGCTACTGTTGATATGAGAATGGGTCAATGGGTTTCTGAATTTGTTTGAATCATAACTGGATGAAGAAGAGTGTTGAATGAATTAGATGTTTGTATAGGTTCTTAACAGGTGAAGTCTCAAGACCAGAAATCAACAAAGAAATGGAATTTGTGTAGGGTTTGCTGTGAATTCAAAGATTGAAGATGGTGAATACGAGTTTGATGCTGTCTGAGATGGGACCGTCGGATTCAAGCTTGAATATGGCATAATGGAGCCACAGATGGAAGATGCTTTGCGTTGTGTTATGTACAACTGAAATGGCTAGGAAGCAGCAGCTGGTGATGGCAATTGCAGTTGGAGATGAATTGAACTGGGTATTGGAGCTTGTTGTTGGTTGAGGAGGTGAACTGAACTAGCTGGGGGATGTTGCAGAGTTGGTACAACTATAGTTCAAGTGGCTAGTAGGTGATGAAGTGTATCTGGAGTTGGTTTGGCTATGCACAAGAAGTGGAATAGGGGATTGATGGTGGTGCTGTGTGGTTGCGATGAGTAGAGCTAGCAGTTGCGTTGACTGCTACCAATTGCAGCTGCAGGTGGTGAAAGAAGCCAAGAAAAGAAGTTGTTAAGGGTTACATAATGCGCTGCTGTGCGGTATGAGGTGAAAATAGTGGTGACTTGGTTTGTGATGCGCAGCTACAAGGAAGTGATGCAGCTGTTGGGTTTGTGTCAAATTGCAGTGAATGCATTGCATGGATTATGGGAAATTCTGGTGCTGGTACAGGAAGTTGGAAAGTATTTAGTTATGGAGATTGTAGGAAACTACAAGAGCAATGAAGCTGGAATGGCAGTGCAGGTCAGGTAGTATGGGCTATGGATGAATGGTGATTGCAGGTTCGATGTGAAACAAGAGCAAGGAGTTAACTGGAGCTGTAGCTGATATGAGAATTGTGGGTATGCATAATGGTTAGTGTTGATGTTGTGGATATGAAGCTGCATAAATAGTGCGAAAACGCAGCAAGAATGGAGAGCCAGTGAGCACAGTTCCGGGTATCAGATTTCTGAACCGAGAGTGTTAATCATAATATTTCAGTGAATCGTGAGGCGGGTATGAGTCGAACGAAAGAGTTGGCGGACGAATATATGAGTTTAGAGCTACGCTTTTGGGTACATTTTCGCAAGACTAGGAATTGGATTAAGTGGTTCTATGGTGAATGCGTGGACTGAAGAGAAGCAGAGTGAGTTACTGGAAGTGCAGAATTACCTGGTGACAGTTTCTGATCATTCAGGCGGACCGACGAAAATTTTCCGGCGACGGATTCCGGTGTCGGTGACCGGATTCTGGCGATGACGTCGTCAAATCCGTCGACCAGTTTTGGACTCAAAATTCCAGAGAAATATTTCTCACACATGGGCTTGGTGGACGATTTTGAGACGGATTTTGAGAACTTGGCCTACTTTTGGGTATCCTTTTGGGAGAGGCATATAAATAGAACTTTTTCTCTAAACCTAGAAGGATATTTTTGTTATCTTCTACTTTTGTTTCTAGGGTTTGTGAACATGATAGGGTTTCTCTTTCTTCTTGTTATGAACTCCATGAACATGAGCTAGAGTTTTTATTATTGGTTATGGAATAGTTGGATTTCACAAAGCATGATTCTTTGATATGATAAATTAGTTTTTTCTCGTATTTATCGTTTACGATTCTCTGAAAATATAGTTACATGATTTGATTGATTGTTTTGTCAAGTTGCAAATTGGTAGAACCTCTAATCACATCTATTGCTAGTTTAGGGTTTATTATACGTAAAAGTGATAATCCTTGAATACAAGTAGCATAAATATGATTATAGTTTGTAGTGATATATTCTTATGATCATATGTGAATCGTAACCTTTGTTAAATTGAATTAGTGCGCTTTCCACGTTCAATTGCTTTGATTGGCATGATTTCATAGAACTTAATGCATCTAGGGAATTAAACTTGATTAGTGCTTTTACACGTTAGGTTGTTCTTTTAGATAGAACTCATACTCGCATCTTTTAATGTGTTTGTTGATGACAAAAGGAGATTAGCGGTATATTCTTGTGATCAAGATATTTTAGGGCTTTTGATAAAAGTTGAGATTAAAATATCAATTCAAGTTATTGTGTAGGAAATATATTTGTGAATGAAGATGAATCCTTAACCAATATTCTCACTACCTTGATTTGCGTTTTACTTTTTATTGTTTTACTTTTATTTTATTTTAGTATATAAAAATCAGAAAACCCCCCGGTGTTTTATATAGGAAACCGAAACAATGAGACAACCTAGATCTCTCTGTGGGATCGATCCTTTCTTTCTCTTGCTATATTTATATTTTGAGTAGTAAGAAAGTGTAATTTATTTTTGATGCATACGACAGCGATCATGGCTCAATAGGTGTTTTATGGGAGAAAAATAATATTACACCAGATTCGCAACGCTGTAAAGGTGTTACAGAAACTACGGTTACAATTGTTGAACTGTTACAAAGTGAAGATGACAGTCTTGTTAAGTGTGGTCTATTATTCTTCTTCTTCTTCTCCAACTTCGTTCGTACAGCTTCACTCTGCAGCTCTGATTTCTCCGGCTCTATAGCCTCTGCTCGGTCCCCAAACTCACGACCCCCAACTCTGGAACTATATCAAACTATTTATATGCAACAGGATTTAAATCTTCCAAAGATATCACGAGAAATCTTTCCGTGAGAGTCACATATGTTTCTTTTTTTTCTCTCCTCCGCTACGCATCTGCTGATGAATCCAATGGTCATAGAGGATTTGAGGATCGAATATCCTCTCTTAAAATTCACGTTCCTTCCCAAATATGACATAATCAAATATCAGACGAATATATTCTTCGTCTATCTCACGTAACTATCCCGAGATAACTCCTACACCTCTGCTTGGCGAAATCTCACAAATACTCCTTCTTTTCCTCCTACGTGGCTCTGTTATTTCTTTAAAACTCTCTCTTGCCTTAATATGACAAGATACTCTCCTAAACTCACCGTGAATCCCCAAATATAAACCATAGAAATCCCGAGAATATGTTGGACACTGTCAACGTGAAAAACCCAATCTCCGTCAAATAAAAGCCCACTAGCAAGCCTGTTTCAATGTAACAATCCATTCCAAGTCCAGTTCGCGCAAAACGTCCGATCAAATATATTAAGCATTCCACCTAAGCTGCTATAGACTCGGAACTGACAGAGTTGCAAAACTGAAGATAGAGCTCGTGACCGAGTATTGTGCAACTATTCTTACGGACCTTTTGTTAGCTTTATTTTAGCTTTTGAATAAGTTGAATCAGTTGTAACTATCTCTGAAAAATACTAGTATAAATACAAGTGCATCTCCATAATTTAAAGTGTGGAAGTATTCTACCAAACCATCCTTCTTAACTTGGTATCAGCCTCGATCCAAGCTACGCTTCCAAGACAATAAAAAACCCTAAAAATAAAAATAAAAACACATCAAAACCCAATCATGACAACAACATCTCAACTCCGAAATGTACAAATTCATCATCTTGTGACTCTGAAGTTAACAAAAATCAATTATCCATTATGGAAAACTCAGTTTAAACCCATTCTCAAGGGTTATGGCTTAGCAGGTTTTATAGATGGAACCAAAACAATACCTCCAAAAACTTTTCCAAACTCTACAGCTGTTAATCCATATTATACAGCATATGAGGAGCAAGACTCACTTCTAGTTGGTTGGCTAAACTCAACCCTTTCTCCTGAAGTTTTAGGTGTTGTTAGAGATCTGGAAACTGCAAAAGAAGTCTGGGACATGTTAGAAACAGAATATGCCCCGAAAACGAAATATCACCAGATGCACTTAAAGAAGCAACTCCATTCTCTGAACAAAGGTAATAAATCACTCAAGGCCTATTTTAATGATGCTAAATCATTATTTGCATAGCTTGCAGCCACGGGCTATGTTTTTAATGCTGATGAGATGAAACAATCCATTTGTAATGGGTTGAATCAAACATATGATCCGATAGTTACCTCCTTGGGAACTGCCGGTGATTTAGATATGCAAACCTTTTATGCTCATCTGCTTACATTTGACATGCGTTTCGAGCAACATCTCTCTGCTATATAACATCCCATAGCAAATGTAGTTGTGTCTAATCGTGGCTCCTCAAGTAAGTCTGCTCCAAAGCACTCCAACAATGCACAATGTGGACAATTTCAGCATTACACTAGCAACTCAACTACTCGAGGTCATCATCCTTCTCAAAAAAAATCTCAGAAATTTGAAGAACCCTTCCAAATTTGTAAGAAAGATAATCACCAGGCTACGCGCTGCTGGTTTCTCTACAAACAAGATAACAATGCTCAACGGCCACCTGCTGCTTATATTGCATTACCATCAGCTGCACAAGGAAACAATGGGTTACCGATACCGGTGCCACGCACCATCTCACTGTTGATGTGAGAAATCTATCAATTCCTCATGAGTATGATGGTTCCGAGATGGTCCATGTTGGTAATGGTAATACACTTACTATAGCTAACGTTGGTAATGCTTCAGTTACGTATAACTCAAGATCCTTTTGTTTAAATAACATCTATCATGTTCCACAAATAAAGATAAATATGTTGTCAGTAAGTCAGTTTTGTAAAGATAATAATGTGGTCTTTGAGTTTCATAAATCTCATTTTCTTGTGAAGGACAAGCTCTCGGGAATCACTCTGATGTAAGGACTGAATAAAAATTGGTTGTACATGTTTGAAGGTGTCGACATGCTAGAGCGTCCAGCAAAACCACATGCAAACATTTCAACTTCCTTCCCAGTATGGCACCAAAGACTAGGGCATCCAATGCTTAAAACTGTTTCTCATATTTGTTCTAAGAATTACCTTTTCGTATCCAATAAAAAGTTTAGCTTTTGTCACTCTTTCCATCTTAGTAAGAGCAAGAAGTTGTCGTTTTCTTCTATCAATACTGTTTATGACACACCTTTGAGTTTGGTTGTGTCTGATGTTTGGGTATCACCTAAAATATCTCGGTCTGGTTATAGATATTATCTTTTAATAATGGATGTGTTTTCTCATTACACTTGGGTGTTTCCGCTAATCCAACGCTCTGATGTTTACCAGACTTTTATTCAGTTTCATAAACTAGTTGAAAATATAACAAACCACAAAATCAAAAAAAAAGCAGAGTGATAATGCTTTAGAGTTCAAAAATCTCACAACTTACTTCAATGAATGTGGAATTCAGCATAGATTCTCCTGTCCTCATACCTCTCCTCAAAATGGTCTGGCTGAACGTCGAATTCGCTATGTAACTGAATCTGGTTTGTCATTGTTGTTTCATGCTCATATTCCAAAAAGTTATTGGGCTGATGCTTTCACTACGGCTTGTTATTTAATTAACAAATTAGCAAAATCTGCTGATGAGTCAAAAACTCCATTACAACTTCTTTTCAACGTCAGTCCATATTATAATTTTCTTCGTGTTTTTGGCTGCTTGGCTTATCCTTGTTTGCGGCAATATAATACCACAAAACTTGAACCGAGATCACTTCCTTGTGTCTTCTTAGGGTATAGTACTTCTCACAAGGGTTATCTGTGTCTACATAGAGAGGCAAATAGGTTGTATATCTCCCGTCATGTACGTTTTGAAGAAGAAGTTTTCCCATTTCAGTCTCTCCAGCAGAAGGTTCTGAAATCTTCACAAGGTAATGTTCCATCTAGCACTGGTGTCTTGTTATCTTCACCTTTCAGTCGTACACCACCTACAGACTCTGCAGATGCTGCCAATATTCATGCGCCTGAGCTCGAGCAGTCAGCTGACCAGTTTATACAATCTCCATCTTCGACACCAAATTATGTGGCACACCCGGATATGTCAGAAGATATACGTGTTGAAGACTCTATTTCTTCTTCAGTGTCAACAGCTGGGAACACTGGTGATGCAGTACATCCAGCAGTTCAACAAGAAATAGTACGGCATTCAATGGTAACGCGCTCACGTGATGGGATAGTGAAACCAATTAATAAACTGTGCTTAACAGCTTCCAAGCACCCACTACCTGATGCTGCATATGTCGAACCTACAAGCTACAGTATGGATTCAAAAATTCCTGAGTGGAAGGCGCCAATGGATGATCAAATAAATGCACTCATTCGCAATGGCACCTATTCTCTTATCAAATATGAGGATGGAATGAACGTAGTTGGCTGTAAATGGGTGTATCGCGTCAAACAACATCCTGATGATAGCATTGACAAAAGAAAAGCACGGTTGGTAGCCAAGGGTTACAACCAGCAAGAATGTCTAGATTATGGGGATACTTTTATCCCAGTTATTAAACCTTGCATAATTCGCTTGGTGCTCTCGCTAGCTTTCATGAATCATTGGGATATCAAACAGCTTTATGTGGAGAATGCTTTTCTCCATGGTCAGTTAGAGGAAGAAGTTTACATGCGCCAGCCGCCTGGATATGTGGATCCTGATCATCTAACTCATGTGTGCAATCTGCATAAGTCACTTTATGGGCTTAAACAAGCGCCGAGGGCCTGGTTCTCTAAGCTAAGTACGTATCTATTGCAGCTGGGGTTCAAAGGGTCCATTGCAGATATCTCTCTTTTTATCTTGCAGAATATGTTTTCAATCACCTATGTTTTGGTTTATGTCGACGATATCATTGTTACAGGAGTGATCCAACCATGATTAAACAACTTATATCCGATTTGGGAGCTGTCTTCGCTTTGAAGGATATGGGAGATTTGAGTTTTTTCTTGGGAATTGAAGTACTGCGCCAAAAAAAGCAACTGGTTTTAACTCAAAGAAAATATATCACTGATCTTCTGAAGAAAACAAAACTTGATAGTGTGAAGCCTGTTAGCACACCACTTGCTCCTAATGCAAAAATAAAGATGATTGGTTCTCAGAAGTTTGACGATCCTAGTTTATACCGTAGTGTTGTTGGCGCACTTAAGTATCTCCATCTTACAAGACTTGACATATATGTTGTTGTTAACAAGGTCTGTCAATACATGCATAACCCTTATGTTGAGCACTGGGAGTTAGTAAAGAGAATTATGTGCTATCTTAAACATACAGTAGATTATGGGTTACATCTAAGGTGTACTGCCGATATTTCTCTCCAAGCATATACCGATGCATATTGGGCTGGGATTTTAGATGACCATCGTTCAACAAGTGGATATTGTATTTACTTTGGAGAGAATTTAATATCTTGGAGTGCTCGCAAACAGAAGACGATATCCAAGTCAAGTACTGAGGTTGAGTACCGTGGAGTTGCCATTGAAACATATGAGCTAATCTGGATTCAGTCGTTACTAAATGAGTTAGGAGTAGATCATTCAACTCCTATGATATGGTGTGATAATTTGGGAGCCACTTATCTCACTGCAAACCTTGTGTTTCACGCTAGGACGAAGCACATCGAAATAGATTATCACTTTGTCAGGGAACGCATTGCTGATAAGGCTCTGCAAGTGAAATTTTTATGTTCAAAGGATCAACTAGTGGATATATTCACCAAATGATTGGCTTCACCTAGATTCCAAGGTATCCAAAACAAGTTGCACGTTCACCAGCTGAAGTACAACTTGAGGGGAGGTGTTAAGCATTCCACCTAAGCTGCTATAGACTCGGAACTGACAGAGTTGCAAAACTGAAGATAGAGCTCTTGACCGAGTATTGTGCAACTATTCTTACGGACCTTTTGTTAGCTTTATTTTAGCTTTTGAATAAGTTGAATCAGTTGTAACTATCTCTGAAAAACACTAGTATAAATACAAGTGCATCTCCACAATTTAAAGTGTGGAAGTATTCTACCAAAACATCCTTCCTAACTAAATCTTTATAAAAATCAACCTAGCAAATTACGCAGGTGGTAAAAAACATTCCCGCCAAAATAATTGAAACCGTGAAGAAGAAGATTGGGCGCCCTTAGCGAACCCTGGGGTGTCAATAGCAGCGAGTGTAAATAGTATAAAGGGATGCCATTATCAGATGGGATGCCTAGCCATGGGTTATCCCTTATCAACTGGGTACCCCTTATCCATATCCGAGGATCCAAATAGTAATTTTCTCCCACGAGCACAAAAACCACTTTTCGAGCTGATTTTTCCCACGCATGTTTATTTCTCCAAAAACACCTACAAAGACACAAAAAGTCATAATAAATACAAAATCGGGCACTAACAATATATACAATTGAGATTATATTAGACACAAAAATGTGTCTATCACTCACCAACTGTTCGAGTACATTTTACTCATGCTCACTTTGATACACTACATGGTTACTGCACAAAGATAATGAGATTTTACTTATTTTTGTGCATTCTTAAATCTAGATATCCATGAGACATCGCACTTAATTGTAAACTAGCTAGGTTTAGTTAGCTGACTTGCAAAGGGACATAGCTGGTTGTAGACTTTTTCCTTCAATTATCTCTATATTACATAAAATTAAAATGCGCTTAGTTTTTATTTGCTTGTACTTACAATTTAAATGAAGTCTCTTCCAAACTTGATGATTAGCTATCTAAATATAATGATGAACTACGGTCGTGCTTGATCCCTTCGAGCAATGGAGAGGGTATATAGGAAGTCACTTTGCGGTTCAACACAAATGTGACAAGTTATTCATATCGCCTGAAAAAGGTTGGTTGTTTCTTTGTAGTTCATACCATCCACTCAGAGATGATTGTATCCTTGGTAGTAAGAGGTAGTTGCAGTCAATCCATTGGATTATCATATTACCTAGTGAGACAAGAGATGATTATTACCATCCTAGGTAATTCATATCATTTATCTGGTCAACATGTATGATAAAGATGATTTTTACCATTCGGGGTAACTCGTATCATCTAACTCCATCTATGAGATGAGAGATGATTGTTACCACTCAAGGTAATTCATATCTTCTAAGAAAGAATAGTTAATGTCTATAGTGGAAATTCATACCGGCGAGCTAGACACAATCATTAGTTCTTTCTAGAGTAATTCATATTTGTTTAGATGACGGGCCCCTAAGGGGATGAGCCATGGCTATTAACTATTGGGTTCATCTAGATGTGGATATGATACTTACTCGAATTGACAAACATTTTCCTGGTAAAAATCAAGTTGGTTCGAAAAATCTAGAAGTGTGGTTTCTCGAGTGGCGTATCAGAGAGTCGGAGCTTACCATATAGCCCGACCTGTTGGGAGCAAAAAAAATATGGTTCGTCACAATCATAGTTTTCCACATCTTAAACATCTAAGTGACTTTATTTTTGTGCTTCATTGTGTATAGATAATCTCTCTTTGAAAAGTCATCGATAAAGGTCACAAACCACCTGATACCTTTCTTGGAAATTGTATGAGAGGGACCCCAAACATCCGAATGGATGTAATCTAACATAGCCTATATGTGGTTTACAACAGCACTAAAAATTCTCATACATTGATTTTCTAAGATACAATGCTTACATATATCAAGATTGCAAGTCTTCATGCCTCCAAGCAAGCCTCTATTGCTCAACACGAACATACGTTTGTCACTCATATGCCCAAGATGCATATATCACAAATGTTGTTAGAGCATTGCTCGGTCGAACTCACATGCGTTGATATCTCAATCATGTTTGTCAATATTAGTGATCAAAACTATAAGTCTTGATTTCTAGTATACTTATAGCTAAGTCTCGGACTTTGATAGAAAGTGTAGTTGAGCTCAATAACTTCATGGAAATCATCATACAAGATGAAGAACTACTCAAGGAACTAGTAAAACTTCATCGACTAAAAGGTATGTGGAGACTTGAACTTATCTATCGCTCAAAAGTCTATCTACTCTATCTCCTATCTTGAGACAAAAGTCGCATTGCTATATAGATTTTGATTATACACATTTGATATTCCGAACTGAGTTTATCTCGCATATCTATTTCTCAAAATATGTGTTGGTAAGATTTCGCTTTGTCCAAGTTCATCTTTACTAATAACGAAAGTCATATTAAGTTTCAATTACTTGAAAATGGCTTTGATGAAAAATGGTTTGTGAATAGCAATCATATAACATCCTCTAAGAATGTTTCAATGATTGAAATGAGAGTTTAAAATATAATCTTGAAAGGATATAAACATTGTACATGTATAAGTCCTTATTCCTTGAACCAAAGTATGCGTACTTTGTTGATTAGGAAAACCGAAAGTAAAGTCCGCGTACCAGTATGAGTACTGTCGGAGGTTAACATCCCATGAATTTCGGCTGGAGTTTGTGAACTAAAAACAAACTCATTCCGGGTACTTAAGTCCGCGTACTAGTTCGCGTACTTAAGTGGGTTATTTTCTAAAAACGGTTATTCGTGAACTTAAACTTATATAAATTAAGGAATGCATATTTGCAAACCATGGCTATAAATTTCATGAATTGATTTGAGTGAATCAAATCGTTTTTGCTTTGATTGTGTCTTTTATAATTCTATAAGATCTAAGCAATTGAACAACTCTCTAACTAGTTCATTTGAGTCATTTGAACTAGTTGTGGTAAAGAATAATATGGTTGATATGGAAGTGCTCATATGGCTAATCATTTGGTTAACTACTATTGAACCAACTAAGAGTACATGTTTGGGTACGGTTACATAAACCTAAATAAACATGCATTTCATTTGTGTGTAACAAGCTAAGTTCTATCTAACGGTTGAAAGATTATAGCTTGAATCTAGTCAGGTTTTCATCTAACGGTGAATATTAAATGCTTTGTTACCAAGGTAACTTAGATTGCAAACCCTGATTTGAAAGTCTATATAAAGGAGAACTCTAACAACTGGGAAACCTAATCCCCACACCTCTTATGTGATACTAGTTGTATTAGATAGAGTCGATTCTCCTTTAACCTTAGGTTTCTTCTCGAGACCCTATAGGTTAACGACTTAAAGACTTCATTGGGATTGTGGAGCGAGACCCAACTATTTTCTCTGTAGTTGCGTGATCTGATCCTGTTGTTTCTATCATATTTGAGTATAATCGTAAGATTGGCTTGAGATTGATTTCTCTGAAAGGCAAGATATAAAAGTAGTCACAAACATCTTTGTCTCATCATTTGTGATTCCGCAATATCTTCTTTCGCTAGTCGATTAAGATTATTGTGAGGTGATTGATAATACTAGGTTGTTCTTCGGGAATATAAGTTCGGGTTATCAATTGGTTCTTGTTCACATTGATTTATCAAACGACGCAACAAAAACTAGTAGGTATTTCCGTGGGAGACAAATTTATCTTTACCGTAGATTTTTCTGTGTGATACAAATTTGTTTATTAAAGTCTTCGACTTTGGGTCGTAGAAACTCTTATTTGTAGGTGAGATCATCTAATGGAATCAAGTGCGTAGTATCCTGCTGGTATCAAAGATGTAAGGAGCGCAACTGTACCTTGGATCAGTGTGAGATTGATATGGGTTCAACTATACAGTCAAGACCGAAGTTAGTTTGTAGTAGGCTATTGTCTGTAGCGGCTTAATACAGTGTGTGTTCAATCTGGACTAGGTCCCGGGGTTTTTCTGCATTTGCGGTTTCCTCGTTAACAAAACTTATGGTGTATGTGTTATTTCTTTTCCGCATTATATTTCGTTATATAATTGAAATATCACAGGTTGTGCGTTGTATCAATCAATTGTGAAATCCAACCTTTGGTTGTTGATTGGAAATTGATTGATCCTTGGATATTGGTATTTGGTACCATCCAAGTTTATATCTCTTATTTTTAATCGGGCTCGCAGATTTCTATTTGTTGATTGCAGATTGAATTAGATATTGAGATATTTAACTCCTTGATATATCTTTCTTAAGATTGAGTCTAACTGTCTAGTTGATTCTCTTGAAAATATATTGGAGTTAGTCCATACAGATTTCTAAGCGAAGTATTGGGTGTGGTTGTTAGACCCTCGCTTTTTCAATTGGTATCAGAGCAGGCAAACACATTAAATACCTTATAAGTCTGTGTTTGTAGCGATCTGATTATGGACGAGTATATCTCTAATAACGTACCAGTTCAGAAATTACTAGATGATTCTAAAAGCTTGGATTCACTTGAGAGAACTGTCACATCTAAGTCAATATCTAAACATTCTCTTGAAGTAAAAACTGTTGATTGGGAAACGCTCCAAGAAGAACAGATGGATGAACTTTATAATGAAGATGATTCAGATATTGATAGAGATGTTGATGAGGAAGTCTCAGAGTATGTTAAGTTTTTGGATTCGTTGAAAATGAAGAATATTACAACTTCTCTGTCATGAAAACAAGTAATTGAAAAGGATTTACGGAGGTCTTTATGGTCAGAATCGCTCTTGCGAATCGGTCCTCAAAGATACCAAGGAAATCCTGAGTAGAAAGTTACTTGAATGTGATCGTGTTTATCAAAAATACTTCTTGTTGGAAGAGAAACTTGCAGAAATTGAAGGAATAATTAACTCTCAGCAAGCAAGTTTTGATGACCGATAAAGCGCTTTTCTCGCTCGAGAAAAACGCCTTGAGGCTGATTTAGCTGATGCTTAAAATCAAGATGTTGGAAGATGACTTGAAAAAGTTCAATACTAGTTCAATCAAATTAACCACTATGCTATGAGCAAGTAAAAATCATCATGATACACGAGGATTGGGCTATAAGGGAATAAATGTTCCAAGTATTAGGAAAGAGGTAAAATTTGTCAAGCCTAGTGATTCTTCTCAACAAAAGGTTTAAATTGATGGCAAAAGTGAAATATCTTCATCGGCAGTTAAGGTTCGAAAGAGCAAAGTATATCAACCTCCAAAGTCAGCACACATGAATCGAGGTAAGAACATTCCTTATGTTTGCCACTATTGCGGAAATAAAGGTCACCTGGAAAGGAGATGTCGTTTCCGTATAAGGAATGAGAAACTTCATGATGTTCTTGTTTGGGCATCACAAGAAGTTGTGAAACCAAGATCATATGTTAATACTAATCCCCTTAATTTTACAGGTTATAACTGTCCAACCTTTAGGAAAAGAAATCAGTGCTTTCATAAACCTAGATTTGCCTATAAACGTCATACGAATCCTTTTCATAATCGTAATGGTTATCAAAAGGATAACTTCGTAAAGGCGAAGATAAGATCCGATGCTCATAGTTGGAGAAAGACTAACTTACAAAAGAATAGTTAATCTGATTCTCTTCCGAGAACTCTATAAGAGAGTAATGGGAAGAATGTTTCGATTGTTCCTAAACGAACTCATAAGTGGATACCAAAGAAATTCAATGATTTTTTGAGTGTGAAAAATAATGGTCTCCCATAAAATTCCATGACTATGGAGAAGGAAGTATCCATGATGTTGGAACTTAAAAAGTTCTTTGGAAAGATGGATTTGGATGTGAAAGGTTCTAAAAGCGGTCTCTTTCATGATAATCCAATAGTCACTTGTGATGAGCGAGATATTATTCACCTCAACACAACTTGATTGTGTTGTAAGTGCATCCTCACCAAGGAATGTCTTGTTATGTATACATTGAGGGAAGCACTAGAATTGGGGAACACAGATTATGTTCGGTAAGGCAGTAGAATTCAATTGAATTCTACTAAGAAGGTTCTTAAATGTTTAGGTTTGAAAATAGTTGTTCGGGATGTTTGGACTTCACGGTAAACCTACTAGGTAGGCATAACATCATTTAAAAACAAAATCCAGGGGTTTAAGTACGCATACCCGTTTGCATACTCCCCCAGGTCATGAAAAATTATTTGCAAACCGGTATGCATACTTAACGTCGATATTCGGTAAACTTGTTTTGGCTATATCTTCTTCGTCCGAACTCGAAATGACCTCATTCTCTTCCTCTATGAATTTTATTGAAAATAGAGATGAGAATTCCTGAATTTGGATGAGTTAATAATGGTCTTTGTCCCATCTCTTGTTTTTTAGTGTTTTTCTCCGTTTCGTCACACTTGTTCTATTTCTCTTGGACTTGGGCACATGAATTCTTGGAAAACCTCTCTTCTAAGCTCTTTTGTAGATTTATAAGAATGTTGTTGGTGAATCACAAAGAAGAAAGTTCAAGAATGGGCAGTAGCACACATCGTTATGGGATTCTTGAATGTTCACAACCATCTTATGTGAACTATGGTGCATGGTCGTTAATGACTTTGTATGTTCTTCCTTGTTAAGAAAATCTTTTTATATGCCTTTAGTAGCTATTCTTTGTGTAAATCCGTGCGAAAAAGATTGATTCCACCTTCTAAAGACAAAGGTTAATTTTTGTAATTTTAATCTTTATGATTTCATATATTGCAAATTGTTATGGGATGTGTGAGTTTGCGTCCGTGAACAATGATTGTCCCATACTTTGTCAAAAGTTAAGTCTTTCATATGTCGACATGCTAGTATTGATAAAAAGAATGAATGAACTTTTGACATTACAAAAGTTTTTAAGCCTATTATATGTCATTATGCAAATTTTGATGGAAGATAGGATGAACTTTTGTTTACAAGGATTATGTCTATTGTATGTCATTAAGCAAATAGTGATGGAAGATAGAATGAATCCTTGTGTATTCAGCAGTATTGATCTTCCCTGATCCATATTTTTATGTATATACTGTGCGGCTCCGCAAGTTCTCTTACGTCGAGCATGACCAATTAAGTTGATCACTTTTTGTGGTTAATTTGGTTGTATATTTTGATTAAATTAATCATGGGTTATCTTGTGGTTAATTTAATTATTTTGGATTCAAATTCATGACCAATTAAATTGATCACTTTTTGTGGTTAATTTGGTTGTATATTTTGATTAAATTAATCATGGGTTTTCTTGTTGTTAATTTAATTATTTTGGATTCAAATTCATATTCGTATGTGATTTGTTATGTCCAAAGAAATCCTTATTTTCTTGTGAAAATAAGGTCGTTCTTGTTGTTCTTTCGGGAATGACATTTTATGGGGGAGAGTTCTTAATTGAACTTGAGCTTAATTGCCAAATCTTTGTGGGGAGTGTGGTTGTGGAATATTATAGGGGTTATCTTGTATCTTTATGAACTCCTTGATGAATGCATTTAGCTTCGGCTATATGATGGCATCTAAAAAGTTTATATGTGCTTTCTTTTGGTCATGAAATGTCTCTATGGAAATTTCATTAGGATCCCACTAGTTTTCGTACCTTTGCCAATTTTATTGACAAAAAGGGGGAGAATTAATGTGTAGTTCACATTACAAATACATATGGTTTTAGGATCATTATGTAAGGGGGAATGGTTTCCATGTGATATGGAGTATTGACTAAAGGGGGGTGATACATATCACTATAGTATTGTTGTCGAAGTTGTGCTACAATTGAACTTTGATGATGTGTAACAATGATTGAGAACTCTTGTTTTCTCATTGTTATAGCTAAGGATTTTCAACAACGATGATGCTAAACTTAAAACCTTTGGAATCATTGGAGTACTTAGAAATGACGAAGATTTCGAGTAATGTTGAAGAACCAAGGAGATCAGACATGTGGAAGAGAAGCTACAAAGTTTATTTATTTATTTTGTGTTCCATATGTATTGATAGTTTTGTCACTAAAATTAACAAATGGGGAGATTGTTAGAGCACTGCTCGGTGAGACATATTTGTTTATTAAAGTCTTCGACTTTGGGTCGTAGCAACTCTTAGTTGTGGGTGATATCAGCTAAGGGAATCAAGTGTGTAGTATCCTACTGGGATCAGAGATGTAAGGAGCACAACTGTACCTTGGATCAGTGTGAGATTGATAGGGGTTCAACTATACAGTCAAGACCGAAGTTAGTTTGTAGTAGGCTAGTGTCTGTAGCGGATTAATATAGTGTGTGTTCAATCTGGACTAGGTCCTGGGGTTTTTCTGTATTTGCGGTTTCCTCATTAACAAAACTTCTAGTGTATGTTTTATTTCTTTTCCGCATTATATTTCGTTATATAATTGAAATATCACAAGTTGTGCGTTGTATCAATCAATTGTGAAATCCAACCTTTGGTTGTTGATTGGAAATTGATTGATCCTTGGATATTGGTCTTTGGTACCATACAAGTTTATATCTCTTATATTCAATCGGGCTCACATATTTCTATTTGCTGATTGCAGATTAAATTAGAGATTGAGATATTTAACTCCTTGATATATCTTTCTTAAGATTGAGTCTAACTGTCTAGTTGATTCTCTTGAAAATATATTGGAGTTAGTCCATACAGATTGCTAAGCGAAATATTGGGTATGGTTGTTAGACTCCCACTTTTCCAAACGTGTTGAATCCACCCATTTTTCATCGATCAACTAAGAAACTATAACTGCACGACAAACTATATTTCCTTGTAGGAAATTTAATTTACCATATCTCACACCAGCCATCTTCAAACTACCATCGTAGTATACCTTTAAGACACCATATTATGCAACATACTTGTATCCGAGAGATTCAACTACTCCTAATGAATCAAAGTCTTCCTCAAATATGGAACATGTCTAACGTCTGAAAGTATTTTGATTATACTAAGGAACTGAGCTTTTACCATACCAACTCCACTGTTTTGTAGGCATTAAAATTACCCATTATAATAGTATCATTGTTTACCTCTTTGTAAGTGGTGAAACAATCCCTAGTGCGACATAAATGATACGAAGCACCAGAATTAAACATCCAACCATCATCATTAAGATAACTCTTTGATATAACGGTTAACACCTCCTGACTTAAACCACATATCGGCTCCAAAAATTCACTTCCTTCTGCAACCAAATCAACAAATTTTTTTGAATTTGATTTGCGACAATGTTTCTCATCCGTTGCCTTAAGCTTAGGTCAATCAACCCTCGTATGACCAGGTTTACGACAATAACAACACTCAATATCGTTACTTTAGGAATATGAACGATTATTTGAATTTGATTTCTTATCACTATTTTTACCTCTAAAAATAAATAAGCCCTCAACTTGTACTTCATCAACGAACTCTTGTTTTCTTAAAGCTTTGGCTTGTAAATCTGAAACCACATCATCGGAAACCAATTCATTATCACCTTCGATATTATTATCTCCCTTGGATTTCTCACTCAACAAGTGGTCCACGAAAGTATCATACGATGGAAGTAAATAACATAATAATATCATATATTTATCTGTATCTAATATAATAAGATATTAGATAAAATCAAAACAAATCTTATTAAAGTTATTAATATGATCGACCAAAGACTTACCCAAAGACATCCGAAAGGAATGAAGTCTACGCTTTAAGTACAGTTCTAAAGTCAAGTATTTCTGCAAATAAAGCTTTTTTAACTATTTTTACAACACCTTTGCCGAAGTTTCACCCGAATTTTTTTGAGTGATTTCCCTAGACAAACATAAATGAATAGTTGAACATGCCTTCATATCAATATTAATCAACTTCTTATCATTCCAATCCTTTGTTAATACCGCTAGCTTCTCCTCGATTGCTTTTATTTGTTTCATACTAATAAGAATATCTTTTATATCATTTTTCCAATGTGAAATTATACTTCCCATTGAACTTAATGATAGCAAATCCATGCACCTTCAATAAACTTCTATTTGATGTAAAAACAAACATCTTCACTTCTAACTATGATCTTCTCCACGCTCATCACACCTCTTGTGGGTATTATATTGAGAAAATAATTCAATAAGACACTGGTTCTTTTGATCAATGTAGAACTAAAATAAAAAAGATGCATCTAAAAGAAATAAAAAAAAACAAGAACACACCAGATTTAACGTGGTTCGACAATATGCCTACATCGATAAGAGGCTACGATCAACTCTTTATTATATAACTTCTTACATAGAATAAAACACTCAATTGATCAATATTCAATCAAAAAATTATAATTAGCAAGGTGTTAATCATAAACACTTAAAAAGATATTAGAGCATAGCTCGGTTGAACCCACCAAGCGTTGGTATGTCAAGTTTGGTTGTCATAGTTTAGTGAGTCAAAACTCATCTAAGAGTCGCTTGATTATGTACTAGAGACAACTTCGTTTAGGTTAGACTAGAAAGTCTAGGAATGTTGAGACATACAAGTATTACTCGAAGACCTGAAGATCGTGAATAAGTAACGAGCTACAACGACGACATCATCTTTCCTCCCGAGGTTAGTAATATTGACTTGAACTGTTTCATTCCTTATGTATCTTTCAATTCGTGCTATATTGAAAACATAAATGTTAGAGCACCGCTCGGTCGAACTCACAAGAGTTTCTATCCCAAGCTTGTTATCAAGTTTAGTTGCCAAAAATATAAGTCTTGATTTCTAGTCTACTTATAGATAAGTCTCGGACTAGGATAGAAAGTGTAGTTGAGCTCTAGACTCCATGGCGTTCATCATACAAATACGAAGAACTACTCAAGGAACTGGTGGAACTTCATCGACAAAAAGGTATGTAGAGACTTAAACTTATCTATCACTCAAAAAGTGTATCTACTCTATATCCTATCTTGAGACAACAGTCGTATTGTTATATAGACTTCAATTATACACATTTGTTATTTTGAGCCGAGTCTATCTCGCTTATCTTTTTCTCGAAATATGTGTTGTAAGCTTTCGCTTTGGCCAAGTTCATCTTTACAAGTGATGAAAGTCATGTTGATTATTTTAATATCTTGAAAATTTCTTTGATAAAAAATATTGTGTGAATAACCTCTATTTAACATCCTCTAAGAATGTTTCAATGATTGAAATAAAGAGTTTAGAACATGTAACCATCTTTGATATAAGCATATAATGTGCTCGCGCATTAGTGTATAAGTCCAAAATCAGGAACCAAATGTATGCATACTTGTGTGTGTACTAAATGGTTGATGGAGACTGGTGGAAGTTCACGTCCGTAAATTTCTGCTAATTTTGGAAATCAAAACCATCTCAAATTGGTTACCTTCACGTTCGTGAATTTCTGCTGAGTTTGGAAACCAAAACAAACTCAAATACAGTTACTTAAGTACGCATACATACTTAAGTGTGTTACTTTCTAAAATTGGTTTATTCATGAACTTAAATATATATAAACTAAGGAATGCATATTTGCAAATCGTGGCTATAAAGTTCATGAATCGATTCGAGTGAATCAAAACCAATTTTGCTTCGATTGTGTCTTGTATACTTCTATAAGATCTAAGCAATTGAACAACTCTTGAACTAGTTCATTTGAGTCATTTGGACTAGTTATGGTGAAGCTGAATATGGTTGATATGAAAGTGCTCATATGGCTAACCATTTGGTTAACTACTGTTGAACCAACGACTTGTACACGTTTAGGTATGGTTACACAAACCTAAATGATGTATATTTAATTTGTGTATAACAATCTAAGTTCGATCTAACGGTTGAAAGATATTAGCTTGAATATAATCAGGTTTTCATCTAACGGTGAATATTAAATGCTTTGTTACCATGGTAACTTAGATTGCAAACCATGATTTGAAGATTATATAAAGGAGAACTCTTGAAACTAGGAAAGTTAATCCCCAAACCTCATGTGTGATACAAGTTGTATAAGCTAGAGTCGATTCTCCTTTAACCTTAAGTTTCTATCGAGACCCTGTAGGTTAACGACTTAAAGACTTCATTGGGATTGTGAAGCCAGATCCAATTATTTCTCTATAGTTGTGTGATCTGATCTTGTTTTTTCTATTGTTTGAGTGCAATCGTAAGATTGGCTTGTGTTGGAGCATTGCTCGGTCAAACTCGCATGCGTTGATATCTCAAGCATGTTTGTCAATGTTAGTGATCAAAACAATAAAGTCTTGATTTCTAGTCTACTATAGCTAAGGTCTCGGACTAGGATAGAAAGTGTAGTTGAGCTCAAGAACTCCATGGCGATCATCATACAAGGGGAAGGACTACTCAAGGAACCAGTGGATCTTCATCGACTAAAAGGTATGTGGAGACTTGAACTTATCTATCAATCAAAAGTCTATCTACTCTATCTCCTATCTTGAGACAAAAGTCGTATTACTATATAGACTAAGATTTTACACATGTGATATTTTGAGCTGAGTATATCTCGCTAATCTATTTCTTGAAATATGTGTTTGTAAAGCTTTCGCTTTAGCCAAGTTCATCTTTACCTAGTGACGAAAGTCATGTTATGTTTCAATCATTTTGGAAATTTCTTTGACGAAAAATAGTTTGTGAATAACAACTATATAATGCCCTCTGAGAATGTTTCAATGATTGAAATGAGAGTTTAGACAATATAACCATCGGAGGATATAAGCATTATTGTGGAAACACATATATGTATAAGTCCTTATTTCTTGAACCGAAGTTTGCGAACTTTGTTGATCAAATAAAACCGGCGTAGTACGTGAACTTTAGTCCGAACTTAGTCTGTGAACCCAGTCCATGAACTGGCGTAGTTATCGAACCCGAGAATTTCTGCTGGAGTTTGTGAACTCAGTCCGGGAACTTAAGTCCACGAACCCAGTCCGCGAACTTGAGTTGGTTATGTCTAAAAACGATGTTTGTTAACTTATCTTAATAAACTAAGGAATGCTATTGCAAAACATGGATTTATAGTTCATGAATCGATTCGAGTGAATCACATCATTTTTACTTCAATTATGTCTTGTGTAGTACATAAAGATCTAAGCAATTGAACAACTCTCTAACTAGTTCATTTGAGTCATTTGGACTAGTTATGGTGAAGAAGAATATGTTTGATATGAAAGTTATCATATGGCTAACCTTTTGGTTAACTATTGTTGAGCCAACTAATGTACAAGTTTTGGTACGGTTACACAAGCCTAGAAATGTGCATTACACATGTGTATAACAAGATATGTTTTCACAGTTGATAAATATTAGCTTGAATATAATCAGGTTTTCATCTAACGGTAAATATTGAATGCTTTTTTAGTAAGCTAACATTGATTGCAAACCCTGTTTTGAAGACTATATAAGGGAGAACTCTATCAACTGGGAAACCTAATCCCCACACATTCTGTGTGATACTAGTTGTGCTAAGCTAGAGTCGATTCTCCTTTAACCTTTGGTTTTCTTCTTCTAAAACCAGGTTAACGACTTAAAGACTTCATTGGGATTGTGAAGCCAGACCGATACTAATTTTATCGTAGTTGTGTGATCTGATCTTGTTGTTTCTATGGTATGAATACAATTGTAATAATTGGCTTGAGATTTATATCTCCGATAGGTAAGATATAAAAGTAGTCACAAACACTTCGTCTCATAGTTTGTGATTGCACAATAATTTTTTTCGTTGCATCGATTAAGACTATTGTAAGGTGATTGATAAAGCTGAGCTGTTCTTCGGGAATATAAGTCTGGTTTTATCAATTGGTTCATGTTCAGCTTGATTTATCAAAAGACGGAACAAAAACTTGTAAGTATATTCGTGGGAGACGAATTTATCTATTACTGTAGACTTTTCTCTGTGATACAAATTTGTTTATTAATGTCTTCGACTTTGGGTCGTAGAAACTCTTGGTTGTGGGTGAGATCAGCTAAGGGAATCAAGTACGTAGTATCTTGCTGGGATCGAATACGTAGGAGCATAAATGTACCTTGGATCAATATGAGATTGGTTTGGGTTCAACTACAGTCCAGACCGAAGTTAGCTTGGACTAGGCTAGTGTCTGTAGCGGCTTAATACAATATATGTTTAATTTGGACTAGGTCCCAGGGTTTTTATGCATTTGCGGTTTCCTCGTTAACAAAATTCTGGTGTCTGTGTTATTTCTTTTCCGCGTTATATTTTGTTATATAATTGAAATAATACAGGTTGTGCGTCGTTCAATCAATTAGAATATCCGACCTCTTTGGTTGTTGATTTAAATTTATTGACACTTGGAAATTGGTCTTTGGTACCATCCAAGTTATCTCTCTTTGATAAAGACTCGCATATTTCTATTTGCTTGAGTATAGATCAAGTTGAGAGATTGAGATAATAACTTCTTAAGATATTTATATCTAGATTGAGTCTGACTGTCTAGTTGATTCTCTAGAAAGTAACTCGGAGTTTTTCCATACAGATTGATAATCGAAATATTGGGTGTGGTTGTTAGACCCCCGCTTTTTCAATTGGTATCAGAGCTGACAAACATGTTAAAGACCTTATAAGTTTGTGTTTATAGCGATCTGATTATGGACGCGTGTATCTATAATAACGTACAAGTTCATAAATTACCAGATGATTCTCAAAGCTTGGATTCACCTAAGAGAACTGTCATATCTAAGTTGATATCTAAACATTCTCTTGATGTAAAAACTGTTGATTGGGAAACACTCCTAGAAGAACATTTAGATGAACTTTCTGATGAAGGTGATTCAGATATTGATAGTGATGTTGATGAGGAAGTCTCAGAGTATGACAAGTTTTTGGATTCGTTGAAAATGAAGAATATTACAACTTCTCATGTCACATCTCTTCTGACTCTTATATGTCGAGAAAACAAGAAATTGAAAAGGATCTACGACGGCCTTTATGGTCAGAATCGCTCTTGCGAAGTGGTCCTCAAAGATACCGAGGAAAACCTGAGTATAAAGTCACTTGAATGTGATCGTGTATTTCAAAAATACTTCTTGTTGGAAGAGAAACTTGCAGAAACTGAAGGTAGGATTAACTCTCATCAAGCAAGTTTTGATGATAGAGAAAGTGCTTTTCTCGCTCGAGAAAAATGCCTTGAGGCTGATTTAGCTGCTGCTCTTGATAAAATCAAGATGTTGGAAGATGACTTGAAAAAGTTCAATACTAGTTCAATCAAATTAACCACTATGCTAGGAGCAAGTAAAAATCATCGTGATACACAAGGATTGGGATATAAGGGAATAGATGCTCCAAGTATTAGCAAAGAGGTAAAAATTTTCAAGGCTAGTGATTCTTCTCAACAAAAGATTTCTACTGATGGAAAAAGTGAAATACCTTCACAGGCAGTTAAGGTTCAAAAGAGCAAAGTATATCTACCTCCAAAGTCAGCACACACGGATCGAGGTAAGAACATTCCTTATGTTTGCCACTATTGCGGAAATAAAGGTCACCTAGAAAGGAGATGTCGTTTCCGTATAAGGAATAAGAAACTTCATGATGTTCTTGTTTGGGCATCACAAGAAGTTGTGAAACCAAGATCATATGTTAAGACTAATCCACTTAACGTTACAGGTTGTGATTGTCCAACCTTTAGGCAAAGAAATCAGTGAGGTGATATACCTAGTTTTTCCTATAAACGTCATACGAAGCCTTTTCACAATCGCAGTGGTTATCAAAAGGATAACTTTGTAAAGATGAAGACAAGATCCGATGCTCCCAATTGGCGAAAGACTAACTTGCAAAAGAATAGTGAATCCAATTCTCTTCCGATAAATATTGAAGAGAGTAACGGTAAGAAGGTTACGGTTGTTCCTAAACGCACTCAGAAGTGGGTACCAAAGAAAGCCAATAATGCTTTGAGTGTGAAAAGGAATGATCTTCCAGAAAATTCCATGACTATGGAAAAGGCAGTATCCATGATGTTGGAACTTAACAAGTTTTTTGGAAAAATGGAACTGGATGTGAAAGGTTCTAAAAGCAATCTCTTTTATGATAATCCAAAGGTCACTTGTGGTGATCAAGACATTGTTCACCCCAACACAACTTAGTTGTGTTGTAAGTGCATCCTCACCAAGGAATGCCCTGCTATGTATACGGTGAGGGAAGCACGAGAATTGGGGCACACAGATTATGTTCGGTAAGACGATTGGATTCTTCTAAAAAGGTATGTATATAAGCTTAAGCAATTTTTTTTTCCTTAGAGTACTTATAATGATTCATGTACCTTGCTTATCGTTCATTTATACCTAACTTGATCTGTGTTTAAGGTTCTTAAATGTTTAGGTTTGGAAAATAGTGGTTTGGGATGTTTGGACTTCATGGTACGTATACCAGGTGTGCATACCATCATTTAAAACAAAAATCCAGGGGATTAAGTTCGCAAACCCCGTCTGCATACTGCTCCAGGATATGAAAATTCGTTTGCAAACCCGTATGCATACTTTACGTCGATACTTGGTAAACTTATTTTGGCCGTAACTTCTTCGTCCGAACTCGGATTGACCTCATTCCTTTTGCACTCTCTTCCTATTTGAATTAACTTCAAAACAGAGATGATAAACCTTGAATTTGGATGAGTTAAGATTGGTATTTGTCCTATCTCTTGTTTTTGAGTATTTTGCTCCGTTTCGTTGCACTTGTTTCACTTCTCTTGAACTTGGGCACTTGGATTCTTGGAGTACTACTCTTCTAAGATAATTTGTATATTTTACAATAATGTTGTTGGAAAATATTTTTATACTTCTTTGGTAGCTATTATTGGTGTAAATCCATGCGAATTTTTTTTTGATTCTACCCTGTAAGGACAAATCATCTTGTATGTGCATTACGAGTTTGTCTTGATGCCTAGGAAACTTCTTATGAGAATTTATTCTTTTTTTTGAGAAGGATTACTAGAGTTTGGAATAAAAATGATTGTGATTTCATATAGTTATGTCCAACGTTTTCATCTTCATGTTTTTAGGTTTATTTGTTTAAATTCTAAAACTGTTTGGAAGATGATTATTGTAGTATTAATCTTTATGGTTTTTTATGTTGCAATATTGTTATGGGATATGTGTGTTTGCGTCCGTGAACTTGATTTTTCCATACCTTGTCAAAACTAAAGTCGTTCATGAGTTGACATGCTTAAAGGAATGAATTCACTTTTGACAAATACAAAAGTTAAGCCTATTATGTCAATTTTTGATGAAAGATAGGTTAAAATCTTTTGTTTTCAAGGATCATGTCTATTGTATGTCATTGTGCAAATGGTGATGGAAAATAGAATGAATCCTTGTGTATTCCACAGTAATTGATCTTCCCTGATCCATATTTTTGTGACCAAACCAATATCTCTTTTAAGTGAGGCTCGGTTTAGAATATTGTGTCTTATGTTGAGCACATAAATCAAAAGTAAACAATCAAGTTGATTATTTTTGATACATTTTGATTATTTACTTTATTTATAGTTGTGAATATATATTATACTATGATGGAAAGGTACTTTATGTTTTTGGAGCGGTTTGGTTTTTTTGGATATTGAACTAAATTAATCATCTTGTGTGATTATTTAGTTATGACTCCCTGATCCATATTTAAGTTTGTCTTATGTTTGATTAGCATTTCGTAAGGTACTTTTGGGTTGAACTAAATTAATCATCTTGTTGTTTTTATGATTAACTTAGTCATCGCTCCATAGATTTTCTTATGTGAGTATAAACGATTAAATTGATTACTTTTGTGATTAGTTTAATTGTGTATTCCAGTTAGATTAATTATGGGTTCTCTTGTGATTAATCTAATCGAGTTATTAAGTCTCCACAAGTTTACTTGTGTTGAGCATATTTAGTCAAATTAATCATGGTTCTCTTACGGTTAATTTGGTTGAATATTTCTTTTTGGATTCCAAATTCATACTTGTATGATATTTGTTGAGTCCAAAGAAATCCTTCTTTTCTTTTGAAATTAAGGTCACTCTTGTTGTTCCCTTGGGAATGACATTTTATGGGGGAGAGTTCTTTTGAACTTGTGCTTAATTGCCAAATCCTTGTGGGGAGTGCGGCTATGGAATATTGTAGGGGTTATCTTGTATCTTTATGAACTTATTGATGAATGCATTTAGCTTCGGCTTTATGATTGCATCTAAACAAGATGATATACATTTACCTTTGGTCATGAAATGTCTCTTATTGAAATTTCATTAGGATCCCGTTCTTGTACCTTTGCCAATTTTATTGACAAAATGGGGGAGAATTAATATGTAGTTTATACGACAAATACATATGGTTTTCAGATCATTATGTAAGGGGGAGTGGTTTCCATGTGAGATGGAGTATTGACTAAGGGGGAGTGACGTATCACCATAGTATTGTTGTTAAAGTTGTGATGCAATTGGACTTTGACGTTGTGTAATGATACTATGACATTGTATAACAATGATTGAGAACTCATGTTTTCTCGTTGTTATAGCTATGGATTTTCAAAAACGATGATGCTAAACTTACAACCTTTGGGATCATTGGACTACTTGGAAGTGACGAAGATTTTGAGTAATGTTGAAGATTGGACATGTGGAATAGGAGCTACAAAGTTTATTTATATATTTTTTGTATTTCATATGTATTAATAGTTTTTCCACTAAAATTGAGAAAAGGGGAAGATTGTTAGAGCATTGCTCGGTCGAACTCGCATGCGTTGCTATCTCAAGCATGTTTGTCAATGTTAGTGATCAAAACTATAAAGTCTTGGTTTCTAGTCTACTATAGATATGGTCTCGGACTAGGATATAAAGTGTAGTTGAGCTCAAGAACTCCATGACGATCATCATACAAGACGAAGGACTACTAAAGGAACCAGTGGATCTTCATCGACTAAAAGGTATGTGGAGACTTGAACTTATCTATCACTCAAAAGTCTATCTACTCTATCTCCTATCTTGAGACAAAAGTCGTATTACTATATAGACTAAGATTATACACATGTGATATTTCGAGCTAAGTATATCTCGCTTATCTATTTCTCGAAATATGTGTATGTAAATCTTTCGCTTTAGCCAAGTTCATATTTACCTAGTGACGAAAGTCATGTTATGTTTCAATCATTTTGGAAATTGCTCTGACGAAAAATAGTTTGTGAATAACAACTATATAACGCCCTCTGAGAATGTTTCAATGATTAAAATGAGAGTTTAGACAATATAACCATTGGAGGATATAATCACTGTTGTGGAAACACATATATGTATAAGTCCGTATTGCTTGAACCGAAGTTTGCGAACCTTGTTAATCAAGTGAAACCGGAGTAGTACATGAACTTTAGTCTGAACTTAGTCCGCGAACCCAGTCTGTGAACTTGCGTAGTTCTCGAACCCGAGAATTTCTGTTGTAGTTTGTGAACTCCGTCCGAGAACTTAAGTCCGCGAACCCAGTTTCTACGACTGGTAAACTGGGTCGATTCTCTAGCAACTGGGAAACCTAATCCCCGCACATTCTTTGTGATACTAGTTGTGTTAAGCTAGAGTCGATTCTCCTTTAACCTTTGGTTTTCTTCTTCTAAAACCAGGTTAACGACTTAAAGACTTCATTGGGATTGTGAAGCCATACCGATACTACTTTTATCGTAGTTGTGTGATCTGATCTTGATGTTTCTATCATACGAGTACAATTATAATAATTGGCTTGAGATTTCTATCTCCGATAGGCAAGATATAAAAGTAGTCATAAACACTTAGTCTCATCATTTGTGATTCCACAATATCTATTTTCGCTGCGTCGATTAAGATTATTGTGAGGTGATTGATAAAGCAGAGCTGTTCTTCGAGAATATAAGTCTGGTTTTATTAATTAGTTCCTGTTCACCTTGGTTTATTTAAAGACGGAACAAAAACTTGTAGGTATATTTGTGGGAGACAAATTTATCTATTACTGCAGACTTTTCTGTGTGATATAGATTTGTTTATTAAAGTCTTCGACTTTCTAAAATTGGTTTATTCGTGAACTTAAATATATATAAACTAAGGAATGCATATTTGCAAACCGTGGCTATAAAGTTCATGAATCGATTCGATTGAATCAAAACCGATCTTGTTTCGATTGTGTCTTGTATACTTCTATAAGATCTAAGCAATTGAACAACTTTTGAACTAGTTCATTTAAGTCATTTGGACTAGTTATGGTGAAGCTGAATATGGTTGATATGAAAGTGCTCGTATGGCTAACCATTTGGTTAACTACTGTTGAAATACATTTGGATCTCTATCCCCACACTCCAGTTTAAGAAACCATTGCCTTACCATTCGATACCCACTTCTTCCGATACCGAGAAATTCATGGAGTTTGTGGATGGAACGTTGCATCGTCATAAATTGTCTAATATAGACAACTTCTCTCTCACCTGGGATGACCACTTGAATGAATCCCGGCTTCATTCTTGGATCTTCAATGTTATAATCGGTAATGTTAAAGAGCTCAGTCTAGGCATAAACCTAAAACACCCACGTTGTGTTCCCATGTCTCTTTTTACTTGTCAATCACTGATATCATCGGAGCTAGGAGCTGTCTATTATGGCAGTGATTTCACCTTTGCCAAATATTTCTCTTTTCCAAGACTCAAGCGCCTTAAGCTTAGTGCATTTAATTTCAAGGACGAGTGCTGGAATGACGAGCTCTTTTCAAATTCCCCCGCCCTTGAAGAATTGATTCTGAAAACAAAGTTAGACATAATAAAAATTGTATGCATAAAACTATTTAGAAGTAGTTAAATTAAATATGCAAGAGTTGAAGAGAATTATCCTTTTTCGTATCGTCAGCCCCTACTCCGATTACAGCAGAGCAATTCGTGCTGATAACGTGTTATAAATCCTCTCTCGAACGAGCTACTTGAATAATTAATTTGTGAATAACCCTTACGTATCAGAGAGAGAGAGAAGGGAAAAAGGAATTGTTATTATTATGTTCCTTCATTACAAGATGATCGGCTATATTTATAGCCCACGACCAAAATATGTCGGTACAAAGAAATTTCAAGAACCTGCACATGTGGCAGCATTTGTGAAGATTAACTTTTGTTAAAGTTATCACTAATTATGTTTATCTTAAGCAAAAGTCTCGAATATTCTTGACCGGCATAACGATGGGTCACCCATAAATAAACGTGATGATATTGTCCTTAATCTAGAAAAGGGATTATCGGTGGGTCAGCCACCAAAACAATCTCGACACATAACACCTAGTTTAATTTAAAAACCTGCCCCCTCAAAATCCCTTTAATCGCTTTACTTTTTAAGAAAAAGTTGTAGGTTTTAAAAAAGAAGAAGGTAAAGTGTTATGTGTGACGAAACATTTTTTTTTAGAGTTCTTTTTCTGCTTTATAGGACGTGTAGGCATATACTGTATATATATGAGCCACACACCAGGGGCAAGTTAACGAGTTGGGTACAATTTTGGCTCTGCTGGGATTCGCCTTTGCTCTCAATTTTGACGAGGTCTCCGACTCTCCGTGTCTAAACAAATGAAATAACCTTAAAACTCTCATCCGTTGGATGGAATCTAAACTTTTTAGGCTAATCCATCTGATCACTAGTCACCAAACAACCTCAGGTGTACAGTGTACTATCATCAGCCGATAACGAAGCCTACGGAGTATTGCTGAGTAAGTTGGGGTGGAAATATCTAATTCCGTCGTATATAAATAAAAAGGCGGTTTCACGCGAAAAGAATGCCTTTCAGCAAATAGACAGTAGGAAACAAAACCCTGTGTTGGTGGTGGCGACGATGATGGACAAGGAAATGATGAATCCCAGTGAAGATGAAGATGTCTTTAATGAAAACCCTAGATCTTTCCAGTTAGATAGAAAATCTTCATTAGCTGCTAAACTCAAATCATCCATCTCTGATAAACTCATCCAACTGATTGGCGATCATATCGATGATGTTCTTGCTGTAAGTTTTTTTACAAATTCTGGTATCTGAAGTGAAGTTTGTGAATAGAACGTTCAGATTCTAGTATTTGAAGTAAAAATTACAAGTTATAAACCCTAATTTCTCTTCAGAATGATTTTTGTTGAAATTTCTTCGCATTTTTTTTTTGGTTTTAAGCTTTCTTTTTTTTTTTTTGATAATTTCTCTATCGATTGTTAGATTCTTCTCGGTTTAGTTTGATAAGAAGAGTAAATCTCACATTAGGATGGGAAAAATGTGCAATCGATTGCTATTTTTTTCTCAGTTTCATCATCAACTCTGAAATTATTTTTAGGATTTATTTATTTATTTATTTTTTTGAGAAAAGTGTTAATACAACGTTCAGATGCTAGTATTAATTTCTCTTAGAAAGTCGTTTTAATAGCTGTTAGCTAGTATTTCTTCAGATTTTTCGATTTTGGGGTTCTTGAGGATTTCACCTTCAACCGTTAGATTTTCGGCAGTTTCCGTCTGAGAAGAAGAGTGATATACCCTAATTTGTCTTCAGTGGAAGTAGATAATTGTTAAATTTCGTAAGTTATTGTTTTATTTTTAGTTTTCTTTGGTTTCTAATGTTTTTGAATTGCTGTATCTTTGTAGGAGTATATTGTGGTTCTTGTTTGTAATGGAAAGCACCAGCATCAAGCCAGGGATGATTTGGAGGCGTTTCTCGGCGAAAAGAGTAGTGAATTTGTGTCCTGGTATTACATTGTTCCTCCAATTTGTTTCAGTAATAAATTAATTTTACTAAACCAAGTGGGGTTTGATGCATTTTTGTTCTTTGTTATTGGTTTGGCTTAGTCATTGTCTGTGGTATGATGTTTTCGGTTGGTTACTTACAGGCTTTGTTAATATTCTTTGTTGACCTTTTTCTTCTTCTGTTCGATTGATTTGTCTGTCTGTTGTCTTTGTGTTTAACTTTATATGTCTGCATTCTTTCAGGCTTTGGGATGTTCTCTTGAGAGCTGTAGAACAATCACGTGTATTAACGAGTGACTTGTCGAACTTAAAAGATGTGGTGGTTAGAGCTGCTTATAATAATGCTGTTGTAGATAAGGAACAGAGGGATTTCAGGTTAAAGAAACTTCACGATCATGAGAATGGAAATACTGATTACGAGCTGGTAATATACTGAGTGTAGTTACTTTTGTATGATATGTTAGTGTTTGTCGTCTTTGTTAAAGTTTTGTGTATTACTATGCTTTGCAGTCCCACGGTGAAAATTACCGGGTGAGCACCTCTTCACCTACGACTGTTTCTTCTGGAGATGGGATATATGAAGTCTGCCAGCGTGCAAAATCTAAGTTTTGTCGTTCTTGGAGTGACATAATTAAGAAGGAATTGAACATAAAATTGCAGAAGAGCGAAGTTCCAGGAGATATGGTATCGGCTGAGGTTAATCGTCGTGATATTGTGAAGCATGATTCTTCTAGAGTGAAAGTGTCTTCTGGAAATTCATCTGGTAGTGAGAAGAATGTTAGATATGTGGGGCAGAGAAAGGTTGGCACTGACCTTCTCTGACCTTAGTTATCTGAATCTATGTTTATTGTTGACTTCTCATCTAACTTGAGCAACTGGATACCGTTGTTCAGATTGTCAAGAATAGCCGTGGTGAGCTGTTCCCTCGACATCGATCTTCAGTGGAGAGGAAATTTGGATCTGCGAGTTCACAATCTGTGATGGCAGGTACTGTAGGTCTTTTGAATGAAATCTATAAGAACGAGTGTGCATCATGAGTAATTATGTTTCATACATGAAATGTTCATTTTTCTGATTTGTTTGAAGATATATTCCATTGATCTCTTGTGCCCTATCTTTAAATTGTGGTTGACAGCATGAAATCGTGTTGAGCACTCTCTAGAACCGTATCTTGCATGTGTTAGTTTACTAATCTGGATACACCCTGATGATTTGTTAAGATTAGGTCCACCTTTGCCTTGGTTGATTTTCTGTTTGAATCTTTTCTTATCAGTTCCTCCAATCTTTCAATTTGATGAAGAACAACTTGATATATGTTTATAGTGTTACGAAAATAAAGCCATACGAATCAGTGAAATTTAGACTAGACGAGAGTTGTCTAAAAAATATACGGAGGGCTGGGAAAATTAGCAAATGATGATATATTTATCAGGACAGTGAACAGTATTATAAAATCATATGCCTGGAGGATCTCTTTGTCTATTTGAGTTACTAAGGCATCTGTGCATAGATTTAGGGTTTGGAACTATGTGCGCCATGGTAAGATTCGCATGTATTTGTACACTTCACCACTTCGGCAGGATTTCTCAGTAGTTCTGTTAAGAACCAATGAGAGAAGTACTTGCTTAGACGTGTGATTTTTAATTTATGCAGAAGGCCCTAATTTAAGGCTCCATCCTATGTCTGAAGCTCCGGGCAAAAAGCATTCCTTAACAGAACAGAACTCCAGGCCACGAGGTAATGTTTGGGACAGATTAGGGAAGCCAAATGATGATAACACTGTTGGTAGACACAATGGGATTGAGGTCCATGGTGCTGAAGTTACAAGGAAAGCAGTGGCACATGATGGCAGAAACCTTAGTTTAATGGTAAAAGATTCCCCAGTTCATAATAACTCCGATGGTCTCATCTCTGAGACTTGCTTTGAACGTGGACATCTCTGTAATACAAAGTGTGCACCAAATGATGCAAATAATTCTGGTAGGAAGAGGCAGTTTGGTGAGATTGGTTATTCCAATGGCTCCAAGTGGTCGAAAACTGCTGTATCTAATATGGCATCTAAGTATCCAGCTGTACCACCCGGCACAAGAGCTAATTCAATATCTTCGGTAGCTAGGCCTGGCGCTGCTGTAAGTGGCGAGGATGGAAATACCAATCTTAAGCCTGTGGAAACTGTAAGAAGCAATTTTTTTCCCCCAAGAGCTCATCTATAATATTTTGTTTGTTTTGCCCAAGTTATGTTTGTTTCATGTGAACTATATACGGAACTTATATCGAGTAAAAACGGATGTCAGTTAGTATCATCTGTATTTAAGAAAACTAATCCACTGTTTCAAATGGTGGCTTTTCTTGCGCAGGATGTTAAGATAAAATTGCATCCAGTTGATGTGAGAGGGTCGGGACTTTGTTCAGTGCATGGACAGAGGACACTTGATGGTCAAATTCCTTCTTTCTCGAATGGTGGTAATGCTCTTATAATACTTCAATGCAACAAATCTTTTGATGCACATTTTGTAGTCCTATGGCACATTATTTTTCCGTCTGTTTCCTGATCTTAATGCTAGCTGAAGCCATTTCTGTTTCTATTACTGTTCAAAGTCATTAGTATGTTTGCTTGACTACTTAATTTGATTTTGGAGTTTGAAATCTTCTTGGGTCAAATATTTTTGGAGCTGTTATTTACACATTTAAGTTACATGAATTTTAACGAAAAGTTGTCTTCCTTTACAAACTGGCATCTTGAAGGGTGCTGGTGTATTTGGTAAGTGCATATATATGTAGATCACTAAACTGGATTGGACTAAAAGTTATATGTTATGTGGGTTTGGTTAAATCTGCTTTCCCGGTTACCTGATTTCTGACTATTTTCGTGAATAGCTCATTTGACCTGCACTGCTGTTCAGCCTGTACTCTTCAACAGACTATTAGCATCCTCTTATTCTGTTTTTAGAGTAATTATGTATGTCAGATGAGACCAATGGCCTACATGGTTGTCTGCCAAGAGACTTTTTTCTCACAGGATATAATTTAACTTGTCCTTTTGCAGGTGCCATGAATTTTCAGGGAGAAGGTGATGACTCGAGAACTGTATTGGTTACCAATGTAAATGCTTCTAAACATCTTTTTTGATTTTTTGCTTAAATTGTTTTCCTAGTTGAAACTTAAACCTCGTAGGAGGTGAGTTATGTTCAGGACCTGTCAACGTATGGCACACCCAAACTTGTTAGGAAATGGCAACCAAAGATTCAAAATCTGGTCCTTGTTCTGTACTAGGGTTAGTTATCTGTGTATGCAAAAATATTACTCGTCCTGATTTTTCCATCTGCTGTAATATAGTCATACCTTCTGATGACATATCAAAGGTCCTACCTCAAGGAAATATTGCAAAGACTTGCTGCATGTATCTAAAGATGAAAATGATTGGGTTTGCATAAAGCTATTATGACAGCATTCACTGCATAGGCTGATAGTTGTAAATAAATGCTTAAAACTAAAATTTGGATGAATTTGAGAATTATTTTAAAAGTGTCAGCTCAGAAGTAAGTCCGTTGTGGACAGTTGTTGATTAGATCATATACATATTACTGTATGCATGTTGTTTCATTCAAGACCCTGATGATTTTGCACTGCTAAAAATGTTAGGTTCATTTCGCCACGACTGATGAAGCCTTGGCTTCGCATTTTTCCAAGTGTGGTGTAATCGTCAAAGTAATCATACTCAGAGATGCAATAACTGGTCAACCGAAAGGGTACAATCTAATTCCATTCATTTTTCCTTAGTGGTACAGTTTGTCCTGTTTTGAACGACTTTTTAAAGGTTTTTCTCTGTTTTTTGCGGCAAGTTTTAAATAGTTAATTAATGTTATCTGTTGGTTCTTCAATATTAGCTCTGCTTATATTACCTTTGCCGATGAAGAGTCTGTTGAGAGGGCAGTGGCACGCAGTGGGAGCTCTTTTTGGTCTAGAACTTTGCAGGTTAGCAACTGCTTGTCCTTTAATATAACAATTTGTCGATTTTCTTTGTCCAAAATTGAGGACCAAGAAAGAACAAGCTCTTTTCCAGTTTCGGTCTTTTGGTTCCAAATATTGAGTTGTTTTTTCTGTTCGTATTTTACTTTATCATTTTCATTTCTGCTTTTCTGATACTAGGTTATGAGAAAGTCTGAAGTAGTGGGGGTGGTGAGGCCAACAACACCACTACAAATTGCTGGGAAACTATCACAGTTATCTTGGTTTCAGCAACAGCAGTTTAACAGCAACAATGTCAACCTTCAGAGACCTTATCCAAGTTCCCATCTTCAGTGGCGACGTGATCAGCAACCAGTAAATGAGAAGAATTTCCCTGGTTCTAATTCTACACAACCAGCTTCAGGAAATATCGCCGAGCATGATTTTGTCGATTCTGCGGATACTGTCCAGATGCACACACGTTCTCTCACTTACGTCAGAAGCACCCAAACCCAGAGCCTTGCAGCAAGATCTGCTATCTAAACTGCTGCAACAGCTTAAATAAGAATCTGTTAATCCTCCTCACATTAGTTGTACACAGATAGCCACCACTACCACTACTTACTGCCTACGTAGTTATTGTTTTTAGAGAAACTACATGAGGTTGCTTATGAATCAGTCTAATTTTCCTACCTATTGAAGAATACTATACAGTAGAACGTCCCCTCCCTCCCACAGTCAGTCATTCGGCTTTACTTTAGATGTTCCATGAAATCTTTACAGCTGGGACAACTTAATCTCTGAGATACAATGTAAATATTATTAACATGCTATGGGCGATGGTTGGATCTGTCAGCATAGGCATTTTCCATGTTATATTGTTTGGGTGCCAATTTTAAACTGATATTAGAAATATAACAAACTTTTGCTTCTTGATGCATGTTCTCATAATTTCTATAGGTTCTTTTTGTCACTCACTTTTCATGTTTTTGGTTGATGTGTGGCTAAAGTTTGCTGCAGTTGAGTGTGGCCAGAGAAATTCATCCACTCTTTCTTTTTCTAGAGTAGAATGTTAGAACGATTTTCTTTTGTTTATTAGGTTGGTACAGGAAAGATGGAACTGAGTTAGTGTGTCTGTCGATTTCGGGTACTCAAATTTTACACTTATATAAGGAACTTTTTTCATTCAGAAACTCCTCTGACATTAACAAGTTTTCTGTACTTCTTTCGAGCAGAAACTTTTGAATCAAGACTTTTCTCACGGTAGCATCCCCTGTTACTTGGGAAGGGATACAAGTCTTCCTTCTGGATCAACATCGTTCCGTCTGTGGTTTCCGAGGCGGCAGTCTCATTGAGTTGGAGCATACCGTGAGCTTCTGCCTTGTCAAGTAAAAAATTAACATGTTTAACAGTCCAATAGGCTCCATATGCTCAAACTCAACGGGCAAGTGACATGCCTTGCCAAAAAATACTAGACTTGCCAAATACTAGACGATAAGGAGACACTCCAATGGGGTCTTAAGCCCAAAAGGCATCAGCATCCTAACATCCATAAAATATATCCTGATCCAGCTCATGACTAGCAAAAGTTTTCCTATTAGGATTAATGATTTTTTTTAAATACGCCTAATTTATTTGAGACCTCTATCTGACTACTAGTTTGTGGGTTATATGGGGTAGCTACTTCGTGTATAATACCATATTGTTTCATTAAAAGTGCAAACTGTCTATTACAAAAACGTGTAATCAAGACATGTTCTCAAAACGTTATTTATAATATTGTAATTGACCCTCCATCACTAATTATAACGTCGCGGTGAATATCTTTCCCATTTCCTATTTCCCAAAACGATGTCTAAACCTTTACAAATACTAATGTATATAATCTTTCAAAAATTGGACATGTTTAACAGATCTTGCTGGTGCCAAATACTAGACTTGCCAAATACTTAAGGAGTCAATGGGGTCTTAAGCCCTGGAAAAAACATCGTAGTTCTAAACAAATTTTGATAGTTAAAAAGTCTATTAAAGAATAAAGGAGTTCCTAAATTTTCCTATTAGGATTAATGATTTTTTTAAATACGCTAATTTTTTTTGAGAACTTAATTTATTTGAGACCTCTATCGTGATTTTCTTGACTACTAGTTTGTGGGTTATATGGGGTAGCTACTAAATCAGAAAAACCTAATTGCTTTAACACAAGTAAGATGTATAATACCATATATGAAATTAAGTTACCTAGTAAAGGTTTAAAGTCTATTACAAAAACGTGTAATAGACCAAAACGTGTGACCCTCCATCACTAATTATAACATTCGAAATGTTTAGTTAGCATAAAACTTAACTGATTCTGCCCTTCTATCCATGTACCTGTATTATCTCTAACCAAAATGTAAGATCATTTTCATTAATCCATTTATCCTTAACATATAATCTATTTTTCAAAAATTGGAGGCTTTCGGGTTTTCTTAATCTTGTGGTCATTTGTAACCCTTGACGAACAATCTTTCCTATTAGGATTAATGGTTTTATTTAAATACGACGATAAGGAGACACTCCAATCGGGTCAAAATAACCAAATAGTCTACAATTTGTAAAGATAACCAAAAATTGGAAAAAATTTGGAAGTAAAGATAACCAAAAGAATTTGGAAATTGACCCATAAAATCAATGCCCCACACATCAAAGACCTCAATAACTAAAATATGTTTCAAAGGCATCATATTTCTACGGGAAATGATCCCTAACTTCTGGCAACGCTCACAAAAAACATAGTAACTGTGGGAGTTTTTAAACAACGAAGGCTAGTAGAATCCATACTGCAATATCTTAGCAGCAGTCTTTTTAGCAGTAAAGTGACCCCCACAAGCATGATCATGACAAAAGGAAATAATACTGGTCTGGTCACTCTCAAGTACACATCTCCTAATAATATGATATGAAAAGTACTTAAACAGATAAGGATCGTCCCAAAATAAGTGTTCAATTAACCTCAGCTAAAATTCTATAATGATCTTGCTTATCCCAATTGTTGGGGCAATCGACCAGTAAAAAAAATAGTTCACTATATTTGCCCAAGGTAATTGGGTAACAAAGAATAGTTGTTCATCGGGAAAGATATCCCTTACATGAGGGGAATCATCATATGAATCCACAACAAGCATAGACAAGTGGTATGCTATAACATTTTCTGCACCCTTTTGGTCTCTAATATCTAACTTGAATTCTTATAACAAAAGGATCCATCTAATCAATCTAGGTTTAGTATTATTCTTAGATAAAGACACTTCAAAGAAGCATGATCAGTAAATATTATGACATTAGAACCTAATAGGTAGGATCTAAAATTATCCAAGGAAAAAACGATGGCTAACAGTTCCTTCTTGGTAGTTGTATAGATCTGTTGGGAATCATTCAGAGTTTTGCTAGCATAGTAAATCACATGAAGTATTCTCGATGACCTAACACAACACTTATGGCATAATCTGAAGCATCATACTTAATATCAAAGGGTATGTTCCAGTTAGGTGTCTGGACAATACGGGCAGTAGTGAGTAAAGTCTTAAGCTTCTCAAAAGCCTCTAAACAAGCTTCAACAAACTTAATATCTTTTGAAAGTAAATTGCAAAGACGTCTAGCAATCAAGCTAAAGTCCTTAATGAATCGACGATAAAAACATGTATTCCCTATGAATGACCTAATTTGTCTTACGGTTTTTGGGACCTATAAAGTTTTAATAAGGTCATTTTGGCCTTGTCTAACTTTATACCCTTTGAAGATACGATATTCCCTAAAATAATTCCTGGTTTAACCATAAAATGGCATTTTCCCCAATTAAGCACTAAATTATTTTCCTTACACCTAGTCAACACTAATGTCTAATCATGCAAGAACTCATCAAAATATGAACCAAACACTGAAAAATCATCCATAAAAACTTCTAAAAACCGTTCTACCATGTCAGAAAATATTCTCATCATACACCGCTAGAAAGTACTACGTGCATTACACAACTCGAAAGGCATGCGTTTATATGCAAAGGTATCAAAGGGATAGGTAAAAGTGAGTTTCTCTTGGTCTTTTGGGGCAATAACGATCTAATTATAGTCGGAGTAGCCATCTAAGAAGCAATAATGATTAACCGCTCTAGTATTTGGTCGATAAAAGGAATGGGAAAGTGATCCTTCCTTGTGACCTTGTCCAATTTCCTATAGTCAATACAAACACGCCATCCCATGGTCACTCGGGTTGGGATTAACTCATTTTTATCATTCTGGACTACAATGATACCTGATTTCTTGGGAACAACTTAAACGAGGCTGACCCACTTATTGTCTGAAATTGGCTAAATAATAACCGCATCTAACAACTTCTTTCATGTTAGGTTCAGTCAACGTTGCATCTCCCTAGAAGTTTTGGTGTCATCCTCTAAATGAACCCAATGCATACAAACAGTTGGACTTATACCCTCAGAGCATCTCCAATGCAAGGGGTCAAGGTCTTAAAATAACATGACGCATAGGATTTAAGATTTTTTCCACCCAATTTTTATCTTCAATGATAAAGTGAAGGTTAAAAAAAAGGATGACATGGCTAAGTGGGGATAAAGGAGAAAGTCTAAATAAGACTTTCTCTATGACCATGGGTCTTGAGTCGACATCATCTTTTGCCTCTAAATTCACATAAAATATGTTAAATAAGACCTTTGGGATTGGAGATGAACTTTAGCTAAAAAGTGTTATCTTTATTTATTTTTGTCATATAGTAAATGACCCACCACCAAAAAGTGTAAATAAGACCTCCACATAGAATGACCTTGACCCTTAGCATTGGAGATGCTCTTAATGTCTTCTATGGTCCACCATAAATCTTCCTTATTGTATTGTATTGAAGTATAGTCACTAGCCTACTTTCCTGATTAATATCCACATTAGAAGGAACAATTACATGTAAAGTCTCAGATGGGCCTAAAAACACATACTTCAAGGTATCCGGTAGTGCTTTAAGGTCCAACTTAGGAGGCTCTTCTAGAGAAGGAATTAAGGTAAACTTAGAAACTAGTATTGGTTCGAACTTTGTCGTTTGAAGTCCGTAATCATCTCAAACTTCATCACCTCTTCTTCACGGAGGTTAGCACGAGTATCCATTCGACGTCCTCCTCCTCTTCCTCGAGCCATGGACGTGATTAGTTAATGCCAAAACTGATGCAGGGTTATAAGGTTGATACATAAACTGAATCCAAAAACTTCTATGAGTTCTTTTAACTTTTATTATTCATCAACCGTCCTCTAAAAAATATTCCATAAACACTTAAATATAACCCTAAGACTTGGAAGCTAAGATAAACATAAACATAGGAAAGATAAATATAAGAATCCTACGTCTAGTAAGACCGTCGTATAGCTAGAGAACAAGTTAACTCAACGTCTATTCCTTTTATTAACGAGGAAAACGTAAATACAGAAAAACCTCGAGACCTAGTCCATCTTTGAACACCACACTCTATTAAGCCGCTACAGACACTAGCATACTACAAGTTAAATTCGGACTGGAATGAAGTTTATCCCTAACCAAGTATCACACCGATTAAGGTACAGTTGCATTCCTTACGCCTCTAGAACCACGCCGGATTATGCGCACTTGATTCCCTTAGCTAATCTCACCCAAAACTAAGAGTTGCTATGACCCAAGATCGAAGAATTGTAAAAAAAATCTGTCCCCACACCTCCTGTGTGATACTAGTTGCGACTAGAGTCGATTCTCCTTTAGCCATAGGTTTTCTCCAAAACCCTGTAGGTTAACGACTTGAAGACTTCATTGGGATTGTGAAGCCAGACCCAACTATTTCTCTATAGTTGCGTGTTTTGATCTTGCTGTTTTCTATCGTGATTGAGTACTATCTTCTCTAAGATTTTCTCGAGACTTAATCTCCGAGAGGTAAGATAAAAAGTAGTCACAAACATCTTCGTCTCATCGTTTGTGATTCCATAATATCTTGTTTCGCTACCATACGATTAAGATTATTGTGAGGTGATTGATATTACTAGGTTGTTCTTTGGGAATATAAGTCCGGTGTATCAATTGGTTCATGTTTACCTTGATTTATCAAAAGACGGAACAAAAAATCTTAGGTATTTCCGTGGAAGACAGATTTATCTATTCAATAGACTTTTCTTAGAGAGATAGATTGGTTTATCAAATCTTCGACTTTGGGTCATAGCAACTCTTAGTTGTGGGTGAGATCAGCTAAAGGAATCAAGTGCGTAGAGTCCTGATAGGATTCAGAGGCGTAAGGAACACGACTGTACCTTGATAAGTGTGATATTGGTTAGGTCTCAACTAAATTCCAGTCTGAAGTTAACTTGGAGTAGGCTAGTGTCTGTAGCGGCTTAATACAATGTATGTTTAATCTGGAATAGGTCCCGGGATTTTTCTGCATTTGCGGTTTCCTCGTTAACAAAATTTCTAGTGTCTGTGTTATATCTTTTCTACATTATATTTGTTTATATAATTGAATTATCACAAGTTATGCGTAGTTCAATCAATTAGATAATCCCAACCCTTGGTTGTTGATATAAATTGATTGACACTTGAACATTGTTCTTTGGTACCGTTCAAGTTGTTTCACATAATAATCAGGCTCGCGTTTTTTTAAATGTTTGATTTGTTGATTACATTGTGAAACAGAGATACACTCTTGGATATATTTCCATTGATTAAGGATGACTGTCTAGTTGATTATCTTGGAATTATATTCGAGTTTGTCCATACAGATTGCTAAACGAAATATTTGGTGAGGTTGTTAGACCCCCGTTTTTTCAATAAGTATGCTAGAAATCAAGTATAGAGTTTTGATCAACTAAACTTGACAAACAAGCTTGAGATAGCAACGCTTGCGAGTTCGACCGAGTAGTGCTCTAATAATCTCCCCCTTTGTCAATTTTAGTGACAAAACTATCAATACATATGGATTACAAAATAAATAAACTTTATAGCTTCTCATCCATTATGCTTGATTTCCTTGGCTCTTCAACATTCCTTGAATGCTTCGCTACTCTAAGTACTCCAGCGATTTTGAACGTGTTCAACTCAACATCATTGTTGTTGAAGATCCGTAGCCATAACAATAAGAAAACAGATGTTCTGAATCATTGTTATATAATGTCATAGTATTAATATACAAAATCAAAGTCCAATTGCATCACAACTTTGAAATATTATTATGGTGATATGTATCACTCCCCTTTAGTCAATACTTCCATATTATGATGAAAACCAATCCCCCTTACATAATTATCTGTAAACCATGTGTATGTAGTGTGAACTACCAAATAATTCTCCCCCTTTTTGTCAATATAAATTGGCAAAGGTTCGAAAACTACTAGATCATAATGAAATTCTCAAAGAGATAATTCTTAACTAAAAGAGAACATATCAACTTTGTTTCGATGATTTCACATAGTCGAAACTAAGTGTATTCATCAAGGAGTTTAGAAAGATACAAGATAACTCCTACAATATTCCACGTCCGCACTCCCCAAAAAGATATGACAATTAAGCACAAATTCAATAAAGAACTCTCCCCCATTTGATGTCATTCCCTAGAGGAAAATATGAGCGACCTTACTTTTACAAGAAAAGAAGGATTTCTTTGGACGTTAACAAATCACATGGATTTGTATCCAGTAAACTCGAATAAATTAACCACAAGGAAACCTTATTGATTAATTTGATTGGAAATGCTCAACATAAGAAAACTTACGGAGCCATACAATACTTTCACATAAAAGTGGATCAGGGAAAGATCAATACTGCAGAATTTTCAAAAGTTCATTCTATCTTTTATCAATATTTGCATAAAGACATAATAGACTTAACTTTTGAGCAATTATAAGATACTAGCATAGTTCACGAACGTAAAGGCATACATCTCATAAGCAATTTGCAATATATAAAATCAAAAGATTAAATACTGCTAAAATCATCTTCCAAATAGCTTAGAATTTAAATAAATATATCAAAAAACATTGCAAGATGAAAATCGTTGAAATAGCTATGTGTAATCACAATATTTGCTATTTCAAACCCTAGTTATCCTTCTTAAACATAAGAATAAATTCTCATAAGAAGTTTCATGGATAAAATAGAATCAACTTCTAAGAACTGAAACAACCATGTACTAAAATCAAATACACCTTCGGAACCCTCACAGGTTTTAAGACCTTTGAGCTTGTGATTGATAGCGTCTACTACTTCTTCAGAGAAGATTTCCTCATTGAGAAGGTATTGAACATGCGTCTTCATGAGAACAAGGTCAGAGTTAACCTTTTTCAACTCAGTTTGTAACACATCGAGACCCTTCATAGTATCAATGAGCTGCAGTTTTGCTTCCTCAAAGTATTTAAGAAAATCATGAACAACTTCAGTAGAAACCATCTCATCATGCTCTACATATTGATGAGTATATGCATAGTATCATGAGACATCATGATAATCAATAGAGTTTTGAGATTTAACAATGTCATCTTGTACCAGTGTTCTTTTCTTCTTCCCTTTGGAACCGTAACCAATACCCTTATCAAGAAATCCTTTCGTAAAATCACAAGTGCGAGAAGGAGAAGACATTCTTCATAACAAAAAAATAACCTAGAGTGAGATAACTCAACTCAATAGGATAGGTATATAAACAGTTTCACAGGGAATATTTTTAGGGTTTTAGAGTTGGTTCGTGACATGTAACAAACGGGTACCCATATGAACACAAACATAACCCATAGAAGGAAACTTAGAAATGATGTAAAGTCCCATCCACAAAGTATAATGGTTACACAACAAAATTTTGCTAAGTGCTTAGATCATTAAATTTTATATTCTCATAAAAGGAAAATTTAAAGCACAAGAGTAGCACAAAAACAAATTGTAACAACTGGAAATTTTCAAAAAAATAAAAAAAAATCAAAAAAAATCAAAAAATAGGCACTTTGAAGAAAACTTTAACAACAAAAAAATACTCATGCAGCGTTGTCTGTGGACAATAGTCTAGCTATCAAACAATAAGAGAATAGCTCAAATAAACAGAGAACATTTTAGCCATCAAGTATACATGATCATTAGCATATTTTACCCAGCAGGATTTTTTATGAGCAAGATTTCAATCCTTGTGATTAATTAACATAAGTATGAGCATTATGCTCATCAAATGAATAGTGTTCTTGGTTAAACCACTTTTTTCTTCTAATTTTTGGAGGAAACCCTTTTTGATGTGAAAAAGCATCATAAAACTTACTATCATCAAAGTATGAAACTAAGTTTGAATCCTTAATTACCCGAAGAAGTTTGTCTATAGGAGTTTGACAGCCTGTTGATAAGATCTTTATACCCTTTAATTATCAGATTTAGGTATCCTTCACATCTCAATTGTTGTTTACACCTTCTGGTACCTTTTTCATACCTGAAAAAACATCCTCCACCTTAGTTCGAAGAGGGTATTTTTGAAATCCCCTTGACCGACTCATGTTAACACTACTATTACAGGTTCGAACGTTAAAAGAGCAGATTGAACTGACTTTCCTGGAAGGTTTCACAGGGTGAGTACTAAAACCAATTGGTTTAGACATACGAATGTCAGTTACACCTTTGAGTATTAAATCAAATCTAAGGTGTGTTGAAGTTGACCAATATAGTTGTCATTCAACTTTAATTTGTACTTATGTCAAACATGTCCTTTTGAATCACAAAAGAGACATACTTTCTGATCACAAGAGTGATTATAGTGAATAGGTTTAACAACATCGTTAGAAGATTTCTTCCTTCCGTGAGATATGGTGACTCGTTGATCATAGGAAGATACAAGCACATTTTTATCAATAGGATGGGTTTGGAATTTAGTTTACGAAGATGATTTCATCAGAGAAACATGATTACAGGTTGTCACGTTTTCTAACATCTCAGTTGTGTCAGAATCAATTCGTATAGTGGACTACTCAGAACCTTCCTTGCATTGAATAAAGATTTTACTCAATAAATGTTCGATTTCCAAGACATCCTCATTGAGTTTAGTCTCAAGTAGGGTTCGAGATGAACAAACTTCGGCGTTTTCCTCACGAAGAATCCTTAATTGGGAATCACGATCATTTACCATACCAATAATCATATTGATTTTGTGTTTCAACCTATTGATTTCAACTGCCTGGATTCTAACAAGACTTAGAATCGCTGCACTTTTTTGGGATGCTTCCCTTTCTACTTTAGCGTTAGACTCATCCGTAAGATAATAAGGGTAACACTTATAAATATTTGTCTATTTTGTGTGAAATTAATGTTCACCTATATGAGACATCAACAAGTATTTATCTTTAATAGATTTTATAGAAACAAAACTTTTATTTCTGGCGATGCGTTAGCCAGAGATAACACTTTTGTCCATAGATTCAGACTGCTACACACATAGACTTATGAGGTCTTAGCATATTTTCCTGCTCTGATACCAATTGAAAAAGCAAGGGGGTGGGGTGGGTGGGGTGGTATAACAACGACACCCAATAATTCGTTCGGAAATCTGTATGAACTAACCTCCAATATAATTCCGAGACCACCAACTTAAAAGTGACACTCAATCAAGTAAAGTATCAAAGAGATTTATCTCTATTTCTCAACACAATCAGCAAATCGAACATATAGAAAACCGTGTGCTTGATTAATATGAGAAATAACTTGGATGGTACCAAAAACCAATGACCAAGTGTCAATAAAGTTATTCCTAACAAACAAGGTCGGATTTATCAAATGTGATTGAACGACGCACAACCTGTGATATTTCAATTATATATAAAAATATAATACTGAAAAAAAATAAAACAGACATCAGAAATGTTGTTAACGAGGAAACCACAAATGCATAAAAACCCTGGGATGACCTAGTCCAGTTTTGAGCACCACACTGTATTAAGCCTCTACAGACACTAGCCTACTACAAGTTAACTTCATAGTGGAATGTAGTTGAGCCCTAACAAAGTCTCGCACTGATTAAGATACAATCACGCATTCCTTACGCCTCTAGAACCATGCCGGATTCTGCGCACACTTTTATTCCCTTAGTTGATCTCACCCAAAACTAAGAGTTTCTACGACCCAAAGTCGAAGACTTATAAACAAATCTGTCTCGCACATATATATATATATTATTTATTTGGTTTTTCTTTCGTCTTTCGATAAAAATCAAGGTGAACATGAACCAATTAATAATCCAGTCTTACACACCTGAAGAGCAGCATAAAAATATTAATCACCTCACAATAACCTAACTGATTAACATAGAAAGTTATTGCGGAATCACATGAGTCTGAGACGAAGAATTGTTGAGATTATTTTTTATATCTTATCTATTGGAGATAAATCTCGAGTGAATCTTAGAGAAGATAAAACTCAATACGATAGAACAAGTAAGATCTGAATATGAAACTATAGAGAAAATAGTTGGATCTGGCTTCACGAATCCCAAATGAAGTCTTCAAGTCGTTAACCTAATATGGTTTTGGAAAAACCTAGGTTAAAGGAGAATCGCCTCTGGTTTGCAACTAGGACACAAAAAAGTGCAGAGGTTAGGTTTTCTAGTTGCTAGAGTTCTCCCTTATACAGTCTTTCAAATCATGGTTGCTTACAATTAAATCTAAGATAGCTTAGTAACAAACCATTCAACATTCACCGTTAGATGGAAACTTGATTTAAGATTCAAGCCAAGTATGCTTAGAAATTAATCAATTAATCTCCACCGTTAGATGGTCTTAGCTTGTCACATATAAATAAAATATACTTATATTTAGATATGGGTAACCGGACCTAAACGTGTATATTGAGTTGGCTCAATAACAGTTAACCGAAGTTAGCCATATGAACACTTTTGTCTTGACCATATTCATCTAACACTTCTAGATCAAATATGATGATTAATCAATCATGAAAGATAATCAAATGAATCTAATTGTGCTTTTAAATAGAGTTATTCAATTTCTCACTATCTCATAGAAATATATATGAACAAATTGAAACAAAACCTGATTGATTCATAATCGTACAAAGTACTTACAAGAATCAATTGATGAACATTAAGCCATGGATTTCAAAGTTAATTTTCATTCCTTAAATTATAAATATTTTAGTTTTTGTTTATGAAAATCATACATAACCAATTTTAGAACTTAACCACCGAATGGGTACGCTAACAGTAGCTTCGTACCTTGGCCTAGTCAAGCTGTTCGCAAACCTGGTTCGTGAACAACTATTCTGGACCCAACTCAGGTAAACTCGTTCGCATACTAGGTACACAAACAAGAGTTACGGACCTTCTCAGGTAAATCCGTTCGAATACTAGGTATGCAAACAAGAGTTCCGGACATGAATCATCACAATACAGTTCACATACTAGGTATGCATACCGTTTTGCATCCAGACATGGGTTTTTGTTCTAAACTCTCATTTTAATCATTGAAACATCCTTGGAAGATGACAACGGTAAACCCATACATACCGTTAGCTTCAAGAAATTTTTAAGTGATCGAATGATCAATACGAAACATCCCAAGCTAACATCAAATGAATGTGTCACACAAATCATGTAAAGGTAATTTTCACATGATCATCTTTTGACATAATATTTAGCTTCTAAAAAATAAATTGTTTCCAACTAAACTCGTCAAGAATATGATAAACATAGTTAAAGCAAAAAGCTTCTAACACATATTTCGAGAAATAGACAAGCGATATATACTCATCTCGAAATATCAAATGTGTATAATGTAAAAGTCTATATACCTATACGACTTAGTCTCATTAGAAGATAAAATAGAATAGACTTCTGAGTGATACATAAGTTTTAGTCTCCACATACCTTTTGTTGATGAATTTCCTCCAAGCTCCTCAGTAGATCTTCATCTTCAATTGGTGAACGACATGAAGTCTAAAGCTCAACTACACATTCTATCCTAATCCGAGACATAGCTATAAGTAGACTAGAAATCAAGTATATCGTTTTGATCAACTATACTTGACAAACAAGATTGAGATAGTGTTGATGGGCCAAAATGATTTGCTGTTTGTTTTTTGAAAAGTGAGGAGATGACCGTGTGGACATGACTCCTCGACCGAGCAAACTTCTTAACCTCAAACTGATGCACTATACGCGAGTGCTTTGAGTTTGAGAGATCATTTTGTAGGACTTCGGCCTAAACCAAGACAATGGCCTTTTCAGAGTCAATTCGGTCACAAAGAGGGAATATGGTCGATCTGTATGAGGGAAGCTGATAAGTATGTGAGATCAATGGTGATCAAGGATTATGAATGTGTGATGATTTCTGCAATATTTTTTATGAACTATTGAGTTTGAAAAAGTTCTAGTTGATTGATTGAATTCTGCTCTATTGAGAGTTGATGATAATTCTTGGTTAGACGAGTGTTGTCTGTTCTTTTTCAATAGTGGATTTAGAGACTTATTTATATTTCCGGAATGTAAACACATTGATCTCCAGTAAGTGTGACGACTGCTCGCGTGAAAGAGTGAAAAAATGGAAATCGTGGTTAAACCAGTTACAGGTCATGCAGAGACTTGGTTGATTGTCCACCCACTACTTTGATAACTCCCTCAATTACTTGCACAACTTACTTACATTTATTATCGTGGATAAACACACGTGCCGTAGGCCGCATGTCCAAAACCATAATTAATAATCCCCCATGTGACATGATTGATGTCTTATGATTGTGGAGTCTACAAGGCAGACATATATTTAATTAGTAATTTGTTGACTTGATTAGATGATGAGTCTAAGTATTGTTGAGTCGAGCATGATTGAAGAATGATGTATGATTCATGGATTGAACATGTCTGCTGGGACATATGTATAGTTCATAGCACGAGCGAATATTTCTCGTCTGAGCAAATATTGCTCGAATGATGAATTATTAAATATTATAATATTACCGTGTGAGAAAATATTGCTCATTTGATGGATTAATGAATATTGATAGCCTGAGCAAATATGGCTCACTTGAACAATTATTGGTAGCACGACTAAATAAAATATTAATTTAAAATATTGGCAACTAGACCGAATATTATATAATTAATCAATATATTGATTGCTGGATCAATATAAAATTATTAGTGTTTGAACTTGCTCAGAACTAGGATTTGCACAACGTTCAGCTAAAAACTTAATTTTGATCAATTGATGATTTACTGAAAATTAATCACTGAGTGAGAGAGGGACCGGCTACATGGGATGATGGTTGACCATGTAATGCATGGGTGCTCGAGTGAGCATGCACCAAAGTCCTTGGACCAGTTGGTGAAAGGATGATTAAATGCTAGTTTAATCATTTATTGAAATAATGGTCGTATGAGCATTAGGCAATAAAACCTAATTATGGAGAGATGAGGGACCGACCAAGGGGTATAAAACCGGCCCTTGGTGGTCGTGGGACCAGCTGGTGGTCGATTGAACAAGTTCCATGTTGGTTGGAAAGAGTTTGAACCCAATTATGAACTGTAAAAGATTAATTAGGTCAAAATTGTAAAAGGGTATGGGACCGGCTCCTTGCAAGCCTAAGGGCCGACCTTGGTCGGTCTAGGTGGCATGTCCGTGTCACCATAGTGTCTGCGTCTCAGTCCTGAGAATTTTGGTATTTTCTGGCACACGTTAATATTTTGGATTTTCAGAAGAATTTGATCATGACTGAAACTCTCGACTTTGCTCGAATAAGCAAGTAGAACTTTTCTCGTGCTATCGATATTTCTAAAATATTAATATTTTAATATTTCTCGTGAAGAGATTAGTCGGTCACGTGACCATTTGACTTTTGGCTTTTCGATAGTTTGAGCAATATTTGAGAAAATATGGAAAAACCAGGGTTTTTGCTCAAATGGATGAGTTTCATGAGATGAAGGAAATAATAATAATAAACCAGGGAGTAATAAAATAAGAGATCATAAGGTGTGGGACCGAACACGTCTAGGGCATGGACGGCTGGCTAGTAGGCCCGGTCCCGTGACACATTTCCCTATTTTTAATTATTTTCTCATCGTGTGAAGGAAATATGGAGAAACTGAGAGTTTTGCTCAAATGAAGGAGTTTTCATGAGATTAGAAAAATAATAAAATAAGGTAAAATAAAAGGAAAAGGATGGGACCGTCCACGACGGCATGACCGGCTGGCCGGTGGTCCCGGTCCCCCTGTGCGCCTTTTTATTATTTTATTAATATTATTTTTCTTCCCTATTTTGCATAGGTTTCCTCGTTTGTCCATATTTTTGAATGCTCGTTCGTGTATTGTTGCTAAGTAGACTCACACAATTTTCTCGGGGCTTACTCGGTGGTGGCCCAGATGCCCAATCATGGATATTTATTACTAATTCATGGAATTCAGCTGAGAATCATCCATGAAACAGAGTAATAAAATAAATTGAGTACCTATTACTAATCCATAGAATCCAGCTAAGAATCAACCATGAAATGGAGTAATGGGATAGAATGATTATCTATTACTAATCCATGGAATCCAGCTGAGGATCAACCATGGAACGGAGTAATGAGATAAATAAATTATTTTCTAGGAATTCAATTGATGAATGACACGCTAGATTTAATCTATGAATTTCTCTATACTAGCATGCGATATGTCTAGGAGCATATTTATTCGAGAATCGAGGTATGAGATAATGGAATCATCATACTCATTCTGAATATTGAGGGTGTATAGTCAGGGAACAACATACAATGTGACGCCATGAAGACGTTAGCGCTCTATACTAGCACGCAATATGTCTAGGAGCCGTCCAATCGTTAAGAGATTCTATACACGTTCTCTCTACATAGTCAGGGAACAAAAAATAGTGTGACGTCCTGAAGACGTTAGCGCTCTATACTAGCATGCAATATGTCTAGGAGCCGTCCTCATCACAGTTGTAACATAACTCCTGAGCTATTCTTCTGTTCATTTCTTCCCGAGATATGCGTTTAATTGGAGGAGAAGTATTGGTTGCTTTGGAGGGAGAAGTGAAATTAAATTTTGGAGTGGAGGAGTAGACTTTGGGGAAGTTAGAATAGGTTTAGGTGGAAAAGTTTGGGAGGAGTACTGCCTATTGGATTGAAAGGAATTGGTAAAGGATATAGTAAATGGCTTGGTAGCTGAGGAAGCAAGGTTAACTTTCTGCTCTTGCAGTCTAGCAAGGGAAGAATCCTCAGAAAGTGTTGCTAGTTGAAACATTGAAATAGATTTAGCAATTTCCTCTTTGAGACCACTAAGAAAACTCATGACAAAATAAATCTCGGTAAGAGAAGGATTCATGTTAAGCATTAAAGCTTTCAATGATTCAAATTCCTCATAATAATCATCCACAGTTGATCTTTGAATCAGTTTATTAAAACTACCCACACAATTTTCTTCTACATGATTTTCAAATCTAGCACATAAATGAAAAACTAGATCGGACCATGTAATACGAGGTTTATTGACTTGAAAATTTAAAAACCATTTCCCAGCTTTACCTTCCAAGTAGATTGCAGCAATATTCACCTTCAGATATTCCTCAATATTGTTCAGGTGAAAGTACCTTTCGCTTTTCTGGATCCATCCCCTTTGGTTATCACCATCGAATCTTGGAAAATCTAATTTAGGTATCCTGTGAGGTTGATGATGAAAAAAATGTGGTTGGTTAGGAATGAAATGATTATCAGTATGAGTTTCATTGTGAGAACCACTGGCTCTCTCAGGGTTTGGTTGAGTTCGATGACGCTCAAATAGATGCAGGAGAGTATCAAATTTTGTGCTCATTGTATCAAATTTACTGTGTAGATCTGTAAGCTTAGACTTAATTTTATCTTGAGCGCCTCTGAGTTTCTCCACATATGATTCAACCTCTTTGAGTGTCATGATGAAATTTGTTTTTGAGCAATTTGAGCTAAATCGAAACGACTCTGATGCCAATTGTTGTGATGAAACAACAACTAACAATCAGAAGGAAGAAAATGATGATTAAAGGAAATATATAATCTCAAATCCACAAGGGATTGAGCCAAATTCTGGTTCCAAGGAACTCAACCATAGGGTTATTCTTTTACAATTTTCAGATGAGAAGAAAACACACTTCTCTTACAGTTTTATTACCAATCAATGAGCTCGGCTAAGACCCAACAGGTGTGACACACATGTCACACTATGACTGATTGACTAATAACAAATCAATGGATAAGGAAAAATAAGTAAGGAACCCTAAGAACTACTCAGAGCAGACCCCTCAACTGGGTTTAACTGTCATACCGTGACAGGTTCCACGAATGTATGGTTATCAAACATAGATATTTCACCGTTAGATTTTCATGAAATTGTTGTATGTTAAACCCAATTAGATATTATCTACTATTCCAAAATATCAATCAAATCAGAATATGATGCAATCTCCAAATTATTAATTTAGTGGAACTGTCTTCTTTCTGAAAACTCTAATTATAATAGCGTCGAAAACCTAATGTTTTTAGAAGTTTAACCGTTGGATGATACTATAATTTTTATATGTGGTATATATTATCTTCATTTATATACTGTACAAATTTCATAAAGATTCAACTATGGGAAAACTCTAAAGTATGTGATATTTCCAGTTGTGCCATAGAAATGTTAATTGGAACAGTCATAAGGCATCATAAATATATTTTTATCTGGACGTTGGATTTCCTTGAAATTTTATTATGTTTGGTGAAATATTGTGATGAAGCAACCATAAACATTTCATCATAATCTGACTATGACGCATTTTTATGTCGATCAGAACAGTTGAAAGAAGAATTTTTCAATTTTCAGGGTTAACGATATGTTTTGGGCTCATATGCTAATAATTTCAAACTTATTATCAATGGGTCTGAATACTTCATATATAATGGACCATATATGTTTATATTCATTATGACCATGACCTTATCAACCCAATGGACCGGGTCTTGACCAAACAGTTGACCGGACTTTGACTAAACCAATTCGACTCTAATTTAACTTTTTGGACTCAAAAGTACTAGAGCACCATTAAAGAGTCTATGATTTGGAAGTATGTGTGCACAAGTACAATACTTTCGTCATGAAAATATCCAACTTATGAAGATACACCGTTCAAAGAGGAAACCATACCTTCAACATTTCTAAGGCAACATACTGACTTCAGACGATGTAATTATTTGAAGGAAGTTTGTCGAAACATTCATTTTTCTCCCAAACTTGAATGTTCAGTGTGATGTAATCCACTTGTTAGACTATAATGAATCAATAATGTAGGACTAGAATATCGCTACAACAGTATTCTTGCGATATTAACGACACTTCTGCGAGCGTCACCGCAAACTCTTTAACAACATTTCGCGAGCGTCACAGAGTATTTTAAAGAAGGATGTAAAAGCTGACAATGGAAGAAGCACAAGAAGAGCATATTTATCCCGCGATGGTTACAAATCTTGCGAGAATGAATATTATAGTGATCGCGATGAGATCGCAGAGTAGATCCGAAATAAGAGGAAAACTTAGCTGTCATCCACTATGTAATTTCCTATATAAAGGGTTCGAATAGATTCAGAAGGGGATGAGGTATTTTTGAGAGTTGAGAAAGCCTTGAGGAGAGAGAAACTCTAGAAAGAAAGTTGTATTTCTGAGTTCTTACATTTCTTGTAAAGATTTCTGAAAATAAAAATAATAAAAGTATTGTTGTTCATCTTCAAATATGACTTAATTTCTATAGATTCTTATCAAGGGTGTAGTGTAGGATTTCCTGCAACTACATTTTGGCGCCTGAAACATGGAATGAATTGAGGATTATTTGAAGAAAAAGATAAAAATTGACATTGAAGACAAATTTGAAACAATTAGTGAAAGATTTTACGCAATATCTAACAGCTTGATAATAATTAATGGCTGGAAGAAGAAGAAATACATCAGAGCCATCAACAACCGTGAGGAGGAGTAAAAGACTTGCAGGTGAAAGAACAAATAAAATGGGAGAATCTTCAAGAGTAAGAACAAGAATAAATAGAATAAGAAGTGAAGCAGAAAATCCAATTCAACAACCGAATCGAAAAACACAAACACAAGATAGAAATGAGGATTATGATAGAGTGAGTGTGCATACTTGGAGGTCGGATTCGATAGAAGAAGATCGACAATAAAGAAATGAAGAAGGAGAAGAAAGATATCAAGAAATAGTTGAAGGATTAATTCATGAAGGAGGTGAAAATGAAATAACAGATGATTTGAGACAGAGAGTACAAGAAGAAAGGAGATTAGAGGCGGAAGAACGTGCAAACTTAACAAGACAAAATCATGAGTTAAGAATGGAGAATTTGAGATTGCAAAGAAGAAGATCAAGAATTACTGTTAGATCAAATTCAAGGTCATTTAGAGAAGAACCAAGGCGAAATTCCCCCATGAGAAATGTTAGAGAAAATATTCGAGAAGAAGTGCAAAATCCAAATGGAGAACAACGTCATAGAGAAGAAGAGATAATTGATGATCGCTATAATCCGCGTGGCGAAGCTTTGAATAATAGACGTAACGATAGAAATCAAGAGCGAAGAAACAACCAAAATGGTGAAGAAAATCCAGAAGAAGGTAGGAGGATATTACATGGGCGAGAGATTCAAAGAAATCGATGAATAATTGAATAAGAAATTGAGAGACATTACGCTGAACAAGCACGTCTAGCTTGCGAGAGAGAAAGATTAAGGGGAGAAGTAGAAGAACAAGAATTTCAAGAGGCAGTACGACAGAATAACCATGAAAATCGAGAAAGGAGACGTACATAAAATCGCTACAATGATAATATTCAGGAGGAGTATGATAGGATACAGAGGAGAATAGAAAGACAACGAAGAGAAATGATGAGAAATGAAGAAATCCGCAGAGAAGAAGATAAACAGTATAATCAGCTGCGATTCCAAGAGGAAGGTGAAACAGAAAATCGCAGAGAAAGACAGGATGACGATGAAGAAGAAGGCACACAAAATCTTGCAAGACAAGAAAGACAAGAACGCAAAAGAAGGGAAACTGCATTAAAGAGACCAATGGAGCAAAAATCAGCTGAAAATGAGAAAATATTGAGAGAATTAGCAGAAATGCGAGGAATGATTAATAATAGAAGAGAAGGAGGCAGAAGGAAACTTGATGAAGCAATTGAAGAAGCTGCGAGAACCCCTTTCACTTAGGAAGTATAGCTAAGAGGAATACCCCCTAAATGCAATCTACCAACATTAACCAGTATCTTTGATGGGACTACTTGTGCCGTTCAGCATGTCAAGGCTTATGTTAGGTGTATGCTGCAATGGGGGAATCATGATGCTGTATTGTGCAAATATTTTGCATCTAGCTTAACTGGCGAGGCGCTAAAATGGTTCGAGGGATTGCCAAAAAATACTATAACTTCTTTCGATCATTTACAAGCTACATTTCTGGGAGCATATATAAGCAATAATTCATCGCGGCCAGGCATTGAAGATGTATTTGGGTTAAAACAGAGGATTGGCGAGAGTTTGAAGCACTTAACCATAAGATGGAAGTCAATGTGTAGCGAGATGGATGGAAGGGTGGATGAGAGATACCTCATTTTGTCTTTCATTAATGCAATGTTCGCAACCAATCTGCTGTACGTGCAAATTTTCAGAATCAAAAATACGATCACCATGACAGAATTGCGAGAGTTACAAGAAGAATACATTGCTTTGGAGGAGAAACAAAATGAGATGGAATCATACCCGATCGTAGGCACCAGTTCAGTGGCGGCAAATGGAAGTTTACTTCCTAAAATGATTAATAATGTATCGATCACCTCGCATGTACAACAAGAGAAAGTGGTGATTGATAACCAGCAGAAGTTAGTAGCGATGGGCAGTAGAGATCAAGAAGAATATGAAAGGGAGAAGAATTATTAAAATCGCGGAGGAAATAACAAAATCCAAAGACTTGATATACCACAGGAAACATATGGTGGTTAAAGGCAAAACAATTTCAGAAGTCAAAGTAATCAGAAGATAATATGGGAAGAAATTAAGATGCCACCTCTAAATGCTAGTATAGAAAAAATTTGGGAAGCTATCATTCTGATGGAAAATATACCATCACCATGGAATATGGGAAAATAGCCACATCCAAACAATCGAAGTCAAGAATTTTGTCCTTACCATCACTTTCATGGCCACTCAGTAAAAGATTGCAGGAATGTAAAGAGGATAATTTTAAGGATGATTGATCAGGGGAAGTTAAATCACTTTCTAGTAGGACATCCACAATCTCAAAGAATTACCGCCAAAGACTTTAAATTCGGCAGAGTGAATCTTTGTAAAAGGAGCAGAAACATTCATGATAGAAGTTGGGGCTAAAGCAAATAATTTGTTTTGTAATTCCATTGTGCATTCATACAAAACTATTAAGGATTTCCATGATAATGTTCTAAGCAGAGTTTTCGCGAGAGACACAGACAGAAGAGAAATAATAAATATAGCGAGAGCCTCGCCATTAGAAGAGTGGCAGAAACAAACTATATCTTTCGCTGCACAAGATGTACCAGAGCCTGGCGAGCAACACGATAACCCATTGGTGGTACGATTAGAGATAAATCCAAAACAAATGCAAGAAGAGGATGAATAAAATGATGATGAAACTGAAGACTCTTGGGCCATCAACAGAGTCTTAATAGACACATGGAGTTCAGTTGACATCTTATTCTATCATACCTACAAAACCATGGGTGGAAGAGACGAAGATTTAATACCATCAACGTATAAAATCTATGGTTTTAATGGTATTGCTAACAAACCAAAATGGGAAATTGAAATGCGAATTCTATTAAAGGGGATATCTTCAAAGATCTTGTTCTGTGTTGTGGACATTGATTCACCTTACAATGCCATGATTGTTCGACCTTGGATGCATGGGATATTGGGTGTAGCATCTACTTTTCACCAGTGTATTAAATTTCCTCATCCTAAGGGTGTTGGAGTAATTAAGGGAGATTGGGGAGAAAGCAAGAAATTTTATGAGATTGATATAAAATCTTGCGAGGAAAGAGCTAAGAAGATTAGCAATTGAAAGTACAACATCAAGCAACGACAGAGATGTGAAAGGTTAATGATTTATATAATAGAGCGGCAAGAGGAAGTTGATGGCGAGCGTCTCGCGGATAAATAAAAAAATAACAAAACATAGCAGAAAAGTAGAACCAGAAAATAGTAAGTAGAAAGGTAAAATGATGAACTTTAGAGAAGCGTATGAATGATTTATTTGAAGAGTATGTAATTGAAAAGAGTACTCTGCTTGAAAGAATTGCAACATTTTACAAAGAGAAAGAAGATCAAAGATGTGAAATTTTATCTGAGTTATAATACTCACGAGAAGTGCGAATAAAGTTTCGCAGAGATTAATAGAATGGGACGAACCTTTATGGCGTGCACCCTAGTTCGCGAATAAAATTTCGCAAGAGGCAAATGTAAGACCTAATAGCACGTCATATAAGTGGGTATCTCTTGACATGACTCAGGGATAAGGTTATACTTCTATTGGAACCTGAGTTATGCAGATGTTGGGGTTAAAGAAAACCTATCCAAGATTTCCAACTATATAAGGTTATACCCTGGTTGGACGACTAAGGACCTATTCTAAGGAGTGCAGAGTATGACCAAGGCGCCGAGGTACACGGTTGAGCCAAGGGTGTCCGGGGCGTACGAAACTACCCTAGCCATCCTTGGAAAGTCTTGTCTATGATGAACTTGGCCTGAAGAAAACCCCACTTAGGGTGCAGTCTTGTAACTATAAGCCATATATGCATAAAGGACAAGAGGATGTGAAAAACAGTTGGTTGTTAGCAAATCTGGATGGGAGGAGCTAGTCTTGTATGGCCTATGTGCCCTCCTTGAAGGGGCAACCAGGAGGAAGATAAGGGAGGCACCCTCCATTAGGGAGCTGATAAGTGTCTAAAGACGACAATGTCACGGGGCTTTATGATTGCAAGAACATTTAGGCCTGTCATATTGTCGCGTGACGAAAATTATACAGAGGCAACAAGCCAAAAGAGAAAAGTTAAGATGAGATCAATGGGTTTTTACATGAAAGTGTAAAGACGTCCTGCGATTTCATCGCAAGACGATAATGTCATAAGGATTAATTCTTGCAAGAGAGTTTATACTTATCATATTGTCGCAGAGATGTTGAAAAAATATGGATAAGACAAGATCAATGGGTCAATACATGCAAATGTAAAGACGTCCTGCGATTTTGTCTCAGAGAGAAAATAAAATGTGTGGCAAAATAATACCTTTAATTAGGAAGGCATAATAAGACCACAAGATTACTGCGATAATACTCACAGATTTTATGAGATTTGCGATTTTATGCATAGATCATAAAGTTATGAAATTTTTGCTAGCGATAACATCGCTAATATTGAGGAAAATTTTATTTAATTTACAGCTAATATCTAATCTCTACTCAATTTTTTCATATTGCAGATGAATAATAGAGGCACGTATGGGAATGCATAAGAGCGATGAAATTATTATTCATCCATCATATAAAAAATTGCATAGAGATTATTAAATGACACATTTATACATATAATTAAAGGATAATAATTATGTTGATTGATTAATTTGCAGAAAAAGAATTGTTTTCTAATTCATACAGATAGAAGCAAAAGAAATTTACAAAATTGGAGAAACTCGCAGAAATATTACAGGAAGAAGGAAATAAATATACAAAGAAGATAAAAGGAAGAAGCAGAACTAGCTAGATCCATCACCATACTCTTTGTCAGATTTCTCTTCATCGCCAGACTTCTCCACTTCATCATTGTCATCATTGTCTTCATCCCTATCAGACTCTTCTTGTTCGCCAGCTTTTTCTCCTTCATTGTTATCATTATTATCTTCATCCTCACCAGAATCCTCAGCCTCGCTATCAGAGATGTCAAGGTTGGGAGTTTTTGCTGGTATTTCCTTTTCAAGATCAGGATATGTATAATGGGAAATTCCACGATCATCGCAAACCAATTTAATGGAATTGTTGCGAACAACAACAAGAGAGCTATTGAAATTCGCAGTAGTAATGTTAAATTGCTCTTTCAACCGTGAATACTTGTCATTGCGAGCATCAAGAGTGTTCGCGAGCTGATTCTTCTCATTTTCAAGTTCCCCAATTCTTTCAAGATATCTTTTTTCATCTCCTGCGAGAATATGACAACAAGTTAGAAATTTTGTAAAGAAGGATAATAAAAATAGGAAACTAGCAAGGGGTAGAACAGCTAACAACATTATCTTTCAGAAATCATATCCCTAATTAAAGCCGCTTGTTCAACCTGGAGGATAACATCCATACCTAAATTATTTATGGCATTGTTAAGAATCTTCGCAGCCCAAGCAAACTCATCATCGCTATTAATAAGGAGACGAGATCGAACTTGAGTTTCCCTCGCAAGAATATCTTCATTTTCGCAGATAAGTTTATCTCTTTCCATTTGAACATTAAGAAGAGTTTTATGAAAGTCTGCTAGGGACTTGGTGCCATTTTTCACAGCAAGATCTTTCTCGTCAATAAGATCACTATTCCTTTTTCTTAATCTATTTACTTCTTCCTTTGAATTAAGATAAAGGTGCTTAAACTTGTTGTTTAAACTTAAATTGAATATGTGTTCAATTTTTAAGAGATTAAGTTTGGATTTAAGTTCATCTATAGAGAGAGATCTAATCTTATCATCTGAGAAATTACTTAACGAACTATTAAGGCAATCAAGAAGGGTATTATCATCTACAGGTTCAAGAAAAGATTGGAAGAATGTAGCCTCATTAGTAAGACCATAAATATTTGTAAACTGAAAATGGTTGCTTGAATAAGCCGCGATAGAGTAATAAGAATTAAGAGAGAAGGGAAATAAATCATACCATAGAGTTGCTGGTTAACTTTGTCAAGATCAGAGATCTTTTGCTTATCAACTGAAGCTTCAGTCTCCAACTGTTTATTCTTCTTGTGAAGCTCCGCAACTTCAGATTATAATTTTTCTTTATCCTGGCGAAATTTAGCAGCTTTCTTTTCATAGTTAATACGTATTTTATCTAAATCAGAGGCAACATCAAAGGAAGCTCTTCCAACCTACGAGAGAATAATATAAGTTAAGACTTGGCGATGGAATAAATACATAAACAGCTTGAAGAAATGAAAACGTACCAGGGTCCCAAGAGAATTTAAGATACGGGGAGTCAGCGATCTTGAGATTCCTCGGAGAGAATCATTATCTACCAATATGGGAGCATCGCAAACTTTGGCGAGAGCCTGAGATGTCTTATTAAGAACTTCATCCTCATAATTATTAGCGATACCATGAGTAATATCGCCAAAAATCTTAGATAAGTGAGCCATTGAAGACTCAGAAGAAGGAAAGTCCTTTATAGAAGGGAAGTCATTATCATTATTATCAAAATTGTCATCATTATTGTTCTTATCAAAACCAACACTTGGATTTTCTGGAATGGGTTGAGGAGTTGAAGAAGAAGAGAGTTTGGTTTTCCTTTTCTTTAAGGGAGGATTGCCATATTCTTCACCGCGAGGGGCAGAAGACTTTCCTTTGGGAGGAACAATATATTTCTCCTTTGAAGATTTCACCTTGGTTCTTGCGGGTTTTATTGGTTCTAATTCTTCGATCTCCTGTGAACACAAATGAAGATAAGAAATAGGGGCAACAATATATTGTTAAAGTTCATGAAAAAATATTTCTTACTTCATCTGTGAAAGATTTAAGAGCTAAGAAAGTGCTGGGTTTCCTAAAGTTCTGGTAATCGAGTTTCATCCCGTCAACTGAAAAGATCGAAGTCATTTAGCGAGAATATGAAAATATAAGGAAGATGATAGATAATAATTATGCAAAAATTGGAGAGAACATACCTCTTTAGTTCTTTCAGCCATTAGAAGACCCATGGTTGATACTCAGAGCAGACGCAGCAAGTGCATGTGTGCCAGAAATATACGGACCCTCTAAAATTAGAGGGAAAATAAACCACTTGTCATCGCTAGAATGGCGAGGGCCTTGATTATTATTTGTATGCCAATCTATATCTAGCATAAGAACTTTATCATCAGCGATCTTCTCTTTCTTCTGTAAGCGAACACCCCAGCAAGTGCTATCTCTCTTCATAGGAATTATCTTGTAGTTTTCAAAAAAGTTCTCTACAGTATAATCTGCAAAGACAATTGGAACATCTTTAAATTGAGGATTCTTCGCAGCTTCAGGGTAGCGAGATCCTTTATTAGTACCGCGATAAGCATATTCAAGTAGTAATCGAATACAATATCCACCCAACTGATATACTGCTCGCGAGAACTTCTCGGGAGAGATTATTTGATAGAATAATGGAAGTTCCGGGTCATAGAGAGGAATGGGGAGACCAACTTCAGGTTGTCCTAGCGATACTATAATTTTCTCGCGAGAACATTGATAATCGGTAAATAGTTTGAGTGAAAGTTCGGATCTAGGATCTTGTTCTGGAATCGTGGACAAAGTAAAACCTTTACCTTTGAGTTTTTCTCGCATCTCACCAAAAGCAGCCAGATTTTTAGCACCAGCAATAACCATTTTTTAAGTATGGGAATGAAGAAGAAGATTGAAAAATAAGAAATGAATCACAACGATAACAGACGCGCAATTTACGGAAGAACAGTAAACTTGCAGAGAGGTTACGGAGAGAAAGAAGAAGAAAGTAAAAGGGGAAAATAAAAGAATGAAGGAAGTATTTATAGAAGAAAAAATTTCTCGAAGAATATGAATGCAATAAATGCAAAGATAAGACATGAGTGGTCAGATCGCAGCGGTTAGAAAGGACGTGTCAAAAATTTATTAGAAGAGAGAATATGTGAAAACAACTGGCGAAGGACACAGAAACGTGTCAGAACAGAGAAGTCTAAAAATATAAGTAGTTATGGCATTCTAAAAGTTCTCATGATCTTCTCTTCTTCGCAGAAAAGACATGAGAAGAGGCAAGATGAAGGACCAGAATATCGCTACAACGGTATTCTTGCGATATTAACGACACTTCTGCGAGCGTCACCGCAAACTCTTTAATAACATTTCGCGAGCGTCACAGAGTATTTTAAAGAAGGATGTAAAAGCTGACAATGGAAGAAGCACAAGAAGAGCATATTTATCCCGCGATGGTTACAAATCTTGCGAGAATGAATATTATAGTGACCGCGATGAGATCGCAGAGTAGATCCGAAATAAGAGGAAAACTTAGCTGTCATCCACTATGTAATTTCCTATATAAAGGGTTTGAATAGATTCAGAAGGGGATGAGGTATTTTTGAGAGTTGAAAAAGTCTTGAGGAGAGAGAAACTCTAGAAAGAAAGTTGTATTTCTGAGTTCTTACATTTCTTGTAAAGATTTCTGAAAATAAAAATAATAAAAGTATTGTTGTTCATCTTCAAATATGACTTAATTTCTATAGATTATTATCAAGGGTGTAGTGTAGGATTTCCTGCAACTACAAATAACTTCGACAATGATATGTTGTAATTAAAAGCATACCTCATTTTTTATGGAAAGATACTCACAAAAGTTTCCATGAGTCAGAGATGTAATTCTTGCTCCAGTAGTAATGATACAAAGTAAATGTATCTACCTATAATGGGACAGAGATGTAATTATGACTCATATCAATGAGAGTTGCAAATATTGGTATAAGCATTTTACTGAGAATGGTACAAGTGTTGTAGTGCAAGTATCATATATTAGTAGTCAACTATAAGAGATATAGGGAGTTTAAAGGAAAACGAACTCACTATATTCTTGGAAAAGATGTCAACACTAATGGCAGCAAGAACTTTGCCAATTTTTCTTATTGTCTATCTTTATTCAATCGAATTTGTATGGTTAGATTTTATATTTTGCATGATTTGATCCTAAACTATTGTTGACATGGTAGTTTGACCGATATTATGTTAGCTAAAATAATAATAAAAAATTGCGAAGAATTATATCCATTGTATGCTCTTATGGAATGAATAGTATATCATTTCCATGAGATTGAAATACTCTAAAGAACTTGAGATATACTCAAAAGTACTTGAGTTATATGGATCATTCGTACATTATGATGAATTGTATATCATATTCATGAACTGTAACACTCTAAAGTAAATGAGATAAATTTTCTTTTGTTACGTAATAAGGCCACACCACTTATTACACGAAGCTCTTAAGGAAATATATAAACTGCCTATTGAATTGTTTCCTTATATAATACCATGTGATGATTAGATCATTACATGTAATAGCCGAGCGAAGAAATTCCCAATCTTTGTTTCCTAATTGGTATAAGAACCAAGAGCTAATTCACACTTTGTTAAGTTTCTACGAAGTCTGTGCAAAACTTTATTGTACGAAAACTAATTATGGGAATGAAAATGATTCTAGAAATTACTAATGTGAAAGGAATCACATTTTAGAGAAAATAATGAGCCAATTAGTCTAGTGGACTATGTAATGTTTGAAATTGTCATCGACAATGTAAATCACTAATACTTGGATAATTGAATCAATATTGCCATCGACAATGTAATGTTTGAAATTGAATCATTCAGGTTTTACCATAACCATAAAGACACTTTGGTTGTGATATGATGTTCTGTTTTGAAAGAACTCAAATGGACATCCTTTTATTTGAGTGAACAAGAAAATGGGAATTACAAAGATTAAAATAATGCAAAGTGACGACATCTCTCATAATCAACTCTTTCTAAAGTACTAGAAACACCACCTCCACTCCCATTATGCTTTAAAGTAATAAGGCATATGACTCATTTTACAAAGTCATTCTTTAGTAAAAAGGATTGAGACCATCCAAAGATCCAAATGGTAAACAACCCATTTTTTCAAAAGAAACAAGGTGATATTTGTGAACATATCCATGCCGAATGTGGACCATTCAAGTGATTTATGGCTCTGGTGGATGATTCGAAGTGTTTAATTAGTTATTAATCACAAGAAATTATGCGTTTTTAAAATAATTCTAGCAGATATTATGCAATTTAAGGTCTCACCAACCTTGTTAATGCTATATATTTTACATCAAAAGGACTTGATGGATATTGCATGTTTAATAGGATCATTGTAGAACATTCTCACCCCATGGTCTCGCAGAGGCTACCATCAAAGGTCGCAGATGGCATCTAAGGATAAGTTATGCATAACAACCTTCCTATAAATGCTTGGGGGATATGCAATATTACACCCATATTCACTTATTCGTTTCATAATCCATAATTAGTCAACCTTTTATGCATACCAGTTGGTAATTGGATATAAGCCTGACATTTGTATTCTTATGCATTATTTTGGTTATGCTATATATGTGCCATTGCGACTCCACGTTGTATTATAATGGGTCATCAAAACGATTAAGTAGTTATGTTGGATATGAATTCCCAATAATTATCCGCATTTAAAACCTTTAACAGGCAATCTCTTATCCGCTATATTTACAGATCGTCACTTTAATGAGACATTCTTCCCATCGTAAGGGGGAGATAAGAAAAGAATTTCTTAAGGGAACGATAGGAATTGTCGTGGTGGTTTCCCACTCAGTCTCATATTGACTCTTGTACTCCACAAATGTAAATGTGAAGTGAAAAAAATTATCAATTTCAGAAAGTGCACTTGTAACGACACTAAAATCTCTCTTCGGATCCGAACCTAAGGTCAACCCATTCTAGTGGGAAGCTATATTTGTGCAGGGTGTGTGTACGATCCTAATAACGTGTGCATATAGTCACGGTGAGTGCCCCAAACTAAATGTGGGTGTTTTTAAATAAATAGGTTGTCCCTTAGAATATTAGGGGCTTAGCTTAACATAAGCTGGGGAATTCTCTAGAGTTTTTAAGCATGCCGGACACATGTCAAACATGAGCAATAGAGAGAGTTTGGTATTTTTGCAAAGCCACTCTGGTTTAAGAATTCACTTTTTTTTTTTTTTTTTTAATATACTTCTGTGGCTGTTTTCCTCTTCTTCTCCAATTCAGCAACAACCACCGTGAGCAAAATAGGTTCTTCTTCTCTATTTTCATTTCCAAAGAGGAACCAAAATGAAGTAAACAATTTTTTTTTACTATTTTTTTTTTCTTCCATGCTTTGAAAATCTGATTTGAAGACGGAAGATGAAAAACTACATTCTCAATTGAAGATTGTGTTAACCGTTGGATTCGAATCGGCAGTTGAGTGAGGTAGGGGTTTTTCCATTCTTTTTATCTACAATTTCAATTGTGCCTTTTAATCGGTATTTGAGTAGGGGTTCTTCTCTTGAGTTAATTTTTCTTTTGTACAATCTCTTTCAGCCCTGATTTGGTTTGAGTGCATGCTTTTCTCTCTTCTCTTTGTTGTAAATGTTTTCTTTATCTCCATGCCTTGGTAAATATCATGGTATTTATGGATTTAATCCTTGTCTAGTGATCAGTGGGTGATTTTAAACAATTTTGTTAAGACTAAATATTTTTGCATCTATTTAAGTTTAGTTTTCCATTACAGTTCAAGTTTGAATTGATTTTCTTTTGAACTAGCCATAACCTGTTCGTTAAAATTACCAAGTGAGCTGGGTCTTTGAAATGAAGCTTGAGTTCATGAGCATATTGACGTTGGTTTCTAAATTTAAACCTCAAGTTGATGTTGGTCAGCAACAAATGATATACAACCAAAATGTCCTTTATAATCTTAACTTTTTCTTTGATTAACCACTTTGGATATCTTTGTTTTTATAATTGCTTAGTATTATAAAAGAAATGAAACTTAACTGGTTAATTTGACCTCCATTTTTATATATCCCTTTGTTTCAACTACTGGTTTTGTTAAGGATATAATAGCTCGCACATGCGATCTAACTTTTGTTTTTCTTTGTCGGACGACGACCGAAGGGAGGAGTCCCTTAGTGATGAAAAAATGTGATTCTGTCAGTCACACTTTTTGTGCAAAAAAAGGAAGAAAAAATCATAATTTCATGAATTTGAGAATTTTTTTGAATCAATCGATTAAATTGATAACGAAAATCATTCTGTAAGAACCAAATGAACATATTTTAAGTTCAAAATTATTAGAGAAAATTATTATATTGATCGGGTGATTCGGAGTGCAATCAGTTTCTGTCTTCTGAGTTCTTAAGCTGTCTGTCGGGTGGAGAAGACAACATTTCGGGTCGGGTAGAAACCAACACCAACGCCAAAATTAACCCATATTATTATTTCCACCCAATTAATTTATATTTCCAACACTCACACACCCGACTAAGATTTCAGACGAATTTTTTAGCCCCAACTTCTTAAACAGTCGGTCTTTTTCACTGCTCTGGATGAGACCCATTTGAGAAGATTGCTACAATTTATGTACCGATCAATTGAGGATTCATCTCTGCTACAATTCATGTACCAATTAATTTCTCTGTGAACCCAAATTGGAACTCGGAGAATTCTGTAGGGGAAGTGTTTGACAAATTATCTCAGTGAACTCAAAGTTGTTACCTTGTAGTATTTTTTTTTCTTCTTGTTCATGAAAGTATGTATATGCACTGGTCCCGATTCTAGCATAACACATGGATAACGAGCTTTAGTAAACCTCACTATCAACAACTGCAATTATTTGCTTGATTTTAAACTTTCCTGGATGCCGACTCCGTTGTTTGGAAATTTATATCTATGGTTGTGTATGACAAGTAATTCTGTAAGCCTATGTACTCTATAGCGTTATATGCATCATAAAACAGGCTTTAAGGAGGGTTCAAACTCTAACTTAATGTTTCATATAGTTTCTTACAAGGACTTGACTAAAAATATTTAGAACAAACAGTACATGAATAGGTGATGGTTGTGGTTGAGTTGTTTTTGGAAGAAGAAGAGAAAGAGAATTGGAAATCATGGTTTGAAGATGAAGTCCTAAAAAGCCCAAGTTGTACTTGTAACACTTGGCTAACATGCCTTCAACTATTAACCCACGTGGAATATGAAAATAATATGCCGCTCCGGGAATGGTTCTCAGAGATGAGATTTTCTATCTCTTGCAATGTTATCACTAGACGTGTACTGTGGCAGCTATTCTTTGTATTTTTCATTTCCAAAATGTATTAAGTGAACAAGGCACTAAGTATTTCCATACGGACCGTGCACAATATTGTCGCACCATAATGCCTAATCTAGGCTGTTGCATTATAGAGCCTAGCGTGCCACATTTGTAAAAGTACAAACTATAGAGGACTGTGCAGGCTGTAGTGATTGTTGCAATGTCAAACATATTGCCCCTCATATATTTAGCATTTTTCATAGCTTGCTTACTTGCTTGTAGTAACAAATCCAAATACAAGGTATATAAATGATTAACGCCACAAGGTAAAATGATTTTGGCTAAAATTTAATCAGATCGAAATGGACGAATTTTCGATCGGCGGCCCCCCACCGCGCGCGGTCATCTAGTTTAATTCTTACATTTGACTAGCAGCTGGCCAACCATTATTTCTCTTGTTTTTATTTTTCAAGGAAATTTTCACCAAATGGTATGTGTTGATCCGTAGAATTCCGCTTTGTTTTCCATTTTTCTTTTGCTCTCTATCTATCAGATATAAAGTTTCCACATATTACATTCCAACAAATTTGGAAAAACTGATCACTAGGGGGGTTTACTATTTCATACCTACTCACACAAGAAGCTTTGCTATGGCTACTTTCCTATTTTTTTTCCCATTTATAAGCCATGCCATCTTTTAAATGCAACTGTTGTTTCTTTTTATCCAATGAGCTGTAAGTATTTGTACTCGTTTCTTTTAAGTGGTTCCTGCCAGAGGTTACTTTACGTTATTGCATTTTGATATCGTGCTACTGATTTACAAGGATTGATTGGTTTCGCATGTCTCTGATAAACTAGTCTTACACTGTAGTACCGTTTCTTTTTAAGTTGGCAGATTGTTAACAGATTTTGATCTTCAGAGAAATGGTTTCACACTTGGGGTTTACTTGGATTTTCCGTAAAAGATCGTTTGAGCATGTTTTGGAAGAACTTTGAAAGGCTACAGGTGAGTTTGTTAGGTGAGTTTGTTAGGCCCATAGGGGCATCCCACAAATGTGGCTACCCGTGGAAGACTGCCGGGATGGTGGCTGATATCCTGACTATCCTAACATTAGAGACTGGTCCTCACTAGTAGCATACGTGAATTTCTTCACCATCGGTTGACAAATAAATCATTTCTACTGTTTCGAATGAATGCGGATTTGTTGAGATTTATGTATTTCTGAATGTGGACTTGCTCATTCTTTTACTTTGATTTATATTAAGTTGGTGTTATCTTTCTGTACGTTATTTTTCGTAACCTCTACTGGGCTGTGGCTCACCCCGTTTAGGTTTTGTTTTCCCACAGAGTACGAAGCAAGGTTGTGGCGGTAAGCTTGGGAAGAGCTTGCAGCTAGGAGCTAGAGCAAAAGTTGGTATTTTTGCTTGATAATAATTTGTATATCACGGGTTATCTGGGGTAGTCCAATATCGGCATTTGTCTCATGGTTTTATCGCATCGTGCTGTTTATTCAATATCATTTCAGAAAATGGTGTACTTAGATTTCTGTACACACATCATATTAAATTTTTGGGGTAGCCACATCTTGCTTAATGTAAGTTTGGGATTGAAAGTCATTTATACTTGGTGCTTACACTTTTCAAATGAATTACGTATATAGGTCAGCTGTGCACTTCGTACATTTTCTACAGTATAAATTGCTTTTAGATTTGTTTAGTCTAAGTTTAAATATGGACTCATGATCTTAAGTGTAATGAAATATTCCCATGTACTTCATTTAAACTAAGCAAAACTTGTGTGAATGAAGTGAGTGTCCCATATTGGTTTCAAAGTATACTCCCTTGTATATATTATGTTTATCTGTCTATGACGTTGGTTCCCTTTGATATTAAATTCATGGTACTCAATTGGACATTGGTTTTGTTTACATTTTGAAAATTTTACGAAGTAAATATGAGTTTTATTTCTTTTATTTTGCGGAAACTAGTGTTAACAAATTGTAAAGATACTCTTTTAACTTTGTCGGAATTGCGAAAGATGATTTCTCATCTCTGTCCTTCGACACACTTTGTAGTTTTACATTTTTGAAACGGATATATACTTTTAATCAACTTTCCAGTGATGTACCGGACGGGTTTCGCCCTGCTGAATGGGTTGAAAATCAACCCGTTAGAGGGTAAATTCTCTGGCCCGTCACATCACTGATATCAGCGATGTGACAAGATCACACATACCAGCTGCAAATATGTCTGCAAGGTTAGAAATCCTCAGTATGGGGTACACCATAAACTAAGGTGTTGCAAATACACTTAGTGGAAGTGTAGTTAAGGCCGTGGCTCCATAAAGGAAGATGGAGAGACCACTAGGTTCAATGCTCACATTGAAAGGAAGTAAAAGAGTAAGGCACAACCTAATTTGTATCATTAATGAAATCATCTCAATTTATTATCTCTAACTATGTCCATGAATCAATACCGGAGGACGCTCCAAAGTTTAATGATTCCAGAAAACAATGAAATCCTAAAGGATTATGAGAACACACATGAGTCAATGGAAAGACCGTGCTAGCATATTAATGATTATTTTTATATAGTTGCTCAAGAAAATAGAGCACGACGAGATCGAACCATGCTTCTTATTGTTTAATGTCAACAAAGAGCATATTAGCCTATACAATCCAGGTAGAACTTAGTTCTTTGATAATAGGGGATTTTGATAAAATACACCCTATGGGATTAGTAATTCCTAAAATACACCCGTTTTTTTTTTAAATTGCTAAAATACACCCGGTTTAACCTTTCCATCCCGTTTTTTTCATAAAACAGTTAAATAGCCATCTGTAACTAAATCGGCTCGAGTCGCCAAGTTGACTAGGCTGCACAATGTCTAAAAAACCCATGACTAGTTTTGCTCCTCATTTCGCCCCCGCTTCCGTCTCCACACTGTATTGGAGAAAAACTAACTCCATTGATGAATACATCAAAGATAAAATCAATTAAAAGTTTGATACAAACCATTCAAGAGAAGATTTAATCAATCAAAAGATTCAAAACCCAAACTGATTCAATCAAAACCCAATCAAAACTAATCCATACATACATCCAAAAGAAATATGTCGGCAAGGATTTGACGATCAACTACTAACTTTATTCTAATTTTTCTAGTGATGTCCAACTACTAACTTTATCGATGATGTCTTACAATTTGCATTTTAATGTTGTGGTATGATATTAATTGTTGATTCGAAGACTCGAAATTGATATTGGACAAGGGATTTAAGTCCATACCTTTAGTATTTTGCTATAAAAGCTTATCATTTTTTTCCTTTTGTCACTTGCAAGTGATATTTTCTTTCATGGAGATTTACATTGATGAAATAATGGAGGAGAAGAAGGAAGAGTTGCTTAAAGAAAAACGGAGAAGAAGGAAGGAACGAAATGAGAATCAATTCTCCTCACAAGCAATTTGTTCTTCATCTAAGGGCACGTCAGTAATTTTACTATTGCCAATGAACCTTAGTCGTTGATCAGTTTTAATAAATGTATGGTTGGATATGGACTACAACAATATGGTGGGCCTTAACAGAATTTTGGATGGTAAAATGAAACTAGGTGTATTTTAGCAATTTATAAAAAAGTGGGTGTATTTTAGGAATTACTAATCCATAGGGTGTAGTTTATCAAAATCCCCATAAATATAAAGGTATTTGGTGTGGTAGTGCTAACCAACCAAGTGTAAAGCCTACTGGACATACACGATTATTTGTCATGGAGTACAGTGTGAAGAATGAAGTCTCAAAGTATCAAGACTCGCCTTGTGGCGCGAGGTTTCTCACAAAGCCCTGAGATTGTTCTCTTGTAATGAACGTTATAGCATTCCGCTACTTAGTTAGCTTGGTAATTTCAAAAGGACTTGAAATGCAGCATATGTATGTGGTTATTACATATCTATGAAAGATTCAAGAGATAGAAGATATTTACAAAAGTACTTGATAGACTTTTGTTGCCCAAATCAAGTGAGTCAAAACCACAGAGTGCGTTTACAATTAGATAGAACCCTCACTTATAGATTAAAGCAATTAGGCGGAAGTGGTATACCCGTTTAAGTGGCTATTTGATTTGGAAGGGATAAACAAGTAAGCACTACACCATTTTAAGGGATTAGCAACTCAAATTAGCAACATCACTAGCGCCGTTGCTAATTTTCTATTTCTAATATCAGTTGCAAATTTTTCGCAACGGAGGATTGCCGTTGCTAATTTTGCAACCGCACATGGTAGGTTGCGAATAACAACAACGGTGTTTTCAGGCATGTGAAGTACGCGTGTGGTCGGGAACACTGGGACTGGTAAATACACCCAAGTCAAATTGCGGTCAAGCCCTCCTTTATTTTTTTCCACCCTTCGGCCGAAGTTAACCTATGTCCTGGCTTATCGAGATGAACTCCGTCTCATTTTTATCTGTAACACTCTTTCATCTCCTTTCCATCTCTACACTTTCATCTCCCTCCATCTCTGCGTGAAGAATTTCATCTCTAAAACCAAACCACTGAAATAAAAAACCAGGTATAATCGTTCGCGTCATCCTTTCTTTTTAGTTTATAGGGTTTAGAGATTTTGATTTCTAGGGTTTCTCCTGTAAATATTTTTTTCTTCATTTGATGATTGAAGTTTAAGCTTATCGATTTCTAGGATTTTATTTAAGTTTATCGATTTCTAGGGTTTCATTTCAGTTTATCGATTTCTAGGGTTTCATATGTGAATCTGCAATTTTCGATTTTAGGGATTTTGATTTCAGTTTTTCGAGTTTATCGATTTTGGGATTTCATATGTGAATCTGCTATTTAATCAATGGTGATGGTTTATAAGATAAGCACAGTAACAATGGCTAAGCCATTTTTTACAATCAATACTAATAAAACTGATTGTTACTCAATCTCTTGTTCATCTTCGTTTTCAGATCTTTCTTTTGATTATAGAAGTAGTATGTCTCAGCAAAGAAGTACTACTAAGGCGATCTTGTGTTCGTTGTCAATCCTAAAGGATCCATTTTTTATGTCTCTCTATTCGATTCTCTGTCTACTATAAATGTATTTTGATGTATAAAGATTGTATTTTTATTCTCAATTGATTGAATTTGGATTGTAGGTGCTAATGGAAGAACTGGTAAGGAATGGAAGAAATTGTTACCTTATTTAAGGACTCATCTTGGTTAACATAGAAACGTAACCTTCTTCTCTAACTTTGTGGATCCATAAATTTCAATTTTAATCAATGGGTTTCTGTTGAAATTCTAAAATTAGAGTTTTGTTGTTTTGGTATACTGAATCTGGGTATTGGGTTTGAACTGTAGAATCATAATTTAGTTTGAAATTCAAGATATGGGTTTTAATCAGAATGAATTTCATTTCACTAGTATAATTAGTGTGAAATTGGTGGTTATTTGGAGAGGTCATAATTAGGCTAGTTGAATTGAGTGATTATGTTATTCTAACACTTTCAGTAATTTCTACTTGTTTGAGCAGATGACCTCGGCTCCTTCTCATGTCATTGACATTACAAGGGAGGTGAGAATTTTTTTATTTGTGATACTAGGATTTGAATGAGCTTCAGAATTGTTCTTTTTGCTTCATCTTTTTTACTTTTCCTCTTAAGGGGGTTTGTTGCCTCGCATTGTATGCAGGATATACGGGAAGGAACTGATGTTGTGGTTGCTGTTGGAGGAGATGGTACTCTTCACGAGGTTCATTTCATTTTTGTATTCTTCAGTAGGTTATTACAATGTGTTGTATGATACTAAATGAATTCGTAAGTTTTGTTGTGATGGCACACTCAGCTATGACCTAGACTTGGTCATAGAAACAAGAAATATTTACAAATCTGTTTATAAATCTTAGACTTCTTAATTCTGATCATACTTTGGCTTGGATTCTGGCAGGTTGTAAATGGCTTTTTCTGGGCAGAAAAACCTGTTTCAGGTCATGATCTTTATTTGGTATGAATAATTGGCAATTATCCCTTGTTCGTCGAGTGATAAGAATCTTTATGGTTTGTTTTTATCAGGAAAAATGACCCGCATGAAGCCGTACAACTAATATCTAGAGGTATTTCACCTTTGATCTTCTCTGTTATAATAATATGAGAAATTATGTGCTTTAATTCTTGACCAGGCAAAATGTTGTACAAGCTTTCATAAAGAATCGTTATGCGTATATTGTTTTTCGTTTTTAACATCTATAGTACCGTGTTTGCAGGTTTAAGGACTAGAATAGATATTGGGGATGTTAGTGGTGGAAGTGGAGGACCTCATTACTTCCTAAATGTTTCTGATGTTCACTTGTAAGGCCATATTCCTTGATCACGTTGAGGAAGCTATATTTGCTGAGCATCTCACCCGTACTGTTTTGTGGAAGTCTGTAGGAGTGCAAAGGTTGGATATTATGCATCGAAGTACAAGCAATTTGGGAACCTTTGCTATGTCATTGGTGCATTGAGGGGATTCATGGGGCATAGTAATCAGGATCTTAGAATTAAGGTCAGTGTATGATGCTCTAAATTAGCTATTTACACATGGAACTTTCTGGTGGTCTGATTCCATTTGACTAGTATTTGACTAGTTTTTGTTATTCCAATTGATTGCATAGTTTTTGTGCTCATGGAATAGTATTTGTTTGATGATGATGATGCAGTAGGAATAATTGAGAAAACTTTTAAGGGAAGATTTGCTGAATGTATGTCCCGACAGAAGAATGTACGAGAAAAGGATTAAATCAAGGGATTCTTCTTTTTATTCTCGTGGGAGGACACCCTTACGAAGTCCCAACTGGTAATTTTTTCTTTATTAATTCAATTGGTTGCATATTTTTGGTTTTATGCATCTATATATTTGGATGCCCCATTCTTGGTTGTATGCTAATAATTAGTGCTGAATTTTCCTGTATGTGTACCACTTAAGACTATTTTGTTTTTTTTTTCATAACTATCATATTCTTTTCTAAGCTTGTAATCACCTTTTCATATTAGGGGAATGGATTGACGATAAGAGAAACACCCTTAAAACAAACCTAGCTCAAAACAGTTGGGACTTCGTAAGGTAAATGCGGATTAATGGATTTATAGATTACCTTCAGTAAATACTTTCAGTTTCTTATTTTAGTTTCCAATACTTGCAACTTCTTATCAGATTATGACATTATGCTCTGCTTTTCAGATTCAGTTCACAAGAAAATTTTGTGGAATCATTTTGGAATAGGATATCGTCATTTCTCATTCATAAGGTATGTATTTTTATGCAATTTGAATCCTTATATTTAGTGTTGGACTATGAATCATCTGAAGCTGTTGGATGGTTCTTTTCCTTAGGTTTTAAAGTATCTTTCAGGTATATAAGCAAATCATTAGCAGTAGAATATATATACCCTGAATTCTTAAGTATTATTACTTTATTTATTTGTTATCTCTAAGTATATGTATCTGTGACAGGTTCTTCATCATATTGGTTGTATTTACTATACAAGAATTCTGCATCCTCGTGTGATCATCCTCTCAAAGCCACAATAATTTGCTGCATTCGATACATCGATCACTTTGTAAGAGATTGTAATATTCTGTTTCTATATGCAATCCTTAGAAGCTAAAACAAACATAGTACCACCAGCACAGTGTAAGAAACAAGAACATATTTGCATATGAAATCTTTCAGTTGTACAATTTGACACTTGATTTTCTTAATGAAACCTGTAACATTTCCTTTATGTCATGAGTTCCCTTCTTTTTATTGTAGAATTTCTTTGAGGTGTAAACCTGTGTGAATGATATCTGTGTGAGAACTATCATATTCAATTGCCAGATATAAGATGAATCATGGATTTGAAGAGAACCGGGGTATTGCAGGGAACTGGGGGTAATCAGTTTTGACTAGGTCAACAAAGACTTGACCTTTTTTTGGTTGTTGCGAAAAATTAACAATGGCTAGAATATGTTGCTAAATCTGAACTAGAATAACTATATCCCGTTCCACTAAAAATATCCCGGAACTAATTTAAAATTTCAACAAAGTAGCAATAGTTTATTTTTGTTTCTATATTTTAATTTCGCAATAGCTGAATTCTGTTGCTACTGCCGTTGCTGACCAAAATTAGCAACATAGCTAGAGATGTTTAAAAACATTGCGACACGGTGTTTAGCAACGTCGAAAATCTGTTGTAAGCCCGGTCAACAACAGATTTAAGCTGTTGCTAAACGTTAAATTTGGTGTAGTGAAGTTACTTTTTCTTGCGTATTCACAAGAAAGTTCCTAATTTGGAATTGTAATTATTTATGTCGATGATACAGACATGATGAGTACTCTTGATGTAATAAGAGACCTTAAAAGCTATTTAAACTCTGAATTTGAGATGAAAAATCTAGGGAAAGCTCAACCGAATACTGAGCTTGTGGTATATTATTCCACCAGTTTGCATATGTCTAAAGTTGTCAAGCAATTTAACAAACACATGCATCCTGATAGCACTCCCATGATTAGTCGAGGTTCAAATGTAAGTAAGTGACCATTTCGTCTAAAAGAAGATGACGAATATGTGTTGGGAGATGAAATTCCCATATCTAAGTACAATAAACGCATTATTTTACTTAGTATAATAATGTACTCGATTAAATTTTACATCCTCAGGGAACATTTTAGTTAGATATATCTCATCGCCAACACAACGTCAATGGAATGGTATAGTGAATGTAATCATGTACTTAAAAGTAACCATTGACATAAAGTTTATTTATCCCTGGAAAGACATAAAAAGTAATGCTAATGAAAGTGCAATCCAAAAGTTGTTGATTATAAAGGAATAATAATCTCTTCTCCCATGAAAGTAATCAGGGGGAGACATGACTAACTTATTTACTAAGTCATTTCCTATATTCACTTTTGTAAAATATATGACTAAAGTATCTGTCTAGAAACTACTGTGAATGGAATCAGGGGGAGATGCCGACATTAGGAGGAGGATCCAAGTATATGATGTCAACATATTTGAATTTGAAATGTGAAGCTGTGTTGTACTCTTTTTCCCTTAAATCGAGATTAGTTTTTCCCACAAGGTTTTTGTTACTCGGAAAGGTTTTTAGCGAGGCAACCATAACTACACCAACTACATTATAAATGCCTAAAACCTCCAGATTGCTTGCTCAACAATATCATAATCAAAGAAACAAAACTCGATAGTTTATCAAGTGAAACCAATGCCGGAATTAACACAACAAAGCAAGGATTACATGGAAACAGTTTTCGGCACAAGTCAACTAGTAGTATTGATAATACAATTGCGTATCAGTACTAGGTGTTCATCAATCATTTATAGACATAGATAAGATGTTATGTATGAGTATCCAGCAAAGGCATACTTCCGGACTTAATCACGTTTTACTCTTTTCCACTTGTCAAGGTTTTATCCCACTGGGTTTTCCCTTGTCAAGGTTTTAACGAGGCAACACATGCGAATCCAACTCTGTTCAAAGTATTCTTAATATTGTACTCTTTTTCCTTAGTTCAGGTTTTGTCCCTCTGGGTTTTCCTGGCGAGGTTTTAATGAGGCAATAGACTTAGATACAGTGGTCATCGACGAGAGAAACTATATCTGAAAAGCTATATGTGAAGCACTACATCGGAAACATTACATGTGAATCACTACATATGAAGCACTACTAGTGGACCACATAAGGAGGAGTGTTGTAGGGCCTTTTCCCATGTGTGCGGTCCATCTATATGTAACTAGGGTTGACACTCTAGCCTATAAATAGATACTTATTCCTATGTAATACTATATTGATATCTAATGAATAACATCTCTTTCTTCGTTGTATTTTTCCTTGGCTTCTCTTAAATATAGACCACACTTTTATTAACCATATCCCCTTTTATCCATAGCCCACCATATTTTTCAACTTATTAACCATAACCCATATCATAGCCCACACCGAGTTGTCACAAAACGGTTTCGAGTTAAAGGCGAGTTGTCATATTACCGATCCAACTGAGTGATTCAGTTATTAAAATTAAATTCTAATTCTAAATATGATATTCACAAAGTCTTAACAAAACCTCCTTGTTTTTCTAAACCGGATAACCACAGCCTCTGACGATAAACCCTAAAATTTTGTTTCTAAATTTGAAAAATCGATCAACCAAAGTCATGGGACGAACTAAGGGAGATGGAAGAAAATCAACTTCACAAGATATATCAAAGTTAGTTGTACTAAAATTTTAAGATTTTCAATCGAAACCCAAATGTGAAGAATTGGTGTTTATGGGATTTTGATGTTTACGTAAGAATGTTTGTTGTTGAGATTATGTTCATTAGTTGTAGACCAATTGGTATACAACGATTTTATGTTTTATCAAAGTTTTTTAGTTTTGAAGTGTTAGTGTTAGAATTCTGCATTTTAAGTGTTTGATAAATTGTCTGAATCAGATACATATATGTAAGGCGTATGTATAATTTAGTTTTTAGCCCAAAATAAATGGTGCATGTTTATTTTTTGATCTTATTTGTGATGCTGAAAACCAATAAGTGTTGTTAGAGTTAGAATGTTCTTTGACATCCTTTGGCAATTTAGCATCAGTTACACCTTCTGAGTTAATGACTATGCTCATATCATCCATACCCACATATTTTGTGGTTACAATTTTGAGTGTTTAAGAGTTTTGTTTTTTTTCCGATGAACGCTCTAAGAGTACTACAATGTTGAGGTTTTAGTGTACTAGTAGTAATTTTTGTAATGAAGTATTATTGTGGTCTCGTGATTAAAAGAGGATATCCCATTCCTTTAGTTAATTAATAATTGAAATCTAATCCCAATCATGGACAATAGCTTAACAGTATGGTAACGTTTAGATGTCCATTATTACATATTGTGTTAGTATTTTTATTAGGATATTTTATAATCATTGGGCCAACTCTTCTTGAATAAGAGCATGGGATGGTTGGAGTTCCATCAAGAAGTCCATAATGGGCATGGAAACATGGAAGGACAAATTTGGTTGAGAAATAAGAAGCAATCTATTTATACGTATCCATCTCCTGACTGCATGTGCCAGGCTTAAGTAGTGAATCCTACATTTGACATATTTCATAAACCTTATCTATGTTGTTGCATTCTTATTAGTTCACTATGTTTTCTTAATTGAATGAATTTGTTAGGAATTTGTTGATATTAAGTAGATATGTGATATTAAATAGAATTTAATTTCTCCTCTTATTGTTTTAGGTTTACAAAAAGAACGAAAAGAATGGCTTAATCTTCGGTTCGAAGGGGTGATCGACCACCAAGTAAAGAAGTTGCGGATAAGATAGACGAAGATGGTGATAAGGATGATGAAGACATAAGTAGCTATGAGCATGAAAACGAGAACAATGATAATTATGATGAAGAGAATAGTAACAAGGATGGTGATATAGAGTATAAAGGGAAAATGGGGGTTGAAGCAAGTGACATCCCCGGAAAACCAATTGATCCACATCTTTTATGCTATTATGGAGACCACATTGCACGACTAATATGGGAAATTTCGGTATGTTAATTTTTTTATTTTTTATTTTAATATTTTTGTTGTAAATGTTAGTTATTCTATTGTGTATAATTTGCGCTTTCGTTTAGTAGAATTCAAGGAAAAACCCAAGACCGTTGCTGAAACTTCATCAACACCAAGACATGGTAAAAAATAATATGGACAATTGATAAAGAATGTGTAAAAGTTCAAGAGTATGTGAAAAATAATGATTTATATCCATTAATCAAGTATGGACATCATAAGATTGATCACGCTCTTATCAATGCATTTCGTGAGCGTTGGTATCCAGAGACCAATACGTATCATCTACCTTTTGGTGAAATGACTCCAACAATTGAGGATGTTGAGCGAATCATCGGGTTACATTCTAAAGGAGAAGAAGTTTATACAGTATACTCGGGTAAGACTATGACTTGGCAATTTATGTTTGATTTGATTAAAAGAACTCTTGGAAAAACTGAGGAAGAAATTAAGAAAGAATGGGCATTATGTGGAACCCCGAAGCAACATGAAAATAAATTGAAGCTTAACTGGTTAAGGGATAATTTTAAGAGTAAAGAGAAGGATTCAAAAAAGATAAATGAGTAATGTGCTAGAGCATACCTCCTTTATGTAATTGGCTCAATCATATGCGGTGATAAATCAGGTGGAAGTGATTATGCTTATTTCTTACAATGTTTAGAAGATTTAGAAAAAGTTAATACTTACTCTTGGGCCACAACTTGCTTGGCTTGGATGTATAATCAATTGGGTCAAGGTTCAAGAAGTGAGATTTATTCCATGGCTGGTTGTATGATTGTCCTTCAGGTAACTATTTTTTTATTTTATTTCATTTTCTGCAATATATTGTTACTGTCGAAACTATTTAATGTATTTTAATTACACTAGGTATGGGTCTACGATCACTTCCCGACTCTTCAGAGGCATAATAAAAATAGTGGATATGAAGAATGTCATCCTCGAGCGTCTCTGTACATGGCATAACTAACAACTCAACATGAAAGAAATCTTGTAATTGAATTGGCTGACTTGCGTGAAGCACTTAATGAAATTTCGAAAGATAAAGTAACATGGGATCCCTATAAGGTAATCTGGGATGGTTCGGTTTATCAAGTTGCTCAATACATATGAGTGATTCGATGTTTTGGGATTGTTGAGTGGCATAATTCAAATAGAGTGTTGAGGCAATTTGGTGCCATCCAAGATATTCCTAGGGGGGTTTTCCTTGATAGGAATAAAACTGTTTCGAAACATACAAGTTTCCGATCTTATTATCCATACTTGAACCATCATAATTGGGGTGTATGGGAAAAAAGTTTGATACCCGATCATATTTTAAAATACAGGGTTAAAAACCCATGGGATTGCAAGGATGGGTACATGGATTGATTTTCGAAAGTGTCTCACACCGGAGTTGCTAACCTTTTTTTTAGGATTCCTGCCAAAGATTTTATCCAAGGAGAACAATCCCAAGCTGCACTTATAGTAAGTTATATTGAAATGTTTTGCTTATATTTCTTATTTATTTCCTTGATTATTAGGTAAGCTTCCCCTATTTATTTTGATTTTCTTTATGTGCAGAAACGGAACATGAGAATTATTTTGAATTTTGTAGAGTGATCTGGAGATGAAGATGAGCCGATAAGCCCTTCAAAAAAAGCTCTTTTAATCTCGATACTCAAAAATTATGATAACCATCAAAGCTCACATCTTTTTTCTAATTTGGAATATGATATCCCTGTCATTAATTTCTTGAAGAATCAAGAAAAAAACAAGAAGAAACGCAAGAAGTAACTCATTTAGTTATTTTTATGTTTTTTTATTAAAAATCTTTATTGTTTAGTTATTTTTATGTTTTCTCATTAAGAATCTTCATTGTTAAGAATCCTACGCAAATTCTCATTTAGAGTACATTAAGAATCTTCATTTTCACTTATAATGTTAACCAAATTTTCATTTGAAGTTGTAACATATAACGTTATATGTCTTGGATGTTTTGGTTTGGTAGTTCTATTGAAGATCTATTTATCTTTGTTTGGTAGTTCTATTGAAGATCTATTTATCTTCACAGAGGCTCTAGTGTCCGTGAATTTTCCAAGTCAGGGAGTTTTTTTTTTTCACGGTGGGTTTGGTGTATGGGAATTCAGTGAATTCTCGGCCACTAGAGTTTCCGTGAATTTTCCAAGTCAGAGAGTTCTTTCTTTCATGGTGGGTCTGGTATATGGGAAATCAGTAAATTCTCATCCATTAGAGTGTCCGTGAATTTTCTGCCATTAGAGTGTCCATGAATTTTCCAAGTCAGGGAAAAACAAAATCACGATGGGTATGGTATGGGCAATGACAAATGCCAGCCACACCAACCGGTAAATTCTAGGCCACTAGAGTATCGTGTGAAAATTTTCCAAGTCGTAGCCGGGAGTTCTTTTTTCACGGTGCTAATGGCAAATCATGCCACCACACCAAATGCGGTATATCAATAAATTCTCGGTCACTAGAGTGTCCGTGAATTTCCAAACAAGTCAGGGAGTTTTTTTCAATCCGAGTGGGTCTGGTATATGTCCTTTGGCCCAAAATCACTAGATCAAACTTATAACCGTGCAACCAAGGTTCAAGGAAAAAAAACTAAAACTTTCAAAATAACTCCAAAAAAAGTTTAACACTTGAATCACAATAGAACTCTAATCGAAACCCGAATTTTCCCATACATGTATAGGAAATTATTTTCCATCAAAGGAAAGACAAAAATCTAAGCTAAGGTCTATGGTTTCAATAAGGCCATCTTGGACTTGTGATGGGACAAGTTCATTCCAGCAAGCATTAGCACATTCCACGTTTCAAAAAATCTCTTGCAAGATTCCGGAAGCTTTAATACCGGACACTAAACTATTCTCGTCTCAACACCAAAACCCTTCTCCTCCACTTTGGTGACCGAAGCAAGTCTTGAACGGCCATTTCTTGGTTTAGGCCCGACTTGTACATATTGATCTCTCGAATCTAGAAAGTTCTCACGTGCAACAAAGGAGGTGACTCATTATAACTCAAAACAAAACGGTTGTGAAGACTACATGAGAAAAATGGGACTCATTAAGATGCTATGGTCAATTTGGGAAGTACCTTTTAATCATTAATAAACCTATAAAGTGAGTAAGTTTAGACTGGTCAAGATATACGATCATTTTGGGTTCTTAATAAACAAATCATACTAGATTGCTAGCACACACTTTCATAAAAGCAATATTCCTTTCACAAAGCATAATCACAGTTATACTATTAAAACCATTTATTCCAAAAATAATCCAATATCCTCAAAAATACCAACACGCAATGTTTGCGGTTCCATATCTTCCCTGAGATGTTCGTATCACTTACAATCATAACCAAAAATGACATCATCCTAAAACATTCATCCTGAATAATAACCCAAAACCCTCATAGGTAACACTTTCCTATCAATTCTTTGTTACATCACCATGTGTACCGGCTTCGCGCCATAATGATTTCCAATTACTATTCATGAGGTGGCCGACGCTTACTACAATAATATTCGAAGAGAGAACTATATTCATTTATGGAAGGCATACCTATGGCTAAGGTTTGCACCAAAAAAAAAGAAGAGGAGAACAAACATAAGGAGGAATATGCTTTCCCACTTTGTTGCTACCAAACTATCATTCCATGATCCACCGAACGAAATCAAACATTCCCATGCTATCATCGCGTCCAAGACAACACCGAACGCGTTTACCGGACGTACATGCGACGTTGAATGTGCACACATGTTCGACCCACAATGCATGCACCCTTTCACGCTAGCTTACATTTGGTCACACTTGCACTTCTAGTTTGCACTTGAATCCTTCTACCGTTGCATTTGAATGCCCCGTAGGGAAGCAGCAATCCAATTTCATCAAATGTAAAGATCAAGAACGACTTCTCCAAAATCGAAGCAAATCATCAAACCCCCTGGGTTCACGAAGACTCTCTTCTTGTCAAGAGACGCAAGCGGTCCATGATGAAACATTTATGTGAGATTCTATGTTTCAACGTATCTCTGCAGCCCCTCAATCGCACCGCATTAGGGAAGCATTGTTTCCAACCGCAGAAGCTCCAAACTAAAGCACGATTGATAGAAGGAATCTTGGAGCATTCAATCCATAAGTCATTTGGGTCCGAAGCCAAAAATTTAACGTTTAGCTTCCTAAGTTTCAACATCCTCACCAAGAGCCGAAGCTACTTCAATGCCGCTTCTTCATGTCAAGGATCATAGTCACATCCAACTAATAATTTTACTTCCACATAAGCCCGTACAATTCCAACCAACTTACTTTGTTACCAAGACAATGTAGTCTCTTCTGATTACATCTTCTAATAAGAATTACCAACCGAGCCTCACCACATCGAAATTACAAAATGGAAACATGTCTTGAGGACTCGGGATATACACTTAATCCCTTTCTTTGTCACAATCTCGAAGACATCCAACCAAAACGCCGCACTCACAACAAGGTCATATACTCTTCAAGGGTACATCGCAAGAATATCATCATCTCTCTCGTCTAGAAGACGGGTCCACATCTATAAGAGGCCGATAGGATAATGTCGAATCATGTGGACGGGGAATTCAAGGAGATGTAATGAGAGCATGGGGTAACCTCACCGCTTTGAATTCGGGTTCCACCATTCGAGGGCTCAATTGCTTCACTTCCACCGCATTGGAAATCAATACTTCATAACTTGAGGCACAATTGGTTCATCGTTTTTTTGCCACTTCCACCGCATTGGGTGTTAAGCACCTAATACGAAGATTACATGGGATTAAGATGAATCAAGCGTGGAAAATCAGTACGGTCATAAAATTAATAAAGTAAGTTAACTAACATCATTCAAGTTCCTTATTATTCTTCTACAACATGTTCAAGAAGTACCGAAGTCATGAAACACATTTTCCAAACAAACTCAGCTGAAGGAAATTTACACTCTCCTATGTTAAATTACTAACTGGGAGAAATTGGTGTATAATTTAGTGTCGGTTTATGTACCATTATCTTCGCATGGAAGTTACCTACAACATATCAAAATTTCATGTCAATTGGATGAACGAGCAAGGAGAAGAACATTTGGAAAAGTTCTGAAAACTTGTTTTTCATCCCCTAAACATGCTCAAAATTCAAAAGATTCTCTACTAAAGCTTGGAAATTTCCTTGGTTTGAAGATACATGTAAATCAAACCACTCCAAACGAGGATTCTACTAAAGAACTTTCTGAGTGGGAGCTAAGGGTTTCAACGTCTCAAACCCTAAACCGCAAGCGTCTCCCTTGCAGGAGCATCCCAATCCGCGCCAGCTTCCCAACCAGCGTCATCTTCCCAACCGGCGCCATCTTCAAAATCCATGCAAGCTTCCCAATCCTGGACAGCTTCCCAACGTGCAAGCTTCCTGATCCTGGTCAGTCTCCCAACTTGCACCAGCTTCCCAACTTAAGCCGGCCCCACCAAGCTAGCATGAAACTTGCGCCAACTCCCAAGGACGCCAAGCTTCAAACATGCCTCCCGCCTTCCTAGTTTCAAGGACACAAATTTTCCCAATTGTGCCACCTCCGGTGCAAAAATGCCGAGGCAAGGATTCCAAATCCCATCTATGACAAAATCGGTTAATATTTTGTCACCATCTTATGCTTACCTCACAACAAAGCCGAGCTAAGAAGGGACTTAATGTTGATGGTGGTTTTTAAGACAATGGTAAAATTGTAAAACTCCGAATAACCTAATGTTATGACACATTTATTAGAATATTTAATATATATAGTCAGAATTAATGGGGGTATTTTTTCAAATTAGGTTACAAACGAAAGCAAAACCTAATTCCCCTTAATAACAAATCATTCACGGCTAAAGCATGCCAACCATGACAATGACAAATCATCAGCATGCTAACCATGCTAGACACACCTCTGTGCCAATGGAAAATCATGCCAGTCGCACCAACCGTGCCAAAGCATGCCAACCATGCTATCCGCACCTTTGTGCCAATGGTAAATCATGCCAGCCACACCAAACGCGCCAAAGCATTTCCGCACCTTCCGTGCCAATGACAATCATGTCACCACACCAAATGCGCCAAAGAATGCCAACCATGCTTTCGTGCCAATGGTAAATCACGCTAACCACACCAAACGCCCAAAGCATGCAAATGCTAGGCACTGATGGAAAATCATTCCAAAAGTAGCGCCTTTCCCAACTTTCCAAACCGTGCAAAAGTTAATCGCCACATGCCAAAAGTGGCGCTTCCCAACTTGAATCAAACACATGCCAAGAAACTCTTGCAAACCTACTATCGCCCATTCCTGAATCCTTCCTGATTTTCACTAACGAGCTGTTTTCACATCCTCAACGGCCTCGAAACCTGAATTTTCCCACGTAAGGGTATATGAAATTCTTTTCCGGTCAGATGGACGGGAGGACTGTCAAACTACGAGTCTGTATGCGGATTCTACAATGATTCTACTAAAGGACGCTAATTAGGGTTTCAGCATGTCAAACCCTAAACCGCAAGCGCTTCCCTTCCAAGACTGCCTGCTACCAGCGGCGCCACACATGCCATTGGCACATACCAAAAGTGGCGCTAGTAGCCTAGCTTGCAAACCGTGCAAACTAGGTAAAATTGTCTACGCATGCCATTGGCTCATGCCAACATGCTCGCTGGTAGCCTATGCTTGCAAACCGTGCAACCTAGGTCAAATTGGCCACACATACCATTGGCACATGCCAACATGCTCGCTGGTAGCCTATGCTTGCAAACCGTGCAACCTAGAGCAGATTGGCCACACATGCCATTAGCACATGCCAACATGATCGCTGGTATCCTAACTTGCAAACAGTGCAACCTAGGGAAAATTGGCCACGCATTCCATTGGCACATGACAACATGATCGCTAGTAGCCTAGCTTGCAAACCTTGCAACCTAGGGCCAACTTGGCCGTACGTTCCATTGGCACATGCCAACTCAAGGTGCAACCCCGCAACCAAGGCATTCCGTGCATGCCATTGGCACATGCCACACGCGTCACTTGCAGCTTTGGCATTGCCACTTGCACACAAGGTGCAACTCAGAACCAAGGCATTCCGCACATGCCATTCATGCCAAATTTCATTGCCACTTGCACTCAAGGTGCCTCTGAATGAAGGAATTCCACACATGCCATTGGCACATGCCACACGCGCCAATTTGCATGATTTCCGCACATGCCACACGCGCCACTTGCGTACTCGATTGCTTACTTTGTACTCAAGGTGTAACCAACACTCGAGACATCAACACAAACTGGGGGATGCTTTCCAGGGTCTTGGTTTGATGGTCATAGCATGCAATGTACACTACGCTCACATTAAGAAAGCGTGAATAGGAATAAAGCGGTCAAATAAATGAGGAAATAATGGAGAAAACGTTTTCACCCATAAACATCATGCGGTTACCACCTCCTCCCATTATTTCACCCTTTACTCTCTTCCTTCATGAGACCAGGGTACGTTTCAATCTCGACTTGTATAAATAGGTCTTACCTATTTCCACCAGACAACAAGTCTCGGTCGGGAGAAAAACACAACAAGGCAACTTCTGCAAGCTCTCTGCAAGTTGAGACACTACTCTTCCAGAACTATTCTGGTCTCAACACCTTTCTTCGCTTCCCTCCCCAAATCAACCCTTCTCCTCCACTTTGTGACCGAAGAAAGTATGGAACGACCATTTATTGGTTTAGGCCAGACTTGTATAGATTGATCTATCGAATCTAGAAAGTGCTCACGTGCAACACATTTGTTTATCATCCAGGATGGATCAAACTTATAATACCGGAAAAAACTAAAACTTTCAAAATATCTCAACAAAAAAGTTTAATACTTGAATCATAATAGAACTCTAATGGGAAGAAAAAATCTAAGGCCATCTTGGACTTGTGATGGGACAAGTTCATTCCATGGAACCGTTTTCTATCCGGGATATCTGAATGGGAGCTCCTGGTGAGGATTTCATTCACAAAATGTCGATTATCGATATTGAAAATTGATACATTCTTGACATCTCTAGGGGGGACGGTATCCAAGGGTAAGAAGCATTTGTTCCCTTTGTCGGAAATGACTATAAAGATATAGTTGAATGCTGATGAACAAATATATATCCCATCTCAGGCAAGGTCATCCAGTAATCTTTTGTCGCAATACTGTAAGTGTATTTAAGAGCTTTAGTTACTTTTCTATAACTATCCTCTCCACCCATTTGTGGGACATGAATGTCGCGGTTCTTCTCTAGTTCATTCAGCATGCGTCTCTTGACAGTTCTCCAACCATCTACTGGACATAATCCATACATTTCGGCACAAGCACGGAATCCACAGTGACCATCCGGAGCAACATTTTCTAATATTTCAACTATATGAAGAGATATATTTTGATCCATTTTTGCGAGATCTAACGTCAGGAGATCCAAGTATTCATCTTCATCATTTTATATACCTTGGTAGGTTTCCCAAATATATCAATAATTTTAGCCTTCTTGGTATATTTGCGAGGCTTTTTTAACAAAGGAGCCTTGCTGCAGTTACGAGGTCTTTTTGACGAAGGTACATTTCTTTCTTGAGAAGATAACATATTTTCCTTGTCGGTCGAATTTTTTATTTTTCTTGTAGAAACATTCTTCGACATTTTAGATTTTGAACGAAGAATTCTCTCCCAATAGGACAGATCTCTCGTACATGATATGTTCTTTGATTTCCGAGTCTTGGTCATGGAGGCACTTTCACAAGGATGACCCTTTACTGCAAAACTCCCTTTGGGTTCTTGCATTAGCGTTGATCTTGGGTCTGCTATCTCATGTAAATTATCCAACATTTCTTAATGCTGCTCTTTTGTAGATCCTTTATACCTACTTTTGATTTTTTCAACAATTGATTCCCAATCTACATCACCCACCACCTTCTTATGCACCGGTACTAATGAGAGTTTTTTCCAATGTTCATCAATACAATCGAGCTTAAGTGTTTGACCCATGCGATTACATTTAGATATCTCACAAGCACAGGGCAACCCATGGGTTTTGCGAATTAAATGTTGACAACATCCCGGGTCTCTCTTTCTCAAACTTTTGATTTACCTTGAAATAAAATCCAACGCAGTTCTGGAAACATGATACACCAAATTCTTGATGTATGGACTACGACGATGTTCATGTAAGCCTATGTTTTTACTTTTTTCAAATGATGCACGGATTTTGATCCCTCTGGTTAACCAAGCATTGTTCATATCCTGCCAACATTTTTAAAAAATGGCCTGTAGAACCTTTAAGAAATCTTTTAAGAATAGCATGCTCACCTTCAACACGATTTGTCGTTCTATTACCGAAGTGTTTGATCTGATTAGTCCATGCATATACAAATTTCTCTTTACGATCCAACCATTGTGTCTTAACATAAGAAATCCACTTTGGGTACTTCTTTCCCCATGATCTTTCCACACAATCGAGGTTGATTTTATACATGGCGTACGATTCAGACATCCAAAGAGCATCCCAGTCTCCTTTTATCTTCTCAAGGTCTTCTGGAGTATCCTTGTTCATACTTGTTTTGAAATTGGCACATACATTTCTCTTGATGTGGAATGCACATAAAAGATTTGTGGCTTCAGGAAATACTTCCGCGAGACCCTTTTGAAGTTGTTGGTAATCATCACTGATAAATAAAGACGGAAGATAATTCTTTTAGCTTTCTCAACTCCCAAACATAGTCTTCAATCTTCTCTCCAGGCATGAAATAATATGCTATAGTAAAAGTATGATTTGTAGATGTGACCCCGACAAAATGTAGCAACGGCATACTCCATTGATTTGTTTTGTAAGTACAATCAAGGATGACAAAACTTGGGAAACATTGGGAAAATGTTGAACCCTCGGGGTGAGAAAAAAACAACTGAACCACAACATCTGTTCCACATTCTCTCTTGTTCCATGTTACATAGCGGTGCTCGTTGCATAACTCCAAAAGCTTTTGCATTCTTGTTCTTCCGACTAATTGTTTAAGTCGGTATGTCACCATACAATTGTATATAGTCGTCGCCGTCGAAAAATTATCAGAATTTAGATTCTTTAAGTGAGTTAATATTTGAGCGGGGGTACTACCACTTAGTGACAATGCAATACAAAGATCCATCTCTTTTGGTGTCAACCTCCCTGGGTAAGGATGACCAGTAAGGTTGTCATATACCAGATGATTATGTGTTCCATTTTTCACATGCACAATCCATTTAACTCCATCCACACAAGTACCTCTCAATTCAAAAGGACATCCACATTTTTTTGATCCTGCATCTCTTGTTTTTCTTTTCTTGTGTTGATCGATCACTTTGGAATTGTTTTGTATTTTCTCCACATGCAACCCGAACCTTTCGCATGCGAAAATGGTGAAAGACCCTTTGCTGTTCGGTTTTTGTTGTGATTTTCTAATAATCACAACTGTATGATTCTTCTTTCCGACTGATTGGCACCAATTAATCATGTCTTGACGACTTTCAAATAACTATAATAAATGACCAATAAATATTTAAAATTAATTATACTAACCATCAAATAACTACATTTTTAACATAAATGAATAATGCAAAATTCCATACCTGATCGGTTGCAAAAGCATTTGTTAAATCGACAAAATCCATGTCAAGAGGTCGGTTTGATGTTGGCTCCGATCTTATTAGTTGTTGTTCATGATTTGGTACATCATTTTCATTATGTATAGTATATGCATGATTTAATTACGTAAATCAAGATAAAAAAATAGTACAATCAATAATTACAAATACAACATGTAATTAAATAATAAGATAAAAGATTTGTAGTATTACCTTATTTTAAGAAATCAAGGTATTGGTAGAATTGTTGGTACCACCATGATCTTCCCGTAATTTTTCAATTGATTTTTCTAGGGTTTCAAATGGTGTTAGAGGACTTGATGAATTTTCTTCCATTTTAATAAAAAATATTGAATAATAATTTTATGAACTTTGTATCTAGTAGCAACTAGGGTTCTAAGTTTTTTTTTCTCATGTATATAAACTCTAATATGAAAGAAGAAAAAAAACCGAAAAGAAAAAAAAAAAAAAAACCTAAAACGTTTTACTATAGACGTTTCTTAATGATTCACACTGACTCACTAACTCACTAACTCACTCTCTCACTTATTCTATGATTTGCTAACCTAGTTTGTGGGCTATGAATAATAATAAAAAAGGTCAAATTTCAAATTTTAGTAAAAACATATTGACCAAAATCAAATGGGCTATGATTAATAAAAGCGTTGGCTATATTTAAGAGAAGCCTTCTCCTTAGTATTTCTCCTTAAGCAAGTGTAGGAGCCGTCTTTGCATTCGCGGAAAAAATTCCATGGGCGTATTTCCACCATAATTTTGGATGGCAAGAGCAATGTCCATCATTCTGCAGATGACATCCCAATCCATTTGTTGTGTTTTCTGCATTTTTTGCTCCCAAGGAATTCATCAGCTCTTCCTCTTTCTCTAAGGTTGGCATATGAATGTCGGAGCGAATTAAATGTGTCGGTGGATCTTGATTACTCCTTATTGTACGTGCAGAATCAGTCATCCGCATATCACTAACTGCTCAGAATCAAGACTTCTCAAGTCTCAACCACTTTGAAACATATTTACAGCCCCCAACGAAATTCTACCTTCATTTCAACCACTTTACCTAAATTAAAAGCCACTTGTCACGCTAGACTAGTGAGTTAAGTAACTTCGGTGAATTTGCTAGATTTCATAAATACTTGGGTATTTAAATTTTGTTGTTGAGGTTGGTTAGAGTAGACTAAAATGCTAGCCACCTTAAGGTTTATCCACTCTCTTAGTGTACTGTACAAGAACGGGATCATACACAATTAATAGTTCGACATTAAAATTTGATAATACATAAAGTCGGTCTCCAATCTCCATTCAAAGCTAATCAAAACGAATACCTACTGTACCTCATGAAACTATCTCAAAACCAGTAACAAATTTAAATGCTGCGAGAATGAACGTCAAAGATACAAAACCACATTTAGGTAGTGTTACTGATCAAATAAGATAAAAGAGGTTGAGTAGTTACTTCCTCGTATATATCTATATATACATGTACAGAAAGAGTCTTATTCCATAGCTCGATTTCCTATTTTGGATGTTCTCTAATTCATCTCATCCCCCAAAAGAAAATTTCACAGTAGTAGGTATGCTTCTTCATTTGGGGTTCGTTTCCATAGCTCGATTTCCTATTTTGGATGTGCTCTAATTCATCTCATCCCCCAAAAGAAAATTTCACAGTAGTAGGTATGCTTCTTCATTTGGGGTTCATTATAGTAGCATGTAGCCATGTACATTTATAACCACGTAGTGTATATGTTATCAATGTAGGTCTAGTGCGTGTCTAAATGTGGAAACTAAATGTTTCGAGCGATCAAGGACCATTTAGCCAATGGCTCTCTACTACCAATAACTTCGCGGGAAGACAAACATGGGAATTTGATCCAGATGCTGGGACTCTTGAAGACAAAGCTGAAGTCGAAAAGGCTCGCCAAGAGTACTATGAAAATAGATATAAAGTCAAAACCAGTGGGGATGTCATACTTAGATTGCAGGTATGTATGATACCACTTGTTGAACTTCAAAAAAGGTTCACGCCAAAAAATTCTACACGCACGCAAATGGTAAATGGATCACTGGTAACTTCCAACGCATGCATGGACGTCAAATTGGCACTGACATGCTAGTTTTTAGATTGCGAAATAATAATTTATATAGTGACATGCCATTCTCATTGTCCAGCAATTGAGAGAAAACAAAGATAAATTTGATCTAAGCATACCTCCAGTGAAGATAGCCGAGGACGAAGAAGTAACTTATGAAGCTGTGACAACCACGTTGCGGAGAGCCGTCCAATTCTTCTCTGCAATGCAGACAGATGACGGCCATTGGGCTTGCGAAATTGGAGGACCGTTGTTTTTCATGCCACCCTTAGTAAGTTATCAAAGCTCTTAAATCTCTCGGTTTGTTCTCTTAATGGGGTATAACTTCATTATACTATTAAACGACAATGCAGATTTTCGCGCTACATATCACGGGTACTCTTAACACAATGTTATCACGGGAACATATTAAGGAAAGTCTCTGGTACATGTATTGTCACCAGGTGAGTCTTGTTTCAAAAAATGAGAAATCATCCATGGATAATTGAAATAAGAAACTTCTTTCATATATCCTGTTGTTTAATTCATTGTAGAATGAAGATGGAGGTTTCGGATTTCATCAAGAGGGGCATAGTACCATGTTTGGTACGGTCTTGAACTACATTTGTATGCGTATTTTAGGAGAAGAGCAGGACGGTGGTAAAGACAATGCTTGTGCCAGAGCACGAAAATGGATTCTTGACCATGGTGGCGCTACGTCTACACCTTCTTGGGGAAAAACTTGGCTTTCGGTACGTACATACACATCTGTGCAGATGGTAACCGGTAAAATTACCTCAAACATTTGAGGTGGTTATTAGTTCCAACAAAAAGTTGTAAAAACCTCTGAATCGCGCTAGTTAAACCAATTTAAACACAGTTTTTTTTTTCTCTCCCGACTCGATAGTTATGATGGTGAGATAAATAATATCTGTGCAGGTACTTGGAGTTTATGACTGGTCAGGTTGCAACCCATTACCTCCCGAGTTTTGGATTCTTCCCTCAATGCTACCCATGCATCCTGGTTTGTAAATTTGTAATACTATCCTCAAAAGTCTCATCATTAAAAATCTAGATCTAGGTGAGCGTCGAAATTTCTACCACTCTCAGTCATAATTGTTTGTATCTGTATGTCTGAATTTCAGGTAAGATGTGGGTTTACTGTCGGTCAGTTTACATGCCGATGTCGTATTTATACGGGAAGAGATTTGTTGCCCCCATTACAGAACTCGTGTTATCATTAAGAACAGAGATTCATATTCAACCGTACACTGAAATTAATTGGAATAATGCTCGTCATGCATGTGCTAAGGTGTGTTAATATCTTATTCAAATTAAAACTAATTCGCTTGAGCAGATTTCGATACAAGAATTCATATATATATACCAATATTTCTTGCTCCGCATAAACAATGAAGGAGGATCTCTACTATTCCCATTCCTTCGTCCAGGATTTTCTGTGGGACTCCCTCCACCATATCGCAGAACCACTTCTAAAACTATGGCCATTTTCTAAATTGAGAGAAAAGGCTTTGCAAGTAACAACAAGGCACCTCCGGTACGAAGATGAGACAACTCGTTACCTTGACATCGGTGCTGTAGAGAAGGTAATACCTATAATTAGTATGACGCGTTTCCAAAATGCACCAAATATAAAAAAATATATTTTTCTTTTCCATGGGAAATGTACAGTCGTTATTTATGCTCGCTTCTTGGGTGGAAGATCCATATTCAGATGAATTCAAGAAGCATCTAGCAAGAGTTCCTGATTACTTATGGCTTGCTGAAGATGGACTCAGAATGCATGTATGTATTTTCGTAATCATTTTAAGTACATCTACAAATTGATTAGCCAGTTTTCATAATCACATGCTTTAATTAGTATGAATCATCTCATTCTTGTAGAGCATAGGTTGCCAAACATGGGATACTGTTTTCAGCCTACAGGCACTTTTAGCAAGTGGTGATCTTATGGACGAAATTAGTCCCACTATTCTACGGAGAGGGCACGAGTTCATAAAAGCGTCGCAGGTGTGCACGTCCTTTTCACTATACAATGAATTTTATCAGTTAGGCACTTAGGTTTTAAACATCTCTTTATCACTTTTGGTAGTGATTTCTTTGGTTCAGCGTTAATTTAATTTACTTAAATCATTTACTGATATTATACATAGTAAAGTGCAGGTTAAAAAGAATCGAGCGGGTGACTTCCGAAAAATGTTTAATCACATCTCCAAAGGAGCATGGACACTTTGTGATCAAGATCATGGCTTGCAGGTTTCAGATTGTACTGCAGAAGGTCTAGTGGTAAAAATAGACTAGCTAAACATAACATTGCGGTTTTGATTTATTTTCTTATAACAACCTTTAATATAGATTTATTTATTAATCTAATTGTTGCAATAACCATTACAGTGTTGTCTCATGTTCTCACAAATGCCGGCTGAGGTCGTTGGGGAAAAAATGCCAGTAGAGTGTTTGTATGACTCTGTTGAGTTCCTCTTTTCCTTGCAGGTAAGAAAACTCTTTCTTATTAAACATTGTGACAAACATGACAAAGCAAGTTCACATAATAGACACGTTTCACAGGGTTGAGAGTATAGAGTCACAAGGACCACGCACATTTGAGAATCGTGTAATTGATCTTGAGAATTTCTGTCATCTTTTATATAGATACTCAACCCATCAGAATGCTTCGAGAACATTGTTGTTGAACATGAGTAAGTAAACTTGACCCTTTCTTCAAGTATTCGTAATTTTCAAAACTTAAGTTATTCTACTTTATGAATTTATCAAGGAACCTTATGAAACTGTCTGTTTCCAGATATGTCGAGTGCACTGCAGCTACAGTTCACGCTCTAGTACTGTTTGGGAAGGTGCATCCTGGATACCGAGAAAGAGAAATAGAAAATTTCATAACAAAGGCAATATGCTTCATCGAAAGCCAACAAAACCCAGATGGTTCATGGTATGTATTTATATGGTTTATATGTCTCACTTTATAAAACTTGCAAGTATTAACAAATTTAAGATAAACAAATTTGTATAGGTATGGGAACTGGGGAATATGTTTTGTATATGGAACATGGTTTGCTCTAAAAGGTCTTGCCGCGGTCGGGAAAAATTGTGACAACAGCTTGATAGTTCTCAAGGGTTGTCAATTTTTGTTGTCAACACAGAAAGCATCTGGAGGATGGGGAGAGAGTTACCTTTCATGCCCAAATAAGGTGTGCATATAAGATTTTTGTTTTTTTGTTTTTTCATAGACTGATAGATGAAATTGTATCTACAACAAAATGATGTTGTTTGTTCATGAAATAGGAATATGTACCCCTTGAAGGTAATGAGACAACCTTGATACAAACTGCGTGGGCTTTGATGGGTCTTATATATGGTGGCCAAGTAAGTACCATGTCTACTTCGGTTTCGATGTTGGATATTCTCCAATGTCTAGACAATGGGTTCTTGAATGTGTGCTCCGCTACAAATTTGGGGAAAACAAAATAAGTAAGGAAACTTGTTTTCTGTTTTTAATATTGACTACAGGCAGAAAGGGATCCGATTCCTCTTCACCGTGCAGCAAAGGTATTAATCAATGATCAGATGGAAAATGGAGATTTCCCACAACAGAGAATTGGAGGTGTTTTTATGAAGAATTGTATGACACATTATGCATCATACAGAAGTGTGTTCCCGTTAATGGCACTTGGAGAATATCGTCGCATGCTCCAAAAGCTGAGCATGAAATAAAAACTGATCCTCATTAGTGAGTGGAGCCTAAGGAACAATTTCCACAAATATTAAGCCCAATAGCCTAATAGTCCATTTCGATTTGCAGGCTTTTTTCTAGAAGAATCAAGAGTTACTCTACAAAAAGTCGCTTTCGCATACTCAAAAGTTTTTTTTTTTTTTTTTTGTAAATAAGACATTGCATTAAAAACTATGACTCATGAAGAGTAGAGGTTACAAAAGAAGTAGAGCCATCTAATATGGGAGTTAAGGGATTTCCAATATTAGATTTATCTACTAATAGTTCGATTTTGCTACAAACCGGGGGTAGTGCCCCATTCAAAGAAATAGTTGGCATTGTTAATAGACTTAGCTATAATGTCCGCCACTTGGTTACCTAGTCTAGGAACAAAGAAAAAACCCAAAAAGTTATTACAAAGTTTCGCTAATTTGTGAGCTTCCTGCATATAAGCTTTGGCTCTCCAAGATATGTCTGTTGTTTTACCATTAATGAAATTGAATAGGCGTTCACAATCTCCTTCGATGCTAAAATTTTGAATCTGATGATCAGTGACCCAAACTGTTGTTTGCCAAATTCCTTTAGCTTCTGCTTCTTGTGGGTCAAGACCAGTTGCTTGTCCTACACTTCCTCCTTCACATTCTCCTGCTGCATTTCTCAAAATAAAGGCATAAGTTGATGGTAAATTTTCATATAACCAAGTAGCATCTACATTAAATTTCAGAGCACCAGGATTTAGAGGTGTACAAAAATGGTTACTCTTTTCTTTCTGTGTCTTTCTCACTGCTTTTATTTTCTTTAATGACCAAAAATCTATATGTCTCTGAATTTCCAAACTTAAGGCAATACTATTTTTGGTTTTATTTTCGAAAACTCTATCACATCTTTCCTTCCAGATAAACCACATTTTAGTAAGCATGAGTTCCGAAGAGATGTCAGATCTAGGATTATTTATCCATACTTTTCAAAGTTCTAAAATTGTACTAGCATTATCTAGATTTAAAGAAACAGGATTGGGAGAATAATTCCAAATAGATATAGCATAAGGACAATGGAAAAGCAAATGTTCAATAGTTTCTAGATTATTTTTACACATCGTGCAAACATGGGATACATCTTTAACCTTACCATATATTTTAACATTAGTAGGCAGAGCATTTTGAAGGCATTTCCATTGAAAAGGTTTAATTCTTTCAGAGATATTTAGATTGCAAAGAGATTTCCAAAAAGACTCAGGTAGAGATAGGCTGACAATATCAACCCCACTTTCATTAAGTTTGTCATACAAAGACTTCACTATAAATTCTCCAGAATTGGTTAAGGTCCATCTTAGTTGGTTTTTCCTAGGGTTTTGAGAATCTCCTATAAATAGGTGTATGTGACTAATTTTATTGGCAATATCAGTTGGGAAAATAGAGAAAAAAAGAGGAAGATTCCAAGAATTTATTTCAGGAATGATCAAATCTGCCACCCATACTAAAGAGCTATTACTAGAATTTTTGAGATAATTTATGTTATTGTCCAGTCCTGGGATCCGTTTATCATCCCAGATGTTAATTTCTTGACCATTTCCTACTTCCCATATACTGTATTGTTGTACTAAGTCTAGACCCTGTTTTATACATTTCCAAGTCCAAGAGTTATTTATAGAGATTTTGGTTCTAAAAGGTGATTTATTTCTAAAATATTTGGATCTCTTTGATTTGACCCATAAAGCATTTGGTTCTTTCATTAATCTCCAAGCCACTTTGGCCAGCATAGCAAGATTAAATCTATGAGCATTCCTAAATCCTAAACTTCCCTTAGTAACAGGTTTACAAAGGTATGGACAAGCTCTTGGATAGAAACCTCTTCCTCCAGAATCTTTACCCCACCAAAAATCCCTTTGAATGGCATCAATTTTGTTAGTTATTTTTTTTTTGGAAGGAGGAAGCAACCCATCAAGTAATTTGGTATACTATATAGAACAACTCTATTTAGAACAGCTCTATTTAGAACAACTCTACATATTTGGGGAAGAACAAGACTTTTCCAACCTTTAGATTTTGATTCCAGTCTCTAGGATTGGTGTAAAGGTTTTAATTTTTCCATGAAAAGAGGTGCTCCTAAGTAAGGATCCTTAAGGTTAATGTGTCTAATTTTTAATAATTTTGACATCATTCTTTGATGTTTTGGCTCTATTTTTTTGCTAAAAAAGACTCATGATTTTGCAAAGTTTATTACTTGCCCCGAGGCCTTGTTAAAAGTGGCTATTGTGTCTAAAAGATTTCTACATTCCAAAAGATCATCTTTCACAAATAACATGCAATCATCAGCAAAGAAAAGATGAGAAATAGGTTCACTTTTGGGAGTTATTTTAACTCCATGGAGAACCTTATTATGTTCTTGCATAAGAATAAGCCTAGAGAAAACTTCCATACAGATGATAAAAAGGTAAGGGGAAAGGGGATCTCCCTGCCTTAACCCTCTAGAGGGTTTAAAATTATTTCCAGGACAACCATTAAGTAAAATAGCCATGGAGGAAGTTGAGATACATTGTTCTATAATTTTGCAAACATCATTATTAAAACCAAAAGTTTTTAAGGCTTTCAAAAGAAAGCTCCAATTTATTCTATAAAAAACTTTGGACATATCTATTTTGAGTCCTAATCCTCCTGTTCTAACTTTTTTCTTTTTAAAGGAGTGAATTATTTCATGAGCCACTATGATATTATCTGAAATCTGTCTGGAAGAAAGAAAAACTGATTGGAAAGTGGATATAATTTTTCTAGGGTTGGTTTAATTCTTTTAAGTACATAATTATATTCATTATACCATTCCAATGACGTTGCGTAGGCGCTGAGCTATATCTAGTTAACAAGTTCCATGAGGATATAAAATTTAATCGAGTACATTATTATACTAAGTACAAAAATGCGTCTATTGTACTTAGATATGGGAATTTCATGTCCCAACACATCTTCGTCATCTTCATTTAGACAAAATGGTCTCTTACTTACATTTAAACCTCGACTAATCATGGGAGTGCTATCGGGATGCATGTCTTTGTTAATTTTCCTAATAAATTTAGACATATGCAAACTGGTAAAATAATATACCACAAGCTCAGTGTTCGGTCGAGCTTTCCCAAATTTTTTCATCTCAATTTCAGATTTCAAATAGATTTTAAGGTCTCTTATTACATCAAAAGTACCCATCATGTTTGTACATCAACATAGATAACTTCAATCCAAATTATGAACTTTCTTTTGAATACAGAAGGAAAAATAACTTACTTGTCTATCCCCTCCAAATCAAATACTCACTTAGAAGGGTATACCACATCTTCCTGATTACTTCAATTTATAAGTGAGAGTTATATCTAACTGTAAACACACTATGTGGTTTAGAGTCACTTGATTTGGGAAACAAAAGTCTATCAAGTACTTTTGTAAATATCTGCTATCTTTTTATCCTTTCAGAGATATGTAACAACCACATACATATGCTACATTTCAAGTCCTTTTGAAGTTACCACGCTAACTAAGTAGCAGAACGCTATAACGTTCATTACAAGAGAACAATTCTAGGGCTTTGTGATAAACCTCGCGCCACAAGGAGAGTCTTTATCCTTTAAGACTGCTTTCTTCTCATTTTGCTTTGTGACAAATTAATCATGTATGTACAATAGGCTTTACACTTGGTTGGTTAGCACTACCACACCAAATACCTGTATATTTGTCAAAGAACCAAGTTCTACCTGGATTGTATAGGCCAAATATGCTCTTCGTTGAAATTAAGCAGCAAGGAGCTTGGTTCGATCTCATCTTGCTCTATTTCCTTAAGCAAGTGTATATGAAATTAATCATCAATATGCTTACATGATCTTTCCATTGAATCGTGTGCATTCTCATAATTCAATTGGGATGTCACTGTTCTCTGGAATCATTAAACTTCGGAGCGTCCTCCAGTTTTATTGATGGACATATTCATAGACAATCTTATGAGATGATTTTTGATGATATAAATGAGTTGTGCCTTCCTCACCTACTTCCGTTTTAGGTGAGGATTGATCGAACCAAGTGGTCTCTCCAAATTCCTTTATGGAGCCACATCCTCAACCACACTTCCACTAAGTGTAGTTGCAACACCTTAGTCTATGGTGTATATCCCTTATTGAGGATTTGTAACCTTGCAGGTAGGTTTGAAGCTGGTATGTGTGATCTCATCACTTTAGCGACATAAATGTACATTATGAAATCGATTATTCTTTCACTTCACATTTACATTTGTGGAGTATAAGAATCAATATGAGACACAATGGGAACATACCACGACAATTCCTATCGTTCCCTTAGAAAATACTTTTTCTTATCTCCCCCTAATGAGGAAAAGACTATCTCATTAAAGTGATAACCCGCAAATCTAGCGGTAAGAGATCTCCTGCCAAAAGGTTTGAAATGCGGATAATTGTTGGGAACTCATTTCCAACTCTTTCATTTATGATGAGAGATAGAATTACATCTTAGCTTCATCCCATATTTAGATGATACCTATAATTTGTTGTCATTACTACTAAGAAAAAAAAATACATCTTTGTCTCATGATATGTATGTCCCTTTTCACATGCTTTATATGAGTCATTACGTCTAACCCTCATTACTTTGAGGTTCTTTCAATTTTCAATTTTTGCTACATTTAGCTTAATTTGAGAAATTTGTTTATCTCAATAGGCCAAGAGAATCTCACTACACATGTCAACCACTTACTTTAGGTTAAATAGATTACTAAAGATAATTCTCTTATTGTTATACTTCAATATATATACTGTTCGCTAGTATCATGGGTGAAGTAGAAAAATTGAAATTTTCTGACTCATATCACCTTTTGTAAATTCTTCCACAAAAATTGGGACACATGTGATTTTATTTGCAACATATCTTTTGAAAATACCGAGTCTTTAATAGTCGAGCAGGTGGATTACATCCAACGGAACATTCAAATTTGGGGAGAAAATATCATGTATGCAATCATGGTGTTCAAGTACTTCTAAACCTTAAAGGAATACATTGGAATCGAGTTGGTACAACCAATTGAACAAAAGACACCATCCAACTATAGCCAATATCATACTCAGGAAAAAAAAAAAAACATTAACATGTATTTTTTTTAATGATCGAGATCAACGGTCATAATTTAAATTGACCGTTTATATGCTATGGACTTATCTCAAGGCAAAAAAAAAAAAAAACTAGCATGTTCTAAAAAAACAAAAATAAAATAAAATAAGTCTAGCATGTATTTAATTTAAATACCCAGATTAATTGGGGTATACCTAATGAGACAAAATAGGGTCATTTTGAAGTAAAATAGGTCACCCCTTAACCATATATTTTCAAAATGGCTTAATAGTCCTTTTTTAATTAACACTAAAATTTTGATTAGATTAATTAATTAAGTTTAAATTGATTGAATAGATTAAAACTTATGAATTTAATTTATGAAATTTTGTTTTTGATTGAACTTTTGTGGGATGATTTTTGATGATTTTTTTGTTGTTGTTGAGAATATCTCTTGTAACGAAAATGAAGCACACAACCGAAATACTTCTAAAAGGGGAATTTCAAATCTATTGTATGAAATCATACTCAAAATCAAAGAAGAAATCAACACTTTCAGTTCTGAAAGTATGAAAAGTCGGCAAGGTCGACGAATGAAGAAAGTTCCGACTTAAAATGGCCGACAAGGTATACGAATGAAGAAGATGTCGGCTTTATTATTTTTTTGACACACATGAGACTGTTATAAATACGTAGGTAGTCGGTATGGTATTTGGTCACCAGCGTGCCGGCTATGATATTTTCGGCGGGATCATAATTTATAACCATGTCGTCCTTATGATGATTTTAGTCATCACGAGAAGGTATTTTATACAACACATAGCCGACAGGGTCGATAACATAATACCCTTCCGGCTTTATAACAACCGGCTAGGTATTGATCTGATTACCTTACCGACCAACACACAGTTGGTAAGGTCCTATACAAGAAATATGCGGACGATTAACTCAGGAAATTAAGGTTTCTATGACCTAAAGTCGGCATGGTACAAGTCTAATACAATGCCGACTAGATGTATGTCATCATGGTTGGTTATTATACCATGTCGGCCCTGGTTAATGTCTAACAGTCGCCATGGATGCTATGAAAAGTCGGCAAGTTATTCATCCTGAGACCATGCCGTCTCTTTCAAAATATAAATAGTCGTCGTGGTTTTAAATTATCGACCTTTTCGACTAAAAACACATAAATCATGATTTTCGATTTCTAACCTAATATAACAATCATACAACACATCAGAATAATGAGTTTGAGTTTAGAAATCACTTACAGTATTCCTTTCGTCGGTGGATGGTTCTTCTCAACATTCTCAGGGATTGCATTCTAGGGTTACTCATTCCAACTTTTTCCTTACCTTTTTCCTATGATTTGGATCTTCTCATGTTACTTGTTGAATCTATCTTGCTACTGGATCGAATCATTTTTTGTAGAATATCAAAATTAAAAAATTTGGGGTATTTTGGTTAATGGAATAAGATGAAGGAAGGAGAAGAGGAGAGGGATTAGAGAAGATAGATTAGAAGAAGATTAAACGGTTTTAGTTTTTAAGTTTAGGGTTTAATTTTAGGTTAATTAGTGCAGGGGTACTAAAGTAACTTCATCATGTTTTGGCCTCCCCTTAGTAAGGGCACATGTACATTTAAATATGGGTATACCCCAATTATTCTGGGTATACCCCAATCTCGTCAGGTTTAAAAACTCAGGTCGTTTACATACCTTAAGTAAGATTTGATTGTATATAGGTGGAACCGGAACGCCTTGGTCAGCCACAGTCATAAACATGACATGGACCCAGAACCGAGCTGCAACGGAACATGATAGGGGCCCAGAACCGAGATGGAACGGAACAGGACAGGGGCCCAGAAACGAGATGGAACGGAACAGGACAGGGGCCCAGAAACGAGCTGGAATGGAACAGGACAGGGGCCCAGAACCGAGCTGGAACGGAACATGACAGGGGCCCGAACCGATCTAGAACGGAACAACGAGCTGGATTTCTTCTTCCGTTTATTTTTCTTTGGAGGACGAATAAATTTTCTTTCTCCTTCCTCGCAATCAAATCAAATACATATGTATATGTATTATTATATTATATTATAAAATCTAAACGAATTAGATGAACCCAAGGAGATTATGACACAATCAATCACAACATACACATACAAATATCAATTGATTACGGGATTTCCTAAAATCAAAATCAAAATTAAAAACAGGGAACAAAAAATAGAGAAATAGAAAATTGATCCAACTTAGATGATTTGATTCCACTGATTTCATCGTTAGCCCGCGTTGATATAAATCATCTATGTAAAACAAATAATCAATCAATCCCTTATAGCTCTGCGGTACATCTTCGTGCATGATAACGTATTGCAGTGTAATAATATGGAAGGAGAAAGAGGCAGAATTCTATTGATAAAAGCTATATGGTTACATGGATATTATATCCTCTATATACATGAAGAAGGGAAAACCAAAGGACTCCCTTTTTGGACCGCTCATCCATGGGCATGGTCCCTTTAACAGTCTGTTATTTTTTTTGCGGTTGTTATGTGCTTATTTGAGTAATAAAAAAAACTAACCTAAAAAAATACTTAGATTTAGGTGGGATAGATCCTAAATATAAGGTGGGCTACATATAAATAATAATAAAAAAAGGGCACCAAGCTCAGCTGGTCATCCCCGTTTCCCAAAGTTTCATGATGTCACGGGTTCGAGTCATGATGGCGCAGGTTCGAACCCCCAATGACGTAATATTGGTAGGCTAGCATAGCAATATGTTCAATTAATGTAGTAGTATGTTGTTGGAGCTTAGCTTGTTAGGCTTCCAACTAGTTAATGTAATACTCTTTATCTAATAATAAAGAAATACTTTTATAATCATAATAATGAAAAAATGGGTAGCTAGCTCAGCTGGTCATCCCCGTTATTCAAAGGTTAATGCGCTCCAGGAGGTCACATGTTCGAGTCCTGATGGCGCATTATTGCAGAATTTGACATGGAAGGTAGAGTTAGCTTGCCCCCCTTGCGACATAATCATCCCCACTATCCGCTTCGGCTCCCTTGGGTGGTTCCTCATGAGGCTCGCTGGTAGGCTAGCATAATAACATGTTCAATTAATGTAGTAGTACGTTGTTGGAGCTTAGCTTGTTAGGCTTCCAACTAGTTTCATGTAATAATCATTATCCAATAATAATATTATAGAAAAATAAAATAATAATGACATAAAGCTTGTCCCCCTTGTGACACAATCTCATCCCCATCATCCGTTTTGACTCTCTTGGCCATATTACTCATGAGGCTCGCTGGTAGGCTAGCACAACAACCTGTTCAATTAATAGTAGTATGTTGTTGAATCTTAGCTTGTTAGGATTCCAACTAGTTACTGTATTACTCTTTATCTAATAATATAATAATAATAATAACATAAAGCTAAGAGCTTGTTACATAATTGTGAAAAATTGGGGTGCATGGATGTTAGTCAACCCTTGGCTCCACACTTGCTTGTGGGTCGTAGTATATTCTATTCATTAGGAATTATGCCAAAGCATGATGAATAGAGGGATCCTCTGAGTACACACTTCACTAGTTTTATCTGAATCCAGATCTTTTTTACATCTACCAGCTAGCCCAGGCCTAGCACTTAACAACAAATAATTACCCAAATGTCTTTATAAACTCCTAACATGAACGAGAAAGCAAGAAGAAGACTATGTACACCATTAATCCAATCTAGTTCGCATGAAAAATACCATCGTCAAATCATTATAAAAACTTGACATGAACTACACCGAATTATCCAACTAACATATTGTATATTTATTTTTAGCACTTCTATTAATTAGAGTCAACGTAAAAGACCACCAAAACGTAAAAGCAATATACCTTCAACATCATAAATTGTAATCACATTTTTATTGAACATGTATGAATTTATATTACAAAGAGTTCAACAAACAAAGAACAACTTAAGAAATATAAAGCTTAATTAACCTATTTTAGGTTGGCTATGGAAATATTTAAACATTTCTTATAAGTGTGATGAGAATTTAAAATGTGATGGTATCTAATCATATGTTATCTTGATCAAGTAATATTTTTTCCGAATTTAAATTCCAAGCGAAAAAAAGTTAACTCCAACCTCTAGTGATGAGATCACATTACTATTAAGGTCTCATTTCATTATACGTACGTGGAAAGAAGAGTTTTGAATGATATCAATTCGGCAGAGGTATCATCTTGTCTATAAAGCTCAAACTTGGCATGTAACTTTACTTTTATGGGTGTATACCATAGAGGTTAATTCTCTGTTGCTTCAAGGAAAACGTGAACGTAACGATGTTTAAGTTTAAGATAACATTTAGAAGTATAGAAATCAAAATCCGATGAACTAATATTCCTTTCAATAAATACATTACTAAATCAACGCGCCAAAACTCAAATTTGGTAATTTTTACACTTTGCTTCTTTGCATACTTGTTACACGTTCTTGGTTACCATATTTGGTGTAATTTCTATGCGGTAAATACTTAATATTTTCTGCTAAGAGTAAATCAAACTTGAGAGAAAAGTTTGTATCTTTATTTAGTTAGTTGCAGCTAGTTGCATAAATCTAATTACAACAAGTTAAAAGCTATAAGTATAGCTACTTATTGGAATTACTATTGGTACACAATTCTACATGCTTCTAAGATTAACATATACTCTCAATGCAAGTTAAGTTTTAACTGAGGGACCAAACTGGTTTTATTCGAGGAAAAAAATTATTCAGAGTAAATTAAGATTGTTTGAATTGTAATAAACTCTTTACTTACAACTCCAGTAAACTAGATGTTGATGATGGATTTTTTCCAAAGGAGAAAACAATAAATTTATTTCTATCCCTGACAGAAGCATAAAATTTCTAAGTATCAGAATATATAGTTTATATGTTTGCTCTGGTTTCATAAGGAAATGAAGGATAAATACTCTCAACTGACAACAATAGGTGACCATCCCTGTACTTTCTCTCTTTTTATATATAGATGCATGCATATGGGCTAGAGACCTAGTAGATATCAGTATATTATGAGTGTCTATATGTATATATAAACTCATTATTGTATACTTAGTATTTATATATTTGTACAACATTACTAAGTACCTATTTTTACGTAAAATACCCATCAATTACTGATTACTGGAACCTAAGAATGCCGTTGTTTCTTGTTACAACACTTCCGAGAGGTGCTCTAAGTATAAACAATATACATTTAGAACGTATGTGTTTTTTTTTTTTTTGAAGCATAACGTATGTGCCATTGTGCTACTATTTTCTTTTAATTTATCGAATGAATACTATGCTCCTAGATAAATTTCCTATTAGTATAAATCAGCTTAAAATCATTCCAATACTATATTCCACGGTTGAATTCCTTAATGTCAATTATAAAATCTTGTTGGGCATTATGCTATATGTATTATATTTATTAGATTAAATCACTAGACATATTTGTGGTTAATCTGAGCTAAATTTCATAAATCTACTATGTATATTCACCATTTTGGGCACATGGGCTAAGATCAAGCAGCACCAAGATATAATGTGGGTACAAATAACGCCTCCACACCACCATTTTACACGAGTTACCATGTCTCTACTAGACGTAACGATCTCATTAGATATATTCTTATCAGTCTAACGAGTTAGCTAAAATACCATCACAGTCTCGTCTCAGTTGACACCATGATATATGAATATTATTGTGCTAAGTTTATGTTAGACTTATAGCCCCACTAGATAAGAGTGATATGCTAAACATCACAAAATTTTCTAAGTTGGCGTTGTGTATTGCTAGTATCATTTGGGTTACTAAAATAACAAGTCTTGAACCATGCTATACCCACTAGTTAGTATGATCCAACTGATACTCACCAGCATATCTGGTCATAAACGTACTAATACGTTGTAGGTCAACTAATCTATCAAACAAGCCTTTTTTTATAACCCAATCGACTTACACGGTAGTGTTAGAGCACTGCTCGGTCAAACTCGCAAGCGTTGTTATCTCAAGATTGTTTGTCAAGTTTAGTTGATCAAAACTATAGCCTTGATTTCTAGTCTACTTATAGCTATGTCTCGGATTAGGATAAAATGTGTAGGTTAAGCTTTAAACTTCACGTCGTTCATTGATTGAAGACGAATATCTACTGAGGAGAGGTTGGAGGAACTTCATCAACAAAAGGTATGTGTAGACTAAAAATTATATATCACTCAGAAGTATATTCTATTTTATCTTCTAATGGGAATAAGTTGTTTATCTATATATACTTTTACATTATACACATTTGATATTTCAAGCTGAGTTTATCTCGCTTATCTATTTCTCGAAATATGTGTTGCAAGCTTTTTGCTTTAATTACATTCATCATTATTCTTGACGAGTTTAGTTGGAAATAATTTATTTGTTGGAAACTAAATATTAATTCAAAAGATGATCATGTGAAAATTACCTTGAAATAATCATACATGATTTGTGGGAGACAATCATTTGATGTCGACTTGGAAAGTTTTGTATTGATCATTTGATCACTTGAAAATTACTTGAAGCTAGTGGTTTGCGTGAGACAACCATTGTCGTCTTCTAAGGATGTTTCAATGATTGAAATGGGAGTTTAGAACAATTGACAATATCTGGATACAACATGGTATGTGAACAGTATGGTTATGATTCAGGTCCGTGAACCTTGTTTGCGTACGTAGTATGCGAACGGTTTTAACTGTAAAGGTCCGGGAACTTTGTTTGCGTACGTAGTATGCGAACGGTTCTACCTGAGTTGAGTACAGGATGGCTGTTCGCATACCTGGTTTGCGAACTCAGTGGTTAAGTTCTAAAATCGTCTAAGTATGATTCTCATACTCATGAACTAAAATATTTGAATTAAGTAATGCAATCTTTAAAAACTGTGGCTTAATGTTCATGAATCGATTCTTGTATAAGTACTTTGTACGATTACGAATCATTCTGATTTTGGGTTCATAAATATTTCTATGAGATAATGAACAATTGAAAAACTCTACGTTAAAGACCATTAGATTCATTTGATTATCTTTCATGATTGATTGATCATCATATTTGATCTAGAAGTGTTAGATGAATGTAGTTAAGACAAAAGTGTTCATATGTATAACTTCGGTAAACTGTTATTGAGCCTACTCAATATACACGTTTAGGTACGGTTACCCATATCTAAATGAAGGTATATTTCATTTATGTGTAACAAGCTAAGACAATCTAATGGTGCCGATTAATTGCTTTATTATTAAGAAGACTTATCTTGAATCTTAAATCAGGTTTTCATCTAACTGTGAATATTGAATGCTTTGTCACTAAGCTATCATAGCATTGATTTTAAGCAACCCTAATTTGAAAGATTATATAAAGGTGAACTCTAGCAACTGGAAAACCTAATCCCGACACTTTCATGTGTCCTAGTTGCATACTAGAGTCGATTCTCGTTTAACCTAGATTTTTTTAAAATCATAATAGGTTAACGACATGAAGACTTCATTTGGGATTCGTGAAGCCAAATCCAACTATTTTCTCTGTAGTTTCATATTATGATCTTACTTGTTCTATCGTGTTGAGTACTATATTCTATAAGATTTTCTCGAGATTTATCTCCGATAGGTAAGATATAAAAAGTAATCACAAAGTTCTTCGTCTTAGACTCTGTGATTCCGCAATAACTTCTTCTACTACCATATAATTAAGTTATTGTGAGGTGATTGATATTTCTAGGATGCTCTTCGGGATTATAAGACCGGATTATCAATTGGTTCCTGTTCACCTTGATTTATCAAAAGACGGAACAAAACTTCATAGGTATTTCTGTGGGAGACAGATTTATCTATCAGATTAGAATTATCTGTGTGAGATAGATTTGTTTATAAGTCTTCGACTTTGAGTCGTAACAACTCTTAGTTGTGGGTGAGATCAACTAAGGGAATCAAGTGCGGAGAATCTGGCGTGGTTCTAGAGGCGTAAGGAACGCGACTGTACCTTAACCGGTGTGAGACTTGGTTAGGGATCAACTACATTATAGCCCGAAGTTAACTTGTAGTAGGTTAGTGTTCAAATCTGGACTAGGTCCCGGGGTTTTTCTGCATTTGCGGTTTTCTCGTTAACAAAATTTCTGGTGTCCGTGTTATTTTTTTTCCATATTATATTTGTTTATATAATTGAAATATCACAGGTTGTTCGTAGTTCAATCAGTTGGTAAATCCGACCTTGTTTGTTGGATATAACTTGATTGACACTTGGGCATTGGTCTTTGGTACCCTCCAAGTTATTTCCTATATCAATCAGGCTCACATATTTCTATATGTTCGATTTGCTGATTGCATTGAGAAATAGAGATAAAGCTCTATGATATGTTTCTTGATTGAGCTCGCTTTTAAGTTGGTGCTCTTAGAATTATATTGGAGTTTAGTTCATACAGATTGCCGAACGAATTATTGGGTGTGGTTGTTATACCCCCGCTTTATCGGGTAAAAATACTTAACTCTGTTATTTTACTACGAGACATCAATTATGTCACATGGGAGATATTCACTAGGGTTTTGATCTTACGGTCTATAGCGAAAGATGTAGTAATACACACACGACGAAAGGTAACTAAGTCATGTGAACCGTTGAAAGAGTGAAGGAAGTGGTGAGCGTGTAAATGCAGGTCTTTCTTAACACTACGGACATGACTTCCCCACGCTCTCCACAATCTCCATTCCTCCACCTTTCCATACCTTCCACCACTTATGAGATCAATGTGTTCCAATACTACTATAAATAGGCTATTCAAACTATCCACAAGGGAACGGAGGTTGGCATATACAAGTCTAATCTTGATTTCACATAAGCTTTGTTTGACTGTTATCACAAAGACCTCTCTTCATATAGTATTTTAAACACATCACACTGAAAATGTACAATCTCATTGATTTCAATTCCCCGGCTCTCTAAGATAAACCATTCTCCTCCTTTGTTACTGAAGCAAGACTGAAACGATCATTTCTTGGTTTAGACTAGTCTTGATCTCTGGATTCTCACATAAACTTTAACCCAACCATACTTTTTAGAAAAAAAAAATTCACCTTAAAAGAAATTGACTACCACATTAGGAGACAATATCTCGGTTGCAAAATAATTGGTCTTAGGTTGGATTTAATAACTTCTGATTCCAATCCCGATTCTGCCAATGTTAGTGGCGGTAACTGTAGGACTAGTCCTCCTAGCACCTCCGGAACTACCACACTCCATCTAGACATAGTTATCCCGCGCATGACCTTTAGTGTTTAGTGAGACCTAGTGTCTAGTAAAGAATAAGCTACCATAAAGTCGAAATTAATCTTCTTTCTTTTGAAGATAAGATATTAAAATTAAAACGTGTGTCGTCATTTTCTTTAAATAACCAATAGAATTTTTTTGACATATTATGAAGATTAATATGCACACTGCAGAGAGAGTCGAAGGCAATTTACGTACATTCTAACCTCGATAAATGAATGCCCTCGGGATCAAGAAAAAATATTCGTTTAGCGGGGTTATTTGTTTATCGATAAATGAATATTTATTCATTTAAACAACATTTTCTTAATTTAGAAGTTATAAATTGTATAAAAGAAGATGTATAAATGTACCTAGAGGGTATTTGTCAAAATTCTTGCCCCCTAACATAACATCTAAAATTCAACCATGTAATGCTGGGATTATTCGAGCATTCAAAGTTTATTATCGGTGTCGTTTTTGTTCAAGCATCTTGCGAAGCGTTGAATTTGACCTACCAAATCTTGAAAAGATTAACATTTTGGATGCTATTAATTTTACTACTATGGCTTTGATATTCAATGTGATGGCAGAAACAATTGCAAATTATTTTCATCATTGTAAGATTCGGTCTGAAGATATTGATGTTCCTGAACCAGAAAGTGGTCAATTTGAAGAAAATATTCAAGGATTAACTGGTGTTATTTCTAATTTATGTTATAGAAATGTGATGGACGTCGAACATCTTTAAACAATCCTAACGAGAATGATGCAATTATGGAGTCTCCAACAGACGAAGAAATTATTGAGTCAGTAATGATTAATAAGAATGGTCCTGAACCAGATGATAGTAGTGTCGTATCAAATGTGTCATCTAAAGATGCCTTTCAAGCGATGGTCACTTTAAAAAATTACTTGCTACAATACGAGCAAAATATTCCAAAAATTGTGCAAGCATTGCATAAAATTAAGGATGCGGTGCATTTTGGTTTGGTTGGAAGAAAAAGACAGACTTTGCATTTTATCTTCCGCTTCTTGCAATCAACCATAGATGAATTTTTTTAGTTTATTTCTACATAGATTTTTATGTAAAATTTACTAATTATGTATTTTGGTTTATTCTTATATATATAATTTAGTGACTATTCGTTTATATTTCTATATGGCCTTTAAGAATTCAATTTTTTTTATTCATTAATGTATTAACCGAGGTTATTCATTTATCGCCTTGGCTCAAGTCGGGATCGGAGAAAATTATTCATTTGACGAGGTTATTCATTTATCGAACATTCGTTTATCGAGGTTGGACTGTATTTTGTTCTTTATCATGATCATGCGGTGCCTACCCATACCCCATCTGCCAATTAAAGACGCATACTCCATATGTCAATGATCCAAATAGATAGATAGCTAACTAAAATATCTTCCTTAGGAAAAAAACAGAAAAGTAGAAAACTAAATTATCTTCATGTGATTTATTTCTCTCTATTGAAACAGTACGTATTCCAGGGGAAATGGGTCGCTAGTTGACGACTGAACTATAGGCTTTATGGAACTTTAATGGGGAGGATGGAGACCGCGGAGCAGGTATTGGTTGAAATGAAGCAGCTATTAGCTTCTGGATTCACACTTGGATTTGAGCGTTGTGAATTAATGATTGGGTTCCCCTTAATCTGGTTTCTCATGGGTTGAAGACCTGAGGTACCAATTTCCTCTTCTTCTTCTTTTCTGTATCTTGGTAACTTGGTACTATGGAAGGGGATTTCACTTCTCTATCCCTCCATTTTCCTCGAAATCCTAAAAATAAAACCACTATGATCTCCCATATCCCTACACGAGTAGTGATACATATCACCATCCTTACATGGATGAACAGATCTGTTCAACCTTGTAGGGAAGGGAAATCACACGGGTACTCAGTATCCGTATGCTTTTTCACTTACGGGTACTAAGTACGCGTAAAGCCGTTGATACGCGTATTGAGTATGCGTAGCTTTTTGTACGCATACTCAGTTCCCGTTTCGACAAATAATATTTGTTTGACCTTTTTCGTTAACACCTCTCTCACACCCGATCCTAACCATCCATCACTAATAACGGCTCTATTTTGTACGCCGTCGGATCCCAATGCCATTTTTTCAAAATTCCTTATAAATACCAATCTAATTCTCTACTCAAACCACACCAAATCAATTGATTTTTTATATTCTCCCTCTTTCTCTTACATCAATTGATTTCTTGTTTCTCTGCATCTTATTACAATACGTTTTTTGTATTTAGATTTAGATTTATTGTACCAGTTATTTATTTTTTATCTTAGCTTCATTAAAAATGGTACTTAATTTTGTCACACAAGAAGAGGTTGATCTTACCACTGCTTTTATTTATGTGAGTATGGACGAAATTGTGGGTTCGGGGAAAAAAACCGCTTTGTTTTGGAAATGCATTCACGAAATTTTTGTACAACGAAATGGCAATCCATACGGAAAAGATTTGGATGCTTTAAAGAGCAAGATGAAAGTTATTAAAAAGGATGTCAAAGAATTCGTGTCCATTCGGAACGCTATATATCGCCAAACCAAAAGCGGTGCAAGCCACGAAGATTTGGTAAGTTTATTAAATTTGTAAGTTTTTCCATATAGCTTGTGATAATAGTAATAAACCTAATGTTTCTTATATAATTTTTCAGACAAAAGATGGTCGCCTTCAATATCAGGAACAAAGAGGACAACCTTTCAAGTATGATGTATGTTATAAATTGTTTAGAGAAAAGGTCCCTGGATATAATTATGAATTGACTGTGAGCCAAAACAGTGATTTGTTTGAATCTCATCGTAACTTTTTATCGGTCGAAGATGGTAATGAAGTTCTTACCAATGGAGAAACTCGTTGGAAATACAAGGAAAATGCACGTCCTATAGGAACAAAGAAAGCCAAAAAATTAGCTAGACAGAAGAAGGATCGTGAGCAAGGTATATATAGAGAAGATGATGGTGAGACATCTTCGGTTAAGATGGAAGAAGACAAGATACTTGAACAAAGTTCAAGTATTTTGGAGTATCTTAAGGAAACCCGATCAAGGAAGGAAAATGAGAATGGAACAAGAATGCCAATACCAAACTTTTTGGGGTTATACTCAACAACCGAGTTATCAAATGGAAGATCAAATGAATTTGCAAACGCTTCAACAACAGACTAATCAAATGCATGGACAAAAAATGCATTTTAATCAAGACAATGCAATATTGTGGATGGACCTTAGTCGTTTAGCTCCCAACGAAAAAACAAAATATCAACGCAAGCAAAAGGAGATTTTGAAGGGGATGGGTATAATCAGCGTTGAAGATTCAGAAGATGAAGATATAATCCAACTCTAATTGTTTTATCTTTCATTGTGTTTAGTTTTTTACTTTGTAGTACATCTTTAAATTATAAGTGTTGTCTTAAATTTGTAGTTGGTAATGTTGTTAACTTAATTTTAAATGTATTGTCTATATTTATTGAAATTGTTGTTTGAATTAATTAAAATTTTCAATTTGTTGTAACCACTCGATTTTCAAATATAAATTCAAATAAATAACTTCATTTTTTCACTTCATTAAACTAATGTTCATAAATAACTTTAAAAGATAGCTCTAACATATCATTCGATAGGTCTGAAGACATTACATGTTGTTATTTTCGTTGTTGTCAGATTCAACAATCAATGCCGCTTCGAAATGAAAAAACGGTTCTTTTCTCCATGTTGTGTATGCATCTTGTGCAGCGAAACGGTCACCTCTGTACCTATTGAGAAACTCATTGTACCGGATGCATAATTTCCTAACATGATATGTCCTTGAAAAAATGTAGGATGGTAGATAATTATGTCGTGGTTTCTTGCCCGTCTCTTTAACGAAAGAACCCCAATCAACATTAGTCCAGAATATTGTTTGATCTTTAGGATCTTCTGGAAAATCATCCTTGAGAAGGTAATAGTTTCTAATCCATTCAGTATCTTCTTCGACATCCTTTAACCTTTCTCTCAGTTGGAATTGTTGTTGACCGCGTTCTTTTGCCTTGCAATTTTCTTCGTGTTCCTTGAGTTTGTGTTGGTATTCAGTCGAACACCCAGATGAATATTTGGTATGTTTTGTGGACTTTCCTTTGCTTAACACTTCATCCAACAACTGTGTTAATTTGGTAGGTGATGAAGACGTCGTTGCGTTCGCAGTAGCTTGATGACCTCTTTTGCATATCTCCTTTTCCATTGCAGCAATTGATGTAGTGGGTCTCTTGCATCTTCTAATTATGTCTTCAACTGAGTTGGTAGTTGCTGATTGATTTTACATTGAATAGTTGTTTAGCTTTGATTTTGCAAAGAAAAATAGGTAGATTGATGTTGAAAAGAAGAATGGGTTATCTTTCTTATATATAGGATTCCTTCCCAACGGCTCTATTTTTAACAACTCGTTCCCAACTGATCTTTTTCCCAACGGATATTTTTATAACAACTCGTGCCCAACGGATCTTTTTCCAACGACTATGTTTCCTAACGGGTCTATATCCCAACGAATCAATTTCGTTATATAAATACTATCAGCATTTTTTGGTTCTTACCACCAACAATCTCAATACATTGTTACATACAAACAACCTAAATTATGTATTCTAACTGTTCGAGTAGAAATGGAAAACAAATAGTATGTGTGGAAGCAAAAGAGGTTTGTCCATGTTGTTTCATGGATACACACAATTTCCTTCAATGCCCATGGCTATATACAAAATGTCCACAACCAGGATGCAACGGCATAAGGAAGGTAAAAGAGTCGATACCAGAGAAGATAAGGTATTTGGAATGTGAGTATGCTAAATGTACGGGGGAAGCACAATGTTTGGACGATGCAATGAAAGATGCAATCAAACAACAAAAAGTTGAAGAACTCGGCAACAACTTCAAACTAAAAGGTAAGGTGGAGTTTGAATGTACCAAAGGGATTCCGTGTGAAACTAAGGGTTGTTATTTCTTTATGGAAATGCACTATTCAGTCTCCAAAAAAACATATGGAAAGCGTTATTGGAGATGCCTTGAGTGTGGAACGGTGGCATGGGATGAATAAGTGTTGTTTTATTTGAATCGAATATCAATTGATGTAATATGAAATTTTATAATTAGTATGTGTGAGTTTTTGTATGTCATGAACATTTAGCTATATGCGTCTACAATAAATAATAATAGTAATTTTTTTATTCAGATTAACAATTACATTAAGCACGTTCAACCAGCATTTAAACCAATAGGCGACCCTATTGGACGAGTTGTGTCTCGTAAGGGTTTACAGAGAGATATACCCACAAAACCTATCTTCATTTTAATTCTTTACTCTTCATCTGATGAATCTTCAAAGGGGGAAGGGTCATAATCTGAGAAGTTATTTCTCAAAATGACATAGCAGTTAAAAAATCTAAATGGTTTCCCTTTTTTTTTTTTGTAACTTTCCAAAGAACGTTGCTCCTACAACAAAATAAAACAATGTCAATTTACTATAAAATAATTAAACAATTCAGTAAACATACTCAAAATATCGTCTACAATAGGTAACCACTTAATTTCTTACGATTTCTGAAGGTACTCCAGCCCTCCATAAATATAACAATCTTTGTGTCGTTATATATACTTTCACGTCTGAAGTTATAATGTTTAACCTTGTTTTCAGATATTTAACCGTGCATTGATTCGGATTCCCGTTATGTATAGTCAACCTTTGTAGCAACTGCTCCAAAAGGTTGGTGTTATTGAGTTGTTCATCTTCTACTTCATTCTCTAGATGAACTTCGACCCATAAACTAACTATCATTTCGTCTTCCTCCGGATTATAACCCACCATAATTAAGAAATAACAGTGGTGTGGATAATAAGTTTTTTTTTTCGTAAGATGGAGAACAGATTTGTTCGAACTAATGTGTTCATTGCTAAAAAGAGGTTGTAAATCCTTTATACATGCACCGTATACATATCCATATACTGTTGAATGAGATTTCCCGGATAAAGTATACTAATCCAAATACTGTACTGGTAGATTGCGCGGATATGTACACATATCCATATACTGTTGAATGAGATTTCCAGGATAAGTATACTAATCCATATATTGTACTGGTAGATTGCGCGGATATGTATACATATCCATATACTGTGTAAATGATTTTGCAGATTATCGTAATTGTAAACCATATGCCACCAAATAAAAACTTCATACTTTGCAAACATAAGTGAATCCCAAAAATTATCTAAAATTTGTTATTACAAGTGCGTTTAACATTCGAAAACTTAAAAGAGAATAGTGAAATACATCCTATGCATCATCATCAGCATCAGCATCATCATCATACATACCAGCATGATCGTCATCGTCAACCTCAACATCGTCCTCCTCATCCTCATCGTCATACTCAGAATCCTCCTCATCACCAGAATCCTCATCGTCATCTCCATCATGTTGATATTCGTCTCCCACTTTTCCGTGTGCATCTCCATGAGGAAAGTCATTTGGGATGTGATTATTGTAATCTCCGTAATACTCAAATACCCCATCCTCGTTCTGTCCTGGGACAACTTCTTCTTCTAAGTCTGTATCATCATAATCTCCTTCTGACGATGGAAGTACCACGTATTCCATATCTGAGCCCTCCATACTAGACAAGTCCCCTGCCAAGCCTCATCTACCAAGACACGCAGTAATGTGCTTGACAAGATCATTTCTCAGTTATAGGTGCGGTTCAAGGTTTCTCAAAGATAACATAAATACACGACCATTAACAGTAGGTTCCGGAAGTGGAACAGGAACAACCCTTCCCCAATCTGAATCCCGACTCTCATGCTCGATAATGATGTTGTGTAAAATAAGACAACATTTCATAATTAGATTCAAGTCTAATTCATGCCAATACTTACAGGGAGATCCGACAATTCTGAATTTACCTTGAAGCACTCCAAAAGCACGCTCGACATCCTTTCTTTTAGCCATTTGATACTTGTTGAACCTAACATAGTCGGGAATGTCCAATGTCTAAGAAAAAGCTTGTACAACTGTAGTCAACTTTTGATAGATACCATCGGCTAAGAAATAACCCATATTGTATTGGTGACCGTTGATGACATAATTGCATGGAGGTGCTACACCCTTTAGCATGTTATCAAAAAGGGGTGAGTGTGCCAACACATTCAAATCGTTGTTTGATCCAGGCATTCCAAAAAATGCATGCCAAAACCATAAATCATATGATGCCACCGCCTCTAATACCAAACTACTATCTTTATCTTTACCCCGGTAAGTTCCTTGCCAAGCTACCGGACAATTCTTCCATGGCCATTGCATACAATCAACACTACCAAGCATTCTTGGAAAACCTCGGTCCGCATTCTCAGCTAGCAACCTTTGAACATCTTCAGGAGTGGGTTCACGCAAATATTTGGCTCCAAAGGTCATGCAAATGGCGTGGAAAAATATTTTTAAATACATGTATATTGTAGTAGCACCCATACGAGTATAATCATCAACACTATCAGCTGGCGTACTTTTGCATAAACATTTCATCACGATAACTAACTTCATATGCGGAGAATGCCCCATAGTACCAGTTGCATCCGGACGTTGATGCCATTCAGGATCCACTTCAAGCAATTTTCCTAACAATTTTTCGAATAACTCTTCCCTCATACCAAGACGTTGTTTGAATTATCTAGAGGTATAACCGGTTCCAGGCGTAAAATAATCATTCATCATTTTGGCATCATGCCACACACGATCATGCGTAATTAAACTACGTGTTTGTACCTCCCTTGGTATAGGTTGTCTAATAATACGCAACCGTTCATCCAAACATAGTTGTGTAAACATAAGCAAGGCTTTCTCTTCTTCATCACTATCACTATAAGTATCCAAATAGACTCCATATTTGTATCTCACATAAGAACGCATTAGACTCATTGTGCACCTTAGAAAACCAAAAATACAATATCAATTTATGTATAGCATACATAAACTCAAGTATATCAAGGTTCTACATTAATATGCATTTACATGAAACATTGCATTCTACATAAATCAAGACAAACAACAAATAATCATGCATTTTTCACTAAATACATGTTTTAATAACGTTATTTCATTGCATACTACATATCCAACCAACCTAGGATCAACAATTTCATCAAAACAAGAATCAAATTAATTTGAAAACCCTAACATTAGAATCACTCACCTTTGATGTTTTTTTTTTTGATGAAATTCGAAATTGATTGAGGGATTACATTCACCTTTAAGTAACCATCAAACCCATTTAATCTTAGCAATGGAATCGCCCTGAGTAAACAACCAAATCGAAGGGGGGTTAGAGGGGTTATGAGGGAAAGAGTTTAAGTGAAGAAGAGGAAATGGGAGGAAGAACCGAGTTCTGTGAACTTAAACCTATCAAACGGGGTACTGAGTACGCGTATTGAGTCAAGTCAACGAGTTGACAAATACGCGTACTGAGTACCCGTTTGGCACTATTCATACGCGGGTTGAGTACGCGTATAGTGTAGGGAAGGGATAACAAAGCACCATAGCAGGATTGCCTTTCGTGTGCCATCCCTTCCCTTTATTTTAAGGATAGGGAAGGGATAGCTAGCTCTTAGATATCACCTGGCACTTTGAGAACATCTGTCTCTTGAAATGCCTTGACTTTTTCTTGACCGTTAATATATTTCTCATTTTTCTTTAAATTTTTTTTTGAAGACTTTTCTTTAAATTTTTCAATCATAAGAAAAAATTTTTTAACTTGAGCAGGCCTTAATTTCTTCCTAATTCAAATCTATTAGTAAGATCCATCGAGTATTTTTCTTTCATTTTGATTGTTTCCAACACAAAAGAAGAAGTGGATAGTGTACTACTACCCGTCCACCACACAAATTTAAGGAGTGATAATTTTTTTAAAAGAAAATATATATATATATATATTATAGAAAAACTTATACAAAAAGTCTAAGAAACAGTCATAGTGTTAGCAGGACTGGTACCAAGCCTGCTTACATTGTTTTTACAAAAGATAGCAAAATTAAGAGTATCCAAATTCTGAAGTCTATGGATAAGTTTAAGGCTAGTTAACACTCAATCCTGCTAGGTGACCAGCGGTGTAACCGCTAAATACCCTCAAATGAGACGTGGCTAGTGATGTGCCTCAAATATGAGATTACTCATGTTAACACATCAGAGAGACAAAGGAACTGTATCTTCTATATTTTTGATTTTTTTTATCTTGTATTCCTGGTTTTTATTTCTGTATACCAAGCTTATGAGTCGTACTCAACCTTCAAGTACCATCTCGCCATTTTTTTTTAAAACAGTCTAAGAACTGATCAGGTCCAAAATAGATAATAATTGAACATAAATAACAAATTTTCCAGTTCCAGCCATCGATTCAAGAAGCTAGACATTGAATCAACATGTATCTATCAGAAGATGTCCTTCACATATTTTGAAATTCTAGTTCAATCATCATCAATCAAAGATATGTTTTCTTCTAAGATTAATTGTTCTCTTATGTTAACCTTCTTATTTCTTAAATCAACTAACTGGCCAATGTTATCAAACCGTAATAAGATCTTCCAAGTAAATTCAGTTTGGGTTGAGTTTGATTAGATATTTATCACCTGCAATTGAATTTTTTTTGGAATAGATCAAGGATTAGGAAAAGTTTACCCTAAATTTGCATGTAAAGTTTGATACTATGTTTTACATCACCATGAAAAAAAGAAGTGGGAACAATACAAATCAGTTTGATTCAGTTTGTGGATGTGAAAATATTCAATAGCAGAAAGAAGTTTCGAGAAATAAAATGACCAGAGAAGATAGAAGATGGTTAATGGTTAACGGGGATAAAGTACAGGGATAAAACAAACTATTTCCTTTTTTCTCGTATTATTTTCAATGACATGGAAAACGAAAAGACCACCTCACTTCACCAAATCACCCGCCACGTCAAAATCAGTTGTTATTTAGCTGTTAAACAGCTGGTCAAATAGCAATTTCGTAGTTAACACAAAAGAAATTGGATTGATTCTAGTGTAAGTGTCTTCATCACCACTTCTTAATATTTCATAGTGATTAAAAGAAAATATCATCAAGGGTATAAATGGAAGTGATCATTTTGGAAAGTACGTCCTAAAAAACACAGAAGTAAAATTGGGATTGTGGGAGTAGTAAAATTGGGATTGTGGGAGTATTTTGTTGGGAAAATTAAAAAAGTGCCCATGTGGGGAAAGACCTTTAAGAAAATGCCCAAGTTTTTTTCAATATTTATTTAATGTAAAATCATATAAATATCTATTTAGGCATGAAAAGTGAGGGACACAATTTGAGAGATGAGGATAATTTTAGGAGGAGAGAGAAAATTTTAGAGAGGGATTTATTTTCTTTATCATCTTCTTCCCCAAAAAATTCTAGAGCTCCAAACATTCATTAATGGAGTCTCAATTGTAAAATCATGTAATTACCCCACCAATTTGGTAAAATCTTGTTGATTTTTTCAATTTTCATCACACGAGATGAGAAATTGGTGGGCGTAATTACTAATATACCCATTGACCTAGAAATGATGAAGTAAATCTCTTACCGTCCATGCATTGGGTTAATCGCTATAAATTTGTAGTAACTCGTTTTACAAAGGTTTCAAATATCGTTGGTTAGAGATTTAAAGATTTACATTTCCCAAGAACAAAAACGTAAATTTTTTTGGATTGTGAAGAATTATCATTCCTACTGAAGAAACGGGATAAATGTCATCATGAGTTCAATCGTAAATGTCCATGGAGAAGAAGAATAAATTCGAGGGGATCGGGGTGAAGTTCAAAGAGTTCATTTTGCACAAGACAATTCAAGTTTGTTAATGGATGGCTAAGATTAAAATCACCACAAGGTTACACGTGTTTGAGAGGTGAAAAATAACGAGTTTACAAAATGATGGCTCTTAACGAACAAATTTTTAGGAGTTAACAAAAATCAACGATATAGCTCCATGAATGTCAATTTGCATGTCGACATGGCGGAATGGTTAGGGTTTCATTTGTCTTTCCCAAGAAGTGTAGAAAAAGATCAAGGCGCCGAGGTACGGTTGAGTCAAGAGGCGGTGAGGTTGAACCACACATTTTTGACAAGTATTGGCAAATGATGCACTTGGCCCAAAGATACCCCATATGGTGCAACCTCGTAACTATAATCCCTATAGGAAAAAGGATAAAGGTTGCGATCAAAAGTCAAGTTGTTGGCGGAACCGGATGGGAAGAGCTAACCTTGTATGGTCGATGTACGCTTCCTTGAAGGGGAAATCGGGGGGAAGATAAAGGGAAGCACCCTCCATTAGGAGCGTACGTGCTATAAGACGCAAATTTCAAGGCTTCTTGTTTGCGAAAACATAAAGGCTTGTCATATTTCCAACAACAAATGAAGTTCGCGAGCCTTCTAAAAAAAAAAAAAAAAAGAGAAAAGAAAGAAAGAAAGAAAGAAAAAAGAAAGAAAAGAATAAAGCAGAACATAGTAAAGAAGTTAAGATGAGATCAATGGGTCACTACATGAAAGTGTAGAGAAATTTCATCGCAAGACGACAATGTCATGGGGCTTTATGTTCGCAAGAATATTTAAACTGTCATATTGTCGTAACAATTCGAAGAGCTAAAATACTATTCAAAGAAGTTAAGATGAGATCAATGGGTTTTTGCATGAAAGTGTTCTCGCGATTTCATCGCAAGACGATAATGTCACGAGGTTTTATGTTCGCAAGAAGACTTTTCATATTATCGCAAATACAAAAGTTTACTACAAAGAGGTGGCAAAATAAGACCTTTACTTAGGAAGGCATGATAAGACCACAACAACTAATGAAATTCATTACAATCATTGAAGAAATTATACAAGAATATACATCAAAGTTTTGAAGAGAAGACAATCAAGACATTGAAGAATTTTGAAGAGAATAGTATCAAAGAAGACAATTCCATCAAGATCATTGAAAATTTTTGAAGACAATATATAGAAGATAATTATATGAATAGAGGCAATTCAAAGATATATCAATTTTACCGCAAGAAAATGAGCTAAGTAACACAAACATTAGCTATGCATTATAATAGATAAGTATTCACATCATACAAGCATCATACTTGCATCATACAAGCATCATATTTGCATCATACAAGGCATCATTCAAGCATCATATTTGCATCATAAATGCATTGCATAAACATTTCATGGCATAAGAATCGCATACGATTTCATAACATAATCATTACATAAATATTATATTCGCACAAGTATTGTACAAAATTTTACGGAAAATACCGAAACTTCGCAGAAAAAGTTCATAATTCGCAAGGACTATTCAAATTATAATCGCAACATTATATTGCAACACTATGTTCGTAACACTATATTCGCAATAGTACATTCGCAATGCGATGTTTAGTCATTGATAAGATGATTCGCAAAGTCCGGCACTATTCGTAAGTTCAAATGCGCAGAAAAACGGGAATTCGTAGAAATATTTGGATAACGGGGTTACCACTTGAGGCAAGAGGCAACATAACAATAGAGATGCAATTTAATTATTCAACATTTTTCAAGAATTCTCCTTTAGATAAAGAACGAGAGGCAACTATGGATACCCAAGAAAATATTTGATGTTCTTTATCTTCTCAGCAAGAATCCTCACCAAAAGTGGAATAATAATTTCACATGAACATAGGCAATATTTATCACTCTCATCAAGGATATTTTATACTTCTTATATAATTCGAGGATTAAATACTTCTTATACTTCTTAAGGATATTTCATACTTCATATATAATTCTAGGATTAAATACTTCTTATACTTCTTAAGGATACTTCATACTTCTTATATATTTCAAGGATTAAGTACTTCTTATACTTCTTCAAGGACCTAAGAGATACTTCTAATTACTTTAAATGTAACTTGCAAAAGAATAGAGGCAAATATACTTTTTGAGTTTGATATTCTTTAGCCGTCCTTCATCAACAAGATCAAAGACTACTCCAACAACCAGCAAGTGATTTTTCTTAAAGATCGCTCTTCAAGCAATATTCAAGAAAAAAGAGGCAAGATGTAGGAGCGGAGTATCACAACAAATAATAACTTACGAAATTGTGGAGAGAAAATACATTTTGCGAGCAAAGAATATTTTGCGAGCAAGAAGGACATTTTGCGAGCAAAGGAAGCCACGAAGGTTCGCAAGATAATCTTCAAATCCGAAATGGTGGGTTTTCTCATCGTGGATGTAGATCACATTGATCGAACCACGTAAAAATCTTTGTGTCTTTTTTATAATTTTAGTACTTTAATCTTCATCTTCACATCAAATAATTGAGATCATCATATTGATTCTTATGAGGGTGTAGTTGTGAGGTTTCATCATTGGGTTAATTCTAAGGTTTTTCTCGTCCACGCGTTATGTTAATGGATGGCTCAAGATTAAAATCACCACAAGGTTACACGTGTTTGAGAGGTGAAAAATCGTGGTTAGGGTTTCATCCCATTCTCTCTAAAGAAACTGTCTCTGTAAAAAATCAAAAACTTTGTCTCAGTAAAAATCAAAGCTTTATTCTTCCCTGATAGATAAGGGTCTGTGATTAAACATCTCTTCCCTGAAGATGAAGAAAAAAACAGAGAAACAAAAGTGTACGCGGCCGTAAGAACTTTCTAACCCTAACTTTATTTTTCTTGTTTAATCTGTTTGTTTTCTTTGTTTAGATTTCTTCCTTGTTTTTATTTGTTTGAAAACGGAATCAAATCTATGATGGGTACTTGTTTTAATTTTATATTTATTTTTTGTTTAAAAACAAAATCAATAATTCCGAAGAAAAAATATAGATTATCTGATTTTGTTTTTTTATATATTTTGTCAATTTTATATGTTATTAAGGTTTGAATTTGACTAATTTATGTAATTAGGGTTTAAATTTGGGTGTTTGATTTTATTAGGGTTTCAATTTTTTGATTTATGTGGTTTAATTTGGGTATTTGCATATGTTTAGTGTTTAAATTTGTTGATTTCTGTAATAGGTGTTTGATGTTTTGCTGTAATTGCAATTTCAATTTCAATAAGACTAATTTTTTTGCATATTTTTGTTTTGTTGCAGGGGATTTATCTATTATCCATATAGAAACATTAGTGTGTATGTCCATAGTAGTAAGTTAACATTGGAATTCCCTCACATGGACAAAGATAGAACATATTTGAAGGTGTTAGAGAACATGTTGTATTCAAGGTTAGGTCTGGCTGAATAAGAAATATTGTACTTATATTACACACCTGATGATCCATGTTTGCCAGTATGTTTGGTAACAAATGATGATTTCATTAAGTTTTTGGACAGTTGTGTAGCTGATGATAAAGATTTTATACATCTTGTGATGACTACATCTAATTCTAAATTGGGAGATGATGAATTCTTGGATGCTGCAATGGAACATCCAGTGATAACAATTGATGATGAGACACCTAAGAAGGATGAAACACCAAACAAGATTGGGAAGATGAATAAGAAGCCAGTTTCAAAGGAAAAGACAAAGCCACCTAGGAGGTCACCAAGGTTTGAAGCCTCTTCTAAAGTGCAAAACTCAGATCACTCAGATCAACAAGGACCATCAAGGAAGTTATGTTTTGTGGATTTGTTGAATGAAGTGGAGAATATGTCATGTTTGAGTGAAGCTAGTAGAGTAGGAAGTAATACAACACCAGGTGTCAGTCAACCTAGTCAAGAGAAGTTTAATCATGATTACTGGGTTAATATTACACATGGAAGTAATGATTATAATACAACACAAGGTAGTACTGTGGAGAATGATGCAACTCTATCTGAAGATGAGGACAATGTGCAGATAGAGAACACTGATTTAGATGAGTGTAACCCTGTTGAAGATCCAGATGCTCCTTTAATATTTGATATTGATGAAGACAATGAGATTGGTTATGATGAATATGTAAAGTCATATAAAGTCCCAGATTACAATGAGGAATCAAGTAGCAGTAAAGGTATGAAAAGTAGTTGGTGCTTTTACTAGTAGTAGGAAATGTTGATTTTTTATGTATTATAACTTTAAATGTATCATAACTTTAATTTTTGTAACTTGCAGATGAAGATGGTAGTGGTACTGAAGTTGAAGATAAAGATGGTGGTGGTGGTGTTGAAGTTGAAGTTAAAGATGGTGGTGGTCCTCAAGTAGATTTTGGTAAAGCTGGTGGGAAACCAGGTTGGTACAATAGATTCCAACCAGATATCAACAACATTGGTGATGATGATGATCCATCTCTATTCCCTGAACAAGATGAAATGCCACAAGTGGACCCTGATCAAATGTTGGTAAAGTATGCCTTTCATAACAAGAAATAATTTAAAAAGCATCTTAAAAGATTTTGTGTAAAAAAAAATTGGCAGTTCAAATGTAAGAAGAGTTGTTCTAAGCAAGTTAGGGCTCATTGTAGGTTTAAAGATGAATATGATTGTAAGTGGTGTGTATATGCTAGTAGAGTTGAAAATGAGTCAACTTTTGTTGTTATAAGTGTAAACTTGGAACACACATGTGTAGGGGATAAAAAAAGGTTTTAATAGGTCTGATGACCCTGAAATTGTAAAAGATGTTGTAATTGAAAAGTTGAGACAAAGTTTTGGGTCTTTCATACCAAAGCCCAGGAATTTTCTAGAAGACTTTGCAGTTACTCACAACATCAAGATTCCCTACATTTGTGCATGGAAAGCTAGGAATCTTGTTTTAGAAGAATTTTTTGGAGACTATGAACAAATTTATGCTGAAGTTCCTAAGTTCTGTTCAATGGTGGCCAAAACTAACCCAGGATCTATTTCCAAGTTTTCATATGGAAGAAAAGGTAGATTCACTAGATATTTTAGTTTTATGTTCTTTATTCTGTATTATTGCATTTGTTTTGGGAATGGAAAATAAATGATGTTGAACCTGCTTATGCAGATTTCAAGTTTGAGAGCATGACAATATCATTTGCTGCACCAATGAAAGCCTTTCAGGAGTCTTGCAGAGGTGTTGTAGGACTTGATGCATGCCATCTAACTGGAAAGTGGGGTGGTGTCTTAATGGCTGCAACATCACTTGATGATGAGAATAGATTAGTGCCTTTAGGCATTTTATTGGTTAGAAGTGAAACCAAAGAAAACTGGTTACAGTTCCTCAAAGAGTTTGCACCAGGGATCTTAGCTCATCATAGTGGAAGAGCCACTTTTATATCAGATTAGAAGAAAGGTTTGCTGGAAGCAGTTGCAGAGGTTTTTCCTGGTTCACCCCATAGATATTGTTGGAGGTAATTAGATTACTTACACAGTTGTTATTGTGACTGTTTTTGTTTACAATAATTAAATGTACATTGTATCTGTGTCTGAATTGTTTTGCAGGCACAATTACAAGAATTTCAAGAAATACTATAAGTCTCCAACCTTGCACAGCTCAATGTGGAATGCTGCCAAATGCTACAAGATAAGGAATTTTGAAGTTTGTTTCTTTTGAATTACTGTGTTTTACATTTGTAGGGTAGTAATGTAACAACATACTAATGTAGAAATATTAATGTAGGATAATATGGCTGCTATGCACAAACAAAATGAGGCTGCTGCACAGTATATTATGAAACAAGGCTGCCAAAATTGGTCTAGGGAATTTTTTGATTTCATTAGTTGTTGTGAGCATCTTAATAACAACTTCTCCGAGTCTTTTAATTCAATGATGCCTGAACTGAGAAACAAACCAATAGTCATTCTTGGCATGTTGTATGGTGAGTTGGTGATGAAACTGTTTACTAAGAGGAGAGAACAATGTACAAAGTGGAAATCTGGTGATTTGGTTCCTAAAGCTAAGGTCCTTCTAAAAAAAATGCTTGATATTAGTGAAAAATTTCATGTTCAAGGTAGTGTGGTTGGGGAGATCTATTTGGTTACCAACAGGTCCACCAGAAAAAATTTCACAGTCAATATAATAGAGAAGCACTGCACTTGTTTGCAGTGGAAGTTTATGGGATTCCCCTGTCAACATGTTGTGTCTACATTGAAGACAATCTCACCAAATTGGAAGAGTATGTATTATATTAACGTTTATGGCATTTATGTATTATATTTTTCATTTATTTGTGCATTTAAGTACCAGACAAAAATTGAAGACTAAAATTTTTATTTATTTATTTTGTTAGGTACTGTTCCCCTTACTATTTAGTGGATTGTTATAGGAAAACATATGTTCCACCTGTTATCCCTTTGGAAGACATAGCTGACTATCCAGAGGTATTATTGAAAACTTTATGGTTTGTTGTGCATTTACTTTATACTTTGTAAGTTTCCCTATTTGAAAGCACTTTAGGGTTTCATCACTTCCCATACCTTCTCATCTCATATCTTCTCTGAACTATTCTTTTTCCTTCTTTATTTTTCTTGTTGCAGCCACCAATGGAAAATAAGATCTTACACCCTCCAAGCCAAAGAAATCCTGGAAGACCTACATAAAAGAGGAGGAGAAGTTATGATGAACCTCAAGCTGAGGTGAGGAAAATGAGGTGTACTCAGTGTGGATCCATAGATGGTCACAACAAGAGAACTTTTAAAGGTGGTGATGTAGGTAAGAATCAAAATGGATATAGGCCAATAACTGAGTGTGATGCTTCCAACTTCTCTTTCACAAACATAGATAGACCTGAAACCAGCACTGCAAAGGGTAGAGCAAATAAGCAATGGAAAGCATCATATGTTGGTGAGTCTTCCTCTCATGGACTACCACCTCCAGTACCAACTACTCAAAGATCTGCATCAGCAAGACCTAGCAACACCCAAAATGTCAGTCAATCCATTGCAGGTGTAGGATATATGGCTCAAAACATTGCTACTGTCACAAATGCCAAGGGAAAGAAGAAGTAATGTGAGTGTATGTTTTACCTTGTTGTTGGATTTGTGATCCTTTGTCTTTAGTTTCTCTTCTGTTTCAAGTTCTTTTTGAGTCTGAACTTGTTTAGTGATGACAAAACAATGTTTTATGGATTATTTGATGTACCTTTTAATATTAATCAAGTTTGCAGATTACATTTTAAGTTTTTTTTCAACTTCCTTACATATTTCTTTGACATAAAAACTTGAATGCCTAACTCTCTTGTTTGAAACAATGAATATGTGGTCAGAAACCCATCTAAAAGCATCACAATCTGTGCAGGTAAGATAAGCTATGTTGAAGTTGTGATTATTCTTACATAATTTCAGCTTCATTACTGATTTGCAGTGACCTTTGAAGCACTGAAGTTTATGCAGTGGAAAATTGTTGTAGGAGTGACATGCTTCTCCACAAGCACAACAACATATCTCAACTGGAAGCTTGATATCAGCATATTTGACTGCATCAATGGCTAAATCAAACCATTCAAAGTATGTGCAGGTAGGATTTGAGCACTTCAAGAACATTTTACCATCTGTTTCACTTGTGTTTGATCTAAGTAACTGCCTTATGCCATTACAAGGTATATGTTTACACGTAGAATACATCCAAGGACAATCCTTCGATTCATGGCTACCTAGCTACATCACAAATTGAACATTGATTTGAATGTTTTTCTTCACTACTCCTGATGTTGTTGTTTCTACTACTACTTGGAGAATGTGTTACACTTTTGCTCATGTTTATGTAATTGATTATTTTTTCTTTGATGAAAGGTTAGGTCTCAATTTAGGGTGTTTTTATACACTACTTGGTGAATATGACCGTTAAAAAAGTGTCAAATCTGGGCCGTCATTTGTTTTCTACAAGATCGTGACACGTGTCAGCCGACTGTTACTCAAGTTTGCACATGCAGGGAACGTGCTGTCAGTGATGAGCCGAGTCGCAATGAATCACTGTTCCAACTCGGACATCCAACTGATTCAGGGGCTATAATGTCTTTTGGCATGCCCGGTTTAGTGTCACATGTCATGTAACGGCCGTTAGCCGTTTTTTCAAAAAAACGGGACGGAAATGGTCAATTCATGGGCATTAAATAAATATTGAAAAAAACGTGTGCATTTTCTTAAATGCCTTTCCCCACATGGGCATTTTATTAATTTTCCCTTTTTTGTTAACTTAATTAACATGAATTAAGTGGATTTGGAAAGAAGACTATAATAACAACTTTCTCTTCAGACTCGATTGATGCTGATCGAAACTGGTTATGCATGATATCACTAGTTTGATCAGTACATTAAGTACCCTAACCAGTGACCACCGCTTCCTAGCAAGGTCAGTGTCGATACAGTTTTCTGTTAGGGCACGGAGGTTAGCAAGTGGGGGTAATTAAAGAATATGGAGGACAGTTCGGGAAAAAGTTGAGTAGCACCATGGCTTCGTTCTTTAATGCGACTTACGCACACCTGTGCCCTCAATATTGAGATAGGCCGATAGCCCAACCACGTTAATTTATACTCTCTATATATATATGGAAAAAAAGAGCTTGAAATTCAATAGATTCAAGCGGTACAGATATCTTCTTCTCCTCCTCCTCCTGACAGCCAAATATTATTATGCTAGGATATCCGTACATAAATAAATGTGGAAACTAAAGGTTTCAACAGATGAAGGGCCTTTCAGTGAATGGCTTTTCAGCACCAATCATTTTGCAGGAAGGCAAGTATGGGAATTCGATCAAGATGCTGGGACACTTGAAGACAGAAATGAAGTCGAAAAGGCTCGCCAAGAGTACTATGAAAATCGACTCAAAGTTAAAACTAGTGGGGATGTTATACTGCGATTACAGGTACATATGATACCACTTGTTGAGATTGATCCAAAAGGTTCATACACACTTTCCTTGTTACTCCCTCTGTCTTTTTTTATCTGTCTTAATTTCTACTTTGATCTGTCTCTTTTTATCTGTCGGCTCTGTTTATAGACATACTTTTCCCTTAAACTATCAAATATACCTTTTATTTTTATAATTATAAAAAATCATTTTTTATATAAACTTAATTCAAAATCATAAATATTATCACCATATATAATGAAAAAATTCATTCAATATTTTTTTATATTAATTGTTATTCTTTTTTTAAATGGAAACATTTATAGCCAATTACAAAACTCCTAAAACTTTTTATTTATTATTACATTACCTTTTTAGCTACGTTTGGTAATAACTTAACAATAAATAGTCTGGTCAAGGGTTAGTCATGAATTTTTGTAGGATTTCCTTATTATTTTGACAAAGTCAATTAGGACTGTTATTTTGAGACGGAGGGAGTAAATACTTTCCCGTTGTGGAAAAATTAGCTCTAACACAGGATTATTTTTGGCTGTGCAATTTAGACTACTGACATGCATGCATGCTCCTTTGTTGTGTTCCAGCAATTAAGAGAAAACAAAGATAAATTTGATCTTAGCATACCACCAGTTAAGATAGGTGATGATGAAGGAGTCACTTACGAAGCCACGACGACCACATTGAGGAGAGCCATCCGGTTCTTTTGTGCAATGCAGACAGACGATGGCCATTGGGCTGCTGAAATTGGAGGACCATTGTTTTTCATGCCACCCTTGGTAAGTTATAAATATCGAAATTTATTATCATCTTTTTTTATTAAAGCCGAATTTATATCAGTAATTATAATTTTTTAAAACATTGATTACTTAAATGCAGATTTTCGTCTTGTATATCACTAAAACTCTTAATACAATGTTATCACCGGAACATATAAAGGAGAGTCTCCGGTACATGTATTATCACCAGGTGAGTCTTGTTTGTTTCAAAAAATGAGAAATCATCAATCATGAAATTTCATGGAGAAGATATAATTGAAATAAGAAACTTCTTTCATATATCTTGTTTAATTCATGGTAGAATGAAGATGGAGGTTTCGGATTTCATCAAGAGGGGCACAGTACCATGTTTGGTACAGTCTTGAACTACATTTGTATGCGTTTATTAGGAGAAGGGCCAGATGGTGGTCAAGACAATGCTTGCACCAGAGCACGGAAATGGATACTTGACCATGGTGGCGCGACCTTAACACCATCTTGGGGGAAAACTTGGCTTTCAGTACGTGTGTGTATGTATAAATATGTTTTTAAGTCTCTGCCGAAGTTATAAAACCCTGAGTGACTCATTGACCTGTCGGTGCTTGACAAATTTTACTGATTGAATCAATCTAAACCACGTAAAGTGTCTCCTTTAATGGCATAATTGTGATTCTGACACACAACTTTTTGCAGGTACTGGGAGTTTATGATTGGTCAGGATGCAACCCACTACCCCCAGAGTTCTGGCTTCTTCCATCAATGTTGCCCATGCACCCAGGTATATGAACATGTCCCATGTTCTTTTATAGCTCAAAAATGGTTTTGCCTCTGGAAAAATCAGTGCAACAACCCGAATTACTGATCTAGTATTAGTCTCCCGGACAATTGGATTACTCTCAGTTGGTTCTGCTTTTTATTTTAAGGGAACATTATTTAAATATCCCTCAAAATCCTGGCAGAACTAAGTAAAAGCAAGTTTTACAAAACAAATCACCTAAACTTATGCACATGCATAAGGTACTTGTATCCGACCATTTACCTACAGAATTTTTCACCCCAGTCTATTTTATTGCAACTCTGAGCCGATTTGCTAATTTTATCTGTTCATTTATAAGTCTATTTCCGTATAATTATTGCAGGTAACATGTGGGTTTACTGTCGATCAGTTTACATGCCGATGTCGTATCTATATGGGAAGAGATTTGTTGCACCCATGACAGATCTTACCTTATCATTAAGAGAAGAGATTCATATTCAACCGTACGATGAAATTAATTGGAATAATGCGCGTCATGCTTGTGCTAAGGAGGATCTTTACTATTCTCATTCCTTAGTCCAGAATTTGATATGGGACTCCCTCCACAATATCACAGAACCACTTCTAAAACGATGGCCATTTTCAGAAGTGAGAGAGAAGGCTTTACAAGTAACAATGAAGCATCTCCATTATGAAGATGAGACCACTCGTTACCTTACCATCGGTGCTGTAGAAAAGGTAATATATATGTCATATGTGATTTCATACTCGCATAGTTCATGACCCTGCTTAATTGTATAACACGTTCTTTGTGTTTTCCAATTGACGCGTACACTTAGTCGTTATTCATGCTCGCTTCTTGGGTGGAAGATCCAAATTCAGATGCATTCAAGAAACATCTTGCAAGGGTTCCAGATTACCTATGGCTTGCTGAAGATGGACTCAGGATGCATGTATGTGCTTAGCAAACATAGCCAAGCTACTATAAATTAACTGGCTAAATTATATTTTTCATAATCAATCGGTTTCTCATAATAATAGTAATAATTATTATATCCCCAATCAGAAATTAATGTTAATGCTATATTTATTTTAGAGCATAGGCAGCCAAACCTGGGATACGGTTTTTAGTCTTCAGGCACTTCTAGCAAGTGGTGATCTTGCCGACGAAATCAATCCCACTATTCTTCGTAAAGGACACGAGTTCATAAAAGCTTCACAGGTTTGTAAATCTTTTCCTAATGCAATTTTATATATGTCATAAAAGCTCAGGTGATGACTAATGAGTATTTTCTTGTACCATTAATATAATCTGCTTAATCGTTACACATGATAACCAGGTTAAAGAAAATCGAGCAGGAGACTTTCGGAAAATGTTTAATCATATTTCTAAAGGAGCATGGACTCTCTGTGACCAAGATCATGGCCTGCAAGTTTCAGATTGTACTGCAGAAGGTCTGATGGTAATAAAAACATTTCTGTAGCTTGTGCAGCGCGCATAACTTGATTCATTTTCTATTGAGACCGGATATATAAACGCCTATTGGCTGATACGTTAGTTAATCTTTACAGTGTTGTCTATTGTTCTCACAAATGCCAGCAAAACTCTTTGGTGAAAAAATGCCAGTAGAGCGTCTCTATGACTCTGTTGAGTTCCTCCTTTCTCTGCAAGTAAGTATTCGTTTTCTTATTTTGCACTGCGACATGGCAAAACAATATCAAAATGTTCTTTTATAATCTGTGCATATCACCATTCTTCATGTGCGTTTCACAGGGTCCAGATGGTGGATTGGCGGTATGGGAGCCTGCAACGTCACCAGAATGGTTGGAGGTAATTAATGATAACATTCACTCTGGGAGGAGTTGGACCACATTGTGAATATATGCACGGGATCCTGCATCACAATGGACCACATACAGGCACACGCGAGAGCACACACGCGCACACAAATCATCACTTGTACCAATTTATATTTGAGTTTTCTTTCATTTTTCATATAGATTCTCAATCCATCAGAATGCTTCGAGGACATTGTTGTTGAACATGAGTACGTCAACTTGACTAACTACTTCATTTGATAAGCTTTTTTTCTTGAACTTTTAGTTTGTACTATTATAAGGGATTTTAGTTAACTTTCCGAAGGCCTGTTTACAGATATGTCGAGTGCACTGCATCAGCAGTCCACGCTCTAGTATTTTTCAGGAAGGTGCATCCTGAGTATCGAAGTGAAGAAATCGATAATTTCATAACAAAGGCAATCCACTTCATCGAGAGTCAGCAAAAGCCAGATGGTTCATGGTATGTGCATAAACATGTGGTCGACTTCAAAGCTTAGCGCCGAATGAATACAAAACTTTGCACAATTCTTTTGCTTATGCCGTGATAAACACCTGAAAAAAGTAGACTTTTGGCATTTCATGGCTAATGTGTTAAAGTAGAGTGAACCTTTAGGCAGGCTAATTTTGGACATTATGGGGTTATTCTCTTTTGCACAGGTATGGGAACTGGGGAGTGTGTTTTATATATGCGACATGGTTCGTCCTGAAGGGTCTTGCCTCAGTTGGGAAAAATTATGACAATAGCCCGATTGTCCGCAAGGGTTGCGAATTTTTGTTGTCCATACAAAAGGAATCCGGAGGGTGGGGAGAGAGCTATCTTTCTTGCCCGAATAAGGTATATATTCTTCTTCATAATCGACAATGCCTATGATATCGACTAATTAATATCAACCTTGGCTATTACTACAACACAGGAATATGTGCCCCTTGAGGGTAGTGAGACAACCTTAATACATACAGCATGGGCTCTGATGGGTCTTATTCATGGTGGTCGGGTAAGTTAATTATATAGCTGTACGTACTTGGTATATCTATGTCTCTTAAAACAAACTAATGAGCCATAAAATGTTATTTCCAATAATGATTACAGGCAGAAAGGGATCCGATCCCTCTTCATCGTGCAGCGAAGGTATTAATCAATAATCAGATGGAAAATGGTGATTTTCCACAACAGAGAATAGGGGGAGTTTTCATGAAGAACTGTATGATACATTATGCATCATATAGAAGTATTTTCCCATTAATGGCCCTTGGAGAATATCGTCGTAAAGTGTTAAACATGTCCTCCACGAAAACAGGGAATGAAAACCTATGTTAGTCTTAGTATTCTGATTATGTATCTGTATACCTTTGTTTATATGTATGGTATTCTGAGGAAAGATCCGTTGACATTCCAGAATTTCACCGCAACTACTTTTATAAGGGAAAAATATTTGATGGGGGCATTTTCTGATGGGGGCATGGGGATAAATCATGTCTTGACATGTGTCTTTGCTATAAATTGATTTCATCAAATTTTGTTTCCAAATATATAAAAGAAATGTATTTTTGGTGAAAATACTAGTTATCTTAATTGGTGATATTTTATAATTTATATTTTTGGTAAGAGAATTTGTTAAAACAGTTAATTGGAAAAACACATGTCAAGACATGGTTCATCCCCCATGCCCCCATCATAAAACGCCTTCATCAAAAATTTACTCTTTTATAAGTAGCTATAAAAAAAAATTATAAATATTTTTCGTAAATTATGGCTCCATATACGATAATTATTTTCGTAAATTATTTGTAATCGCTCTGTAATTCACCATCTAACGGTCCGGGAACCACACGCTATGAATACTCAATTCCAAACTCATTTCAACTCACACCTCTTTTATACATTTCATAACTCCTCCAATTTTTCAAAAAAAAAAAAAAGAAAAAAAAAAAACTCTTCTAATTTTTCAGTATATGAACATGGCTGGTTCATAGAAAACTAACATGCCATTGCATGTGCAAAATCAAGTAAGAAGGCGGAGTCCAAAATTTACAACTGCTAAAAACGAATGTATTTGTAAGAAATATGTTTCTTTACTCAACGTCCTATAGTTGGTCCACTCTAAGTCGGTCCCATTTTGGCAAAGTTATTAGTGAAATTTTAAGATGAAACAATGAACCATAACAATCGTGATGCGAACGCATTGAGTGGCCACTTCAATGTAATCAACGAGGAAGTTAATTTACGTTGCTTTGGTAATGCAAGCAGGTCGAAACATAAGGAATGGTGAAACCATGACAAGCCTTGAACAAAGGTGTCGAGCCGAATGGCTCCACATCTACGGAAAATACTTTCAATATGGAAGTTGATATGAGATCTTAAGAGTGTTGGTCAAATATAATCCAGTTTTTGTGTTTTAATTTCTTAATTGTCAACTTAAGCCTAAATGTAACTTTTAATATTTTTCTTAATTTATTAGTTTGATTAACATTAAAATGTAAGTCTGAATTAAGAATATAAGCTTAATTTTAAATTAAACTTCTTGAATTATTTATAAATCAAATTTCCAAATTCATTAACAAATGCCCCTTTTTTTTCCTAGATATAAACTTCGAATTAATGATTAATAACAACTTCGCCATTTTATCAATAGTATAAAGCAGAGTTTAGCTAACTTTGCCTATATGAGTGGTGGTCAGGATTTATCCTTGGCAAAGATAAATCAAAGGCCGTGGTTCTCCGTGCCACAGCCTACAAGTCGCACAAGTGGTGTTCATTCCAATATTATGAATTAAAAATGAATACTCAAGTCAAGATATAGAATTTCAAAAATTATAACGGGGAGGTTCAAACTCATGACCTATTGTGTCATAGGAGTGGCCTCTAACCATTGTTCCACCTTGGTTGGAATTGATAGAAAAGATAAATCAACAGTGGTTATTTGTTCAACTTAAATATTAATTAGTATAAGTGTTTTATTAATTAGTATAAGTGATTTGTCTCGAGAGAAGATAAATCTATGGTCATTGTTTGTTCAACTTAAATATTAATTAGTATAAGTTTTTTATTAATTGATGTCTCATTAATTTCTCATGATAAATGATTTATTAATTTTACATCATAAATATCCCTTAATTAATATAATACATATCTCCATCAATAAATAATAATTTTGACAAAAATTATTTCAATAGATATTAGTGGTGGTGGTGGTAGTAGAGGAAGAAGTAAGTGGTGGAAGCGGTGGAAGGTGTTACTAAGTGGTGGAGGCGGTAACATTAGTTTTGGTGGAAGAAATAGTGGCGCTGGATGGTTTTAATGGCGGTGGTATTGGTTTTTTCTTTTTGGTTGTATTATTTTTTCTTTTTGAAAAAATAATAATTTTTTTACATGATGGGTAACATTGTATTGTGAAAAGTATAGTTGGTTGTTTTTGACACGATCAAAAAAGGCGGATAACAAATACTTTTGGGATGATACCAAATCATATAAGACAAAATGGTTGTTTTTGGTACCACTGCTATCTTTGGTAACCGTTCGTACGCATGATTTTCAGTATTAACAAAAAACATATAGTTGAATAAATTAATTGACGACCTAAGTTTGTTAAATCTAAACTTTATACATGACGTGTGGGATTAAAAGTTATAAGTGTGCCCAATATTCTACGAGGGATGGAAAATGGTGGTGGTGGAGAAAGAAGTGATATCGGTGGTTTGTGGTCTTGGCGGTATTGATGAGTAGTAATTGACTATGTTAATTATGTGCTGCTACAAAAGGATAACACTATAAATTAGAAATGTTGTTGATCGTCTTAATGCTAATATAAACTCGGTTAAAATACATGAAAATTAAGAAGAAGAAAAAAACATTTGGATGTCACGTTATATAATAAATAACACTAAAACTACATATTTAGTATCAAGGTTTCTCCGTCCAATAGATAAATCTAATGTTGTATTGAGATCCCGTAAGCAGAGGGCGAGTTGGTCTTGGATTTCTGAATGATAATGAATATAATGAAACGCTCCCTCTCGGTTTCTCCAATGAAAACTGAAACCTTCTAAAAAAAATAATCAATCGAACAACACTTAGATGGAACGCATCACCACCAGTGTAAACTTCTCTGAATTGCTACATATCCAGTGAAATTTTTACAAATTAATCTGGTGATTCGTCATACCGTAGTTTTTAACGAGGCATGCAATTAAATCTCTAATAGTGATTTTAAAGGTATTTAATAATTACAAAATTCTCTTATAAGTTTTGTTTATGCAAGTATTGATTTAACTTGGGTTCTTTTATATTTTTGTGTTAAGTTGATGACTTTTTAATTTGAATACATGTTTGGTTAACAAACTTTGATACATATAGGGTATTTTATTTGTAGAACTAATGTTAGTCTCTCATTTTTCCCGTTAGCACTTTGTTTCGATCTCGTATTTGTAGACATTATTTGACTAATGTTGGGGTATTTGTTTAATCTCAAGGCCGATTAAACCCAATGTGTGTTGTATACATTGAAGGCGACAGAAGTTTGTGTCATCTCTACCTTGAAACTAATAATTTTTCTTCGGAAGTTTAGTTGAATTTATGTAGATACAAATATCAATATGACTATGCTCTTTAAAACTCCAAATTACTTGAGTAACACTAGATGTGAGAACGTCATTCATGCACTACTTAGCATAGTTGGTGTGAAATATTTTTATCCACGAATTTCTTCAATTTTATGTTATCAATATGATTGAGAAAGAATCTTACACATGTTTTGATTTACTATTATAAGTTTATTTTTTCAACTCACATGTGTATATCTCAGCCTTCCAATAGCCAAGGGTTCTTCATTTTTATAACTCTCACATTTGCAAAAAATAAATAAATAGTGTTTATCTATAGTAGGGAAAATATTATGGGTTTTTGCTTCACTCCTTAGAGCCTTAGTTATCAATAATTTCAGAACAAATGTATTCATAAACATCATGGAGTTGGATTGGCAGTTTAGGTATATGTACTGTTAGATGAAATATTCTTTTTGAAGTTTGAAATTATAATATGATGGAACAATAAATGGGGAAAATTTTTATTTACTGTATTTTTTATATTTTTTTCATGTTGGCACAACATTATTACTCCGTCCAGATAATAAATTGGAATAACATGCTTAAGGAAAAAATAAAAAGATCAGGTAACCCATTTTGTTTCCCAATAAAACCTATTTGAATATCAAAATAATTACTCACGAATAAAATGAAGCAAGAGGAATGTGAACAATATCGTATTAGAGACGGCACGGGTTAAGATCTAGTAAGATATAAACTAGACAATAAAAATTTAAAATAAAGACTTTAATAACACAGATCTCGGAAAATCTTCTTCATCTTGTTTTTCTTCTTCATTTCAGATAACTTCCAATCAATATTGCGCGCATGAACGGAGTTTCCTTTGTTTTTGTGACTAGTATTTTTGGTAACTTTCAAATTTGCTTTGTCTAAACTCTTTTTTGCCTTTTGTTAGCTGCAAGTTTGACATGGTTAATATCCAAAATTTGAAAACTTCTTTCCTTTTTACCTATTTCTTTATAACTATAAAAAATCTTCTTACCAGCAGCTTCAAGTACTACTCCAGAAAAATCAAGTTGGGTTGCCGAATCAAATTGGGTTTGAAATCCTGCAATTAATTTGAAAAAAGTTCAGGAAATTTTAGAGATTGAGAAAGAGAGAAGTAGAGAAACTTTTGAGTAAATATTTTGGTGTAAAAATTTAGTTTGAAAATTACCTATTTATAGGTGACAAAGAACTATCCGTCGGCGCTAGACATTTCATCGAGCGATATAAAGTATAAGGCTCGCGGTAGAGACTTTATCGCTTGTGCTACAGACAACATCGCTCGATAGAATTGACTATATACTTATTCTTTGCAATTTATCCACAAGTCATGGCGCGACTAGTTAATTGACTGAGTAAATATAATGGTTCAGTCTTCACATACCTTTTTATTCATGAAGTTCTCCAAATGTCTTCGTTTGATCTTAAGTATTCAATCTTCGATGGTTATTCAGTGACGTCTAATACTCAACTACCATACTCTAATCCTAGTCCGAGAGTTGACTTACATAGATTAGAAATTAAGATATAGTTTTGTGCATCTAACATTGATAACAAGCTTAAGATAGCAAAACTTGCGAATTCGACTGAGTAGTGCTCTAACAGAAAGAAAAATATCAAAATAAAGGTAATAGTACTAATTTAGAAAAACCTCTCGATTATCTTAAGTTTTTGATTTCACTAATGTGGATGAATAAAATGAGCTGAGGGAGTATAGTTTATTCAGATGATGATGAAATATAAGACCAGTTACCAAAAACTAGAGAAAAATATAAGAAATAAAGAAGCAATACATGTTATAGGTTCCTGAAAAACCGGGGGTCTAACAACCACACCCAATATTTCGTTTAGCAATCTGTATGGACTAACTCCAATATACTTTCAAGAAAATCAACTAGACAGTCAGACTCAATCTTAAGAAAAGTATATCCAAGAGTTATATCTTTGTTTCTTAATTCAATCTGCAATCAAACAAATAGGAATTTGCAAGCCCGATTGAATATAAGAAATAACTTGGACGGTATCAAAAACCAATATCCAAGTGTCAATCAAGTTAATCAACAACCAAAGGTTGGATTCACAATTGTGTGAACTTACACACAACCTGTGATAATTTAATTATATAGAAAATATAATGCGGAAAAAAAATAACACAAACACTAGAAATTTTGTTGACAAGGAAACCGCAAATGCATAGAAACCTCGGGACCTAATCCAGATTTGAACACCATGACTCTACGTACTTGATTCCCTTCGCTGATCTCACCCACAATTAAGAGTTGTCGAAGACTTGATAAACCAATCTGTCTCACACAGAAAAGTCTATTGAATAGATAAATCTGTCTCCCACAGAAATGCCTAGAAGTTTTTGTTCTGTCTTTTGATAAATCAAGGTTAACATGAACCAATTGATATACCAGACTTATATTCCCGAAGAACATCCTAGAATTATCAATCACCTCATAATAATCTTAATTGTATGGTAGAGAAACAAGATATTATGGAATCATAAAAGATGAGACGAAGATGTTTGTGACTACTTTTTATCTTGCCAATCGGAGAATAAACCTCGACCAAATCTTAGAGATGATAGTACTCAATACGTTAAAAAACAGCAAGATAAAATACGCAACTACAGAGAAAATAGTTGGGTCTGGATTCACAATCCCAATGAAGTCTCAAGTCATTAACCTACAGGGTTTCGTGAAAAACATAAGGTTAAAGGAGAATTTACTCTAGTCGCAACTAGTATCATACAGGAGGTGTGGGAAGTAGGTTTCCCAGTTGCTAGAGTTCTCCTTTATATAGTCTTCAAATCAGGGTTTGCAATCAATGTTACTTTGGTAACAAAGCATTCAATATTCACCGTCTAAGGATCGAGATGTACACAAATCTACTATGTCATTAAACGCCTTAAACAGATGATAGTACTACAATATATGCCGTATTTTTCTAAAAAAACAGCAAGATGAAAACCTGATTAGACTCAAGCTAATATATTTCAACCGTTAGATAGAACTTAGCTTGTTACACAGAATTGAAAAATGACTTCATTTAGATATGAGTAACCGCACCTAAAGGTGTACACCTTGTTGGCTCAACAATAGTTAACTAAAGTTAGCCATATGAACACTTTCATATCAACTATATTCATCTTAACCATAACTAGTTCAAATAAATAAAATGAGACTAGTTCTAGAGTTGTTCAATTATTTATATTCTCATAGAAGTATATAAGACACAATTGAAGAAAAATTGATTTTGATTCACTCGAATCAATTCATGAACATTATAGCCACGATTTGCAAAAGATTGCATTCCTTATTTTATAAATGTATTAGTTCATGAACAAACCGATTTTATAACATAACCTACTCAAGTATGCAAATGGGTATGCATACCTAAGTGGCCGGACCTAGTTTGGGTTCGCCAGTTCGCATACCTTCCAAAACTCGGTTGAATTTCCGGAACTTGAAACTCACGCTAGTACGCATACCGGTATGCATACTAAGTTCCCGGACTTCCATAACCAACCAGTACGCATACGGGTATGCATACTATGGTTCCCGGACTTGTACATCACATTTTCAAGTACGCATACTGTGTTATATCCAATCATGGTTATTTGTTCTAAAATCCCATTTCAATCATTGAAACATTCTCGGAAGACGACAATAGCTGTCTCACACAAAGTATTAGCTTCAAAGAAATTTAAAAATGATCGAATGATCAATACGAAACATTATGAGTCTTCATCAAATGCACATGTCTCACACAAATCATGTAAGATGTTACAAGGAAATTTTCACATGATCATCTTCTGACTTTCATCAAGAATATAAGATGAACTTGGTTAAAGCGATATCTTACCAACACATATTTCGAGAAATATGTAAGTGAGTTAAACTCAGCTCAAAATATCATATGTGTATAATCGAAGTGTTTATAGATATACGACTTTTGTCTCAAATAGGAGATAGAGTAGATAGACTTTTGAGTGATAGATGAGTTCAAGTCTCCACATACCTTTTGTTGATGAAGTTCCAAAAGATTCCCTTAGTAGTTCTCCGTCTTCAATCGATGAACGTCGTGAAGTCTAATGCTCAACCACACTTACTATACTAATCCGAGACTTAGCTATAAGTAGACTAGAAATCAAGACTTATAGTTTTGGCAACTAAACTTGACAACAAGTTTGATATAGCAACGCTTGCGTTTCAACCGAGCATTGCTCTAACAAGCTCCCCATTTATCAATTTTAGTCACAAAACTATCAATACATATGGATTGCAAAATAAATTAATATTGTAGTTTCTCATCCAAATACTTGATTTCCTTGGTTCTTCAACATTACTCGGAATTTTCGTCACTTTCAAATACTCCAGTGATTCTGAACGTTTTCAACTCAGCATCATTGTTGTTGAAGATACGTAGCTATAACAATGAGAAAACAATAGCTCTCAACCATTGTTATACAGTGTCATAGTATCATCACACAACATCAAAGTCCAATTGTATCACAACTTTGACAACAATACTATGGTGATATGTATAACTCCCCCTTAGTCAATACTTCATCTCACATGAAAACCACTCCCCCTTACGTAATGATTCGTAAACCATGTGTATTTTTAGTGTGAACTACACATTAATTCTCCCCCTTTTTGTCAATATAAATTGGAAAAGGTATGAAAACTAGTAGGATCATAATGAAATTCTCATAGATATACTTCATGACTAAAAGAAAACATGTCAACTTTGTTTAGATGCACTCATATGGTCGAAACTAAATGCATTCATCAAGGAATTTATAAGGATACAAGAAAACTCCTACAATATTCCACAGCCGCACTCCCCACAAAGATTTGGAAATTAAACACAAGTTCAATTAAGAACTCTCCCCCATATAATATAATTCCCGAAAGAAAAACAACAACGATCTTACTTTTACAAGAAAGTAGAATTTCTTTGGACATTAACAAATCACATGAAACATGAATTTGTATCCAGAAAACTCAATTAAATTAACCACAAGAGAACCCATGATTAATTTAATCGGAAATGCTCAACATAAGAGAACTTACGGAGCCACACAGTACTTTCACATAGAAGTGGATCAGGGAAAGACAAATATTGCGGCATATACAAAGATTCATTCTATTTTTCATCAATGTTTGCATAAAGACATATAATAAACTTAATCTTTGCAATCAAAAGTTCATCATATCTTCATCAATATTTGCATAATGACATAATAGGCTTAACTTTTGACATATATGGGACAATTAGAGTTCACGGATGCAAACATACATATCCCATAACAATTTTTTGCAATATATAAAACCAATAGAGATTAATACTGCAAAATCATCTTCCAAATAAACTTTAGAATTTAAATAAATAAATCTAAAAACATTGCAAGATGAAAATCATTGGAAATGGCTATATGTAATCACAATAATGGTTATTCCAAACCCTAGTTATCCTTCTTAAACACAAGAATAAATTCTCATATGAAGTTTCCTAGACATCGTAGAGCTTTATCAGGGCATCTACTGAGAATTCCTTTTCATTATTGAAAAAACAATTGATTATGGGATCGTTCAATTCTTCTAAATCTTCAAAAATATCAGTTAACTCACTAATTTCTCTTTTTAGTCCACTCAAGGTATTCCTTGTTAGAGACAACATATGTTCATGGTGAGCTATCTTTTCTAAAGAGGAAATGATTTGATATTTTAAATCATTTATTTTGTTGATGAAATCCTTCACCATACCTCTAAAGTTATTATCAAAATGACAAACAGACAAGAGGCAGTTAGAGGAAAAACCTTCTTTATCATTTGTGGATCTCTCATTCTTCTTCCTTGAGGATTTGATTCCTTCACAGAGATACACATTAACTGCTTCAACTACATCCCTTTTTTTGGTACCTCTATTTACAAGAGCCATGAAACTGTATCTTCCAAGATAAAAGAAATGAAGGGAATTTTGACCACAAATGAATATAAATAGACCAATGGAAATCCAAACCCTAGAAGAACTTTGAAAAAGTCTTTTACGGTTCATGATCCATTATCTATTTTGTCTAAGAAGACACTTTCTTAAAAAAACGAAATTAACATTTATACAAAACTTGAGCAACCTTGATGCAATCCTCATTTTCTCAAGTTAAAGATGAGTATGCAGACGTCACTAATGTTAAATAGTGACGGAGTGAGCCGAATGCTCACATCATTTATCACATAGTGACTTATCAAGGTTTGTTATAGAAACAAACTTCTTACATCGTCTGAATCTGGATTTTTTAGATTTTTTTCTTGTCTTTAGGAGTGCTCAGTTGATTACCCAAGACCATATTCATTCTTTGCATATCATTTTGAAGTTTGGAAATCCTTTTGTTGTTCATCTTGAATTTCCAACACTTATTTTGGACATGATTTGCATTTCCACAAAATGAACAAATCAATGAAGATTTATTGTCTTGCTTATTTGCCTCCTGTTTAGCACAACTTTCATCATCAATTATTCCAAAACCGAGAACGTGAAATGAAGTTAATGGTAAAGCTCCTGAACTAGAGAGAATGAAGGAATAACGGCTAGCCCAACTAATGATTTCCTGTTTCAAACCCAAGAGCACCCAAAATAAAAGGTTATAGAGATTGAGAGTTCACACACTCTTTGGGGTTTCTTTTTCGCACTCGAACTGTAGGGAAGAAGAGGTGAAAAGAATGAAGTTAGATCTTCCTATTTTATATTTCATATGGTGGTATATGAAGCGTCAGAAACACGTTTTGGAATACGGTTCAAAAAAATAATGTTTATGAGACCAAGGTATGTAAACCGTACGTGTGCGACAAGGACACGTTTGTTTTTTTGAAGCATTATATTTTTATTAAACAAACTATGAAAAGGAAATTGGAGCCAAGCTCAACAACCCTTTAATGGGAACTCATTGTGAATCACAAGAGAAGAATATCCTTGCACACCATGACACCAAGAGAGAGTTTCTTTCCAACAACTCTTATAACTTCCCGAATTGAGAGAAACCAAAGGATCCATTTTTACAAGTTTTTCAAAGAACTTAAAAAGAACACAAGAGAAATTGTGATTCTGATTTCTTCGTTTGCACTTTATAAGAAACAGACCTTGCAGATATTGTTCAGTACTGCACATGGAAACTCTTTTGATAACTGAGACATCCTGACTTTCTCACTAAAGAGAGAAGTACCATTATCTAGAGAAAATGTATCAGTGTTTGACTGATGAACTGAATCATGCTTTGAGATGATATAGTCTAAAGACTGAGATTTAAACTCTTCTTGTAATTCGTTTAGTTTGTCATACCCAATTGAATTACCCAGAAGAGGAGCATTTATGTCATTGATTAGTTAATCAAGATCAACCGCAATATGAATATTATTCATCATAACTTGATTTAGCTTATCAAGAGATTTTTGCTCTTTCTGGAGGTATAAATCAACATCAAAGAGATAAGCTCTCAAGCCTTTTTTCAAGCCCTGAAAACACTTATAGGGATTTTAAACCTGGAGAAGGTTTAGATAAAATTTCTTCTACGGATTTTATTAAATCAGTCATGGAATAGAATTATGAAATCCCTGGATCTGGTGCATTTATTGAGATAACACTTTTTTCCATAAAGTCAGATCGCTATAAACACAAACTTATGAAGTCTTAAATGTGTTTGCCTACTATGATATCAATTGAAAAAACGGGGGTCTAATAACCACACCCAATATTTCGCTTAGCAATCTGTATGGACTAACTCCAACATACTTTCAAGAAAATCAACTAGACAATCAGACTCAATATTAAGAAAAGTATATCCAAGAGTTATATCTCTGTTTCTTAATTCAATCTACAATCAAACAAATAGGAATTTGCGAGCCCAATTGAATATAAGAAATAACTTGGACGATATAAAAAACCAATATCCAAGTGTCAATCAATTTAATCAACAACTAAAGGTTAGATTCACAATTGACTGAACTGACGCACAACCTATGATATTTTAATTATATATAAAATATAATGCGGAAAAGAAATAACACAAACACCAGAAATTTTGTTGACGAGGAAACCGCAAATGCAGAAAAACCCCGGGACCTAATCCGAATTTTAACACCATATTGTATTAAGCCGCTCCAGACACTAACCTACTAGAAGTTAATTTCGGACTGGAATGTAGTTGAGCCCTAACCAATCTCACACTGATCAAGGTACAATCGCGTTCCTTATGCCTTTGAATCCCTGTAGGACTCTACGCACTTGATTCTCTTAGCTAATCTCACCACAAGTAAGAGTTGATACGACCCAAAGTCGAAGACTTGATAAACTAATTTGTCTCATACATAAAAGTCAATTGAATAGATAAATATGTCTCCCAAAGAAATACATAGACGTTTTTGTTCCGTCTTTTGATAAGTCATGGTGAACAGGAACCAACAATATACCAGACTTATAATCTCGAAGAATATCCTAGAAATATCAATCATCTCACAATAATCTTAATCGTATGGTAGCAAAATAAGATATTGTGGAATCACAAACGATGAGACAAAGATGTTTGTGACTATTTTTTATCTTGCCTATCGGAGAATAAATCTCGAGAAAATCCTAGAGAAGATAGTACTCAATACGATAAAAAACTGCAAGATCAAAACACGGAACTACATAAAAAAAATAGTCGGGTCTGGCTTCACAATCCCAATGAAGTATTCAAGTCGTTAACCTACAAGGTTTCGTGAAAAACATAAGGTTAAAGGAGAATCGACTCTAGTAGCAACTAGTATCATATAGGAGGTGTGAGGATTAGGTTTCCCAGTTGCTAGAGTTCTTCTTTATATATTCTTCAAATTAGGGTTTGCAATCAATGTTACCTTGGTAACAAATCATTCAATATTCACCGTTAGATGAAAATCTGATTAGACTCAAGCTAATATCTTTCAATCATTAGATCGAACTTAGCTTGTTACAAAGAAATGAAAAGTGACTTCATTTAGATATGAGTAACCGTACCTAAATGTGTATACCTTGATGGCTCAACAATAGTTAACCGAGGTTAGCCATATGAACACTTTCATATCAACCATATTCATCTTAACCATAACTAGTTCAAATGGCTCAAATGAAACTAGTTCTAGTGTTGTTCAATTGTTTATATTCTCATAGAAGTATACAAGACACAATTAAAGCAAAATTAATTTTGATTCGTTCGAATCAATTCATGAACATTATAGCCACGGTTTGCAAAAGATTGCATTTTCCTTATTATATAAATGTATTAGTTCATGAACAAATCGATTTTAGAACATAACCTACTCAAGTATGCAAATGGATACGCACACCTAAGTGGCCGGACCAAGTTTGGGTTCGCCAGTATGCGAACGAGTACGCATACCTTCCAAAACTTAGTTGAATTTCCGGAACTTGAAACTCACGCCAGTACGTATACCGGTATGCATACTAAGTTCCCGGACTTCCATAACCAACCAGTACGTATACGGGTATGCATACTATGGTTCCCAGACTTGGACAACACACATGCAAGTACACATACTGTGTTATATCCAATCATGGTTATTTGTTCTATACTCCCATTTCAATCATTGAAACATTCTCGGAAGACGACAATAGCTATCTCACACAAACTATTAGCTTCAAAGCAATTTTCAAGTGACCGAATGATCAATACGGAACATTCCGAGTCTACATCAAATGACTGTTTCACACAAATCATGTAAGATGTTACAAGGATATTTTCACATGGTCATCTTTTGACTTTCGTCAAGAATATATATAATATGAACTTGGTCAAAGCGAAATCTTACCAACATATATTTCAAGAAATATGTAAGCGAGTTAAACTAAGATCGAAATATCAAATGTGTATAATCGAAGTCTATATAGCTATACTACTTTTGTCTCAAATAGGAGATAGAGTAGATAGAATTTTGAGTGATAGATGAGTTCAAGTCTCCACATGCATTTTGTTGATGAAGTTCCACAAGATCCTCTTAGTAGTTCTTCATCTTCAATCGATAAAAGTCATGAAGTCTAATGCTCAACTATACGTATTATCCTAATCCGAGACTTAGCTATAAGTAGACTATAAATCAAGACCTATAGTTTTGGCAACTAAACTTGACAACAAGCTTGAGATAGAAACGCTTGCGAGTTAGACCGAGCAGCACTCTAACAGTTCCACAAATGATCATATGGTTAAGAAATATACTAATTGTAAGAAGTGTAAGAAGTATTTAATGAAGATGATAAGATGATAAGCTATAATAACTGTTATTCAGAGATGGATATAGTGACCTTACAAGAGAGTTTATATAGGACTATGCAAGAACTAAATACCTACAAACCCTAAAAGGATAAACTATCGAATATCTCATTAGCAAGAAATAACTAACGAAAAAGCTAAAGTAGTAACAGATAGAGAGGAGTGAACAAGGCACTCTCTTTATAGCATGTAAGTAAAACACATGATATTATCTCTAATACTCCCCCTCAAACTGAAATAGTAGTTTTATAGAAATGCATCAGTTTGTCACGAAGATTGTTAAAGGCTTGAAAGGTGAGTCCCTTGATAAGAACATATTCAATTTGTAGAGATGAAACAATGAACTCAACATCAACTTTGGTAGCTTGAACTAAGTCTCTGACCTAGTGATAGACCATCTCAATGTGTTTTGCTTGAGCATGAAACACGGGGTTCATATCTAACCACGAGCACCCATATTATCACAGAACAAGTGATGAGGAGTCATGACTGCAATGTTCAGTTTTTAAAGAAGATCAACTAACCACATGACTTAAAAAGTGAGGGTGGAGAGAGCTTTATACTCTGATTTTGTAGATGACTTGGAGACTGTTCGTTATTTTTTTTGAATTCCAAGCCAAGAAACACGCAGATCGTCTTGTATCTGGACATCCAACCCAGTCTGAGTCAGAGTAACCTGATATTTGTGTGATATCACCTTAGGAGATAGTGATGTCATACCCAGTAGAAGTCTTCAAGTACCTGAGAATACGTTTAACCAATATCATGTTCCCAAAGCTGGGAAAGTACATATATTATGAGGCATAGTTGACAGCAAAGGTGATATCATGCCTTGTGTGAGTGAGGTTTTGAAGTCCACCCACAATGTTTCTATACTCTATTGGATTGGAAAGAGGTTCACCATCATGACATGAAATTCTTGTACCACTTGTGACTGGAGTACAACAAGGTTTGCAGTCCATCATCTTAGTCTTCCCAAGCAACTCCAATGTGTACGTATTCTGAGTTAGTAATAAGGAGCTTCTACTTGTGGAATTGACAACTTTAATACCCAAGAAATAATGGAGATCTCCCAAGTCTTTCATTGCAAAATAGAATCTTAATGTTGATGTGGAGCTGGATATCAAGGTTGAGGTATTTCCTATAAGCGTGATGTGATCAACATATAAGAGAAGAAGTAAAACATCACTTCCTGTGAAGTAAATGAACAATGAGTGAACTGAATCACTCATGATGAACCCAGATGAAATTAGAAAACTAATAAACTTTTTAAACCAAGATCTAGGAGCTTGTTTAAACCCATACAATTATTTCTTGAGCTTGCATACATAATATGGATGTTCTTTATCTACAAATCCTTTTGGCTGCTGCATGTAGATAACTTCATTTAATTCCCCATGCAGAAAAGAATTTGAAACATCGAGTTATTTGATAGACCAACCATTTGTGACTTCAATTGTAAGAATATTTTTGACAGTTGTAAACTTGATGACAGGGCTGAAGGTTTCATGATATTCAATGCCATCCACTTAGAGATATCCTTTTTCAACAAGTTTATCCTTATGCCTCTCTGAATACCATCAGACCTAATCTTTACCTTGTACACATTTAAAGCCAATCACATTCATTGAAGGATGATGAGGAACAAATTCTCGAGTGTTATTTAGTGCACTATACTCATTCTTCATTGCTTGAACCCATACAGATTTTGTAGAAGCTGTCTTGAAGGTTTTGGGTTCAAAGGTACTAGTAATATCAGAGGTGAAAGAAAAATGAAGAGGATGAGTGCCAGTGTAATGAGTCACATAATATGGTAGATATTTAGGTTTAACAATACCCAGTTGTGATCTAGTGACTATTTGGTGAACGCGCGGATATGTAGCTTTAGTTGTATCACTAGCAGGTTATGGTTCAGAAGTAGTTGAAGATTGTGGTGACTCAGACACTAAAAATTCGGAATCATAGAATGGTATTGGGACTGAATGAGGCACTGGATAGTCAGGCATTGGCAAAGTAACAGTTATCTCAGCATTTGTAGTTGGTGTAGAAATGTAAGTACAGAAAAGGAAATATAATTTCTTCAAAAATCACATGCCTGGAGATGAATATTTTCTTGGTAGCATCCTTATAGCACCTATACCCTTTATTCATTGGGATGTATCCAATAAAAGTACACTTGGATGATTTTGGACTTAACTTATCATGTCTATTTGAACCAAGAAAAGGATAGAAAGTGCACCCAAACACCTTGAGAATAGAGAAATCTAGGGCTTTGTGAAACAAGATCTCATCTGGTGTTTTGTACTCAAGTAATTTTGAAGGGGTTCTGTTGATAATAAAGGTTGCATCAAGAAAGGAATCATACGAGAATTGCTTTAGCATGCAGCCTTGAAAGATCATTGTGTTTCCCATCTCCACTATATGTTTATGCTTCCTCTCAGCCACCCCATTCTGTTGAGGAGTATTAGGGCATGAAGCACAAATTGTTATACATGAGTCATCAAGAAAGGTGTTCATATTCCTTTTTACTAAATCACATGCATTGTCTGTTTGAAAATATTTTCTTGTTATAGAAAATAGATTTTCATTCAGCTTCTTAAATTGTTGATAACAAACAACACTCTCATCTCTTGCAGTCATAGGATATATCCAGTGAAATTTGCTAAAATCATCCACAAAAAGTATGTAATATTTGTACCCAAAATAAGAAACAGTTGGTGCTGGCCCCCACACATCACAATGAATAATTTCAAGTGGTGACGTAGTTGTCATGTTTGAGTCTTAAAAGGGTAATCTCTTGTTCTTTCCCTACTGGAAAGAATGGCATAAGGAATCAACTTCACTTCCTGCAATACTGATTTAGGAAGATGATGTTATCTTGTGTAGAATAGTATTATAAGTATGTCCAAGTCTGTTGTTCCATGTAGTTGATGTAGCTTTGAGAGTTACATGGGCATGGATAGTAGAACCAGAAATATAAGCAATTGGATATAGGTTCATGTGCATCTTCGCTTCAACCAGTAGTTGTTGTGTTTGAAGATCCAAAATATTGTATCCCCAAGGAAGAAATTCAATTGAACAAGAGTTCCCATTTGTAAATTTCCCAACAAAGATCAAATTTCTATGTAAATATGGTACATATAAGACATTTGGAAGAACAAAAGATGATGTATCAGTGTGTAAAGTAGATGTACCAATCATTTTAATGGGTAGTTGTTCTCCAATGCCTACAAGTACTCTATCATGACTAGTATATGGTGTTAGTTTTCGAAGAACAGTAATATCATTGGACATGTGAGAGGTAGCACCTGAGTCAGGCAACCAATTCACAACTGCTGGGTATGTATATTCTTCAGATATGCAAGTTGTGTGACAAAAATTTTCTTTGGGTGTGGAAGTAGTTGTAGATTTAGAAGTTGTGTATACGTAATAGCACATGTTAGAAGAGTGGCCTTTCTTTTTGCATATCTGGCAAGTAATGTTGCTGAAATCAGTGATTTTGTTGTTGTGAGAGGTACATGAGTGATGAGGTTTTGTATGTTGAGAGTTATCATTAGTTGAAGATGGTGAAAAGTTATTCTTAGTAAAAAACATGCGGAAGACATGACAACATCAAGATTTTTTTAACTTCAGACTCTTGACTAGAGATCCATTTTCCATGTTGTATCAGTCGAGACCTCAAAGCCTCAAAGGTATATGGAGTATCTCTATTTTGAATCGAAATACCAAGGTTGTCATAAGATCTACTTAGACCATTCAGGGTATAAATAACCAGATCTGTTCAGGAACATGCTCATTAATGCCAGCCAAAAAGGAAGTTATCTCTTTAATAGATTGTAATTAAATAGACATAGATTGAGACCCCTTTTTGAAATTATGTAACTGACAATGAAGCATGATCTTGCATGCAACAAATTGATCAGAAAAGTGCTTAGCAAGAGCGTTCTGTACCTGTTTAGATGTAGATAGACCCAAGATGTCTGAGAAAACAGAGGTGAGAAAGTTGCGTTCAAACAGCTCATAAAAAATCTATCCCACTTACGCCATCTTGGAAAATATGGATTCAAGATCTCGATGTTGTTCACCAGAATAGAAGGAGGTGGAACCGGAATGGTACCATCAATAAACCAAACGTGCTGATCAAAATAGATTCCATCGGACTCTTCCAAACTAAGTAATTTGTTTCATCAAGTTTTGACGGAATACACTAGGTGTTTAGGTGAAAGGTAAGAATTTGTAAGAAAACTCAAAGGCAAAGATATGGTTTTCAGGTGGGTTATTATTTTGAGGTGGATTATTATTTGTATATGATTCATGGTTTTCTGTGTCTGATGGTGTTGCCATCAAGATGATGTAATAATAAAACAAGAAGTATTAATGGTTGATACTGATGGTTCAAGATTCCACGGTCCCAAGAGATATCAGTCAATGAATACCCAGATACCATGTAAGAAGTGTAAGAAGTATTTAATGAAGATGATAAGCTGTAATAACTTTTATTCATAGATGGAGATAGTGACCTTACAAGAGATTTTATATAGGACTCTGTAAGAACTAAAGACCTAGAAACCCTAAAAGGATAAACTATCGAATATCTCATTATCAAGAAAACAACTTACGGAAAAGATAAAGTAGTAGTAACAGATAGAGAGGAGTGAACAAGACACTCTCTTTACCGCAGGTAAGTAAAATACAAGATATTATCTCTAATACTAATTATGAGATAGATCATTCGTTTAATTTGGAAATTTATATTTAAATAACTTGAGATTGAAGTCGAACCGGAAGACCCTTTGCAGGTGCAGGCATAGGATCAACAACAATTTTCTCGTCAGGTAAAATTTTCTCCCATTTGTACCTTCTCACTATGTGGTACATAAACACCAATATCTCTAGCCTTGCATACTCTTTCCCGGGGCACATTCGCGGTCCTCCTCCAAATGGTATGTATGTGTATGGTGCTGGTCCATTTCCTTCAAACCTTGTTGGATCAAATTTTTCTGGTTCTGAGAAATACTTCGCGTTCTTGTGCGTCGAATGTGCGCTCCAATACAACTGTGAAAGTCACGTAAAATAACGAAAGATAAATTGGGTCAATTTCCCAAAATATTTTTAAAATATGGTTCTAATAGACGATTAAAAATTAGTATGGGTGAAATGGACACCAAAAAAATAACAAGAATGAATCTGGATTCATCATGACTTAAACTTAAAAAATTGCGAGGGTGAAACTGGATGCATCCTGATGTAAATTAAAAATAAGAAAAAGTTTTTGAAAATGGGCAGGATGAAACTGTTTACATCCTGGCTATTTTTACATTCTTGTCCATTTAAACAGTATCAAATTTTACATGTCTTTTTCACCAAAAAATTATCGTTATTGGGTTAATTGACTAACTTTGTGATAACGAAAATATTTATTTTGCGCCAACTATTTAACATTCAAAATGCAATGCATGTCAACCATTTAAGTAAGATTCAAGAATGTTGTATCAACCAAGAATTAGAGCATCGCCGGATATTAACTGTGGTAATTACCTTCCATCCCTTTGGCACTGAAAATCCTCCAAAGCTAATGTTGTCAATGGCTTCCCTAAAAGCTCCTTGAAGAGGTGGTGCTAATCTCATCACTTCACATGCAACGTTCCATGAGTACTTCATCTTTTGTATATCATCCCAGTTTAGCAACTCTCCTGGGCCTTTTGAACTTGCTATCTCCATTTGTTCTGAAAAGATCACTGAATTATTATTTGCAAGCAACATACTCACGAGTAATTACTTAAAACTTAATCATGGAGACCTTAATTCTCCTTAAATAACAAATGTTATTAGAAGTTTACATTCTAACCTCCTCCACAAATGAATGTTTGATAAAATGAATAATTTGTTTAGCCCCTATTTAGGTAAAGGGTCTAAAGCAATAACCTCATTAAAAATGAATAATTTTTTCAGCCCCTATTTAGGTAAAGGGTCTAAAGTAATAACCTCGTTAAATGCATAAAGTTTAGAAAAAATTTGAGTACTTAAGAATCCCATATAATCACAGAGTAGTAACTACTAAAGTGTTTACATTTTTGAATCAATAATGTTCGTATAGGTAATAGGGAGATATTTCTTCTCATAAACTGCATCAAAAGTTGATTGCTTTCTATTCCACCTGAATCAAAATGCATCACATCCTTAAAAAAAATTGTAATGCTTACAAAACGTTTGGGATATATATTTTTTTGATAGATTAGATGCGGATGCAATCTTAAAAATCCAATGTATCCATTGGATATGGAAACATCCGCATTCAATCCATGCCCGATCTTAGTATATGTACAAAATGTACATTTACGCCGAAGGGGTATATGTTGAAGCTTATATTTTCATCTTGTATAATTAATATTGAAATCATTAAATGGATTACCTTTACGAACTCCATCATAAACATAAGGAAGCTCAGCAAGATACTTGACAGTGAAGGTGATGGCAGCACTAGCTGTGTCATGGCCACCAATAAGTAACCCTAAAATCTTGTTAGCAATGTCTAATTCGTCCATGAAATTCCCCTCATCGTCCACTGCTAACAACATATAAGACAAGATATCTTGTGTAGGTAAAGCTTTCTTTTCTTCTAAATCTATTTTCCTTTGCTTGATAATCTTTACTAACTCATTCCTAATAAACTTGGATGCTTTAATCCCAATATTGAAAGCTGTTCCCGGTAAATCTATCGGGAACGAGAGAAGCCCTGCAGCCAAGTCTCCAAAGGGTTTACCTAATTCTTCTATACGAGCAGGATCATCGATGCTTACAAATAAATGGCAAGCTAAACCAAATGTGTAGTTCTTGGCTAGAGGAAATACGGTTATTTCTTTCTTGTTGTCCCATTCTCTGTCTAAGTGCTGCATCACTACTTTGTCCATAATAGGGATATACCTGCATGTACCAACGCATGTAAAAATAATGTTAGCTATATATGTGCATAGAATATCCTAGCTAAATTGGGGCTTATCCCAATTAATTAGGGCCTATACAGAACAAAAATAATAATTCAATGGATGAAAATACAAATATACCTTTACTATCAAATTTAATCTTAAGCCTTATTCTTCATCAAAACCTTAATTATTTCTACTAACAATCTATAATCAAAATATTATTTTATTTTTCAATTTTCATGATAATCAAAAACTAAAACTTAGTCAACATCTTTTTTTTTTCATTTTTCATGATAATCAAAAACTAAAACTTAATCAAAAACAACAATTCAAATAACCATTTTTTTGTATTCAGACAATATTTCGGTTTCAAACAACCAAGTGTATTGAATTAAATCCTTTCAAGACAAATCTTTAAGAGGGATTCATCAATGATTTAACTATGAATCTCTTAAATTTCTCATCAAATTTTTCTGAAACCAAACCAGAATCGGTTTATGTGTGCATTAAGAAAAAACCGATTGTTGTTGATGTTCACCGGTTTTTATTATATACATACATAAACCGATTACATCAACCACAATCGGTTTATGCTAATGCACATATCAACCGATTCATTAGCCATGTTTGAATTTTTACACAAACCCTGAAATTTTTATATGTATGTTATAGAGCACGAAAATATGAGTTGAACACAAAAAAAAAGAGGTCATTCCGACATCAAACGAAAAAGTTATGAGCAAAACAGTTGAAAAACTGCCCAGATTTACAATCGGTTTATGTGGGCATTAACATAACCCGATTCTGGCGAATAAAAATCACAGAAAAAGTCTTGAATTTTACAATCGGTCTATGTTCTAAGTATTATAAACCGATTCTTACAATCGGTTTATGTGAGCAAGAACATCCACCGATTTTGGGAAAAAATTTCAGAAAAAAAAATAAAAAATAAAAAATCATTTTTTTATGAAGAATCAAGATTAGTTAATTTTTAGTTTAATTTGATTAAATATCAATTAATCACCCGATTAACACTAATTAATGAAGCGTAAGAAAATAATTGGATAAAGGGTTACTCTTTTTACATTTTAATGATCTTTTTTTGTCCTGTAATGTAGACCCCAATTTAGCCAGGTAGAATATATGCGTGATGTCAATTATCGAGAAATTTGTTGATGACAGATTGACCAGTAATATGTGTCTATTGATGATGAATTTACCTATGTAAAGCTTCCGGTTTAAGAAACTGGGGAAGCAATTTGCGCATTTTCTTGGCCTCAGCCTGACCCGAGATGTTACTTGGAGATGGAAAGATTTTTTCGACCGTTTTAGGCCACCATGCAACGACAAGTTTATTTTCGTTCGAAAACAAAAATTTGTTACCAGCTGGTCCACAGAGAACGGCCACATATTCACCAAGTAATGAAGTTCTAAAGATATCTTTTGAATATTTCTTCATTCTTTCTTGTATGAAATTTTCCGGAACACCGTTACGAGCGGTATTAAGAAATTCTATACTTTCGCCGACAACAGGCCATCCAGTTTTTCCCGGCGGGTAGCTAGAAGGATCAACATGTGATGATGATTGGGATTTTCTTGAGGAGAATATGAAGATGAAACAAAGACTAGTGAGTAAAACTAAAGAGGGAACTAGAAAGAAAGGAATCAATAACACAAGTTCCATGAATGACCAAACACGCACGGTTAAACAGCAAATTATAATTATATATTTTGAAGTAGTTCACTAGAAGTGTTTCTACTATTACATATATTGATGATGGTATGAAACTACAATGGTGGTTGTTTATATAGAAAAACCAAGTGAAATGACCGTAACCTCAAATTCACACACCAAAAATGATGTGTCATGCGTATGAAGAAAAATACCAAACGTACCATGTGCCGTGGTGTGTCAGGAATAAAGGTTTATTGTGTTGTGTCTTTTAAAACGGTATTGTGCGTATAACCCAGTAATTTAATGAGTTTTATACTCCTAAAAGTGTCACTATATACCCACATGAACCCATCAAAACAAAAATAACACAAAAACCTCAAATAACAAAAATAACACAAAATCGGAAAGGTGTTTTTGCCATCACTAACTACCACTATTAGCAACCAACACCACATCCACCAACAAATACAAGCACTACCATCCAAGGTTTGAAAAACGGGTCATCAGTCGGGTCACGTCCATAGGGGGTGACCTTGATAACGTGTTTTGACGGGTGTGAGCACGTTTCGAGCAAAAAACGCGTTGTTTAGGTTGAATTTGAAAACCTATTCGGTTTTCCAGAAATTTTAACAAAACGTGTCTGTTCCCATAGGGTTTCTTCATTATCGGAAATCATGATAACTCTGATTTTGGGGCTACTCTATATTCGGTAGTTATACGAAGTATATTGACTACCGATTATGGTAGGATATTTTCAAAGAGGGCCACTGTATAATTGGAAGTCATGATAACTCTTCCTTTCTTACCGATTATAGGCTCAACCCAAATTCCAAAAAAAAGAGGATTTTTGCAAAATCTGATTTTGGGGCTACTCTATATTCGGTAGTTATACGAAGTATATTGACTACCGATTATGGTAGGATATTTGCAAAGAAAGTCATTGTATAATCGGAAGTCATGATAACTCTTCCTTTCTTACCGATTATAGGCTCAACCCAAATTCCAAAAAAAAAAGGATTTTTGCAAAATCTAATTTTGGGGATACTCTATATTCGGTAGTTATACGAAGTATATTGACTACCGATTATGGTAGGATATTTGCAAAGAGAGACACTTTATAATCGGAAGTCATGATAACCCTTCCTTTCTTACCGATTATAGGCTCAACCCAAATTCCAAAAAAAAAAAAGATTTTTGCAAAATCTGATTTTGGGGCTACTCTATATTCGGAAGTTAAATAACCTAAATTCCCTACCGATTATGGTAGCATTTTTTCCAAAGGTTTACTGTATAATCGGGAGTCAATATAACTTTATTTACTACCGATTATAGGATAATCAAAATTCAAAAGATTTAAGATTTTATTTTGGGGATACTGTATAATCGGAAGTCATACAAACTAAATTTACTCCCGATTATTTATTACCTACCAATTGTATAGTTATCTACCGATTGTAAAGGGTAGTTTGGCCATTAAAAAAAACGCCCCGGAAATAACCTTCCGATTGTGAAATAACCTACCGATTATTTTCTATTTTGTCGTTTTGTGTCTCCCCTAATTCGGTTTTGGTCGCCCCTAATTGTGGGAGGTATTTTTTTGAGATATGTGTGGATTGTGTTGTCTTTGCACGCGTGCTTTATATTTACCCACGTCTCATGTTGTGTTGTGTCAGTGTGCTGGTAAACAAGCTTAACTGAAAGTACGAATTTATTTTGAATATACTGGATTTTTATCCTAGCATTTTTAGGGCTATCCAAAAGGAATTAGGAGCCAACAATAAGATAAAATAAGGTCACCCAAACGTAAATTAAAGCTAGCTTTTATCTCGCGTATTTCATAATGGCAAAATTACCCTTCCACAATCGATAGTTTAACTACAATCGGTAGTAAAGTGTGTTACTTTAATCTTCGAATATACTCAATTTTTGAATTTTAGCACTACCATAATCGGTAGTAAATTTAACTTTCGAATGTATATTGGCCCCAAAATGAGATTTTGCCAAAATCCTAAAATTTTCGAACTTTGGTACTACCATAATCGGTAGTAAAGTGTGTTATTTTAACCTACGAATATACTCAATTTTTGAATTCTAGCACTACCATAATCGGTAGTAAATTTAACTTCCGAATGTATATTTGGCCCCAAAATGAGATTTTGCCAAAATCCTAAAATTTTCGAACTTTGGTACTACCACAATCGGTAGTAAAGTGTGTTATTTTAACCTCTGAATATACTCAATTTTCGAATTTTAGCACTACCATAATCGGTAGTAAATTTAACTTCCGAATGTATATTGGCCCCAAAATGAGATTTTGTCAAAATCCTAAAATTTTCGAACTTTGGTACTACCACAATCGGTAGTGAATTGTGTTACTTTAACCTCCGAATATACTCAATTTTAGAATTTTAGCACTACCATAATCGGTAGTAAATTTAACTTCCGAATGTATATTGGCCCAAAAATGAGATTTTGCCAAGATCCTAAAATTTTCAAACTTTGGTACTACCATGATCTGTAGTAAAGTGTGTTACTTTAACCTCCGAATATACTCAATTTTCGAATTTTAGCACAACCATAATCGGTAGAAAAATTAACTTCCTAATGTATATTGGCCCCAAAATGAGATTTTTCCAAAATCCTAAAATTTTCGAACTTTGGTACTACCATGATCGGTAGTAAAGTGTGTTACTTTAACCTCCGAATGTACTCAATTTTCGAATTTTAACACTGCCATAATTGGTAGTAAATTAAACTTCCGAATGTATATTGGCCCCAAATGAGAACCACCATGAGCCTTGGCATATAGAGCTTTGAAACCACCATGAGCCTTGGCATATAGAGCCTTAGAACTACTATATTCAGAGGTTTATATTGTTACTCGAATATAAAGTGGCCCAAAATTCAGATTTTGGAAAAAAAAGTTCAAATTTTTGTGTTTTGGAATAGTCATAATCGGAAGACCAAGTGATCATTTTACTTCCGAATATGTGTTGGCATATCGAGCCTTGGCACAGTGTAATATATTCGGAAGAAAACCTAAAAATATTTCTTTCGAATATAGCTGATGTTCTTCATTTCTGATGAACACGACCATATTCGGAAGTTTATTAGCAAGCAAATCTTCTGAATCTGGGTAAATAATCGAAAACCCTAGGTTTTTTTTCATCAATTCATCAAATTAGAGCTATAGAAACCCAAAATATGATTGAATCTTACCTAATTTGACTTATGTGGAGTTGCCTGAGAGTTTGACTATCAGATCTACCGCCTCCAAAATTTTGGTTGAAACGAAAAAAAATTGGTTGAAAAAGAAGACGAGAAGAAGAATAGATGAAATGAAAAAAAAAATGGTTTTTTTTTTCTACTGGAAGGGCATATAGGTAACTTCAATGTCCTATAAGGTGTCCCTTAGCTAGTGCCCTTGGCTGGGTATAAATTATTGGCCTCTAATTCATTTTGAGTGGCCCCTAAAAATGCTAGGATTTTTATACCACAATCCATATATCACTGGAAATTAACACCGAAAAGTTTGGATATACTGGTTTTTTACAAGAATTTTTTTTGATCTAGCGTTGCTAGAGCCGTTGGATCAACCAATCCAATTGTGGTGGTTGTCAGTGGAAGTTTTTACTCCAAGGGCAAAAATTGAATTTCTATCATAAACCACCACCACCATTGGATTGGTTGATCCAACGGCCCTAGCAATGCTAGATCAAAATCGCTTCCATTTTTACACCACGATCCATACATCACCCGATGCTAATTATATGGCTCTTTTATAGCCTCTATTCCATTGAAACTCCGTTAATTAGTACTCATGATTTTTTCAATAATATAATAATCTTATGAGTTTTATCTGTACAGTAAAAACTACATATATTAATAACCTTGAGACTTCATAAAATTATTAATATTGGGAGGTAAACAAAAATAAATAAATTATTATTATTACGGAAAATGGGTCATTTTTCCAAAAAAATTTAAAACGGGGTTCAAATGGACGAGTAAAAAATTTTATGGGTGAAATGGACAAAAAAAAATAGCAAGGATGAAACTGGATTCATCTTGACTTAAACTTAAAAAATAGCAAGGATGAAACTGGATGCATCCTGTGTAAAATAAAAATAAGAAAAGGTATTTGAAAATGGGCAGGATGAAACTGGTTACATCCTGCCTATTTTTAATTTTTTGTCCATTTAAACAGTATCTAAATCTAAATGTCCTTTTCACCCAGGAAATTTTAATTTTGGTCTTTTTAACCAATTTTGTGTTATTATTATTATTGCTAAATCAAAATATGTAAATAGTAACAGATATAGATGTCTTACTTAATCATCCAAATGAGCAAACAAGTCTTCTTTTTTTTTTTATCATCAAACCACAAGTATTTCATTCCATAAGAAACGTTTACATGATGGTTTTAAAGAGAAACAAATACATCATAACATGAAAAAAATACAAAGAAAGATACAAAACGTAAATAAATCGTGAAGAGAAAGAGCGATCTACCACGATAGCACCCAAATCTTGTACTATGAGATTGGAGAAGGAATGGTATACGAAATCATAATTCGACCATTTTGATAGATTTTTTCTTCTTAGAAAAGAGATGCTCCTATGATGAGAGGAGTGATATGCCCAAAAATTCTTCATGTGCAACTAACCCGAACTCAAGATCTATTTTTCGATGAAGAAGAAATTGATCTTCGCCCTTATTTGAATCGCCGATGTACTTTTATAAAAAAACCAAACACGAACAAATCGTTAGAAAGAAACACTATAAAAGTGTAGATAAAATCGCCCAAACGGCGAAGATAAAAATCGCTATCTAATAACAAAGAAATTATTGAAAACAACAAAAATAACTAAAAACAAGAAAGCTTTGCTCAGATCTAGCCCCTAAAGGACTAAATCTGAGCAAAGGAAGAAGAAGAAGTTGATGTGTTTTTTTCTAGTTTTTGAGAGGTGAGAGAGAAGAGGAAAAGATATGATTTAATAATGATGGATCTAGCCCCAAACAAGTCATATATATGATTTAATAATGATGGAATTAGACAAAAAGAGGAGGGGATAATCCAGATGATGATACAAAGATACCAAATAAATCACCATCCTTGAATGTAGGATTTAGACAGTCTATCTACGAAATGAAAAGGCCCTGTTACATACTACTAATTTCGAAAAAGAAATCACCGTCCTTGAATGTAGGATTTAGACAGTCTATCCACGTAATGAAAAGGTCTTGTTACATAGTAACAAAGACGCTAATAGGCTAATTAGTTGTCTTGACTCTTGAGCGAACGTATTTATTAGACTGCTGACATTTGAACGGGTGCGTATTTCTACTTAGTTAGACAAAGACCTTACCAGTTTCTGTCTAAGTAAAAATAAATAAAAAAAAAATTTCCTCTTCTTTCTCTTCTCTCTCCAAAAGAAGAAAAAAAATCCAAGCTTTCATCAATTTCTTGCTTAGATCTGGTCCTTTTGGACCAGATCTGAGCAAGATTTCATTTATTTTTTTTAAGTTTATTAATTAGTTGTTTATGCAATGAATGTATCATTTTTTTTTTGGCGCTGGCTGTTGCCGGATTCTAGGTTTGTGTGATTCTAGGTTTGTGTGATTCTTGTTACCGGTTTCTTGTTACTTTGATTGGATTCTAGGTTTGTGTGATTCTTGTTACCGGTTTCTTGTTACTTTGATCGGATTCTAGGTTCTTGTGATTCTTGTTACTTTGATCTCGTTTGAACAAGGGTCTTTAGACTCAAGACAATTTTGGGTTAGGTGGTTTGCTTTTGATTTTATCTTAGCAGGTGGCGAAATCAGTTTTGGTGGGGATTATTTTCTTCATAAACACCTGTTTTATTTCATTTTTGGCACACAAGGTGTTTGTTAAAACTCCCAATCCACAGTTCCAGTAGAATATTCATTTTTCACATGAATACGTCAATGTCAAACACAACATTATTACAGAGCCAAGGTGTTTCCAGGGACCCAAATCAACTTTCTTCTACCTATTTTCATTGCCCGTTCAGAGGATTCGATGGTTGTAAGAATGGTACGGGTGGAAGAGGTTTGGGAAAAGCTTATTTGATTCAGCATCTCAGAGATAAACACTTTGTTTATGGTAAGGAGAACGAACGTTGCAAACAGCGGATAGCTACAAATCGTGAAGTTTACAAAGCATGGGAAGACGTCCTCTCTCAACTGCGAATGTGGTTATGTACGGAATGCATGCTTCTTCGTGCCTGGAGAAGACCATGTAAATCTCATGCTGGAGATGGCTTATTCGGCCCTTTTAATAGCACAGACGCTCACTTGTTGGTTAATGGAATTATGTGTCCTCCTCCAACCTCTGACAACATTGCAGATGATACTGATGCTCCTTTGCTTCCTTGCCTTAATGTGGAACTGCTCGACAAAGTGTTTCAGCAACATATTCAAACTGTCAAAGTTATTCCTCCAAAGTGTAAATTGCAGTTCTCAAAAGTTTTGAAGTATGCGCTTGATAAGGTACGTGCAAATCCTGGTGAAGTTTCTGTGTGGATACAATTGCTGTTGTTACCTGTTTGTATTCTACACTTACACATCCCCAAAAGCATTAGTGAGGAAAAATCGGGAAACCGAAGGACTTTACAGATTAAATCAATCAATCTATTGTGCAATGGTACGTGCCTGACGTTTGCATTCAATTAGTCCAAAAATTGCTCCTTGAACACACTCAGCATAAAAACAAGCAATGCAGGAAGAAAAACAATCAGGAGGCTCTTAACTTGAGTATATGTAGAAAGAAAATACATAATGGGCTTTTCACTGATGTTATAAAAGTACTCACTTCGAATGGTATGGCTACTGATGAGGAGGATACTTTGAAAATATTGATTGATAAGCACCCGTTTGCCCCTCCACCTGACATACCTACTAGTCCAAGTGTGGTAAACAATGTTGTTTCTTCAAATGAGATCATTCTTGGTAGGTTAATGAGCTTCCCCAAAGGCACATCTTGTGGGAGAGATGGTTTGAGGGTTCAACATCTACTTGATGCCCTGAATGGACCTTCCGCTGTGGTGGCTGATGATTTACTTACCTCCATAAAAGGTGTAGTCAATATATGGTTCGATGGCAAGTGTCCATCGTCTTTGGGAGAATTCGTGGCGAGCGCACCTCTTACGCCCTTGCTTAAACCGGATGGGGGAATTCTTCCAATAGCTGTTGGGACAGTGTGGAGGAGATTAGTATCCAAGGTTGCTGCCCAAACTGTAGGAAAGGATATGTGCACTTACCTCAAAGACTTCCAGTTTGGGGTAGGAGTACCATGTGGAGGGGAAGCCATCTTACACTCCGTCAACAGGATTCTACAACAGAAAGGTAATTCTTCCACTATGACTATGCTACTAGTTGATTTCAGCAACGCCTTTAACATGGTCAGTAGGTCCGCTATGTTACAAGAAGTGAGAAACCATTGTCCCTCAATCTCTAAGTGGGTGGAGTTTTGTTACTCTAAGCCTCCTAAACTGTACTACAATGACTCCACATTGTCTTCTGCCCAAGGGGTTCAACAAGGCGACCCTCTTGGTCCCCTTCTTTTTTCTCTTACTCTACACCCTTTGGTCAAGAGGATTGAAACAGAATGCAATTTGGATTTACATGCTTGGTACTTGGATGGTGGAACGATAATTGGAGACACTTTAATGGTTTATAAAGCTCTCAACATCATCAAAAATGAGGGTAGCAAACTGGGTCTTAATCTTAACATCGCCAAGACAGATATCTTCTAGCCTACGTTGGATATACGATGCCATGACAGGGACGTCTTTTCTTCCCAAATTTGCAGACCAACTAAGGGGGTAAAGCTTTTAGGGGGGCCTGTAAGTTTAGACCATGAGTTCTGCAGCAGCATGATCAAGAGTAGAGTGGTCAAAACTAACAATTTAATGAACGCCGTTAGGAAGCTAGATGATTCCCAAAGTGAATTTTTATTGTTGCGTAGTTGTGCTGGAGTCTCTCGTCTGTATTTCTCTATGAGAACCACCAGGCCGGATTTTGTCATAGATGCTCAAGTTTTGTTTGATGCTCACCTGTCGTTACATCTGCGGCACATTGTTACTAATGACGGTCCTGGTATGGGGTTGCTGCAGTACCGTATGTCTTCTCTACCTCTCAGCTTGGGTGGTTTAGGTATCTACTTCATGGATGATGCAATAAACTATTGCTACTTAGCATCTTGCATACAGACTCAGCCACTTCAGATCAGCATCCTTCGTAACGCTCAACTGCAAGGCCCTAATCACAACATGCAGCGCGCCATAGAGCTTTTCTCCAGCATATGTGGTTCGGACGTCAACATCGAGCTTACTGCCACCATCCCATGAAGACCTTGGCAGTGATTTACTTTGATGTTGTCATGAAGGATTTGCCGGTTAAATTTTCCATGTCATCTCGAGATTGTGCTATTTGGGAGTGCAATAAATATATCCACGCACAAGACTACCTTAAGGCTATTCCTATCGAGGGGCTTAATCAGAGGGTTGGGGCTCAGGAATTTGGAGCAGTTTTTCGGTATAGGCTTGGTATACCTCTTTTTGTGGAAGGTAGCCTTTGTGATTTTTGCAGGAGGGACATGGACTGTTATGGGGATCATGCCTTACACTGCGCACATGAGGTAGGCATCAAATTTCGTCACGATCTCGTGCGTGACATATTTGCAGATATGTGTTTTCGTGTAGGGGTGCCGGCTAGAAAAGAAGCAGATCTGGGTTTGTTGGAAGATGATGGGGGTTCTCTCCGCCCGGCTGATATTTTAGTCCTTAATTGGGACAATGGGCGTGACAAGTGTTTGGATGTAACCGGTGTTTCTCCATTCACCGGAGGAGGGGTGCACACATATCGTCCAGGGTTAGCACTGAATAGGGAAGTCAAACGAAAGCATAAGAAATATTTGGAAAAATGCTTAGCCCATGGTTACAACTTCGGCACTTTAGCATTTACTACTTTTGGGAACTTTTAATTTGAAACAATGGATTTCTTGAAAAGGCTTAATAATCAACTATCTAGATTTGATGTTAGTGCCAAGAAATGCAACTATTTCTTTCATAGATTAGGAATAGCAATACAAAAAGGGGTTGGAGCCCAGCTTGTCGCTAGGCTGACAACTAGTTACCTGTAGTCTGTTTGTATCGAGTCGTATTTCTTTTGGATTGAATAGAAAAACACATGTTAATCAAATAAACATATTTTCTTTTATTTTGATGTCGTTCGGCATATTTCTTTGCCATTTGGGGCGAATTTTCTTCGTCATTTTGGACGATTGTCTCTTTGCTTTGCGGGCGATTTTTTCAAATCTTCATGGATGGATCGTGGCTTGCTATTCTCGGTTCAAAAACATCAATCATTCAACACGGTACCGCTTTGAATCTATTTTCAACATAAGAGATTTAGGGCATCCAGGTTTGTTTGGGTATACAAGATTAAGGGCAAAGTACTCCTTTCTTTTAGGGGCATCTCTTATCAAAGAAGAAGAAAATCAGATTAAATGGTCAGGATTGATTCCGGATAATACCATCATTTTTCCCTACTACATAAAAAAAAGGGTATCTTTACGGTTTATCGCTCTTTCTCTTCGCGATATACTTGTAATTGGTATCTTTAATTGTATTAGGAGTTTAATCATCTTGTATTTTGATATTTTTGTTATTCTTGTAAGCGATCATATATTCAGTATTTTGATTTGTACTAAGTAAACCATTTTACGTGAATACCTTGAAACATTAATGGCTTTTAAGGAGAAGGTATCACAAAATAAATTCGTACTTTGATTTGATATGTCATACTCACCTCAATTCCCTACGAAATATACAAGAGCGAGTGACTTTTTAAACAAAACTCTCTATCTTCTCCTAAATGCGAAAATGATTTGCCAGCCCATCATTAATATTGTGATTCCAGCGTACATTTTCTCTTAATCTATTGTCGACCCGATGAAAATTGGGGTTGCAGTATTAGGGTCAAAAATTTCTAGCTTTTCTAGAAAACAATATAAAAAAAGTTTTAAAAGAAAACTTTTAAAAAGGGAGATAGAAAAGTTATTTAAAGAAAACAATTTTTTTTCTTCTAATTAATCTCATAAATTTCATTCATGATAAAATAGAGATTACAATGATTCCAAATACATCAAGATCAAAGATCAAATTACAATTTAAAGGTACTAACAAAGAGTAATTTGTGAGAAGAGAAGTAACAAATTACCAACAAGAGTACTAAACAATCCTAAGATGGAGAGAATGGTTTTGGGATTATAATCCAACAATTTTGAAAGGGGTTTTCTTCTTGAAAAAGAGATCTTCTCATAAAAATATGGCCTTATTTGGCAAAATTTATGATTATCTATTTATGATAAATGATTTTGATATAATCATTTTCAAAATAAATTTTTCCAAACACCTTTTTTCAAATAATTGATTATTTTAGAATGATGATATCAAAAAGGAGAGAAAAAAACAATGATCTAGGATATTTTTTTAGTCCTATGTTGTCTTTTTATCTCTCTTTTGATAGTTTAGAGAAAATAAGAAGAAAAAAAATCAATTTGAGTTTCTTAGAAAAAGTAATTGATTATAATAAATTTCCAAAACAATTTTTTCATTTATATGAAAATAATGGATTTTTTCAATTATGATTAAAATAAACAATTATTATAATGGTTACCAAACGCATATATAATCCATTATAATCTGCATAATGGATTATGGGCTGATAATCCATTAAAATAATGGTTACCAAACAACCCCTATGAGAGTAATATGACCAAATTCTTGAATCTTGATTTCCACACTTGAACTTCCATCTAAAATCTTCATTGAGATCACAAAGAAACTCCATGAGAGAGCATAAAGAATCTCCATAAAGGAGAAGACACAAACAAAGAGGGAAACACACCACCAAGAATACCATAAAAATCTCCTAAAAGCAATGGAGATTGACACAAAAACTTAAATAAATTTATCCTAAACTACGATCTATCTCTGAAAACTAGAAAAGGTAAAGAAATCTGCTCAGATCTATCCCAAAATGAACTAGATCTAAACAACAAGTTTTAATGGAGAAGGATGACTTTTTTTTCTTTGAGAAGAAGCTAGAGAGGAGAGAGGTTTTAGACTTGTTTGTTTCTAAGAAAAACAATAATTAAAAACCACCATTTGACAGGCTAATCTTAGCCATCATATAGAGATTCAACAACGGCTTGGATGATTCCTAAAGAATCCTATTATTGGGGGTGCAAAAGTCTTGGTCTTTTGGGGGCTATTTTGGGTCAGGAAATAGTAATTGGGTTACCCCTATCCAATATTTTATATAATGACTAAAGTGCCCCATATGATTTTAGATAATAAACTTGATTAACAATATTAATCATGATTAGGAGATGAATTAAGACTAATTCATGTGTTTAAGTTAAGTGTAGACGAAATGAAAACAACAAAAAAAATCAGAGGGAAGAGGAGCAGAAGAAGAAGAAGGAGAGGAAAAAAAAAATTGGAGATTTTTTTTGGAAAATGAGTGATTTAAGCAAGACTTTTGATGTATCTTCTTCAAAATATGATAACATACTAATACCCATCAACAACGATCAGTTCTACTGTGATTTTTCAGAAAATCAAGAATTTTTTTCTCAAACTCAACCTAAGCCTTATGAACCTTACGATGATTTCGAAGGACCAACCCAAGAAGCAGAAGAAATAGAAGAGATCAATTCTCAAGATTACCAGGTATACCTTTATTCTAACTCCAATTTATGTTTCTAAGATCAGAGAGGCAAGAAGTTTCGTTTTTTTCCTTCCGAAAACCCTAGGTTTTAAGCCGCCTGGACTAATCACGGTCGGGAAACAAAGAACTCCCAGTCGTTATCCTTTGTTACGGCTCGCAAATAATGAACTCCCAGCCGTTATAAAATAGTTACGGCTGGGGCGATGAATTTTCCTAGCCGTTACTAGAAATTTATGACCAGGTTTTTTCTACGTGCATGGGAAGAATTTAATATTGTCGGTGGCGGTTAGGTATCCTGGCCGAAAATATTAAATGTTATTTAATGACGTCTGTGCCGGTTGGGTTACCCGGTCGTAACTTATTTTACGTCTCGTTTTCTAGGCCATAAGCCGACTCTAGCAGTTACATGACAATTTACGTCTTGGAATACCTGGACGTAACAAGTTTACGTTCAGAAGTATACTTTTTGACCCATCCGTGTACTTAATGACGGTTGTGATATAACTTATAGACCCATCTGTAAACCCTATGACGGATGGTATTTCACTTGTTTACCCAGACGTTTGTGTGTGTTTAAATTTCTTTTGTGAATAATTATGTGACGTATGTCATTCTATTACAGATTGTACCGTACATTCCGGTGGAAGGCCAAGAGGTGCGTATGGAAGATGAAGAGGTGGTTATTGAAGAGCAAGAGGAGGTTATGCAAGATCAACCCCAACCTGTGCAAGTTTCCGAGGACACAAGTGCTCACTATGCAAACAACTTTGAGTGGGGAGATAAGGAAGATACAAATAAGTGGGATCGAGCACAAGGGTTGAAAAATATGTGCATCATAGTCCAGAATAAACAAGTTAAATCCGACAGCTTTGAAATGGTTTGCGAGTGCATTGGAAAGTATGAGAGCCATTGGAAAAAGGATAGTGAGTATGTACTAAAAACCACAAGGAAGAAGGGAGTATGTAATACGAAGAAGTGTGGATGCCCTTTTAAGCTTCAATTTAAATTTAAAGACGGTACGAAAATGTGGTATATGGCTAAAGTCGTCTCGGGTTATCATACTCATCATATTCCGGAGAGTTTGATCAACCATCCTTATTCGGCATGGCTCAACCCCTTAAAGAAGGAGTTAGTACACGTGTTGAGTAAAAGACGCACAAGACCTATGTTAGCAGGGATTTTCTAATGGAAGAACCTTGGGAAGTTTGTTGGTAAAGTGAGAGCGTGATATCTTTCTTTTCCCCTTGCTCCTATTTCTTTCAAGGGTCTTTCTTTACGGACCGAGGAAACAAACCAGCTCAAAACCGCCACACATATATTTTCTTTTTCGTGGGTCCCAGTGGGCCCACGCCTTCGGGAGACGTGCAGGGGTGGGTTGTCTCTGGCGATTTTCAGCTGGTTTTTCCAGCTCGGTCCGTAAATAATTTTTGTTCTTTCAAATGATTTTTGGTTCCGCTTTTCTCAAACAAAGAACTGGAAAAAATTGTTTGAAAGGTTGGTGAGTCAAGGGATATGGAGTTGTTGATTTCAAGGTACGGAGTTGGTTTACAAGCAAAGGTAAGAGCACTTTTGCTCATCGATTTGATTTGAAATTGATTGGTAATGATTTGGATTTGATTTCATTCTTGGTACAAAATCTGGGAATTTGGGGTTTTTGTTATGAATTTTGGGGATTTTCTTATGAATTGTGCATTAAACTTCATGTCATGAAATGGGTTTTTGTAGTCTCGCTTGATGCATGTTGTATTAAAGAGATTTTTATCACTTCCTTTTATTTTCACTTGTAAACCCTAGAAGGTATGTTCTTATTCTACTGGTATCTTGAGATCCGTCGGTTGGATTATGATGAAAATTTTATGAGTAATATTCTGCTGTGTGGTTAACGTTTGGTTAAAATTTCAAGACGATCAGGTCACGTTTACTACTGAAAAGAGTGAATGAATTATTACTGCATTCTGCATAGAGGTGTAAATTGGGTGTGCAAGACGAAGCACGATCACAAAGACGCTAAAATTTGAGCATCCCAAGACGCTAAAACGCTTAAAAGCCCGCTCACGGCACATCACGTTAGTTAAATGGGACGTGCTAGGTTTGACTAATTGGCACAATATCACAGCACAGCACGTGGCACGGATAAGCACGTGGCCCAGCCCATCACAGCACGTTAAGAAAGCACGTCATAACATGTACAAATACACCATATAACAAGGCATAATACATCACATTTTTTGTATATTTCACAAAAGAGTCACTAGTCTATCTAGTTTTTAACATTTTATGCTGGCTTATTTATAACAACACATATAATACCTTAATATTTGGAAAATATATTCCAATATCGTTGTTATAATGTCGTCACATATATTTAACTAGAACATTAATTTACATGACAATAATCCAATTTTATATTTGATGGGTTATTTCTTTTTATTGAATAAACTTGTTAATTTTACTTGAAATAATTTCAAATGATATGTTGTGTAATTAAATTCTTGTGATAATGTCCGACTTAATGTATATATTAAGTGAATTCAAATTGTTTATAGCACATGTGCCAGCACGGCACATCACGTCACGTTTATTCTTGTGATGTGCCCGTGGGCTGTGTTGTGCCTAGATTTTGACTAGTAAAGCACAACACGACACAGCACAGCACGGCACATGGCACGTGAAGCATGCAACTTCGTGTGCCGGCCTGTGCCGGGCCGGCACGTTTTACACCTCTAATTCTGCAGGATTGTAATCCTGGACAGTCAACTAATATTAGCAATTCTCATTATCTGTGTATTATATTGAGCTAAAAATTTAGTATGTTGTTCAATTTGGTATATGTAACTCAGTGTAAAAATTTCATGATGTTCCGATCATTTTAGGTACCCTAAATTGCGAATGAATCACAACTGCTTTCTACAGGTTTGTATTACGAGTAGTCGGCTTCATATGCTCTTATCTCCTCATCAAACCGTTAGTTTGATGTGATTTTTAAATATGTTGTTACATCCTGTGTAATATGACTACTGTAAAAACTTTAAGAAGGTCGTATAACGTTAACTACTGAAAACCTTAAAAAAACTGTGGGTGTTTTTCTGTTACTCAACAGCTTCTTTTTTTGTGTTGATTAATGGCTCGGCTTTTGGATTCTTTGGTAGCACTAGAGGAGTCAGGCAAGGCTGTCCCATCTCACCTTTACTCTTCAATATCTCCATGGAAGGTTTCTCAAGATACTTAGATAAAGCAGCTAATCAAACTTTATTCAATGGCTTCTCAGTAGTGGAAGATGGTCTTGTTGTGTTAATAATCTTCACTATGATGATGATACAATCATCTTTGTGGATAACTAGAAAGAAGGACTAACAAACCTTTTCTCTATTCTCCACTGCTTTGAATTCATTGCAGGTCTGAAGGTCAATACTACCAAAACAAGGTTGATTGAAATTGGTAATGTTCTAGAACTTAATGAGTGGGCAACTGACTTTGGTTGTAAGACAGATTCTTTGCCTTTTTTATACTTGGGAATGCCTTTGGGATCCAAAGCTAATAGAAAATCTATATGGACTCCTATTCTTGAGAAAATTGATGCAAGACTGTCTTTTTGGAATCAGATTTCTCTTTCAAAAGGAGGTAAATTGGCCCTCCTCAAGCATATTCTTACCTCTCTTCCAATGTACTACTTTTCTTTGTTTAAAGCTCCTATTTCAATTATAAATATTATAGAGAATAAAATGAGGAATTTTCTATGGGAACATAATTCTTCTGGCAGCAAATGTTCTCATCTGATTAATTGGAAATTGGTAATGGCTTCTAAAGAAAGGGGTGGCTTAGGTGTTCTCAATCTAAGAGTTATGAATCAAGCACTTCTGGTCAAATGGTGTTGGAGATTTGGGAGTGAGAAATCACATTTGTGGTATAAGCTAATTGTCGAGAAGTATGGCTGTCAATTTTCTTTTTGGACTCCAGAAAGTGTTCACTCTGCTCATGGGGTGTCATGTTGGAGGACAATTGTGGAAGCAAGTTCTCTTATAACTGAAAACTACACACTTAACATCCATTCAGGAGCTCATATTTCTTTTTGGCATGACAGATGGAGGGGTGAGTTCTGCCTAATGGAGACTTTTAACAGTCTTTATAAGCTGGACAGATCCAAGAATGCAAGTTTAGCTGATCACATTTCTCAGACAACTCTTGGAAGTTTGATTTTAGGAGGGTTTTATCTAATGAAGAAACAAATTCTTTAGCTGCTCTTTTTGAGGTCATTGATTCTACTCCTCCGACCCTTGATACTCTACCAGATGTTAGAAAATGGTCTCTAACTCAAGATGGAATCTTCTCTGTGAAATCTCTTTACTAAAAGATGATTAGTAATGAAGGAATATATAATTTTCCTCATAACTTTGTGTGGGTTCCTGGAATTCCTCCTAAGGTTAATTTTTTGTTATGGTGTGCTGCTCATGGTAGATTGAACTCTCAAGATTTGCTGAATTATAAGGGGGTAGATGTTTACAGCTCTTGTAGCTTATGTGGAGATAGTCCTGAATCACAAGACCACATTCTTCTTCACTGCAAAGTCTCCTACAAGGTATGGTCCTTTCTAACTCCAGCTGAAAATTGGGCATGGGTTTTTCCAGAGTCTTTCATTAACCTTGCTAATACTTGGACCAACAATAAAATATCTGGCAAGGGTACAGAAGTTTGGAATCTAATTCCACCTGCTGTTATTTGGGTACTATGGAGGGAAAGAAACTGTCGAGTTTTTGAGGAAAACTACACTTATAAACTTGATGAAGATTTGTGCAATGATGTCAAAGCTCTTGTTCTCTCTTGGGTAGTTTCTTTTGTCAACAGGGTTTACTTGAACTTTACTTACACGGTTCAAAACTGGAACCTTATTTACATGTAATTTTATTTTCTTTTTAAACTGGTAGTTCTTGTATATTCTTCTTTTCTTAATAAATTCTTCTCTTCCTATATAAAAAAAATATATTTGTGGGTGTGTTTTGTAAAACGGTATTCTCTACATCCTGTTCATCGTGCTTTATCTCAGTATGTGATTATTGTATAAATCTAATTTTCGTTGACTATTGCTTATGGGTGCGTCTTATTTCATAGGTTATTTGCTTTCTTGAGGAACAACTACGTAAAACACATGCTATACTGATTTGCTAGCTAGCATTTATCTAACTTGTGTGGAAGTTCGATAGTTTTTACGTACGGACAAGTAAATATGCGCCTTTTATATTTTTGGTGTTGGTTGTGTATTTATTGATAAAATTTATGGAATAAAAATATCTAAGCTACTGTGTGCGTGATACTATAATTTCGTTGAAGAGTGGCTAAATTAATTAGTTAGTTGTCGGAAAGCATTTCATTTTTAGAGATTCACTACTAACGGATGTTGTACTTGAAAATCCAATTTGTCAGTGTTTACCTTTAGCCTAATAAGCTATTTTATTTGCGAAATGATAGTGCTTGTCCTAGTTAGCAATTATTGATTCGGCAAACGTACGGAACGGCAAACGTACGAGTATTATACGGTTTTGTAAAACTCAAATTCGGTAAACAATCCGGTCAACGGTTCGTGATTCAGTAATAATTCATGACGATATACATACGTGTATAATTCGTTTTTCAGATTTGAATTCGTCATTCCAAATTCGGCGCATCTTAAAAGAAAATAAAACACCTATTACTCGAAGTCCGTGGGGAAAACACATGATTTTACGAGATAATTGAAATATATGAACAATATGTACATTTCAGCCAGCATCAAGCATGCGGAACAGTGGTTGGGTGTTGCTCTAATATGCTTGGATTTCGTGGTTCGAAACTCCTTTAAGGAACTTTTTAGGAAACCATCCCCTTGAAGAAGGGAAGCACTGTTTGGACTTTATATGGGTTAATAAAGTCGTTTCAAAAATGGGCCCAGAAGAAATTTAAGAAATTAAAAGTTACTAGGTGCCCGAATGGGAACGGCGTACTTTGATGCGGAACGGAAAATCCGCGTATAATTCGAAATCTTGACAAAATACACGTATTGAGTCCGAACTAATCGTTCCAACTCTGTCATTAGTGGGAAGGGCCCTTAGACTTACAACATACAATCCTTTGTACTTACGAAACGTTCCGTATTAGCAAATTTCTGTGGTATATCATCTATAACCTATTTGCTATGGAAGGTCCCTTAGACTTACAACATATAGTCCTTTGTACTTACGTTAAACGTTCCGTATTAGCAAACTTCCGTGGTATCTCATCTGTAAGCTATTTGTTATGGAAATTTGATTTGATTTGTTAGTGAGAATCTTCTTATGGCTTTGATTTGATTGTTGTATCTTGTTGATACTTGAAGCCTGTGATTTTGCTCTCTAGCATGATATACAATTTATGGATTTGTACCTGGGAGATCTTATTCTCACTAATTTCCATCTCGGATAATTTTGGTAACCTTATGCATAGGTTTAGCACATTGGTTGCATAAATTGCAACTTGTTGAACAACAAATAAAAATGATTGACATAGACATGGCTACATTCATAGTTTGGGTAGTATTTTGGAAGAAAAGTCGGTTATTGTTGTTTCAGTGCAAAGAAGATGATCGTACTAACAGTGGCGTTCATATTATTGTGGGAGAGTGAGATAAGGGTGGCTTGTATTGATTGACTTGCAAAGGATTTAGATTTGTGTAAGAAATTAGCGAAGTATTGATGTGTTTTTGTCTCATTTCGGGGGCTAGATTTGTAGTTGCAGGATTTCCCACACTACTCCCTTGTTAAGATCTTGCTATAATTGGTAGGCTCGGAAAGATACCTACTATTGTGTATACTGCAAGTGCACAGTGTCGACAAGCAACACAGGGCAAGCACAGGTCGAACCACAGAGACTTGGAGAGTGTAGAAGTTGATTCTAAATCCTTACTTAGAACTGATTCAGAGAGTAACCAAAAGGGGTTTGCTTTTGTCGATACGACGAGATATTGGCAAAGACTTAAACAGAAAATAATATTGAATTAAAATACGCAATTAAATCAAGGTGTAAATACTGAGAATATGGATACTAGGGTATTCAAATCCACCGCTAACTTATGATATGCATTCAACTTGTAATATTATTCTTGTCCTTACAGCAGATTCAAGTCTACCATATATCTAAGGTGTTTCTCCAATGGATAATTTAATCACAACTAAAGTATTTCTCCAGAGCATTAACTGTCTAATTAAAGCACAACTAATCTGAGGATCAATATTTGGTTAAGCATGAGTTGTAGCATAATCAACAAAGAGATATTATAACTACAATGGATACATGGCATACATTGTGAGAGCAAGATGTTGACAAAATTGGATTAAATTATATATTTAAACAATTCTAAACTTTCAAGAACAAGATACAAGATATGAATACATACCAATGAGTTACGGCTTCATTTAAACCCTAGCAAATGAAACTAGAACATGAAGAACATTACAACAAAACTGAAATTTGATAAACTAACATGAACAAGCTATTCTTGGATAGTTTTTCAACACAACAACCCTCTCTATTTATACACAAAATTCCCTCAAGCACTTGGATTCGAAATTTGGAAAGCATCCACTCAACAAAACATGTTTTCTTAACTGATGGATTGAATGGAATATATTTGGTTGTGGGAAACAAATTGGGAGTGATTGAGTGAGAGAATGGGGATGTTTTCTTTAATTGATGGATGAAATGGAATACAATGGGGGTGAGGTGGATGTTTTGGAAAGAATCCAATGGGGGTGAGGTGGATGTTTTGGAAAGAATCCAATGGGGGTGAGGTGGAAATGGATTTGGGTCTTGGGTTTTGGATCATGGGTTGTTTTAATCCCATGAATTTGTAAACAGGTTGCCACTGATGCGCGAGCGGGTTGCAACGCTTCCAACTTTCTTCTCTTTTGTCTTCTCAATTCTTCCAAGCTTTATTTAGTACTTAAAAACACAAAATTAATTAATACAAATATTTATTCTTGAAAATGGTAAAAATGCAGAATTTGGGATAATATATGACTTTGAAGCGCGAAAGATGAGTTAAGTGCCAATGAAAAGGTGTATGAATATGCAATATTTGGCACTCATCAAATACCCCCAAACCTGAATTTTACTTGTCCTCAAGTGAAACAAATCTAGAAATCCTAATTATACCACCGTCATTTGGTCTCTCGAATGCATTTAGCGTATGCACTAAGCCATTAAACCCCTAGGTGTCCCTAGTGGACGAGTTGTAGTCTCGTGAGGGCCTACCAAAGATGTACCCACAAAACCTTCTCCAATTTCAGAGCATCCATAGAAATGTCTTCATCTTCAACTGTAGATGATGAACTTCGGAATTTCGTAGAACCTTGACAATTTGTAACCAATTTTTTTTTTTTTTTTAGAGACCCGCCACACAGCTGGTCATAGTAAACACACTACAAAAGACCCGCTCCACAGCTGGTCATAAAAGATAACAACAAAAGACTCAAATTTTTTTGCAAAAGACTACATTAGATCCTACAAAAGACCCGCTACACAGCTGGTCACAAAAAAATAACAACAAAAGACTCAAAAAATGCAAAAGACTACAAAGGATCCTACAAAAGACCCGCTACACAGCTGGTCATAAAAAAATACAAAAGACTACAAAACGCCATATGCAAATACTCCCCCAAACCTAAATCTAACATTGTCCTCAATGTTTCAAAAGATAACAGAAACCACAACAAACTATGAGAACAAAACAGATTCAAAGGAAAGAGATTACCAGATGCCAAACCAGAGACAGTAGAGTATGTCCAAAGCAACCAGCGGGGAAGATATCTGTGGTATGTACAAGGGGTGAACTTTTCAGTCCACATAGATCGGATCAGCAAGATGAGTTGTTTCAATCTCAGGTGGGATTGGTTCAAGGAACGGCTTCAGTCTCTGCCCATTGACCTTGAAGACATTCTTGGTTGTTACATATTCTAGTTCTACAGCCCCATGGGGGGAAATTGTTCGCACCACGAACGGGCCTGTCCATTTAGAACGTAATTTTCCTGGAAAAAGGTGCATTCGTGAGTTATACAATAGAACTTTCTGGCCTGGAGTGAATGACTTGCGCAAAATACGTTTGTCATGGAACACCTTTATTCTTTGTTTGTACATTTTTGCATTATCATATGCATCATTTATTAACTCTTCCAACTCATTGATTTGAAGCTTCCTTTGGGTGCCAGCTTTATCTAGATCAAAGTTCAGTTTCTTTACAGCCCAATATGCACGATATTCTAACTCTACAGGGAGATGACAAGCTTTACCGTACACAAGTCTGTAAGGGTAAATACCAATGGGGGTCTTGTATGCAGTTTTATAGGCCCATAAAGCATCATTCAATCTTAAAGACCAATCTTTTCTAGACGGGTTAACCGTCTTTTCTAGAATGTGCTTAATCTCCCTATTTGAAACCTCTACCTGGCCACTGGTCTGTGGATGATATGGGGTTGCAATTTTATGAGTTATGCCATACTTACGGACTAAGGACTCAAAAGGCATATTGCATAAATGTGAACCACCGTCACTGATTATAGCTCTAGGGGTGCCAAATCGAGAAAATATGTTTTCCTTTAAGAACGAAAGTACCACCTTGTGGTCATTAGTTTTGGTTGCAATTGCTTCTACCCACTTAGAAACATAGTCAACAGCAACAAGAATGTACAACTTTCCTTCAGAGCTAGGAAATGGACCCATGAAATCAATGCCCCATACATCAAATAGCTCAACAATCAAAATGGGTTGTAAGGGCATCATGTTTCGTTTTGATATACTTCCCAATTTCTGGCACCGGTCACAAGAAACACAGAAGGCATGGCTATCCTTAAACAATGTTGGCCAATAAAAACCACTCTGCAAGATATTTGCAGCAGTTTTCTTTGCACTAAAGTGTCCTACACATGCTTGATCATGACAAAAAGAGATGACATCCCTTTGTTCAGAATTGGTGACACATTTCCTAATAATTTGGTCAGGGAAGTATTTGAACAAATATGGGTCATCCCATAGGAAATGTTTCACTTTGGCCAAGAATTTAGACCGGTCTTGTTTAGACCAATGAAGTGGCATCCTACCTGAAGAAAGGTAGTTCACGATGTCGGAAAACCATGGCATTTCAGAAACCAGCATCAGTTGTTCATCAGGGAAGGATTCCCTAATAATCTCTGATTCATCAGCGGATTCGACATTCAACCTAGATAAGTGATCAGCAACAACATTCTCGGACCCTTTTTTATCTCGAATTTCGAGGTGGAACTCTTGTAACAAGAGTATCAATCGAATTAGACGAGCCTTAGCATCTTTTTTAGATAAAAGATATCTTAATGCGGCATGGTCAGTATAAATGATGATTTTAGATCCTATCAAATAAGATTTAAACTTATCTAATGCAAACACAAAAGCTAGCAGCTCTTTTTCGGTTGTTGAATAATTCATTTGAGCCTCATTCAGTGTCTTACTAGCATAGTAGATCACATAGGGGTGTTTTTCAACTCGCTGACCTAAGACAGCTCCAACAGAAAAATCAGATGCGTCACACATGATTTCAAATGGCAATTTCCAATCAGGAGGTCGGACTATAGGGGCTGAAGTTAGAAGAGTTTTGAGCTCTTCCCAAGCATGCACACAAGCATTATCAAACACAAATGCAACATCTTTACTGAGTAGATTACACGGTGGTCTTGAGATCTTACTGAAATCTTTAATGAATCTACGGTAGAAACCAGCATGGCCTAAAAATGATCTAACCTCCCTCACAGAGCGAGGTTGCGGCAAGTTTTGAATGAGGTTGACTTTGGCTTTGTATACTTCAATGCCTTTTTCAGAGATGATGTGTCCTAGAACTATGCCCGAGTTCACCATAAAATGACATTTCTCCCAATTTAAAACCAAATCTTTCTCTTTACATCTAATCAGCACGCGAGTGAGATGGATCAAATATTCATCAAAAGATGATCCAAACACAGAGAAATCATCCATAAAGATCTCAAGAAAATTATCTATCATGTCAGAGAAAATGCTCATCATACAACGCTGAAATGTAGCGGGTGCATTGCACAACCCAAAGGGCATACGACGATAGGAAAACGTTCCAAATGGACATGTAAATATAGTCTTTTCCTGATCTTCGGGTGAAATATGAATCTGGTTGTAACCAGAAAAACCATCCAAGAAACAATAGAATTTACGCCCAGACAATCGTTCAAGCATTTGATCTATGAATGGAAGAGGGAAGTGATCTTTCCTTGTAACTGCATTCAACTTCCTATAATCAATGCAAACTCTCCACCCTGTGGTTACTCGAGTAGTGATTAACTCATTTTTATCGTTTTGAACTACAATAACTCCTGACTTTTTCGGCACAACCTGAATGGGGCTAACCCATTTGCTATCTAAGATTGGGTATATGATACCCGCATCAAGAAGCTTTATAATCTCACTCTTAACAACCTCTTTCATGTTAGGATTGAGACGCCTTTGCATCTCCCTAGATGGTTTAGCATTGTCCTCAAGGTTTATATGATGCATGAAATCAGTGGGACTTATGCCTTTAAGGTCCGAGATAGTCCATCTTAAGGCTTCTTTATGCTCTTTAAGTACTTATAAAAGTTTACTTTCCTGTTCTGTATCTAAGGCAGATGAAATGATTACAGGCAAAGTATTAGAAGGTCCCAAAAATGCATATTTAAGAGTATCAGACAATGGTTTTAGTTCGAGCTTTGGTGGCTCAACAAGAGAGGGAACAGACTTGGATTCCAAGACTGGAAGTGGTTCCACTCTAGCTTTCCACTTAGACGTGTCCATAAGTGGTGTGGATTCAAGCAAAGTATTCACTTCACTTATGTATTCATCATCAAACAAATCCAGGTCAAAATTATTCAAACAAGCATCCAAAGGGTCAACAGACATGCTACTAGACAACGAATCCTGAATCAAACTTTCAATCATGTTAATTTCATGCACATCATTATCATCATCAAGATCTAAATGTTGTTGGATATTATTGAAAACATTCAACTCCACAGTCATATTACCAAATGACAACTTCAGCACCCCATTACGGCAGTTAATGATTGCATTGGACATCGCTAAGAAGGGACGTCCCAAAATGACAGGAATGTGACTGTCAGGGTTTTACACAGGTTGAGTATCTAAGACGATGAAGTCCACAGGAAAATAAAACTTATCAACCTTAATCAAAACATCTTCTACCACACCATGTGGCACTTTGATGGATCTGTCCGCCAATTGCAGAGTTATAGGTGTTGCCTTCAACTCTCCAAGACCTAACTGCACATATACCGAATATGGTAATAGATTCACACTTGCCCCTAAGTCTAGCAACGCCTTCTTAACTGTTTGGTCACCTATTTTGCATGTGATAGTTGGACTACCTGGGTCTTTAAACTTAGGAGGTGTGTTGCTTTGAATGATTGCACTCACTTGCTCAGTGAGAAAAGAACGCTTATGCACATGAAGCTTTCGCTTTTGTGTGCACAGATCCTTAAGGAATTTAGCATAGCGAGGACTTGCTTGATTGCATCAAGAAATGGGATGTTGATGTTAACTCGTTTGAACATTTCCAAAATCTCGTTGTATTTTGTATACTCTCTTTTTGCTGCACCAATCTTTGTGGGAATGGAGCAACAGGTACATGAGATGGTGCGAGAGACATTATAATTATGGGAATTCTTATGTTGCTCAGATTTGTCTTCAACACTAGGTGTTTTTACGTGGGATTTTATGCCTTTGGTGAGTCTGATGTAGACTCACTCGACTGTGGTACACCTACATTGTTTTCAACAACTTTACCACTACGAAGGGTGGTGACAACATTTACTTGATTATGGGAGGCCTCATTTCGAGTTGAATTTTTCGTCTCGATATACATTTTTTGGATTTTGTTGGGGCTGACTAGGGAGTTTTCCTTTGTCTCTTTCATTCAATGCTTCACAAATTTGACCCATTTTAAGTTCTAGACTTGTAAAACGTTGGTCTGTGGTCTTTTGGAGTTGTACCAAATTTTGGGTCAACAAACCGAAACTTTCTTCGAAGCTAGGATTTTTCTCTACAGGGTACTGCACATGTGGTTTCACTTGGGTGTTTCTAGGATAGGGGTATCCTTGGTTATTATTTGATGTTCCCCCTTGTACAGGTCCCTTAGACCATGAAAAGTTAGGGTGATTTCTCCACCCTGGGTTGTAGGTCTGAGAATATGGGTTGTTCTCTTGCCTTTGGTACAAAACATTGGCTTGCTCGGTTTTAGACTCTTGAAATGCATGGAGGTCCGGACAAGTGTCCACTAGATGGTCTGAACTATGGCATGCGGCACAAGTGGCCATTTTAATTTGACTACGGAGAGTAGGGATATTAGTTTTTCCATTCTTTTCTAGTTCTAGCTTTTCTATTCTCCTGGACAAGGATGCCATCTTTGCACTTCCTTCGAAGTCAGAGTCAATTCTATGAACATTAGATGTCGGGGTAATCCTATTTGGTTCACGGGGGGATTCCCACTGCTGAGTCTTTTCAGCGACTTCGATTAAGAAATTCCAAGACTCATCAGCAGTTTTTTCAATAAATTGACCATTGCACATGGTCTCAACTGTAGTTAGGTTTTTGACATCTAAGCCTTCATACAAAATTTTCACAAGTCTCCATTTTTCAAAACCATGGTGAGGACATTGGAGAAATAATTCATTGAATCTCTCCAAATATTTTGCCAAAGTTTCCTCCTCTAATTGCACAAAACTATTTAGACTTTGACGAATTGTCGTAGTCTTATGGTTTGGGAAGAACTTTTTGAAGAACTCTTTCGTAAGAGCATCCCACGTATGAAATGAATGTGGCTGTTGAGCACACAGCCAAGTCTTGTCCTTTTCTTGTAAAGAAAATGGAAAAAGTCTTAGTTTGAGGTCCTCATCCGTCATTTGGTTGATCCGAAGAGTCCCACAAATTTCCTCGAACTCTCTCACTTGGTGGTAGGGATTTTCAGCTTCAACCCCTTTAACTTTAGGCAACATATTGAGGATACTCGCCTTTAGATCAAATTGTCCAAAAACAGCTGGTAAGATAATGCACTAGGACTGGGTTGTCCTCGTTGGGTACATGTAGTCCTTTAGACTACAGACTGGTTCTCCCATTGTTTCGGATGAGCCGGGACTGTCTGTCTCAGAACTATGTATTTCAACTAACTCTTCTTGACTGATTCTAACTAGTCGGTTTGTTTGGTCTCTAAAAGACACAATCATAGCCTAGCTAGCATATTAAGCATTTTAACCATTCACCTAGAATGGAAGTTCTATGTAATCACAAACAAGGATGACTCCACCACAGTAAACCTACTGATTTCTAGCAAACAAAAAGCATGATGGCTCCACTTAGATTGTTTTCTAGACCAGCTTCTAATCCTTCGAAATGGAATTCGTTACAATCTGAGAAAACTCCTCTGGAATCAATCCGAGTTTAAGTAAATTGAATAGAGGCGAGGGAAGCTGCTAGAGCTTTGATACCCAAGGCCTCACCGTATTACAAAGCGCGATCACGCATTCAATTTACAGAAACCGTCATGAACTTCGAAGTATGCTTAAAGAGTAACCAATATTTTTCAAATGACTTTCCTACTAAGCTCGTTACCTTATAGGTCTTGTTCTATTCAAAATTTTAAAGCTTAGGTTCGCGTAGGTATCGTTTTCCTAAGGCGGGCAAGAATAGAACGGTGATGAAATCCGAACTCTTATCTTATATGACCAGTCCTTGCCCTTTACTAGTAAATTAAAACAGCCGTATTCAAATCCTCAACATGTATGCAAACGAAGGAATACAGTAACTCGCTAACAGGGGATTCACGAGTGTTTCGACAAACTTACCTCCCGTTCCATACGGGGAATGAACCGTTGTTGTCGACTCGGGCCACAACTCCTATGTCATGAACGAACCCGAGGGGCCGAGGTGATATTGTAATCACCGTCCTTCTCTGCAAACAGTTTGATATTTAATACGACCCTTCTGTAGGGTTTAAAAATAAAAATACAAGAATGTCCAAGTCCAAAGTCCAAAAAGATAAAATGCAAAAGAAATAGAAAATTACACAAATAGAGAAATCTTAATACAATCTAAAAATAAATAAATAAAATAAACTCTTTCTCTTTTTTTCTTTTTTTTAAATAAAAACTTCTTCCGCTTCCTTTCGCTTACTTTCCTTCGCCTTTAAAACAGCTACTCAGGCACCTGTTGAGCTCAAAAGAGGTAGTTAGGGTTTCGAAGTTTGAAAGCAAAAGCAATAATAAAAAAAAATCAATATTAATTGTAAAATTGAATGTGAATAGTTGCGTTGCTACATTGATTTATGAACAGTTCCAGGAGATGAATTATGAACAGTGACAGGAGATAGAAACTTGAACAACACCGCAACCGAGTCCCCGGCAACGGCGCCAAAAACTTGGTAGGCTCGGAAAGATACCTACTATTGTGTATACTGCAAGTGCACAGTGTCGACAAGCAACACAGGGCAAGCACAAGTCGAACCACAGAGACTTGGAGAGTGTAGAAGTTGATTCTAAATCCTTACTTAGAACTGATTCAGAGAGTAACCAAAAGGGGTTTGCTTTTGTCGATACGACGAGATATTGGCAAAGAATTAAACAGAAAATAATATTGAATTAAAATACGCAATTAAATCAAGGTGTAAATACTGAGAATATGGATACTAGGGTATTCAAATCCACCGTTAACTTATGATATGCATTCAACTTGTAATATTATTCTTGTCCTTACAGCAGATTCAAGTCTACCATATATCTAAGGTGTTTCTCCAATGGATAATTTAATCACAACTAAAGTATTTCTCCAGAGCATTAACTGTCTAATTAAAGCACAACTAATCTGAGGATCAATATTTGGTTAAGCATGAGTTGTAGCATAATCAACAAAGAGATATTCTAAATACAATGGATACATGGCATACATTGTGAGAGCAAGATGTTGACAAACTTGGATTAAATTATATCTTTAAACAATTCTAAACTTTCAAGAACAAGATACAAGATATGAATACATACCAATGAGTTACGGCTTCATTCAAACCCTAGCAAATGAAACTAGAACATGAAGAACATTACAACAAAACTGAAATTTGATAAACTAACATGAACAAGCTATTCTTGGATGGTTTTTCAACACAACAACCCTCTCTATTTATACACAAAATTCCCTCAAGCACTTGGATTCGAAATTTGGAAAGCATCCACTCAACAAAACATGTTTTCTTAATTGATGGATTGAATGGAATATATTTGGTTGTGGGAAACAAATTGGGAGTGATTGAGTGAGAGAATGGGGATGTTTTCTTTAATTGATGGATGAAATGGAATACAATGGGGGGTGAGGTGGATGTTTTGGAAAGAATCCAATGGGGGTGAGGTGGATGTTTTGGAAAGAATCCAATGGGGGTGAGGTGGAAATGGATTTGGGTCTTGGTTTTTGGATCATGGGTTGTTTAATCCCATGAATTTGTAAACAGGTTGCCACTGATCTTGTGAGCGGGTTGCAACGCTTCCAACTTTCTTCTCTTTTGTCTTATCAATTCTTCCAAGCTTTATTTAGTACTTAAAAACACAAAATTAATTAATACAAATATTTATTCTTGAAAATGGTAAAAATGCAGAATTTGGGATAATATATGACTTTGAAGCGCGAAAGATGAGTTAAGTGCCAATGAAAAGGTGTATGAATATGCAATATTTGGCACTCATCAATAATCAACTCACAATTAAAGATGAAAAACGACACTTTATTATTTTGTTCTCAGAAATGTTTACAGAAATGGAAGAATTCAAGATTACAACTATTCTCTTGAATTTTCTCTCTCCTCAAGACTTTCTTAATTCTCAAAAATACATCATCATTTTCTGGACACATTGGGTCTATATTTATAGGGTAGTTACATAGTGGATGACAGCTAAGTTTTCCTCTTATTTAGGGTTGATTCTGCGGTTGTATCGCGATAGTTACAATGTTAAATCTCACAAGTTTTCTAACCATCACAGAACAAACATGATTTTCTCAAGTTTTCTTCAATCGTCAGTTATTTCGTCACTCTTTTGAAGGCTTTTGTGACACTCGTGAAGTGTTGTTAATCTAGCAGAGAATAGATGTAGCGATATTCTGGTCCTACATCTTGCCTCTTCTCATGTCTTTTCTGCGAATAAGAGAAGATCATGAGATCTTTTAAAATGCCGCAACTACTTATCTCTTCATTAATCTCTGTTCTGACACGTTTCTGCATCCTTCGCCAGCTGTTTTCATGCATTCTTTCTCCTAATGAATTTGCGACACGTCCTCTCTAACCGATGTGATCTGACCGTTCATGTCTTTTCTTAGCATTTATTGCATTCACCTTCTTCGAGAAATTTCTTCTTCTATAAATACTTCTTTCATTCTTTTCTTTTCCTCTTTTACTTTCTTCTTCTTTCTCTCCGTAATCTCTCTGCAAGTTTACTGTTCTTCCGTAAATTGCGCGTCTGTCATCGCTGTGATTCTTTCCTTATTTTCCAACCTTCTCTTTCATTCCCATACTTGAAAATGGTTGTCGCTGGTGCTAAAAATTTGATTGCTTTTAGAGAGATGCAAGAAAAACTCAAAAGCAAAGGTTTCACTTTGTCTTCAATTCCAAATCAGAGCCCTAAATCCGAACTTTCTCTCAGATTATTCACTGATTATCAATGCTCTCGTGAGAAAATCATAGTATCGCTAGGTAAACTTGAACCTGGTCTTCCCATTCCTTTCTATGATCCAGAACTTCCACTATTCTATGAAATAATTTCTGACGAGAGATTCTCGCGAGCGATATATCAATTGGGTGGAGATTGTATTCGATTGCTGCTTGAATATGCTTCTCGCGGTGATGACAAAGGATCTCGCTACCCAGAAGCTGCGAAAAATCCTCAATTTAAAGATGTTCCCATTGTCTCTGCAGATTATACTATGGACAACTTCTTTGAAAATTATAAAATAGTCCCTATGAAGAGGGATAGCACTTGCTAGGGTGTTCGCTTGAAGAAAGAAAAGGTCGTTGATGATAAATCTCTCATGCTAGATATTGATTGGCATACATCTACTAATCAAGGTCCTCGCCACTCTAGCGATGACAAGTGGTTCATTTTTCCATTATGTCTTGAAGGTCCTTATATATCTGGTTCTCTCCCATTACCTGTGAATCTCTCAAAGTATGAGCCATGGGTCTTCAACTGGCCTGAAAGATCTAAAGAAGTATATCCTCTCAACTTTTTGCATTATTAATATTCACTATCTTCTTCATGTTTCTATATTCTCGCTAATTCTTTTGATCTTTCTCAGATTGATAGAATGAAGCTCAGCTACCAAACTTTTAGGAATCCCATCACTTTCTTAGCTCTTAAATCCTTCACAGATGAAGTAAGAAATATCGTTTTATTAGTTTTAACAATTTATTGTAGCCCCTATTTCTTATCTTTATCTGTGTTCTCAAGAGATTGAAGAACTAGAACCAATAAAACCCGCGAGAACTAAGGAGAAATCTTTAAAGGATAAATCTACTTTTCCTCCCAAAGGGAAGTCTTCTGCCCCTCGCGGTGAAGAATCTGGCGATCCTCCTTTGAAGAAAAGGAAGACCCGACCTTCTTCTTCGTCAACTCCTCAACCCATTCCAGAAAATCCAAGTGTTGATTTTGACAACGACAATAATGACGAGGATTTCAATGATAACAACTTCCCTTCTATAAAGAATTCTTCTTCTTCTGATTATTCGATGGCTCATTTATTCAAATTTTTTGGCAATAATATGTTTGGTATCCCAAATGAGTATAGATATGAAGCTATTAATGAAATATCCCAGTCCCTCGCCAAAGTCTGCGATGCTCCCATACTAGCTGACAGTGATACCCTTCGCGGGGTTTCAAGATCGCTGACTCCAAGTCTCTTAAATTCACTTTGCAGCCTGGTATGTTTCTACTTGTTCATCCTTTTTATGTATCTAATGATATTTTTGTCAGACATTGATTAATATAGTTCTATCGCAGGTTGGAATAGTCTCTTTTGATGTTGCTTCTGATTTAGACAATAGGCGTATCATTTATGAAAAGAAAGCTACTAATCTTCTTCAAGATAAATAAAAACTAGAAGTTGAAGTTTTTGAGATTCGCAGGAAAAATAAGCAGCTGGAGACTGAAGCTTCAGTTGACAAGCAAAAAATATCTGATCTTGATAAAGCTAATCAACAACTCTATGGTATGATTTATTTCTTTTGTCTTTTAATTCTTCTCACCCTGTCGCAGCTTATTCAAGTAACCATTTTTGCAGATATTTATGGTCTTACTGACGAGGCTACATTCTTCCAATCCTTCCCTGAACCTGTAGATGATAATACCATTCTTGCTTGCCTTAATAGTTCTTTAAGTAACTTCTCAGACGATAGGATTAGATCTCTCTCTATTGATGAACTTAAATCCAAACTTAATCTCTTAAAAGTTGAACATAGTTTCAATTTAAATTTAACCAACAAGTTTAAGAACCTTTATCTTAGTTCAAAGGAAGAAGTGAATAGATTAAGAAAAATGAATATTGATCTTATTGATGAGAAGGATCTTGCTATTAAAAATGGCTCCAAGACCCTAGCAAACTTTCATAAAACTCTTCTTAATGTTCAAACGGAAAGAGATAAACTTATCCGTGAGAATGAAGATCTTCTTGCGAGGGAAACTCAAGTTCGATCTCGTCTCCTTATTAATAGCGATGATGAGTTTGCTTGGGCTGCGAAGATTCTTGATAACGCTAGAACTAATTTAGGTGTAGATGTTAGTATTCATGCTAATCAAGCGGCTTTAATTAAAGACATGATTTCTGAAAGAGAAGGTTATCACTCTTATGATTTCCCTGAATTATTTCCTAATTGAATCATCCTTATATGTATTAACTTTGTTATCATTTGCTCGCAGCATCCGAAAAGAACTATCGTAAAAGATTTGATGAGTTAGAAGAAGAGAAAATCCAACTCGCTGGAAATATATCTTCTCGCAATGAGAAGTATTCTAGATTGAAGGAAAAATTGAAAATATCATCTTCAAATTTTAGTAATGCCTTTCTCCGTGTTCGTAATGACGCTGTTAAACTAGTATGTGATGATCATGGTATTCCTCATTCTACATACCCCGAATTTAGTTATCTCTGATAGCGAAGCTGAGGAGTCTAAGGAAGATGATAATGATGAAGAATTATCTGGCGAGGTAGAGAAATCTGAAAAAGAAAAGAGCTCTGATGAATGTGGTGATGGATCTACTTAGTCTTGTTTCTTCTCTTTTTCTTCGTTGTTTGTACATTTATTTTTTTCTTCTCGTAACATCGCTGCGATTTTCTCCAACTTGATGTGTAAACTTCTTTTGCTTTTATCTGTATGAATTAGAAAACAATTCTTTTTCTGCAACATAATCAATCAATCATAATTATTATCCTTTAATTATTTTTATAAATGTATCATCTATGCAATTTTATCATATGATGGATGAATAATAATTTAATCATTCTATGCATTCCCATACTTGCCTCTATTATTCATCTGCAATATGAAAAAATTGAGTATAGATTAGATATTAGTTGTGAATCAAATTAAATTTGCCTCAATATCGGCGATGTTACCGCTAGCAATAATTGCATAACTTTATGATTTCTGCGTAGAATCGCAAATCTCATAAATTCTGCGAGCATTATCGCAATAATCTTATGGTCTTATTATGCTTTCCTAATTAAAGGTCTTATTTTGCCACATCTTTTCTTTCTGCGACAAAATCGCAGGACGTCTTTACATTTGCATGTATTGACCCATTGATCTTGTCTTATCAATATTTTTTCAACATCTCTGCGACAATATAATAAGTATAAACTCTCTTGCAAGAATTAAACCTTATGACATTGCCGTCTTGCGATGAAATCGCAGGACGTCTTTACACTTGTTAAATGTAAAAAACCCATTGATCTCATCTTAACTTTTCTATTTTGGATTGTTTCCTTTGTATAACTTTCTTAACGCGACAATATGACAGGCCTAAATGTTCTTGCGATCATAAATCCCCATGACATTGCCGTCTTTAGACACTTATCATCTCCCTAATGGAGAGTGCCGCCCTTATATTCCCCCTAGTTTCCACTTCAAGGAGGGCATATTGGCCATACAATACTAGCTCCCCCCATCCATATTTGCCAACAACCAGCTGTTTTCAAAGCCTCTTGTCCTTTATGCCTATATGGCTTATAGTTACAAGACTGCGCCCTAAGTGGGGTTTTCTTCAGGCCAAGTGAATCATAGCCAAGACTTACCAAGAATGGCCAGGGTAGTTTCGTTCGCCCCGGGCACCCTTGGCTCAACCGTGTACCTCGGCGCCTTGGTCATACTTTGCACTTGTTAGAAGAGATTCTCAGTCGTCCAACCAGGGTATAACCTTATATAGTTGGAAATCCAAGATCTCTCTCCTGGATAGGTTTTATTTAACCCAAACATCTTCATGACTCACGTTCCAGCAGCGGTATAACCTTATCCCCGAGTCATGTAAAGAGATACCCCCTTTTATGACGCACTATTAGGTCTTGCATTTGCCTCTTGCGAAATTGTATCCGCGAACTAAGGTGCATGCCATAAAGGTTTGTCCCATTCTATTAATCTCTGCGAAATATTATTCGTGTTTCTCGCGAATATTGTAACTCTGATAAAATTTCATTTATTTGATTTTCTTGTAAAATTTTGCAATTCTTTCAAACACAGTACTCTTTTCAATTGCATTTGCTCCAAACAAATTCTGCGTAAGCTTCTTTAAATTTCATCATTTTACCTTTTTACTTACTATTTTCACACGTAAGGGTATAGGAAATTCTTTTCCGATCAGATGGACGGGCGTATCGTTAAACTCCGAGTCTGTATGCGGATTTTACGACGATTCTACTAAAGGACGCTAATTAGGGTTTCAGCATGTTAAACCCTAAACCGCAAGCACTTCCCTTCCAAGACTACCTGCTACCAGCGGTGCCACAGATGCCATTGGCATATACCAAAAGTGGCGCTAGTAGCCTAGCTTGCAAACCATGCAACCTAGGTCAAATTGGCCACGCATTCCATTGGCACATGCCAACATGCTCGCTGGTAGCCCATGCTTGCAAACCGTGCAACCTAGGTCAAATTGGGAACGCATGCCATTGGCACATGCCAACATGCTCGCTGGTAGCCTATGCTTGCAAACCGTGCAACCTAGATCAAATTGGCCACACATGCCATTAGCACATGCCAACATGATCGCTGGTAGCCTAACTTGCAAACCGTGCAACCTAGGGAAAATTGGCCACGCATGCCATTGGAACATGCCAACATGATCGCTGGTAGCCTAGCTTGAAAACCTCGTAACCTAGGGACAACTTGGTCGTACGTGCCATTGGCACATGCCAACATGATCGCTTGCATCCTAGCTTGCACTCAAGGTGCAACCTGCAACCAAGGCATTCCGCACATGCCATTGGCACATGCCACACGCGTCACTTGCAGCCTGGCATTGCCACTTGCTCTCAAGGTGAAATATGCAACCAAGGCATTCCGTACATGCCATTGGCACATCCCAAATGCGCCACTTGCAGACTGGCATTTCCACTTGCACTCAAGGTGCAACCTGCAACCAAGGCATTCCACACATGCCATTGGCACATGCCACATGCGCCACTTGCATCATGGCATCGCCACTTGCACTCAAGGTGCAACCTGCAACCAACGCATTTCGCACATGCCATTGGCACATGACACACGCGCCACTTGCAGCCTGGCATTTGCACTTGCACTCAAGGTGTAATCAACACTCGTGACATCAACACAAACTGGGGGATGCTTTCCAGGGTCTTGGTTTGACGGTCACATCATGCAACGTACACTACACTCACATTAAGAAAGCGTGAATAGGAATAAAGCGGTCAAATAAATGAGGAAATAATGGTGAAAACGTTTTCACCCATAAACACCATGCGGTTACCACCTCCTTCCATTATTTCACCCTTTACTCTCTTCCTTCATGAGAACATGGTACGTTTCAATCTCGACTTGTATAAATAGGTCTTACCTATTTCCACCAGACAACAAGTCTCGGTCAGGAGAAAAACACAACATTTTCAGAAAAGGCAACTTTGCAAGCTCTCCAAAAAGATTTCATCTCTTGCAAGCTTCCGAAGCTTTCACTTTCTGATACAAGTCGAGACACTACTCTTCCAGAACTATTCTGGTCTCAACACCTTTCTTCTCTTCCTTCCCCAAATCAACCCTTCTCCTCCACTTTGTGACCGAATCAAGTCTGGAACGACCATTTCTTGGTTTAGGCCAGACTTGTACATATTGATCTCTTGAATCTAGAAAGTGCTCACATGCAGCACATTTGTTTAGGGTTTAAACCAGTTTCTCACTCACCAACCGAATTTACGAAAATCGGCAGAAACGATTTTTACCCATAAACACCAAGTCAGGGGAAAAAAAATCATTGTGGGTCTGGTATATGGGAAATCAATAAATTCTCGGCCACTAGAGTGTCCGTGAATTTTCCAAGTCATGGAGTTCTTTTTTTCACGGTGGGTCTGGTATATCAGTAAATTCTCGGTCACTAGAGTGTCCGTGAATTTCCCAAGTCAGGGAGTTCTTTTTTTCACGGTGGGTCTGGTATATGGGAAATCACTAGATCAAGCTTATAATACCGGGAAAAAAACTAAAACTTTCAAATATCTCAACAAAAAAGTTTAATACTTGAATCATAATATAACTCTAATCAGAAAGACAGAAATCTAAGCTAAGGTCTATGGTTTCAATAGGTCCATCTTGGACTTGTGATGGGACAAGTTCATTCCATACTTGATGCATTCTTTCATGATGAGGAGTCCATAAAAGTGCCTCTTCCATGCATACGTTTTCCTATCCAGGATACACCGGTGGAATGAGAGCTCCTGGTTTGAGGATTTCCTTCACAAAATATCGATTATCGGTATTGAAAATTGATACATTCTTGACATCTCTAGGGGGGCCGGTATCCAAGGGTAAAAAGCAGTTGTTACCTTTGTAGGAAATGACTGTAAATATATAGTTGAATACTGACGAACAAATATATATCCCATCTCAGGCAAGGTCATCCAGTAATCTTTTATCGCAATACTGTAAGTGTATTTAAGAGATTTAGTTACTTTTCTATAACTATCCTCTCCACCCATTTGTGGGACATGAATGTCGCGGTTCTTCTCTAGTTCATTCAGCATGCGTCTCTTGACGATTCTCCAACCATCTACCGGAAATAATCCATACATTTCGGCACAAGCACGAAATCCACAGTGACCATCCGAAGCAACATTTTCCAGTCTTTCAACTATATGAAGAGATATATTTTGATCCATTTTTGCCAGATCTAACGTCAGGAGATCCAAGTATTCCTCTTCATCATTTTTATATACCTTGATAGGTTTACCAAATATATCAATAATTTTAGCTTTCTTGGTATATTTGCGAGGCTTTTTTAACAAAGGAGCCTTGCTGCAGTTGCGAGGTATTTTTGACGAAGGTACATTGCTTGCTTGAGAAGATAACATATTTTCCTTGTCGGTCGAATTCTTTCTTTTTCTTGTAGAAACATTCTTCGACATTTTAGATTTTGAACCAAGAATTCACTCCCAATAGGACAGATCTCTCGTACATGATTTGTTCTTTGATTTTTGAGTCTTGGTCATGGAGGCACTTTCACAAGGACGACCCTTTACTACAAAACTCCCTTTGGGTTCTTACATTAGTGTTGATCTTTGGTTTGCTATCTCATGTAAATTATCCAACATTTCTTGACGCTGTTCTTGTGTAGATCCTTTATACTTACTTTTGATTTTTTCAACAACTGATTCCCAATCTACATCACCCACCACCTTATTATGCACCAGTAGTAATGAGAGTTTTTTCCAATGTCCATCAATACAATCGAGCCGAAATGTTTGATCCATGTGATAACATTTAGATATCTCACAAGCACAGGGAAACCCATGGGTTTTGCGAATTAAATGTTGACAACGTCCCGGGTCTCTCTTGCTCAAACTCTTGATTTCCCTTGAAATAAAATCCAACACAGTTTTGGAAACATGATACACCAAATGCTGGATGTATGGACTACGATGATGTTCATGTAAGCCTATGTTTTTACTTTTTTCAAATGATGCACGGATTTTGATCCCTCTGGTTAACCAAGCATTGTTCATATCCTGCCAATATTTTTTTTAAATGGCCTGTAGAACATTTAAGAAATCTTTTAAGAATAGCATGCTCACCTTCAACACGATTTATCGTTCTATTACCGAAGTGTTTGATCTGATTAGTCCATGCACATACAAATTTTTCTTTACGAGCCAGCCATTGTGTCTTAACATAAGAAATCCACTTTGGGTACTTCTTTACCCATGATCTTTCCACACAATCGAGGTTGATTTTATACATGGCGTACGATTCAGACATCCAAAGAGCATCCCATTCTCCTTTTATCTTCCCAAGGTCTTCTGGAGTATCCTTGTTTATACTTGTTTTAAAATTGGCACATACATTTCTCTTGATGTGGAATGCACATAAAATATTTGTGGCTTCAGGAAATACTTCCGCGAGACCCTTTTGAAGTTGTTGGTCATCGTCACTGATAAATAAATACGGAAGATAATTCTTTTAGCTTTCTCAATGCCCAAACATACTCTTCAATCTTCTCTCCAGGCATGAAACAATATGCTATAGTAAAAGTATGATTTGTAGATGTGACTCCGACAAAATGTAGCAACGACATACTCCATTGATTTGTTTTGTAAGTACAATCAAGGATAACCAAACTTGGGAAACATTGAGAAAGTGTTGAACCCTCGGGGTGAGGACAAAAAAACTGAACCACAACATCTGTTCCACCTTCTCTCTTGTTCCATGTTACATAGCGGTGCTAGTTGCATAACTCCAAAAGCTTTTACATTCTTGTTCTTCCGGCTAATTGTTTAAGTCGGTATTTCACCATAAAATTGTAAATAGTCGTCGCCGTCGAACAATTATCAGAATTTAGTTTCTTTAAGTGAGTTAATATTTGAGCGGGGGTACTACCACTTAGTGACAATGCAATACAAAGATCCGTCTCTTTTGGTGTCAACCTCCCTGGGTAAGGATGACCAGTAAGGTTGTCATATACCAGATGATTATGTGTTCCATTTTTCACACGCACAATCCATTTAACTCCATCCACACAAGTACCTCTCAATTCAAAAGGACATCCACATTTTTTTATCCCGCAGCTCTTGTTTTTCTTTTCTTGTGTTGATCGATCACTTTGGAATTGTTTTGTATTTTCTCCACATGCAACCCGAACCTTTCGCATGCGAAAATGGTGAAAGACCCTTTGCGTTCGGTTTTTGTTGTGATTTTTTAATAATCACAACTGTATGATTCTTCTTTCCGACTGATTGGCACCAATTAATCATGTCTTGACGACTTTCAAATAGCTATAATAAATGGCCAATAAATATTTAAAATTAATTATACTAACCATCAAATAACTACATTTTTAACATAAATGAATAATGCAAAATTCCATACCTGATCGGTTGCAAAAGCATTTGTTAAATCGACAAAATCCATATCAAGAGGTCGGTTTGATGTTGGCTCCGATCTTATTAGTTGTTGTTCATGATTTGGTACATCATTTTCATTTTGTATAGTACATGCATGATTTAATTATGTAAATCAAGATCATAAAAAAATAGTACAATCAATAATTACAAATACAACATGTAATTAAATAATAAGATAAAAGATTTGTAGTATTACCTCATTATAAGAAATCAAGGTATTAGTAGAATTGTTGGTACCACCATGATCTTCCCGTAATTTTTCAATTGATTTTTCTAGGGTTTCAAATGGTGTCAGAGAACTTGATGAATTTTCTTCCATTTTAATAACAAATATTGAATAATAATTTTATGAACTTTGTATCTAGTAACAACTAGGGTTCTAAGGGTTTTTTTTCATGTATATAAACTCTAATATGAAAGAAGAAAAAAAACCGAAAAGAAAAGAAAATAAAACCTAAAACGTTTTACTATAGACGTTTCTTAATGACTCACTGACTCACTAACTCACTCTCTCACTTATTCAGTGATTTGCTAACCTAGTTTGTGGGCTATGAATAATAATAAAAAAAGTCAAACTTCAAATTTTAGTAAAAACATATTGATCAAAGTCAAATGGGCTATGATTAATAAAAACGTTCGCTATATTTAAGAGAAGCATTCTCCTTAGTATTTCTCCTAAACAAGTGTAGGAAACTAGCCGTCTTTGCATTCGCTGAAAAAATTCCATGGGCATATTTCCACCATAATTTTGGATGGCAAGAGCGATGTCCATCATTCTGCAGATGACATCCCAATGGAAAATATTTTGAACTTCGCTGCGAATTCAAAAGTTGAATTCGCAGCCTCCATTGTCGTAGGATCTGGTAGATATGAACTCGCAGCCGTATGATGTGCGAAACTTTTGAACTCGCAGAAAAGTTAAATTTTTTGAATTGGCACATCCTACGGCTACGAGTTCATATCTACCGGATCCTACGACTATGGAGGCGCGAATTCAACTTTTGAACTCGCAGCACGAGTTCAAAACATTTTCCCATCCCAATCCATTTGTTGTGTTTTCTGCATTTTTTTGCTCCCAAGGAATTCATCAGCTCTTCCTCTTTCTCTTAGGTTGGCATATGAATGTCGGAGCGAATTAAATGTGTCGGTGGATCTTGATTACTCCTTATTGTACGTGCAGAATCAGTCATCCGCATATCACTAACTGCTCAGAATCAAGACTTCTCAAGTCTCAACCACTTTGAAGCATATTTACAGCCCCCAACGAAATTCTACCTTCATTTCAACCACTTTACCTAAATTAAAAGCCACTTGTCACGCTAGACTAGTGAGTTAAGTAACTTCGGTGAATTTGCTAGATTTCATAAATACTTGTGTATTTAAATTTTGTTGTTGAGGTTGGTTAGAGTAGACTAAAATGCTAGCCACCTTAAGGTTTATCCACTCTCTTAGTGTACTGTACAAGAACGGGATCATACACAATTAATAGTTCGACATTAAAATTTGATAATACATAAAGTCGGTCTCCAATCTCCATTTAAAGCTAATCAAAACGAATACCTACTGTACCTCATGAAACTAGCTCAAAACCAGTAACAAATTTAAATGCTGCGTAGAATGAACGTCAAAGATACACAACCACATTTTGGTAGTGTTACTGATCAAATAAGATAAAAGAGGTTGAGTAGTTACTTCCTCGTATATATCAATATATACATGTACAGAAAGAGTCTTATTCCATAGCTCGATTTCCTATTTTGGATGTTCTCTAATTCATCTCATCCCCCAAAAGAAAATTTCACAGTAGTAGGTATGCAATCTTCTTCTTCATTTGGGGTTCATTATAGTAGCATGTAGCCACGTACATTTATAACCACGTAGTGTATATGTTATCAATGTAGGTCTAGTGCGTGTCTAAATGTGGAAACTAAATGTTTCGAGCGATCAAGGACCATTTAGCCAATGGCTCTCTACTACCAATAACTTCGCGGGAAGACAAACATGGGAATTTGATCCAGATGCTGGGACTCTTGAAGACAAAGCTGAAGTCGAAAAGGCTCGCCAAGAGTACTATGAAAATAGATATAAAGTCAAAACCAGTGGGGATGTCATACTTAGATTGCAGGTATGTATGATACCACTTGTTGAACTCCAAAAAAGGTTCACGCCAAAAAATTCTACACGCACGCAAATGGTAAATGGATCACTGGTAACTTCCAACGCATGCATGGACGTCAAATTGGCACTGACATGCTAGTTTTTAGATTGCGAAATAATAATTTATATAGTGACATGCCATTCTCATTGTCCAGCAATTGAGAGAAAACAAAGATAAATTTGATCTAAGCATACCTCCAGTGAAGATAGCCGAGGACGAAGAAGTAACTTATGAAGCTGTGACAACCACGTTGCGGAGAGCCGTCCAATTCTTCTCTGCAATGCAGACAGATGACGGCCATTGGGCTTGCGAAATTGGAGGACCGTTGTTTTTCATGCCACCCTTAGTAAGTTATCAAAGTCTTAAATCTCTCGGTTTGTTCTCTTAATGGGGTATAACTTCATAATACTATTAAACGACAATGCAGATTTTCGCGCTATATATCACGGGTACTCTTAACACAATGTTATCACGGGAACATATTAAGGAAAGTCTCTAGTACATGTATTTGTTGGGGGAGGCTTACGAAATCCGAGCCGCTATGCGCAATACGAAACCTACACAAGCAATGACATACCAATGCGGAAATAACACAACTACGCAATATAGAAGCAATCACACAACACCGGAAATTATGTGGAAAAACCCCTCCAAGGTGAAGGGTAAAAAACCACGGGAAAATCTTCTACTATAACAATAATGGGTTACACACAATTCTCCCAATTTGGGGATAACAACAACTTCAAGGTGTCTATAGCACTTGGATACCAATTTGCCTAAATTACACTCACCCCTTAGGATGGATCAACAATTCATTCACCAAATAGATAATAAACACTATCAATTTGACAATAACAAGAGATGAGATACTTACTACTAGAGTTTGAACAAACCCTAGATTTTCCCCCCTTTGAAGAGATGTGGAAATTGATCAATCAATCTTCACCACAACAAGCAAAGGAACCTTTGACAAGAACCCTTTCTTATTCTCTTCAAGATACTCCAATCTCACCAAAAATTGGTGGCTTAATCTCTCTATCTCACTCACTCTCTTTCTCTTCTTCCTCTCTTTCTCTTTCTTCACAAATGAAGAAGATAACCCGTGAGAATGAAATTCTCTTCTCCTGATGCCTTTGTTATACTAACATAGGCAGGTGTTACTAAGCTCCCTTAAATGGTTAAGGGGATACACTTTGTTGGACCCATAAGATGTGACCAAGCCCAACAATCTCCCCCTCACGACTTATGACAAGGTACCCGTCACCACCAAACCTGCTCTGCTGCAGAAATACACATGGTTGTATTTTGGTAGAGACTTTGTCATCATATCAGAACCATTGTCATCTGTATGGATCTTCTCAATATACAAGACCTTCTCCTCGAGAACTTCTTGTATCCACTGATACCTAATCACTACACCAAATCCTGGATTTTGTCACAGGGTATATCTGTTACTAAAAAAAATTGTAACACATATACGCCGTTAGAGAAACGCTGTGATATTAATTGTTATCTTTTTTTGTAACAGTTTTGTCCGTGACAATATTTGGTTACAGTCACATTTATAAACTGTTACGTTATTTAATAGTAACAGTTAACCTAATTTTAGAATAGCGACACGTGGCTAATTTGTCACGGTAATTATAACAGATTTAATTGTTATTCTCCCTTTGCAACAATTCGGTGATGACACGTGTCAGGTATGCAACTATTTGGATTTGGACACGTGTCACTTTTTGTTACTATTACTGTAACACATATTAGTGTTGCCTACTTTTTGCAACAATTTCTCAATGGACACCTGTCATATTTTTGTCACTATTATTGTAACGTTTAAACTGTTACTCTCATTTGTAATAGCATTAAATGACGACACGTGTTTTTTTTAATAACATTTGTTGTTACTGTTATATCTGTGACAATTCTTTAAATTACAATTAAAAAAAATGGGTAGGACGGATCACTTTCATGGACCCGGGCTTCCAATTTACAGGCCTACAATACAGGTCATTATGATGGACCTGAGAACAGAAACACCTAGTTTTTTCTTTAGCTGCACCAGTTTCAGCTTTGGCATCTAATACGCCTGGACACTGTCCCAGCAAGAAAAAATTGAGCATAAACATTAGTTAATGACAAACAACAGACAGAAGTGCATCTTAGATGCTACTTCACTACTACTTGATGTGCATCTTCCACTTCTAACAAAGGAATATCAGGAACATAATATGCCATAGCACCATGCACCAAGAATAAATAGTAGGGGGATGTATATGAAAATGATTGGATTAAGAAAGATAGAGAACATTACAAGAAAATGAAGGGAAAAGGTCAGTAGACATACCAAAAGAGCACAACTAGGATCAAGAACGGAGGCACCTAGTTTTTTCTTTGGCTGCACCAAAAGAGAGCAAGTGAGGAGTTGAAATTTTGGGGTATTGTAATGGAATCACAAATCTAGTTAGTACAACAAATAAGTTGGATAGTTTGTCCCGCTTTTACGTAATTTTCAAAAAGTTTAAAAAGTGATCTATCTGCCTAGTACAATTTCTAGAATTCACATTGACATAAAATTGAAATTTAAGGAATGTAAAAGATATTACTTCCATGTAATTTGAACTAGAGAATGTAAGAAAATCCAGGACATATGCAGGGAAGGGCACTGCCTCACCTTAAATGCAGCAGCATAAGCAGCCTGCAAGTTGGACATACCCTCAAATGGCATCGATTAGTCAACAACTCCCACAGAACAATGCCGAAATAGACCAAATACAATAGATAATCATGTTGAACAATACCGAAAGTGTCCAAATACTCCTTTCTGCAGATGGAGAGAAAATACTTCATTAAGAACTAAAGAAAGGCTTCACAATAATTCAAATTGTAAACAAAGATGAACCCATGATGCAATTGGTAAAGGAGATTAACCTAGCAAGAAGCTCATCGTGAGGACGGTTGTATGGATTCCACACTGGACCTACGAGAATATAATCATATGAGAAAGCTTACTGAAATAGTCAGTTCGGAATATATTTACACCAAAAGAACACATAAAAATTCTAAGAAGGTTCAATAGAGCTCTGTCATGAAAATGTTAAGATACTAATAACGTTATGAAGGAAAGAAAAGAAAAGAAACTGATGAGTAAGCACATCAAGGTCTGCATTAAACACATGTTCTCAAGACTTAAAAGAACCCTGGAAGTTCATGGCGAAGGTACAGTGGAACACCGGTGATGAACACAAACTGGTTCCAATAAGTCAAGATGTTGTCTTTTCCTGATGGTAAAATTCCCTCATTAATTTTTCTGCCTTTTGCAAATTAGCATATCCAACAATATATAATGGTGTATGTACTCTCTATTATCATACGGAAACTCTTACTTTTCACTTGACGTTTAACACAATTTATATAACCTTGTGCAACCTCGTTTATCTGGAAACACACCAACATATCAAATGGAACTGCCATATAACTGACAACAGTAATAAGCAACAAAATTTCCAAACCTACCACTTACATCCACACAGTAACTAATTTCCTCATCGGTGTGAATATGTTCTTCAAAAAAATTCTTTATCTTCTGTTCATAATTTGGCATCCTTTTTGGGCACAAATCGCAGAAGTCCTAAGAAAATCAATAATTCCATGTTAATGGACTAACTAAACCAAGTAGGAATACATTTGTAAACTATCAAATGCACATATCTTATATATTAAATAACACAAAGCTAACCATCCAAAATGAAAAATACGCCAGACACAAAACTGACCACATAGGTATATCCACGTTCTGCACGAATCTTCTTCAATTCCTCATCAGTCTCTTAGTTATCTCTATCCAAACGCCAGCTAAGGACTGAAAGTTCTGCAAGATTAACAAATTGTCCTCCAAGTTAGTCTTAACACTTAAAAAATATTAACTTAAAGAAGAAGACAACTAGCTAGAAACATAAATACCATTGAGTCGGCTAAAAGACACATATTCCTTAGGTTCACGATGATGAGGAAGTCTTTGGTCTTCATCACTTCCATCCATGTACCATGGCCTGAATGACTTCTGTCCTTGGATCCTGTAAAGCACATATTTAAAAAAACTTTTTCTTATTGCATAATTTTTTTTTTCAAAGACTCTTTATCAGTCTAGTCCACCACCAATAAAAACCAGACGTATTTCCTCTAAATTCTTAATGGTTAAATTAGGCCGGCTGGGCAGCTATACCAAACCAGTCTTCTCCATCAGTCATCCTGCATAACCAAAAAGAAAAATCTAGAGATGTTAAAGACCATTGCTTGTCAAAATCATAACTTCATGTTTTGACACTCATCAAATATTACTTACATTTTCTTCAATGTAGTTCAAACAACCATCGTTGGGAACAAAAGCAGCAATCTTCTTTCCATTCTTGATCAATTGAACTATAACACACTTTTGATAGAAAAGTTAGGCTGCTTAGCCTCAATACCACTGTGAAAGGCACACACAAACATTCTTTCATCTTACGAAGTAGACACTAATGTCTAACGAGTTCATATGAACATCCACAAAAAGAGTATTAAGAAATCAATACTAATCTTACATTTTCTCAAGAACGATTCCCTTTGTGTGAGAAGAACCAGCAAATGGTTTTTTCCATTCGTTTCCAAGATGGGACTTCTTGTATGACTTGTCAGCCCATCTTTGTCTTCCGCAGTGAGACTTGAGCTTGCGACCAGCTCCCATACCTCTAGTCTTCATGTATCCCACTCAAATATTTCATAACCAAACCTCCATTCCTGATAAGCACAAAAGTTTAAAAACTTCAATTGAAATAATGGGAAACATTACACTAATTAAAACACCCATCAATTCAAAAAATCCCAAAAAAATCTAATCGATTCACAAATTTACCATCTTTGCTTTATCAGTTTGTACTCATTAGAAACTTGCCCTGTATCAGTTTGTACTCATTATAAAAAATATGTTATATAAAAAAATAACAAACATCACATAAGCAAGTCCAAATTCATGCTAAGAACTCTGCATTGCACTTTCAATTGTTAACTCTACTTCAATCTTACATGCTCTGAACTCTGAATAACCGAATATCAACAACATATAAAAAGATTTTTGGTCTCCTAATGATATTAGAAACAAACCCAAATTTTTGAATAACCGAATATCAACAAACTAATTCTCAAACCCCTAATTGAAATAGAATAACAAACCTAATTAAAAACTTTAAGCGAAAATTAAGAACCCTAATTCTTAGACAACAGATCGAACAAAACAAGGAAATAATCACAAATACCAAAACATCAACTAATAAAAACACTAAACTTGAACCAAAGTGTATAGATCTGTAAGAAATAACTTACAATTTTGAGCAAATCGGAGCTGGGGTTTAGAAAAATTAGGTATGTGAATAACGGATAAATTAGGTTAGGGACGAAGTTTGGGTTTTTTTAGAGAGGATTTGAGAAAGATTAGGGTTCTTAGTTTGAGGATTTGACAAAGACGAGAGGGTTTTTTTTCTTCGTTACAGGATTTGAGAGAGACGAGTGGATTTGGATTTGGGAAAGTGAAAGGAGTTAGTGACCAGAGAAAAAGTGAAAGAGAGAAGAGGATAAGAATAAGGATAACGAAGTGAAAAGGACTGGTTTCACGGCTGAGATTTGTCCATCAAAAAACTTGGACGGTTGACATTTTGTTTGATGTTCTCATACGGATTGAAGGGAGTGTGTGAGAAGCATGTGTGGTCTTTTGAGAATTACGTGATTTTTGAGAAAATCACAAATGGTCGAACGTAAAAAAGCGATTTTCGTCGTATAAGTTGACATATCCGGGGTTAATGACAACCGAGTATCGATTTTGTTGGGTTAAAAAGCGACGAAATATATTAAATTTAAACATTACATGTTCAAAAATTACTATAGTTAGATTTGAGTTTCTCGTTCGGATGAACTGAAGAATAAATATATCAGAATTGAATAACACGGGTTCAATGACTAACAGAGTTATACCTGAGTTTCTCTTTCGGATGAACTGAAGACGAAATATATCAGAATTAAACAATACAGGTTCAAAGACTACTAGAGTTAGACCTGAGTTTCTCGTTCGGATGAACTGAAGACGAAATATATCAGAATTGAACAACACGTGATCAAAGACTACTAGAGTTAGACCTGGGTTTCTCGTTCGGATGAACTTGAGACGAAATATATCACAATTGAACAACACTGGTTCAAAGACTACTAGAGTTAGACCTGAGTTTCTCGTTCGGATGAACTGGAGACGAAATATATCACAATTGAACAACACAGGTTCAAAGACTTCTAGAGTTAGACCTAGGTTTCTCGTTCGGATGAACTGGAGACGAAATATATCATAATTGAACAACACAGGTTCAAAGAGTACTAGAGTCAGACTTGAGTTTCTCGTTCGGATGAACTGAAGACGAAATATATCAGAATTGAAAAAAACAGGTTCAAAGACTTCTAGAGTTAGACCTAGGTTTCTCGTTCGGATGAACTGGAGACGAAATATATCAGAATTGAACAACACAGGTTCAAAGAGTACTAGAGTCAGACTTGAGTTTCTCGTTCGGATGAACTGAAGACGAAATATATCGTAATTGAAAAACACAGGTTCAAAGACTACCTGAGTTTCTCGTTCGGATGAACTGAAGACGAAATATATCATAATTGAACATCACAGGTTCAAAGATTACTAGAGTTAGACCAGAGTTTCTCGTTTTGATGAACTGAGGACTAAATATATCATAATTGAACATCACAGGTTCAAAGATTACTAGAGTTAGACCTGATTTTCTCGTAGGGATGAACTGGAGACGAAATATATCAGAATTGAATATCACAGGTTCAAAGATTACCAGAGTTAGACCTGAGTTTCTCGTTGGGATGAACTGGAGATGAAATATATCATAATTGAACATCACAGGTTCAAAGATTACCAGAGTTAGACCTGAGTTTCTCGTTGGGATGAACTGGAGACGAAATATATCAGAATTGAACATCACAGTTTCAAAGATTACCAGAGTTAGACCTCAGTTTCTCGTTAGGATGAACTGGAGACGAAATATATCAGAATTGAACATCACAGGTTCAAAAATTACTAAAATTAGACCTGAGTTTCTCGTTGGGATGAACTGGAGACGAAATATATCAGAATTGAACATCACAGGTTCTCAGATTACCAGAGTTAGACCTGAGTTTCTCGTTGGGATGAACTGGAGGTGAAATATATAAGATTTGAACATCACAGGTTCAATGGTTACTAGAGTTAGACACGAGTTTCTCATTCGGACGAACTAAAAATGAAATTTATCAGATCTGAACTTCCCATGTTCAAAGATTACTACTAGATTTGGACCCGAGTTTCTAATTCGAAGGAACTGAAGATGAACTTAATCAGAATTGAACATCATAGGTTCAAAGATTACTAGAGCTAGACCTGAGTTCCTCGTTCGGGTGATATGAGAATGAAATATATCATAATTGAACATCACAGGTTCAAAGATTACTAGAGTTCGACCTGAGTTTCACGTTCGGGTGATCTGCAGAAAAAATATATTAGAATTGAAGATCACATGTTCAAAGATTACTAGAATTAGACCTGAGTTTCTCGTTTCGGTGAACTGGAGACGAAATATATCAGAATTGAATATCACAGGTTCAAAGATTACTAGAGTTAGACCTGAGTTTCTCGTTTGGGTGATCTGAGGACGAAATATATCAGAATTGAACATCACATGTTCAAAAATTACTAGAGTTAGACCTGAGTTTCTCGTTCGGGTGATCTGAGGACGAAATATATCAGAATTGAATATCATAGGTTCAAATATTACGAGAGTTAGACCTGATTTTCTCTTTCGGATGAACTGGGGACGAAATATATCAGAATTGAACATCCCAGGTTCAAAGATTACTAGAGTTGGACCAGAGTTTCTCATTCGGGTGAACTCAAGCCGAAATATATCAGAATTGAACATCACAGGTTCAAAGATTACTAGAGTTAGACTTCAGTATCTTGTTTGGATGAACGGAAGACGAAATATATAAGAATTGAACAACACGGGTTCAAAGTCTACTAGTGTTAGACTTGAGTTTATCGTTTTGATGAATGGAAGACGAAATATATCATAATTGAACAACACGGGTTCAAAGCCTACTAGAGTTAGACTTCAGTATCTTGTTTTGATGAACGAAGGACGAAATATATAAGAATTGAACAACACGGGTTCAAAGACTACTAGAGTTAGACTTCAGTATCTTGTTTTGATGAACAGAAGACGAAATATATCAGAATTGAACAACACGGGATCAAAGTCTACTAGAGTTAGACTTCAGTATCTCGTTTTGATGAACGGAAGACGAAATATATCAGAATTAAACAACACGGGTTCAAAGACTACTAGAGTTAGACTTCAGTATCTTGTTTTGATGAACGGAAGAAGAAATATATAAGAATTGAACAACACTGGTTCAAAGTCTACTAGAGTTAGACTTCAGTATCTCGTTTTGATGAACAGAAGACGAAATATATCAGAATTGAACAACACGGGTTCAAAGTCTACTAGAGTTAGACTTCAGTATCTTGTTTTGATGAACGAAAGACGAAATATATAAGAATTGAACAACACGGGTTCAAAGTTTACTAGAGTTAGACTTCAGTATCTTGTTTTGATGAACGGAAGACGAAATATATCAGAATTGAACAACACGGGTTCAAAGTCTACTAGAGTTACACTTCAGTATCTCCTTTTGATGAACGGAAGACGAAATATATCAGAATTAAACAAGACGGGTTCAAAGACTACTAGAGTTAGACTTGAATATCTTGTTTTGATGAACGGAAGACGAAATATATAAGAATTGAACAACACGGGTTCAAAGTCTACTAGAGTTAGACTTGAGATATCTCGTTTTGATGTTCTAAGACGAAATATATCGAATTGAACAACAGGTTCAAAGTCTACTAGAGTTAGACTTCAGTATCTTGTTTTTATGAACGGAAGACGAAATATATCAGGATTGAACATCACAGTTCAACGATTACCAGTTAGACCGAGTTTCGATTCGGATGAACGGAGACAAAATATATCGAATTGAACATCACAGTCCAAGGATTACCATAGTTAGACTAGGAGTTCTGATTGAGATGAACTGGAGACGAAATATATCAAAATTGAACATCACAGTTCAAGGATTACCGAGTTAGACACGAGTTTCCGATTCGGTTAATCGAGACGAAATCTATCGTAATTGAACACCACAGATTCAAGGATTACCAGAGTTAGACACGAAGTTTCCGATTCGATGAACTCGAGAGACGAAATATATCAGAATTGAACATCACAAGTTCAAGGATTACTAGAGTTAGACCTGAGTTTCATATTCGGATGAACTTGAGACGAAATATATCAGAATTAAACATCATAGGTTCAAGGATTACCAGAGTTAGACATGAGTTTCCGATTCAGATGAACTTGAGACGAAATATATCAGAATTGAATATCACAGGTTCAAATATTACCAGAGTTAGACCTGAGTTTCTGATTCAGATGAATTGGAGACGAAATATATATCAGAATTGAACATCACAGGTTCAAGAATTACCAGAGATCGACATGAGTTTCTGATTCGGCCGAACTTAAGACGAAAATGACCATATTACCCTTGTTGGAAATAAGTATAGTAATTCTTACTGACTGTGAAAATTACCATATTACCCTTATTGGAAAAAAGTGCAATAGATATTATGGAGACTGTGAATATGACCAAACTACCCTTATTGGAAAAAGTGCAATAAATATTATAGACTTTCAAAATGACCATATTACCCTTATTGGAAAAAGGTCCAATAAATATTATGGAGAATGTGAAATGACCAGGCTACCCTTATCGGTAATAAATAAATGAAATATTACCGATTATGAAAATGACCATATTACCCTTATTGGAAATAGGTGCAATAAATATTATGGATACTATGAAAATGACCATACTACCCTTATCGGAAATAAGTAAAGTAATTCTTACAAACTGTGAAAATGACCATATTACCCTTATTGAAAAAAAATGCAATAGATATTACGGAGACTGTGAAAATGACAGACTGCCCTTATTGAAAATAAGTAAAGTAATATTATACACTATGAAAATGACTATATTACCCTTATTGGAAATAAGTGCAATAAATATTATGGATATTGTGAAAATGACCAAACTACCCTTATTGAAAATAAATAAAGTAAATACTACATAATGTGAAAATGACCATATTACCCTTATTGGAATACAGTAGAACCTCTGTAAATTAATACTCGCTAAAATAATAAAATTTCTTAGTCCCTTCTTGGACCTATAGTGCTAAAATAATAATTTCGATAATATAATAGTTTAATACGTTTCAAAAATCTCCCTTAAGTATTTACAGGTCCCAAATATTATATAAATTAATAATTACTAATAAGAAAATTGAAAAGTTTTTTGTAGGTATCAAACTTTAGGAAACTATGAATCCTTTCCTTTGAAGTTCAAATCTAATTGTATTTATCCCTAACAGTTCGTAATGCACTCATAAGACCCGGAGTTGCTTTATTATATTGCAACAAATTAATTCCAATGATCGAATATTTAATTTTTTGTAGTCACTTCAAATTCCAAATCGTTCAAATTAAATGAGTCAAATTCAATTTATTGACGTTACCAATAGGAAATATTCTTTAAATTAATATATTATTAATTTATCTTTAAAATAATAAATTATTAATTTATCGATAATTTAATATATCTTTAAATTAATAAAATTTAGTGGTCCCAAGGCTATTAAATTATAGAGGTTTAACTGTAAGTGCCATAAATATTATTGAGACTGTGAAAATGACCAGACCACCCTTATCGAAAATAAGTAAAGTGAATATTATAGATTGTGAAAATGACCATATTATCCTTATTGGAAAAAAATGCAATAGATATTACGGAGACTGTGAAAATGACCAGACTGCCCTTATTGAAAATAAGTAAAGTAATATTATACACTATGAAAATGACTATATTACCCTTATTGGAAATAAGTGCAATAAATATTATGGATATTGTGAAAATGACCAAACTACCCTTATTGAAAATAAATAAAGTAAATACTACATAATGTGAAAATGACCATATTACCCTTATTGGAATAAGTGCCATAAATATTATTGAGACTGTGAAAATGACCAGACTACCCTTATCGAAAATAAGTAAAGTGAATATTATAGATTGTGAAAATGACCATATTACCCTTAGTGGAAATAAATATTAGGGAGACTGTGAAAATGACCAAAATACCCTTATTGAAAATAAATAAAGTAAATTACATATTGTGAAAATGACCATATTACCCTTATTGGAAATGAGTGGAATAAATATTATGGAGACAGTGAAAATGACCATACTACCCTTATCGGAAATAAGTAAAGTAAATGTTACCGATTGTGAAAATGACCGTATTACCCTTATTGAAAAAAATTCAATAAATATTACAAAGACTGTGAAATTGACCATACTACCCTTATCGGCAATAAGTAATGTAATTCTTACAGATTGTGAAAATGACCATATTACCCTTATTGGAAAAAATGCAATACATATTATGAAGACTGTGAAAAAGACCAGACTACCCTTATCGGAAATAATAAATGTTACCGATTGTGAAAATGGTCATATTACCCTTAATTGTCATTTTCACAATCTGTAATATTTATTGCACTTTTTCCAATAAAGGTAGTTTGGTCATTTTCATAGTCTCCATAATATTTATTGCACTTATTTCCAATAAGGGTAATATGGTCATTTTCATAGTCTCCATAATATTTATTGCACTTTTTCCAATAAGGGTAGTTTGGTCATTTTCACAGTTTATAATATTTACTTTATTTATTTTCAGTAAGGGTAGTTTGGTCATTTTCACAGCCTCTAAAATATTTATTGCATTTTTTTCCAATAAGGGTAAGATGGTCATTTTAACAGTCTGTAGTATTTACTTTATTTATTTTCGATAACGGTAGTCTGGTCATTTTTCACAGTCTCCATAATATTTATTGGTCTTTTTTCCAATATGGGTAATATGGTCATTTTCACAGTCTGTAATATTTATTGCACTTTTTCCAATAAGGGTAGTTTGGTCATTTTCACAGTCTCCAAAATATTTATTGCACCTATTTCCAATAAGGGTAATACGGCTATTTTCATATTCTGTAATATATACTTTATTTATTTTCAATAAGGGTAGTTTGGTCATTTTTTCGACCCCATAATACTTATTGCACATATTTCCAATAAGGGTAATATGGTCATTTTCACAGTCTGTAATATTTACTTTACTTATTTTCGATAAGGGTAGTCTGGTCATTTTCACAGTCTCCATAATATTTATTGCACTTTTTCCACTGAGGGTAATATGGTCATTTTCACAATGTGCATTTAATTACTTTACTTATTTCCGATAAGGGTATTTTGGTCATTTTCACAGTCTCCATAATATTTATTGCATTTTTTTCCAGTAAGGGTAATATGGTCATTTTCACAGTCTATAATATTTACTATATTTATTTTTTCAATAAGGGTAGTTTGGTCATTTTCATAGTCTCCATAAAATATATTGCACCTTTTCTAATAAGGGTAATATGGTCATTTTCACAGTTTATACGAATTACTTTACTTATTTTCGATAAGGGTAGTCTGGTCATTTTCACAGTCTCCATAATATTTATTGCACTTATTTCCAATAAGGGTAATATGGTCATTTTCACAGTATGCAATTTACTTTATTTATTTTTAATAAGGGTAGTTTGGTCATTTTCACAGTCTCCCTAATATTTATTCCATTTATTTCCAATAAGGGTAATATGGTCATTTTCACAATCTATAATATTTACTTTACTTATTTTCGATAAGGGTAGTCTGATCATTTTCACATTCTCTAAAATATTTATGGCACTTATTCCAATAAGGGTAATATGGTCATTTTCACAGTATGTAGTATTTACTTTATTTATTTTCAATAAGGGTAATTTGGTCATTTTCACAATATCCATGATATTTATTGCACTTATTTCCAATAAGGGTAATATGGTCATTTTCAAAGAGTATAATATTACTTTATTTATTTTCAATAAGGGCAGTCTGGTCATTTTCACAGTCTCCATAATATCTATTGCACTTTTTACCAATAAGGGTAATATGGTCATTTTCACAGTTTGTAAAAATTACTGTACTTATTTCCGATAAGGGTAGTATGGTCATTTTCACAGCCTCCATAATATTTATTGCACTTATTTTCAATAAGGGTAATATGGTAATTTTCACAGTCTGTGAGAATTACTTTACTTATTTCTGATAAGGGTAGTATGGTCATTTTTGATCTCCATAATATTTATTGCACTTTTTTCCAATAAGGGTAATATGGTCATTTTCATAATCGGTAACATTTACTTATTTCCGATAAGGGTAGTATGGTCATTTTAACAGTCTCCATAATATTTATTGCACTTTTTTACAATAAGGGTAATATGATCATTTTCACAGTCGGTAAAATTTACTTTAATTATTTCCGATAAGGGTAGTATGGTCATTTTCACAGTCTCCATAATATTTATTCCGCTTATTTCCAATAAGAGTAATATGGTCATTGTCACAGTCTGTAAGAATTACTTTACTTATTTCCGATAAGGGTAGTATGGTCATTTTCACAGTCTCCATAATATTTATTGCACTTTTTTCCAATAAGGGTAATATGGTCATTTTCACAATCGGTAACATTTACTTTATTTATTACCGATAAGGGTGGCCTCGGTCATTTTCACAAGTCTCCATAAAAATTATTTAGTTATTTCCAATAAGGGTAATATGGTTATTTTCACAATCCGTAATATTAACTTTATTTTTTTTTCAATAAGGGTATTCTGGTCATTTTCACAGTCTCTATAATATTTATTGCATTTATTTCTAGTAAGGGTAATATGGTCATTTTCACGGTCTTTTGAATTTTTATTGCACTTATTCTGATAAGGGTAGTATGGTCATTTTCACAGCGTTCAGAAGAAGCAAAAAAATTTGTTGTGGTTTTGTCGAGAAAATCGAGAGAAAAGGTTGATATTTTTCCAAGTCAAATGTCTTACAAATTCATGACTGGTTGACTTAGTCTTGATCCTTTTTTATAATATTAAGAAAATTGAAAAATAAAATAAAAATAAATTTTGATATTTAGAAATTAAATAAAATAGTTATTTTGTATAACTGTTGCGAAAGTAGTGACAATCAAAATTTTAAGAGCGATTAATTCGGGGTTGTTTTAGATGTGGTGGAATTTTTTGGGTGTAAACATCATTTTAGATTATAATTGTGATTTTCTAGATAATTGTCAACAAATATAATTGTGACTAGTAAAAAAGTTAAATATTCGATTCATTATCACGATTACAAAATTTAGCAACAGTTATAATTGTTGCAGGACTTATCACAGGTATATCAGTGACTGAAAAATAAACTGTGACATTTTACACTGTGAGAAAATCCTGGTTTTGGTGTAGTGAATATTGATGTGCTTGGACCTCGAGTGAAAACTCAAATTCTTGCTGAGATGGATGGCACTCTGGTTGTCACAGTAAACGATGAACCTCTGTTGCTTCACACCGATTTCTCTAACAAACCTCTTCATCCATATCATCTCCTTGCAACTCTCTATAGATGCAATGTACTCTGCCTATGTAGTAGACAATGCCACACATTTTTGTAACTTGGATTGCCAAGACACAGCTCCCTCTGCATAGGTAAATAAGTAACCCGATGTAGACTTGAGACTGTCTTGAGCACCTGCCAAATCTGAATCTGTGTAACCAACTAACTCGGCTTGTCACCTCCATAGCACAAACACATATTAGAAGTACTCCTTAAATACCGTAGTATCCATTTCATCGCTTCCCAATGCTCCATAGCAGGATTTGATAGAAATCTTCTTACCACTCCAACTGCATGAGCTATATCCGGCCTTGTACACACCATTGCATACATCAAACTACCAACTGCGGACGCATAAGGAATTTTCTCCATCTTCCGTTTCTCAACATCATTCACATGAAATTGATCACGAGTTAACTTAAAATGGTTTGCAAGTGGACAACTTACCGGTTCGTCCTTGTCCATGTTGAATCTTTGCAACATCTTCTCAATGTAGCTTTCTTGTGATAACCACAACTTCCTCGCTTTCCTATCATGAGTGATCTCCATGCCAAGAATACGTTTTGCTGCACCCAAGTCTTTCATAGCAAAAGACTTGCTCAGATATGACTTCAACATGTCAATCTTTTTCTTATCTTTTCCAACAATAAGCATGTCATCAACATATAGCAAAAGAGTAAGAAAATCACCATCATCAAATTTTTGAATGAATACACAATGATCTGAAGCTGTCCTCTTGTACCCATGTTCCTTCATGAACGATTCAAACTTCTTGTACCATCTTCTTGGAGCTTGCTTCAAACCATATAGACTCTTCTTTAGCTTGCATACCATGTGCTCTTTGCCTTTGACTTAAAAACCCTCGGGTTGTGCCATATATACATCTTCCTCCAACTCACCGTGAAGAAATGTTGTCTTGACATCTAGTTGTTCTATCTCAAGATCCAAACTAGCGGCTATTGCCAAGACAACCCGAATAGAAGAAAATCTCACCACCGGTGAGAAAATATCGTCAAAGTCAACACCCTTTCTCTGCTCATAACCCTTCACAACTAAGCATGATTTGTACCTTGGTTATGAGTTACCATCTTCAGTCTTGATTCTATCTGACCACTTGTTCTTCGAATTTTCTCGGTTCTCAGGCTTGTCAACCAAATCAAAAGTGTCATTCTCATCTAAAGATCCAACCTCTTCTTTCATGGATTTCAACCACTTCTGAATTTCAGGAACACTGAGAGCTTCTTCATAAGACTCTGGTTCACCTGCATTTGTGAGCATCACATACTCATGTGGTGAATACTTTGTTGAAGGTAATCTGGTCCTGCTGGATATTCTCAACTCAGCTTTCGGTTGTTGTTGTTGCTGCACTTCTTGCTCAACATCACCCACTGAAACATCTTCATGAGATTCATCTTCATTTCCATTACCATCAACATCATCATCATGTTGTTCAAGAGTAGGAACAACTGGATTTGGATCCAAGGTCATATCATCTTGAAGCTTTGGCATCTCAATCTTCTCAAAGTCTTCAATAGTCTGATCTTCAAGGAATACTGCATCCCTACTTCTGATAACCTTCTTCTCAACTGGATCCCAAAATCTGTAACCAAACTTCTCTGTTCCATAGCCTAGGAACACACACTGCTTTGCTTTGTCATCAAGCTTTGATCTTTGATCTTTTGGGATATGAACAAATGACCTACAACCAAACACTTTCAAGTGATCATAAGTAGGCTCTTTGTCTCTCCATACCTTTTCTGCTACTTCTCCATCTAGCGGTCTTGAAGGAGATCGATTGATCAAATACACAGCAGTATTCATTGCTTCACCCCAGAAATGCTCCACAACTTGGAATGAGATAACATGCACCGATTCTCTCAAGAATAATGCGGTTCATCCTCTCTCGCAACACCATTATGTTGTGGAGTCTTGATCTTGATTGTTCATGACGTATACCCATGCTCTTGCAATACACTTCAAATGGTCCAATGTACTCTCCCCCGTTGTCAGAACGAAGGCACTTCAAGGTTCTACCTGTTTCTCTTTCCACCATGATGTGAAACATCTTGAACACAGGAACAACATCATCTTTGGTATTGATTGCATATGACCAAACCTTCCTTGAAGCATCATCTATGAAAGTAACAAAATAAATAGCACCACCAAGTGTTTTGACCCTTAAAGGTCCACATACATCAGAATGAACAAGATCAATAATATCAGAATTGCGCTTGGGTAAAGCTTTATGAAAGGAAATTCTAGTTTGTTTACCAACTAAACAATGAGTACACTTACCCAATTGCATACCTTTGGCATTTGGCAAAACTTGTCTTTTGGTGAGGATTTAAATTCCTGATAGGTGTTGTAAACACCTAATTTTATATCTAGTATTTATGCTGTCTTTGCTATTTTTCTTGTAAATTATGTATCTTATGTTTTGTTTTTGAGTATTTAGGTACTTTGGAGTCATTTGGATCAAAAGAGGAGGAAACATGGCAACAGCGTTGGAGGCGGACTATTTCTCATTATTTGCTTTTATTTCTTCATTTCTGTCTGAAAAGTATGTCGGCTTTGGTGATGCGATTTCTGTCTGAAAGGAATGACAACTTTAGTGATGAATAGAAATTGAAGAGATGAAGTGGGTTTGAGAAGTAGGAGGAGGCTGCTGCAGGTGGAGGAACTCGAGAGAAGGAGAAAACTTTCTTTTGGAGCGTAAAGGGCAAAGTGGTCAATTTACATGCGAGCTATACTTGGAGCGGGATAAGGTGTGCGAGAAGGAAGTGAAGAATGAACTGTCAGTTTCGTATAATTGACGGTTGAGTTAAGCATGGGATTAGACTGACGGTTTTATGTAACCAACAAGCCATTTATGGAATGGGTATCCCCTTATCCGTTGGTGCAGAGTACCAATATCAATTCTAGTTCCCGAGACCCAAAATTGAGAGAAAAATGATTTCTCCAATCATTCATTTTCTTTTCTCCCTGTCTGTGTCTATGGTAATTTGAGAGATTGCGGCTGGTTTTGGATCGAAATTCAGAGATCGAAAAATTGAGAGAATTCAACTTCAAATTCAGAGAGATGAAATTGAGAGATTAAAAGTGAAATGGGGTTCTCTGTGAATCAGCGGTGTCTTGAAGATTGAGGGATTTGTGAAAGTCACAGGAGGGTTTGTGGTGGTTAAAGTCGAAAGAAGATCTGAGAAATTGGAGTTCGTAATGGGTTTAATCGATAGACTCTTGTTGATGTGATGAGAAGAAGAAGAAATTTCGAAATTCCAGCTGAAAATTGAAGATGGGTTCTGAATCAGGGAAGATGGTGAATTCCATGTGTTTGTTCTAATTTATGCTATAACAACTTTGAGATTGAGATTACAAGGGGGTTTGTTGTGTAGAGAAGATGCGGCAGGAAGATGTTTTTGGAAGCTAGGGTTTCATTATACAGACCCAAGGTTGTGATTGATATTTCAAAAGGGTTGTTTTGTTGCTAATGGTGGTGAACATGGAGTGACTAGTGAAGATGGTGGCTTATTGAGTTCATAACTGGAATTTAGAAGCTGGTGTTGCAGGCAGTGCTGCAATGATGTTTTAATGGTTGCATTTGACAGTGATTGTGACCTCAGCTAGAAGAATTGAGTGGCAGATGCTGGTGATGTGATTTGAGAAGGATAAGGAAGCTTATGAACTGGTTGCTGCTGTTGAATGGTTTGTGGCTGAAAATCAAGATATGAAGTAGCTAGGGTTTGGTGGAAATGGAGGTGGAGATAATGGCTATGTTGCCTGGTATGTGTAATGGTTAGATGGGTGAGCAATGAACTGATGGTGGTTACAGTAAGGAGTCTGTGGTGTGTATGCAACTGGTGGTGAACTAGAAGCTGTATGGTGTTTATGGGGTGTGCTGGTGACAATGAAGTAGCTGGTGCAGCCAACACAGGGTACTTTGAAACTGAAATATCAGATTGCAGGTGTAACTGGGGTTCAATGAATGGTTGAATGTGAAATAGCAGCTGAGCTGCAAGTGGGGGTTTGTGTTTGCAGGGGATGGATCTGATTGGTTGAGTCATGTTTTGGTATGCAGGAGATCATGTAAAGATGATGGTGTTATTGTCAAGGTTGGTGAGAAGCTTAGATGGTGGTTGTAGAGCTACAGAAATTGAAGGAATAGCTAGGAGGTGGAAGACATGCTGCTACTGATACAGGAGATGGTGATATTATAGAGGTTGCAATGTTGTTGGCGGAGTTGGCATTGGAACAGCCATCTTGGCTGTAAGTGGCAGCTGAATTCATAGCCATCATGGCTGGAAATGAGATGCAAGATATAGCCATCTGGGTTGTGAAACAAAGATAGCAAGCTGGGCCATCTTGGCCGTGAACTGCAAGGCATATGCAAAATTGCAATGGCTTGGTCTGGACTGAGTTGGATCGTTGACTAACGGTTTGACTTCTGACTGTTATCTCTGACGGTGGACTGACGGAATATTCCGTCGAATATTCTCCCGACGGACAGACTTTTCAGGTTGTCTGCGGCATTTTTCCGGCGCCGTATTCCGGCCAAATACCCAGTTTTCCGGCGAGCACTTTTGGGACATAATTTTCTACACGGGTTTCTCTCCACGGTGGGCCGGGTGAATTTCCAACTAATGGACTTTGAAGACAAAACCTATTTTTGGAAGGAGAAAAAGCTATAAAAAGGAAGTTTTCTACACAACTTATATACAACGTTTTATTCTATTCTTGGAGCTTTTGCAGAGAACTACTTCTAGGGTTTGCTTTCTTTTATGTTTCATAGTCTTCCCTTGAATATTTTGATGATGAACTCCATGAATATGTGTAGCTAAATACAATAATTGGTTATGGGATAAAAGTTGATTTCTTCAAGCATGATTATTTGATTCTATGAATTAGTTTTGTCTCAATTTTGTCGTTTATGATTCATTGTTTTTATTATCATATGATTTGAATGCTAGTTTGGTTGAGTCCGGAATCAATTGGATTTGTTTTCATCTCTATAGCTATATTAGGGTTTTCAATACGTAAAAGTTGTTATCTCTGATTTTTAGTAGCAACTTGTGGTTAATACTTGTAGTGATACATCTTTTTAATCGCATATGAATCATAACCTTTGTTAAAACGAATTAGTTCTTTTACACGTTTGTTTGCATCGATTAGTCTTATTTCATAGAACTTATTGCTCTTAGGGAGTTAAATCTAATTGTGCTTTTACACTTTAGGTTACTTTTTAAGAAGATTTCACGATAGCATCTTTTAATGTTGTTTGTGATAAAATCAGGAAATAAACGGGATACTCTTGCGATCAAGATATCCTAGGACTTTTGATAATTGAGAGATTAAATACCAATTCTAATCATAGATGAAAAATACATGTTTATGAATGATACTATTCCTTAACCAATATCTTCTCCTTATTGATTATTCCAACTATTTACTTTGCTTTGTTTAATTTTATTACTTAGATAAAAACAAAAACACACCTTGGGTTATTTGGTTACATAAGAATCTGAAAATTGCATAACAACAATCGCCTCTCTGTGGATACGAACTCTTTCTTATCGAATACTATATTCATATTAGTTAAGTGAGGAAGTGAATTATATTTGTGTCGTCTGACAAGCGATCAAATTTTGTCGCCGTTGCCGGGGAGGCATTCGGCTTGTTATCTAGTTTTTAGTTTCTGTTCGCATACTGTTCTGTTCGCATACTGCTGTTCGTTTCTTGTTTTGTTTCTTACTTGTTTGTGAGAATTGTGTTTCAGGTACCTAATCCCTGGCTTCTAAAGATTGGATTTATCCAAGGTGCGGGATATCTACTCGAAAAGGCACAATACTCCAACCAAGGCAAGGCACAACGGAAGAACACGACTTGGAAGTAGAACACGAAGCTCTTCGGCAAGAAGGAGAGGAAGTAGAACACGATATTCCTTTTGAAGGAGAAGGAGAAGAAGCAATGGGTGACCCTGCAAATCGTTCACTCAAAGACTTAGCTTCTCACAAGCTGGATATTCAGCAGGGTTGCATTCAAACCGACTCCACTTTTGAAATCAAGCCGAGACTTCTTAGAGAATTACCAAAGTTCCATGGTTTGGTGAATGAAGATCCAAACAAGCATCTTATGGATTTCCACACCATTGTCATGGCTATGCTCCAAGAAAATATGGAGGCGGATGGTGCTATGTTGAAGGTTTTTCGATTCTCATTGGAAGGTAATGCTAAGGATTGGTTATACTACTTGCCTTCAGGGAGTGTTACAACTTGGAATGGGCTCAAGAAACTCTTTCTAGAGCGATATTTTCCTGCATCTAAGGATACTCAAATTCGCAAGGAGATTTGCGGAATGAAGCAAAATGTCGGAGAATCGTTATATGATTGTTGGGAACGATACAAGAGGTTGGTGGCAAGCTGTCCTCATCACCAATTTAGTGACGCCATGATCATCCAATACTTCTATGAAGGACTCCAATCAAGTGATAGGAATCTTATCGACGCAGTGGGTGGTGGTGCGCTAGTGAGCAAGATGGTGGCACAAGCTAGAGAGTTGATTGAAAACATGGCAGCAAACTCTCAACAATTCTTGAGTCGTGGTTCGAATGTGCTTCTTCGGCGAGTCAATGAAGTGAGCGAGGTGGAGGAACTTCGTCAATAAATGGGAAACATCACAGCAATGCTACAACAAGTTTTAGTCGCAGTGATACCAAATTCTCATGGGTATGAAGACGTCAATGAGCAAGCTAATGCGGTTTTTCCAAATCAGCCAAGACGGTATGATCCTTATTCCAATACTTACAATCCAGGATGGAGAGATCACCCCAATTTTAGCTATGCGAACAAGCAAGGAGCGGTTCAACAACCTACTTTCAACAATTCGGGTGGATTTCAACCTCAACAACAACAATTCCAGCCGCGTCAACAATTTCAGCAACCACAACAATCAGTGCAAAATCAAGGTTCCGATATCGATGCAAAGCTTCAAACAATGATGCAAAGCATTTCTTCTATGTTTAAAGATAGTCAACAAGAAACCAAGAGTGCGATCAGGGAATTGCAGACACAAATGGGTTCTATGGCTACTGAGTTGAACCAATTGAAGGCACAAAATAGTGGGAAACTCCCTTCTCAACCTATTAACCCAAAAGAGGGTGTGAATGCAATTACATTGAGAAGTGGTACACAACTTGTGCAACCCGAAGTTGCTGATTCGGGAAAGGTGGAAACACCAAAGGAACCTGTTTTGGAGGAGAAGAATGAGGATTCTCCACAAACTTATGAGGTACCTATTCCTAACTCTAAAACTCATATTCCTACTTATGTTCCTCCTTTACCTTTTCCTCGCAGATTTGCAAATTCTAAGAAGGAGGCGCTAGAAAAGGAGATTTTAGACGTTCTTAAGAAGATTCATGTGAACATACCACTCATTGATGCTATAAAGCAAGTTCCAAAGTATGCAAAAGTGTTGAAGGACTTGTGTACCAATAAGCAAAGGCTCAAAGGTAATGAAGTTCTTAGTGTGGGGTAGAATGCTTCGGCAATCTTACAACACAAACTCCCATTGAAATGAAAAGACCCGGGCAGCTTTGACATCCCCGTCACAATTGGTACCACTACATTTAACAAAGCAATGTTAGACTTAGGTGCATCCGTTAATGTTATGCCTGCATCTATGTATAAGTCACTTGATTTAGGTCCTCTCAAAAAGGCTGAAATTGTGTTGCAATTAGCCGATCATTCTAATGTCTACCCTATGGGTATTGTTGAGGATGTTCTTGTGCAGGTTAATCAACTAGTATTTCCAGCAGATTTTTGTGTTTTAGAGATGGATGAAGGTTCACCGGACTCGTCTCTTCCGTTTCTACTTGGGCGTCCCTTCATGAAAACGGCGAAGACCATTATTAATGTGGATAAGGGAACGCTAACTATGAAGTTTGATGGGGAATTAATACGTTTCAACATTTTCGAGACGATGAGATATCCTAGTGATGTCCATTCTTGCTTCTCTGTTGATGTTATGGATACTTTGGCACAACAAATGTTTGAATTGAATGGTGAAGATGCTTTGAAAACCGTTCTAACTACATCCATTGATAATGGTGTGGAGTGTGGTATTGAGGTTAAAGAAGCCCTTGGTGATCTCAACTCCCTACAAGGATGCCCGGAAACTCATAATATCTCTTTTATTTCTATACCATGCAGTGATGAAAAACTTTTACCTTCTATTGTTGAATCTCCAAAGTTAGAATTGAAACCTCTTCCTAGTCACCTAAAGTACTTGTACTTGGGTGACAATGAAGAGTTACCTGTGATTGTTTCTAACGATCTTAGTGAATTACAGGAGCAAAAACTTCTAAGGGTGCTAAGGAAGCACAAGACGGCCATAGGATGGACAATTGCCGATATCAAGGGTATAAGCCCTGCCGTTTGTATGCATAAGATACGTTTGGAGGATGATGCAAAGCCTACAAGGGAAGAACAACGTCGTTTGAACCCCCCTATGATGGAAGTTGTGAAAAATGAGATACTCAAGCTTTTGGAAGTGGGTGTTATCTACCCCATATCCGATAGCAAGTGGGTGAGCCCGGTACAAGTTGTACCAAAGAAATCAGGTGTGACCGTGGTGGAGAATGATGAGAATGAACTTGTCCCAACTCGTGTGCAAACCGGTTGGAGGGTTTGTATTGATTATAGGAAATTGAATGCCACTACTAGAAAAGATCACTTTCCATTACCTTTTATTGATCAAATGCTTGAACGTTTATCTGGACACTCTTATTATTGCTTTCTTGATGGCTATTCAGGTTATAATCAGATTGTGATAGCGCCGGAGGATCAAGAGAAAACCACTTTCACTTGTCCTTTTGGTACTTTTGCTTATCGAAGGATGCCTTTTGGCTTGTGCAATGCTCCAGCTAATTTTCAAAGGTGTATGGTAAGTATATTTTCGGAATATGTTGAAAACATAATCGAAGTGTTCATGGACGACTTTAGTGTCTTTGGTGATTCATTTGACCTTTGTTTGAACAATTTGTCACTAATCCTTGAACGATGTATTGAAACAAATCTTTTGCTTAATTGGGAGAAGTGCCATTTCATGGTAACTCATGGCATATTTTTAGGCCATATAGTATCTTCTAAAGGCTTGGAAGTTGATAAATCTAAGATAGACCTTATTCGTACTCTAACCCCTCCCACTACGGTGAGGGAGATACGCTATTTTCTTGGTCATGCAGGTTTTTATCGTAGATTCATCAAGGATTTTTCCAAGATAGCATCACCACTTTGTACCTTATTGCAAAAAGATGTGGTTTTTAACTTTGATGAGAAGTGTATGGCGGCATTCAATCGTTTGAAAGAACTTTTGATTTCAGCCCCTATCATTAAACCACCGGATTGGAGCAAGCCTTTTGAGCTCATGTGTGATGCAAGTGATTATGCAGTTGGTGCGGTACTTGGGAAGCGTGTGGGGAAGATACCTCATGCTATTTATTATGCTTCTAGAACGTTAAATGAAGCCCAACAAAACTACACCACCATTGAAAAATAGTTATTAGCTATTGTTTTTGCTTTGGAAAAGTTTCGCTCTTATCTAATTGGTACAAAAGTTGTTGTCTTTTCAGATCATGCAGCACTTAGGTACTTGCTTACAAAGAAAGAGGCGAAACCGAGGCTCATACGATGGATTTTACTCTTGCAAGAGTTTGATATCGAAATCAAGGACAAGAAAGGAATTGAGAACACCGTTGCGGATCATTTGAGCCGTCTTGCTATAAACAAGGAAGCTATCCCGTTGCGTGAAAGTTTCCCGGATGAGCAACTATTCTCAATTGCGTTTGCGGAACCATGGTATGCGGATATTGTTAACTACTTGGTAACTAAACAAATCCCAAAGAACTTGTCTCGTGCTGAGAGGGACAAACTTAAGAGGTTAGGAAATCAATATATATGGGATGATCCATACTTATGGAAACATGGAAGCGACCAAGTAATAAGAAGGTGCGTTCCCGACTCTGAATTTAACTCTATCTTGTCTTTTTGTCACTCCTATGCTTGCGGAGGACATTTTGGGAGTAAAAGAACAGCTCACAAGGTACTTGAAAGCGGTTTTTATTGGCCAACTTTATTTAAGGATGCACATATATTTTGCACAACTTGTGATAGGTGCCCAAGGACAGGCAATCTAGGTGCCCGAAATCAAATGCCACAAAATTTTATTCAATTTATTGAAGTTTTTGATGTATGGGGTGTTGATTTTATGGGTCCTTTTGTCAACTCTCATGGGAATTTTTATATCTTACTTGCTGTTGATTATGTCTCGAAATGGGTGGAAGCTAAAGCCACCCCAACTAATGATTCTAAAGTGGTTTCAGATTTTGTGCAAGCTAACATTTTTGCAAGGTTTGGAATTCCAAGAGCCATAATTAGCGATGGGGGTTCTCACTTCAAAAACAAGTTCTTACAAGGATTGTTGAAGAAGTACAATGTGTCGCACAAGATTGCAACACCTTATCATCCCCAAACCAATGGACAAGCCGAGGTGTCGAACCGAGAGGTGAAATCCATACTAGAGAAGACGGTGAATCCAACAAGGAAAGATTGGAGCATGCGACTTAATGATGCTCTATGGGCTTATAGAACCGCATACAAAACACCTATTGGGATGTCTCCTTTTAGGCTTGGCGTGGTGTGATTAGCATAGCTAGGGCCAAGGCAGAGTGCATTTGGCATGGCGTGGCTAGCTTGGGCTAGGTGCGGTTTTGGCTTGGCATGTGGGGCCAAGGGTTTGCCTTGGGCGTATGGCGTAGCTAGCTTTGGCTAGGTACGTGACCAAGCTAGGGTTTTGGGCCAAAGGTCGTGAGGCAACCTTAGACGGCCAGGATTTGCTCCTGGGATTGAAGGGAAACCGTTGATTATTTCACGCCTTTACTTTGGTAGCCGCGTGGGGAAGGCCAGCATGTTTGCGCGGCATGTGGGGGCCATGGCGAGATGTGTTTGGCATGGCGCGGCTAGATTGGATAGGTTTGGTTTGGCTTGGCGCGTGGGGCCAAGGGTTTGCCATGGGCACATGGCATGACTATGGCCAAGGTAGGGGCGTTTGGCTTGGCGTGGTGTGACTAGCATAGCTAAGGCCAAGGCAGAGTGCGTTTGGCATGGCGCGGCTAGCTGGGGCTAGGTGTGGTTTTGGCTTGGCATGTGGGGCCAAGGGTTTGCCATGGGTGCATGGCGTGGCTAGGACCAAGGCAAGGGAGTTTGGCTTCCCATGTGGAGCCAAGGGTTTTCCTTGGGCGTATGGCGTGGCTAGATTAGGCTAGGTGCGTGGCCAAGCTAGGGTTTTGGCCCAATGGTCGTGAGGTGACCTTAGACGACCAGGATTTGCTCCTGGGATTGAAGGGAAACCATTGATTGTTGCACGCCTTTACTTTGGTAGTCGCGTGGGGAATGCCAGCATGGTGGCGCGGCATAGGGGGCCATGGCGAGATGTGTTTGGCATGGCACGGTCGGTGTGGCTGGCCTGTTTTTCCATTGGCACGGAGGTGCGGCTAGAATGGTTGGTATGCTTTGGCGCGGTCGGTGTGGCTGGCATGATTTTCCATTGGCACAGATGTGCGGCTAGCATGTTTGGCATGCTTTGGCGCGGTTGGTGTGGCTGGCATGATTTGCCATTGGCACATAGGTGCAGCTAGCATGGTTGGCATGCTTTTGCGCGGTTGGTGTGGTTGGATGGTAGGCTAATAAAGATACCTACGACTATGTCTAACTGCAAGTGCACAACGTCTATTGCAGACAAGGAAAATACAGGTCGATCCCACAGAGACAAGGAGAGTGTAGAGTCGATTCAAAAGATTTACTATGACTGATTCAGAGAGAGTAACCTAAAGGAGTTTGTTTGTGTCGATGCGACGAGATATTGACAGAGACTTAAAACAGAAACTAAATAGAAGTAAAAGATGTAATTAACTCAAGGTGTAAACATTGGGAATATGGATACTAGGGCATTCAAATCCACAACTAACCTACAATATGCATTCAACTTGTGATGTTATTCTTGTCCTTATAGCAGATTCAAGTTTACCTTGTATCTAAGGTGTTTCTCCAATGGATAATTTAATCACAACTAAAGTATTTCTCCAAATAATTAATTGTCTAGTTAAAGCATAACTAATCTAAGGATCAATAAAAGTATTTTTAAGTATGAGTTGCAGCATAATCAACATAGTGATATTCTAACTACGATGGATACATGACATACATTGTGAGAGCAAAATTTTGATAAACTTGGATTAAATTATATCCAAAACAATTTTAAACATTCAAGAACAACACACAAGCATGAATAACATAGAAGAAGGCTAGGGCTTCATCTTAACCCTAGTAAATGAATTTAGAACATGATGAACATGATGAAAATAATTGTATTAAGAGACAAAGTGCACCAGCTAGTCTGGGATGAGTTTTTTAACACAACAACACCCCCTATTTATACACAAAATTCTCTCAATCACTTGGATTCGAAAATTAAAGAGTACCCACTCACCAAAACATGTTTTCTTAATTTTGGGAGTGATTGATGGCGAGAATGGAATATCGGTTGGAATAAATTTGGAAGTGATTGATGGAGAGAATGGAATATTGGTGACTACTTTTGGGAACAAAAGAAACGAAATTGAAGGAGTTGTTTTGGCTTTTTCTCGAATTAGGAGATGAATATAAGATGTTTGGGTGTTGAGGAAGTGTAGCGAACTCAGATGTACCGTGTGGAGACGCATTGGATGCTCATATGTTATATCAAATCCAACGCTCAGGATGGACATGGGTTTGGATCATGGATCTTGGTTTTTATCACTTCTATGCCCATATCCTCTTCAAATATAATATTTCAAAGCCCACTTCTAGTCTAAGACGTGAAATCAACATTCTTCACTTGCGGATGAGGTGCAAACACTATTATTCACTGTCTTCTAGCTCGAGCCTTTGTTGTCTCCCTTTCATTGTCACCAATTCTCCGTTCCTTTTGGCTCCTTAATTCATCCAAGCTTTATTTAGTACCTAAAACCACAAAATTAATTAATGCAAATATCTATTCTTGAAAACAGTAAATATACATAATTTGGGATAATATATGATTTTAAAGCACAAAAGATGAGTTAAATGCCAATATAAAGGTGTATAAATATGCAATATTTGGTACTCATCACTGGCATGATTTTCCATTGGCACAGAGGTGCGGCTAGCATGGTTGGCATGCTTTGGCGTGGTTGGTGTGGCTGGCATGATTTGCTATTGGCACAGAGGTGCGGCTAGCATGGTTGGCATGCTTTGGCGCGATCGGTCTGGCTGGCATGATTTTCCATTGGCACAGAGGTGCGGCTAGCATTGATAAGTGCATATTTCACATATATTTAGTGTCAATTCCATGCTAGTATTTGTTGGTTTTCTTGCAAATTATTGTATGTTATTCTTCTTTTCTCTTATTTGTGTTTTATTAGGGGAATCATCCAAAAAGAAGTAAATTTACGCTTAGTTGTGCAATAAAAAAGTTAGCTACAAGTGTCGAAGGGGCCAAAGACCAAGAGAAACTCATTCAAACACATGAGTTCTTGCTATTAAAGTAAAGTGGGACCCTCTAGTTTCTACTTTCGTACAAATCAGAAGATTCAAAGTTATAAAACAATGGTGTGGGTCGAGAAAATATTTGAATGCGGGACACGAGTAGTGAAACGGACGAGGAAAGTCGTTGGTAGGAGCAACCTTTGAAGAAACATGGTGCAACACGAGAGAAAAGAAAGCAGGCGGCTGATTTTCCTTTCCTCATTCCAATCAGAGACCGAATGTGGAAGAAAAAGGACAACTCAATAGTACTGAACAATAACTCAATAGTGCTAAATAGTTCCGAACAGTGATGAACTGTTTCCGAATATGTTGAATAGTTCCGAACAGTACACAGGTTAATTTCAAATTCGCATTCAAAAAGGACAGGCGCATGCAAAGAAAATAGGCGGCTAGGATTTTCAACCCTTTCTCACTACGGGTTTTGCCAAATGATCAGAGGCATGGGAGGCTATAAAAAGGAATGGAGAGTTTAATTCGAAAATGATCTTTGGTGGGGAGAGTTTGGTGTGAGTGGCGATCTTTTGTCTTGTCTTTGTATTCATTTTGATCTTTACACCTCTTATATTCTTGTAATTCAAGGTGAGCAAACGGGAAGTTGGATATTAAATACCCAGCCTCTGTAAGTCCATTTGAGTTGAATAAAAATGAATTCCATCAATTCATTTGCATTATTACTTTCACTTATGAGTAGATAAATCTCTATCTAGGATTAGAGAGGAAGTCCTACTATGTTTACTAATATGTTTGATTATTTTCTATAACAATTCTCTTGGTCCTTATTCTTGATTCGTAACGATAATGATTTTCTTCATGTGTCCTATGATGCTTGATAATTGATTTATATATTCTATGTTAGAGACTAGCATTTAAGAGTGAAGAGGATTGTTAATTCTTTGAGAAAAATAATTGCTTGAAAAGATTTATTTTCCGAAACGTGTTATTTGTCCTAAATCGTCTTGAGTAATTTTGTGAGAGTGTTATAGGGAATAGTTACAATCATTTAGTATGTGTAGTAGTGATGGAATCTTGACATCCTAGTCTCCTTTAATTGAATACAAAAATCATTTTCAGTTTTTCCATTATTTTAGAGTTTTATAAAAATCACCATTTTTTAGTCTAAAAACCAAATCTTTAAAAAGTATGAGAATCGAATCCCTGTACTTACCACTTGTAAAACTAAATCAGTTTTTGGCGCCGCCGACGCAGACTTGTTTATAGGTTAGGTTTTAGATTTACTTTTGTAAATATTTTGCTAGTTTATTTATTATTTTATTAGATTTTACTCTTAGGGTATATTCTATTTTTGGTGTGCAGGATATTTTGGATTTAAATTAGAAGTAAAATTTGTGCACCAAACAGGTAAGTATCCAAATTTTATTTTATTTTTATTTTTGTAAATATTTATTTTCTAAATATTCTGATTTTTTTAAATATTATATTTATTTGTACATAATTAGTCTAGAATTTTTATTTTCTTTGTAAATATTTTTGTTTTCTTTAAAAGAAAAAAAAACATGTTGCACACACCAACTGCATCGTCAGACAACCGAGTTTAGGAAAACCCATGGAAAAGTACGCTGAACCCGTGCCTTGGGCCTTATGGGAGTTACCAGCCGAAATTCCTCAGACCTTAGCCCAGTACCGTTGACCATTCTTTGACTGTAGGTATATTCAGCTTAAGGTAACCTGAGCATACCAATTAAAAAAATCTCAAGCTGGTATTATAAAGACCAATATAATGATTATCAGACTGGGTATCTAAATGGACATTATCCGTACTATAACCATAGTGTGGATAGTACTTGGTACCACTACCGACCTTCTGAATGTTATGGTTCATACCACGGTGATCCCAATTACTATTCATACGTCCATCAATCATACAAACGGGCGAATGAGCACTATTATGAGAGTTCTTCATCTTTAGAGGATTTAATCAAACAATTACCACCAGTTCCGGATGAATGTAAAAGTCATTCCTTAGAAGATGCACTCAAACAGTTTTAAAAAGTGACTGGTATATCACATAGTGATGAATATTCAAGTCTTTCTTTAGAAGAATCACTTAAGAAGTTGAATGAAACTACACGTGAAAATGCGCGTCAATCTCGAATAATCCTGGATGGAATGTGTGAGACTATTAATAAGAAGGATGACCAAAATGCACCTAAGGATATTGCTCATAATGAACTCGAATTCCAAAATAGTGTTTCCGATCTTACCCTTGATAATACATATAATTATTTACCTAATTTAGAGGATGTGGTTAGATCAAAAAACACTGAATATTTTGACAAGGTTCAACCATTTCAATCATCTTCATATTATTATGATGATGATGATAGTGTCAATGAAGAATTTGAAATATATAGTCACAGTGACGAGGAAATTGTTACATCAATTGAACCTTATGATGATAATGTTGTTTCTAGTTCAAATCTTAATAATATTGATAATTGTTCACCTATTCAAATGGATGAGGATTTGACTAGAGATACCATAATTTTAGACGGTGTAGTATATCATTGTGACTATGAAGCCGAAGATGGATTAGAGGAAATTTTTTATCCTGAGACTAGTGTTTTAGAGTCTAGTGATTCAGAAACACTAGTCCCTTCTGAGGATTATAGAAATGTAGAACCACACGATTACAACCTAGAAGAAATAAAAGACCATTTTCCTAAATCTGATAATTTAGAAATTAAGGAAATTGTGACTAGTTTATCCAAGGATATAGACAACCCTAGGTTTGGGGGTGAATATCATTCTCCCCGTGGTTTACCCTTGACTCTTACAAAGATCCCTCACTTGGGACTTGACATATGTACTTCTACCATTTTAAAAAATCATCTTCAGACACATTTTCCTGAACCTAGTGATATCCATAAAGAAGTTCAGTTGTTAGAAACTCATCCCCTGGTTGATGTAGTTTATCCAGGCTATGATACTCAAATTGATTTTATTTTCCCACCAAATATTTTTCTACTAGTTGTGGGAATATTTGAATTCCAAATGTGTAAGTTATTAAGTTCCAATACTAAACCTAATTATTTTAGGAAAATAAAAACGACACATTTTCTTAAGAATGACCACCATTCTCATTATGGACAATTGTGTAAGTCAAATCTGATTGACTTAGAGGATCCTCAATTATTCAAGTTATTATTATGTGCTTTTAAATTTTTCCAGACCTTGGAACTTGATATTTCAGATCTTACATATGAAGAGGTGCATCCCATGAAAATATTTTGTTTAGACCCCTTTATAGAACCTGAACCTGAAGCACAACTAGATTTAGTTGCCTTAAACAGGAAACTAGGCAAGGGTGTGCTATGTTTATTCTTGGTTTGTTGCAGTTTCCTTTTATCTGTGTTAACACTTTTTGATGAAGATGATCCACAGTTGTTCTGGCTATTGCTATATAATTCGAGGTGATTAATTCTTTCATATTTCTGGCTGAAGACGTTAAACTAAGCGCTAAATAGGAGGCAACCCATAAGTTTTGTATTTTCTATCCCTTTGTTTTTAGATTTTTCTTTTGCATATCATATTAGGATTTCCCACCTTGATTTTACTTAGGACGATTCAAATACATTGAGGACAATGTAAAGTTTAAGTGTGTGTGTGTGTGTGGTGGGGGGGGGGGGGGGTTTGGATCTTTTGCATATAGAGTTTTTAGCCTTTTTGAGTAAAATTTTCAAATTTTTTTATATATTTGAATAAAACCTCCAACTTATAGAGATTTTAGAGTCACTAGCATACTTTTAAGTATGTTTACATAGAGAATTCTGACCGACATAACTGAACTTTGAAGTGTTAGGGAGCTACATTCGGATTTCTTACGAATTGGAGTGTTAAATAATGGATTTAATCATGCCGGTGATGCAAATTAGGAGCAGAGAGAAATGCATTATTAGAGTTGCTGATCAATCATTAGTGGAGACTACCTATTTTCAAATCAACAGAGGCACCAGACCTTCAATTATTTGTAGTTGACTAAAAAGCTATTATTTTTGAGTGTGTGTCACCGTACGTAAATTCCGGGTAGAATGGTGAGTTACCTAACTTCACACCATTTTCAGCACTATTTTTGATCTCTTGAGTGCTAATTTTGTCAATCCTGAGGGTGACGTCTATAGATGAAAACCTCCTTCTTGTAGTTTGATTTGCTGTTAGCACCATTCTCTCTCGCCAACAACATGTCCATAAAAACACCATCATCATCGACAAATGGAGCGACATCAAAATCTACAAGGAAAATTGAAGACGTTTAAGGTTTATAAGCAACAATACAAGGAAGAGAAAATTTTATATCTAAGTATGAAGACTTATTTAAAAGAGCAGAGAAAATCAAAAGATGAGAGTTATTGAAGTTTATGATACAAGACATTACAAGTTGTGAAAATTCAAGTGGTAAAGTACTTCTTTCATGGCCGTGTTAATTTAATTTTTATTAGTAGTTGCAATCTTAGTTAAAAAAAAATTTGCATCAATAAAGCCATGTGGAAGAGAAATCTATAAAAAAGTTTCAAGCAACAAGGAAATAGAGGAAAAGAGTCACATCAACAGTTGAAACCGAAGACGAAGACTAAGAAGATGAAGAAGACGAGCTGAAGACTACGTTTCTATTGGATGATGTGAGAGTGGTGTTATCATCATTGCATTCAAATATGAAGGTGGTAAGTACTCCCATCCTTGCTATAGTGGTTGATTTACTTTCTTAGAGATCATCAGAAAAAGTCTTTTATTTCCCACGATTTTTTGGGGTCTCCAGAAATAATTCGGAAGGTTTCCTTCCCACCATTCAACGTGTGTAGGAGTTCTCTCTTCATTCTTACCTGCACACATGTGAGACCCATAAAAAAGCTGTCTTATTGAGTGCAATTATCATAAAATACTTTTAAGTGAGGCAGAAGTCGAGGCGAAATGCTTATTGGTCGCTCTCAAACACGCGTTCTCTCATTATGGTGTGATTATTTCTCACTCAAAATTTAAGAATGAGAATATGTTCTTTGGTATTTCTAACTTCTTATTACTAGCATGCAGAAACTCTATGTCCTCATAACTCTTTGGATGCTTGGGACGCTGGAACGCTTTGAAGTTGGAGTAGGTTTTGTGGGTATACCTCTCGTAAGACCTCCTGATACTATAACTCGGCCACTTGGGCCACCTAGGGGTTTAAAGGCTTATTGCATACGCTAAATGCAATCGTGATGCCTACGACAGTGAGTTGGGATTTTTATTTTTGCTGAGGACTAGCAAAATGTAGGTTTGGGGGTATTTGATAAGTGCATAATTCACATATATTTAGTGTCAATTCCATTCTAGTATTTGTTGGTTTTCTTGCAAATTATTGTATGTTATGCTTGTTTTCTCTTATTTGTGTTTTATTAGGGGAATCATACAAAAAGAAGTAAATTTACGCTTAGTTGTGCAATAAAAGAAGTTATCTACAAGTGGAGAAGGGGCCAAAGACCAAGAGAAACTCGTTCAAAAACAGGAGTTCTTGATATTAAAGTAAAGTGGGACCCTCTAGTTTCTACTTTCGTACAAATCAGAAGATTCAAAGTTATAAAACAATGGCGTGGGTCGAGAAGATATTTGCATGCGGGACACGAGTAATGAAACAGACGAGGAAAGTCGTTGGTAGGAACAACCTTTGAAGAAACGTGGTGCAACACGAGAGAAGAGAAAGCAGGCGGCTGATTTTCCTCTCCTCATTCCAATCAGAGACCGAATGTGGAAGAAAAAGGATAACTCAATAGTACTGAACAGTAACTCAATAGTACTGAACAGTAATTCAATAGTGATAAATAGTTCCGAACATTGATGAACTGTTTCTGAATAGTGATGAATAGTTCCGAACAATACACATGTTAATTTCAAATTCGCATTCAAAAAGGACAAGCGCATGCAAAGAAAAGAGGAGGCTAGGATTTTCAACCTTTTCTCGCTACGGGTTTTGCCGAATGAGCAGAGGCATGGGAGGCTATAAAAAGGAATGAAGAGCTTAATTCGAAAATGATCTTTGGTGGGGAGAGTTTGGTGTGAGTGGCGATCTTTTGTCCTGTATTTGTATTCATTTTGATCTTTACACCTCTTATATTCTTGTAATTGAAAGTGAGCAAACGAGAAGTTGGATATTAAATACGCAGCCTCTGTAAGTCCATTTGAGTTGAATAAAAATGAATTCCGTCAATTCATTTGCATTATTACTTTCACTTATGAGTAGCTAAATATCTATCTAGGATTAGAGAGGAAGTCCTACTATGTGTATTAATATGTTTTGATTATTTTCTATAACAATTCTCTTGGTTCTTATTCTTGATTCGTAACGATAATGATTTTCTTCATGTGTCCTATGATGCTTGATAATTGATTTATATATTCTATGTTAGAAACTAGAATTTAAGAGTGAAGAAGATTGTTAATTCTTTGAGAAAAATAATTGCTTGAAAAGATTTATTTTCCGAGACGTGTTATTTGTCCTAAATCGTCTTGAGTAATTTTGAGAGAGTGTTATAGGGAATAGTTACAATCATTTAGTATGTGTAGTAGTGATGGAATATTAACATCCTAGTCTCCTTTGGTTGAATGCAAAAATCATTTTCAGTTTTTCCATTATTTTAGAGTTTTATAAAAATCACCATTTTTTAGTCTAAAAACCAAATCTTTAAAAAGTCAGAGAATCGAATGCCTGTACTTACCACTTGTAAAACTACATCAAGCATGGTTGGCATGCTTTGGCGCGGTTAGTGTGGCTGGCATGATTTGCCATTGGCACAGAGGGGAATTAGGGTTTTGCTTGTTGTAACCCTAATTTGAAAAAGGTACCCCGGTATTTATTTAGAGACACATTAAAGGCTTTCCAATAAATGTGCCTAGTAAGTGCTTTATTACTTAAATGTTTTGATGTCACTGTCTGCTAGGGTTAATTGATTTACGATTTTAACCCTAAGCTAAAAACCACCATAAACATTAAGTCCCCTTCTTAGCTCGGAACATGTGCCTTGTTGTGAGGTAAGCATATGATGGTGACAGACGAGGACGGAATCGAGATGTAAATCATTGAAAAGATGGTCAGGAGAATCCGAATAACCTTTTTGAGTGGTGAGGAGAGCTTTGGCTTCCCATCTTGGCGGCCCTGCATAAGTTGTACTTGGAATGCAGACCGTGGAGTGGTGAGATGAAAGTTAATGGCTTGGTCTGGTCGTACATCTCCAAGGCAAAGGGGCGCGATCTTGGAAGGAGAAGCAAGTGGATGGTTTGGATCGAAGGGACAAGATGTTGCGTGGTCCTGGCCGCGGCGATGGCATGATGGAACGTGCATGGGAGGCTAGGCGTGGTGGGGCCACGGTGATGGAGCGAGGGCTTGGCTAGGGCCGCGGCAATGGCATACATAGGTGGCTAGGCGCGGTGGGACTGCGACAATGGAGAGGATGGATGGCATTAGCATGAATGGCGTGGATTGTTGCAAAAACTGGACGTGGAGCGCTGGCAAGACTGGCACTGGTAAGGAAAGCGTGGATGCCTTGGGAGTAGCAAGGCTTGCTCTTGCGGGACTTATTTCCTTTCTTCATGCGTGGCTTTAACATGGAATTATTTCCTTATTCAAAAATCTTTTTCTAGAGGTAGGTAGCATCCGAAATCCATTCATCTGGTAGCTTTGCGCGAATCCCGGTACAATTGGGTGTCTTTAGGGCTAGACTTTGGAATGCGAGGCGAAGCTGCTAGCATGGACTTGGCATGAAGGGGAACCATTAGCACTGACGGGCATATAACGGGTGTGGGCTGCTTGGCAAGGCATGACGCTGGTAAGGGAAGCGCTTTGGAAGGGAAGCGATTGCAAGGGAAACACTTGCGGTTTAGGGTTTAACATGCCGAAACCCTAATTAGCGCCCTTTACTAGAATCGCTGTAGAATCTATGTACGGACTCTAATTTTGACGGTCATCCCCTTTATCGGACACGAAACAAAATTCTCTATCTCTCTACGCGGGAATATTTAGTTTTCGAGCTCGTTGAGGAGGTGAAAACATCCCGACAGAGGAAATCAGGAAGAAGTCAAGAGGGATGTTGCAGGCCCGGGGTGGCATAATTGTGCGCCAGTCACCTATTCCCGTTCATGGAGCAAGAAGGAACATATATTTTGTTCAAGCTCTAAAAACTCTGTCTGCATGAAAAGAGGTATCGACCTTTTTCTGTTTTCTATTGTTCGTCTGGATCCATGTTTCCGTCTGCAGTGTCTCTCCAGTGGATTCCAAAATTTTACCAAACTCCGATGTATTCTTGGGATGGACGGATAAAATATATGCTCGAAAACGATCACGTCAGGGATAATCTTGGAGATTGTGGTTGCGTTGTCGGTCCTTCCTCGACCTTATGTTGTTCAATGGACCTTCTGATCGTAATGATGATGTGTTGTGAATGCTTTCATGGTCGAAAACTTCTGGCGCCCCTAGATGAAATAGGGAGACGTTCCATTTCTGATGCACTGCTATCAAGTCTCCCGAGACTTTGTTCAAGTTTACATCTTTCGAACCATCTTCTGAATCTTGGCTTATCGTACGGAATGGGATTTGGTGAGAATTCCCCGGTTATAATTCAGTTTGATATGATGGCATGGATGAATATGTGAACGTAACCTTCTTACGTGTTTTTGGGGTCTTTGGTGCGCATGGACGTCTTCATGTTGAGAAATTCCCGCGGCTCGTAAAACCTTGACAGTGATGATGTTAAAATCAGTAATAACCTGGTTGAGGGGAGTGAAAACGTCTCATGCTGGTAGTCCCCATGCGTAACCCACTTTCATTACATCGACTTGAATCCCCGTCCACGAGATCTGATATAAGCCTATCGTACTCTTCCGGATGTGACACTGGGATGCTCATGATGAAATATTCTGGATAGTGCAGGCTTGGGATCCTCCGTGGCATCGTAAAGTGTTGAAGGCGTCTTCTAGACAGAGAGGTGATGGTATTCTTTCGTTGTACCCTTGAAGAGTATATGACCTCGTTGTGGGTATGGATTTTTGGTTGACTGTGTCTTCTGAGATTTGACAGTAAAGGGATATCGTGTATATCCTTAGTCCTCAAGTATGGTTTACATGTTTCTATCTTTGTAGTAATTGCTGCTGCGGTGAAGATCTGGCTGGTATCAACGAATGATCGACAACAGTTCTTGGTAGGAGATGTAATCATGAGAGACTTCATTGTCGTGGTAACAAAGTAGGTTGGCTAGAATTGTATAGGAACCCATGGAAGTAAAAGGATTGGATGGATGCGTAAGCGAGAAAAACTGTCAATGGTCACGAGTTTTGGCGGGATGGACCAAAGGGGGGCCATGACTACGAAGACTAGATGGATGCGATCATGATCCTTGACATGAGGAGTGTGGCGTCATGACCCTTTGCAGGAAGGAGTGGTGTTGAAGCGAACGTTGAAGCGAAGCTGCTGCTGGAGAACATTGAAACGATACTTTGCAACTCTCAGCGCCTTGACGGGTACCATGTTGAAGTCGGAGGCCGCGTCACGTTCTGTCAAACTCGACATACCTCAAGAGAACAGAGGTTAGGAGTCCCCAGTTCCATCTATCGATCGTGCTTTCCAGGAGAGGTTGGGGGTTTGGGAACGTCTTCCTTGGCTGGAAATGCCTTCTTTCCTGATGCAGTGCGGTTGAGAGATGAAAATATGTCTTGACGCTACGCCTTGGAGAAATATAGAATCTCACATAACTGTTTCATCATAGACTGTACGACTTTGTGGGCGAGGTTCCCATCGTGCGGGTCCTGACGGGAGAAGGGTCTCCGTGAACTCAGGAGGGTTGTTGATTTCCTTTTCTTTCTATTTTGGAGAAGTATTTCCTGATCTTTACATGTGATAAAATTAGGTTGCTGATCCCCTTCTACTGGGTGTTCAAGAGAAACGCGAGCCTCTTCATATAAAACGCACGTCCTGCTGAAGTGCCTGTTGTCTTTTCATCAAATCAACAGTGGTAAAAGGAGGTCGGATTCTCCCGACTCTTCCAGTATCTTGCCCTGATGGTGGAGCAGCGTCTCTGGTGACGGTTTGGGTGGCAGAAGCTGCTCTAGTTCTGGTGATCGTAAGTGTATCGTGTAGAGATGGCTCGGTTCTGATCACGGAGTGCTGGAGCCATGGCGATGTTTCGAAGGGTGGGGATGGCACTGGAAGGGCACAAGATGTTAGCACTGGAAGGATGCAAGCTGTTAGCGCAGGGTGTGGTATTGCGGCTGGCGTGCGCGTGCGGTATGTGTGCCTGGAATGTGCGTCTGGTAAGTACTTCTGGCAAGCGTGCTTGGTAAGCGCGTCTGGGAAGCGCGTCTGGGAAGCACATCTGGTTAGCATGTCTGGGAAGCGCATCTGGTAAGCGCTGGATTGGCTTGGAATGGGCGCTGGCTAGGCATGGACGTTGGCTTGGATTTTGGTACGGCGTGGACCGTTGGATGGTCATGGCATGGACCGTTGGCTCTGCACGGTGCTGGCTTGGCACAACGCGGATTTGTTCTTGCGGGCCCAGTTTCCTCTTCCCATATGTAGCTCAAACAGGATATCCTTTCCTTATTCAATTCCAAAAAGTGTTATGCTTATGAAATGGGTTGGATCCCCTTTTTATCTCATATCTTTGTTATCACGTCCTAGTGGTAGTGGTAGCGTGGTAGTGTTAAAGTGGGAAAGCATATCCCAGCTATGTACTCCAGCGTTTCTCTTTTACTTTGTTTTCTTGTGCTGGTGCAAACCATAGCCATAAGTATTCCTTCCATAAATCTGTAGAAACATTTTTCACTTGAACTGGTGTAAACCCTAGCCATGTGTATGCCTTTCATAAACTTGTGGAAATACTTCATCATAAAAAATTCTTCGAATGCCACCGTAGTAACGTCTGCTAATAGTGACCGGTAATTATTGTTGTGCAAAGGAGGCACGGGTAGGTGACTTTTTTTTTTTGAAAGAAAAACTAAATGCCTGGTTTATGGTTTTTGATTTCCTGGATTTCTTGGGTTGATATATAAATGTTACCTTGACGGTTTTGGGTCATTCTTTTTGGAATGAATTGTTTAGGAATTGATTGTTTTGGTTATGATTGAAAGTGACACGGACATCCCAGAAAAAACCTTAGAACCGTGTGTTGGTAGATGACATGGGGTAAACTATGTATCTTGTCTTGAAAACTTTAAATAGCAAGCCATGTATCTTTTCTAGGTAAGACTTACTCGGTTTTTAGGTCTCCTGATGAAAAGTGAACCTTCCGGGTATAAGTCCGAGTTTTATGGGAAACACCGCCATGGAAAGTCCCCAGTCGTTACTAAGCCATCTGATAACCGAGCCTTTGATCCTTGGGCGGATCGTATGCTTCTATCCTCTGGGAAGTCCCTAGTCATCCCTTGTCGTGTCATGCCTGATAATCGAGCCGCCGGGTAACTGAGTCGGAGTGGATCATCTTCCTATACCATCTTGATGTTTGGGTCGACGAACGAGATCAATGGTCGAAAATTGACATTGTAACTGAAAGATCGAACCTCGGCTGTGGTCGCCAATTGTTTATAGGTGAAAATAGTTTCTACTTATTTCGATAATTACGGATGTGAAAGTGAGAAACAATTTAAACCCTAAACAATGTACTGCAAGGGAGTACTTTAGATTCGAGATATCAATCTGTACAAGTCCGGCCTAAACCAAGAAATGGTCGTTCCAGACTTGCTTCGGTCACAAAGTAGAGGAGAAGGGTTGGTTTAGGGAGGGAAGCGAAGAGAGTGTTGAGGCCAGAATAATTCTGGAAGAGTAGTACTTGACTTATATCAGAAGGTGAGATCTTTGAGAAAGATAGAAAGAGTTTCCTTTCTGAGTTTGGTATTTTCTCCTGACCAAGAACTTGTGTTCTGGTTGAAATAGGTAGGTCTATTTATACAAGTATAAAAATAAACGTACTCTGGCCTCATAAGAAAAGAAAACGGATGAGTTAAATGGGAAGAGGTGGTAACGCCTGGTATTGATGTAATTTGATGGAATTGATGTTCCATAATGAAAGAGTGTTTCACCATTGCTTCCTACATTTACTAACCATCTTATTCTTATTACTCTATCTTGAAACGGGCATTTTCGTATGCCGCACCCTGTAGCCCACCAAACCAATACCCTAATGAGCATCCCCCAGTTTTTGTTGATGTCTCGAATGTTTTTGGAAAACATGTAGCATATTATTGTGGCTTGGAAATTCAAGCTTGGGAAACTTGCTATCCTGGTGACCTTCGACGGTCGATATTTTGCATCTTGAGAGGAGGGGCAACCGTTGATCGTTGCACACCTTCGTTTTGGTAGCCGAGTAGTGAGGGCCAATGTGGTGGTGCGTCTAGGTTGGTATGCCGTTGGCATGGCCAAACTTAGTTTTTCTGGCCAAAGGTTACCATGTGTTGTCTGGTAACCTTGGATGGCTAGGATTTTCTCCTGGGATTGAAGGGCAACCATTGATTGTTGCATGCCTTCGTTTTGGTGTCCGCGTAGGGGAGGCCAGCAGGGTGGCGTGTCTAGGGCCAAGGCAAGGGCGTTTGGCTTGGCGTGGTGTGACTAGCATAGCTAGGGCCAAAACAGAGTGCGTTTGGCATGGCGCGGCTAGCTTGGGCTAGGTGCGGTTTTGGATTGGTTTTCCATGAGCGCATGGCGCGGCTAGGGCCAAGGAAAAGGCATTTGGCTTGGCATGTGGGGACAAGAGGGCCAAGGCAAGGGAGTTTGGCTTGTAATGTGGGGCCAAGGGTTTTCCTTAGGTGTATGGCGTGGCTAGATTTGGCTAGGTACATGACCAAGCTAGGGTTTTTGGCCAAAGGTCGTGAGGCGACCTTAGACGGCCAGGATTTTCTCCTTGGATTGAAGGGCAACCGTTGATTGTTGCACGCCTTCACTTTGGTAGCCGCATGGGGAAGTCCAGCATGGTGGCGCGACATGGGGGGGCATGGAGAGATGTGTTTGGCATGGCGCAGCTAGCTTGGCTAGGTTTGGTTTGGCTTTGCACGTGGGGTCAAGGGTTTTCCATGGGCGCATGGCATGACTAGGGCCAAGGTAGGGGCGTTTGAAACAAAAAAAAATAAGGAAGAGATTTTGAAGAGATTTTAGTGGTTTTAGAAATTACGGAAGAGATTTTGAAGCTGCAGAAAAAACTGAAAGAAGAAATAGCAGGAAGAAACATATGCCATTAATGAAAGTTTCTATGTTTTGTTTTTTTAATTTTTCTCACAGAAATTTAAGAATTAGGAAAAAGAAATAAAGTGAAAAAAGAAAATAAAATCAAAACCACTCGTAATAAATTTCGGCCACTAATGAGAGCCGGAACGTGCACCCCGGTTTTTAGGGGGTGCACAAAGTTGGACTCCAATAAATACATTACTAAATCAACGCGCCAAAACTCAAATTTGGTAATTTTTTCACTTTGCTTCTTTGCATATACTTGTTACACATTTTTGGTTACGATATTTGGTGTAATTTCCATGCGGTAAATACTTAATATTTCCTGCTAAGAGTAAATCAAACTTGAGAGAAAATTTTGTATCTTTATTTAGTTAGCTGCAGCTAGTTTCATAAATCTAATTACCGCAAGTTAAAAGCTATAAGAGCAGTAAGATTGTTTGAATTGTAATAAACTCTTTACTTAAAATTCCAATAAGGTTGTATGAATTGTAATAAACTCTTTACTTAAAACTCCAATAAATTAGATGTTGATGATGGATTTTTTCCAAAGGAGAAAACAATAAATTTATTTCCATCCCTGATAGAAGAATAAAATTTCTAAATATGTTTCTGGTTCTGCATCAGAATATATAGTTTATATGTTTTCTATGGTTTCACAAGGAAATTAAGGATAGATACTCAACTGACAACAATAGGTGACCATCCCTGTACTTTCTATCCTTTTATATATAAATGCATGCATATGGGCCAGAGACCTAGAAGAACTCAGTATTGTATGTGTGTATATATAGATATATGTATTATATTTATTAGATTAAATCACTAGACAAATTTGTGGCTAATCTGAGCTAAATTTCATAAATCTATGTATATTCATCATTTTGGGCACACGGGCTAAGACCAAGCAGCACCAAGATATAATGTGGGTACACGTAATGCCTCCGCACCACCATTTTACACGAGTTACCATGTCTTTACTAGACGTGACGATCTCATTAGACATATTCTTATCAGTCTAACGAGTTAACTAAAATACCATCACAATCTCGTCTCAGCTGACACCATGATATATGAATATTATTGTGTTAAGTTTACACTAGACTTATAGACCCATTAGATAAGAGTGATATGCTAAACATCACAAAGTTTTCTAAGTTAGCGTTGTGTATTGATAGTATCATTTGGGTTACTAAAATAACAAGTCTTGAACCATGCTAGACTCACTAGCTAGTATGATCCAACTGATACTCACCAGAATATCTGGTCATAACCGTACTAAGCGGTTGTAGGTCAACTAATCGATCAAACAAGATTTTTTTTATAACCCAATCGACTTACACGGTAGTGTTAGAGCACTGCTCGGTCGAACTCACATGTGTTTCTATCTTAATCATGTTTGTTAAGTTTAGTTGATCAATACTATAGTCTTGATTTCTAGTCTACTTATAACTATGTCTCGGATTATGATAGAATGTGTAGTTGAGCTTTAAACGTCACGGCGTTCATCGAGTGAAGACGAAGATCTACTGAGGAAATCTTGGAGGAACTTCATCAACAAAAGGTATGTGGAGACTAAAACTTATATATCACTCACAAGTGTACTCTATTCTATCTTCTAATGATACTAAGTTGTATATATATATAGACTTTTACATTATACACATTTGATATTTCGAGCTGATTTTATCACGCTTATATATTTCTCGAAATATGTATTGTAATCTTTTTGCTTTAACTACGTTCATCATTATTCTTGACGAGTTCAGTTAGAAATAATTTATTTGTTGGAACTAAATATTAAGTCAAAAGATAATCATGTGAAAATTTCCTTTAAATATCTTACATGATTTGTGTGAGATAATCATTTGATGTCAACTTGAAAAGTTTTGTATTGATCATTCGATCACTTGAAAATTACTTGAAGCTAGTGGTTTGTTTGAGACAACAATTGTCGTCTTTTAAGGATGTTTCAATGATTGAAATGGGAGTTTAGAATAATTGACAATGTCTGGATACAATATGGTATGCATACCTACTATGCGAACTGTATTGTTATGATTCATGTCCGGGAACCTTATTTGCTTGCCTAGTATGCGAACGGTTTTAATTGTAAAGGTCCAAGAACTTTGTTTGCGTACCTAGTATTCTAACGGTTCTACCTGAGTTGGGTCCGGGATGGCTATTCGCGTACCTGGTTTTCAAACGGCTGGACATGCCAAGATCCGGAGCTGCTGTTCGCGTACCTAGTTTGTGAACTCAGTAGTTAAGTTCTAAAATCGGCTAAGTATGATTCTCATGCTCATGAATTAAAACATTTATGAATTAAGGAATGCAATATTTACAAACTGTAGCTTAATGTTCATGAATTGATTCTTGTATAAGTACTTTGTACGATTAAGAATCATTTCGATTTTGTGTTCATAAATATTTCTTTGAGATAGTGAACAATTGAAAAACTCTATGTGAAAGACCATTAAATTCATTTGATTATCTTTCATGATTGATTGATCATCATATTTGATCTAGAAGTGTTAGATGAATGTGGTTAAGACAAAAGTGTTCATATGTCTAACTTCGGTTAACTGTTATTGAACCAACTCAATATACACGTTTAGGTACGGTTACCCATATCTAAATGAAGGTATATTTCATTTGTGTGTAACAAGTTAAGACCATCTAACGGTGGAGATTAATTGCTTTATTATTAAGCAGACTTAGCTTGAATCTTAAATCAGGTTTTCATCTAACGGTGAAAATTGAATTCTTTGTCACTAAGATATCTTAGCATTGATTGTAAGCAACCCTGATTTGAAAGATTATATAAGGGAGAACTGTAGCAACTAGAAAACCTAATCCCGGCACATTCGTGTTTCCTAGTTTCATATTAGAGTCGATTCTCCTTTAGCCTAGGTTTTTTAAAAACCATATTAGATTAATGATATGAAGACTTCATTTGGGATTCGTGAAGCCAGATCCAACTATTTTCTCTGTAGTTTCATATTCTGATCTTACTTGTTCTATCGTGTTAAGTACTATCTTCTCTAATATTTTCTCGAGATTTATCTACGATAGGTAAGATATAAAAAGTAATCACAAAGTTCTTCATCTCAGACTTTGTGATTCCGTAATAACTTCTTCTACAACCATATAATTAAGTTATTGTGAGGTGATTGATATTTCTAGGCTGCTCTTTGGGAGTATAAGACCGGATTATCAATTGGTTTATGTTCACCTTGATTTATCAAAAGACGGAACAAAACTTCATAGGTATTTATGTGGGAGACAGATTTATCTATCATAATAGACTTATCTATGTGAGACAGATTTTTTTATAAGTCTTCGACTTTGGGTCGTAACAACTCTTAGTTGTGGGTGAGATCAACTAAGGGAATCAAGTGCGCAGAATATGGCGTGGTTCTAGAGGCGTAAGGAACGCGAGTGTACCTTAATCGGTGTGATACTTGGTCAGGGATCAACTAAATTCTAGTCCAAAGTTAACTTGTAGTAGGCTAGTGTTCAAATCTAGACTAGGTCCCGGGGTTTTTATGCATTTGCGGTTTCCTCGTTAACAAAATTTCTTGTGTATGTGTTATTTCTTTTTCGCATTATATTTGTTTATATAATTGAAATATCACAGGTTGTGTGTAGTTCGATCAGTTGGTAAATCCGACCTTGTTTGTTGGATATAACTTGATTGACACTTGGGCATTGGTTTTTGGTACCGTCCAAGTTATTTCTCATATCAATCAGGCTCACATATTTCTATATGTTCGATTTGATGATTGAATTGAGAAATAGAGATAAAACTATTTGATATATTTCTTGATTGAGATCGATTTTAAGTTGGTGCTCTCAGAATTATATTGGAGTTTAGTCCATACAGATTTCCAAACGAATTATTGGGTGTGGTTGTTATACCCCTACTTTATTAGGTATAAATACTTAACTCTATTATTTTACTACGAGACATCAATATGTCACATGGGAGATATTCACTAGGATTTAGGTCTTGCGGTCTACAACGAGAGATGTAGTAATACACTGATGACGAAAAGTAACAAAGTCATGTAAACCTTTGAAGGATTGAAGGAAGTGGTGGGCGTGTAAATGTAGATCTTTCTTAACATTGCGGACATGACTTCACCACGCTCTTCAAAATCTCCATTCCTCCACTCCTCCATACCTTCCACCACTTATGAGATCAATGTGTTCCAATACTACTATAAATATGTTATTCAAACTATCTACAAGGGAACAAAGGTTGGCGTATACAAGTCTAATCTTGATTTTGCATAAGATTTCTTTCAGTGTTATGACAAAGACCTCTCTTCATACACAGTATTTTAAACACATCGCACTGCAAATGTATGATCTCATTGGTTTCAATTTCCAATCTCTCTAAGATAAACCCTTCTCCTCCTTTGTGACTGAAACAAGACTGGAACAATCATTTCTTGGTTTAGGCTAGCCTTGATCTCTCAATTCTCACATAAAATTCAAGCCAACCATACTTTTTAGAATATTTTTTTTTTCACCTCAAAAGAAATTGGCGACCACATTAGGAAGTCAATATCTCGGTTGCAAAAATAACTTCCGATTCCAATCCCGATTCTGCCGATGTTAGTGGTGGTAACCTGGGACTAGTCCTCCTAACACTGTCGGAAATACCACACTCCATCTAGACAGAGTTATCCCGGGCATGAACTTTAATGTTTAGTGAGACCTGTGTCTAGTAAAGGATAAGCTACCATAAAGTCGAAATTAATTTTCTTTCTTTTGAAGATAAGATATTAAGATTAAAACGTGTGTCGTCATTTTCTTTAAGTAACCAACAAAAATTTGTTGACATATTATGAAGATTAATATGCACACTGCAGAGAGAGTCGAAGGAAATTTACGTATTTTGTTCTTTATCATGATCATGCGGTGCCTACCCATACCCCATCTGCTAATTAAATACGCATACTCCATATGTCGATGATCCAAATAGATAGATAGCTAACTAAAATATCTTTCTTAGGAAAAAAACAGAAAAGTAGAAAACTAAATTATCTTCATGTGATTTATTTCTCTCTATTGAAACAGTGCGTATTCCAGGGAAAATAGGTCGCTAGCTGACGGCTGACATATAGGCTTTATAGAACTTTAATGGGGAGGATGGCGACCGCGGAGCAGGTATTTGTTGAAATGAACCGGCTATTAGAGAAATTCCTATGTCAATGTTCAAATGTATTTGTTGGTTGAGCCATGTGGATGGTCAAATACGATTATCCACTATGGAAAACCAGTGAGCGACCGAACAGTAACTGCGCGTCATGTATAATGACGCGGGCGATCGACATCCAAGCGCTAGAGTTGTGGATGATGGCGCCAGCGCCCTGAACGCCAGCGTTTGGCATAAAATCGCCAACGGAAGGTTTCCAACGGCTATCAGAACGGATACTTCCGACTTCTATAAATAGGCTCGAATTTGATCTCACAAATACACAACAATTTTTCATCCGATCAACCTTTTCTTAATTCGATTACTCTAGAATTCCAATCATGAATTCTGATTCTTCTGAGGAGGATACAGAGATGGATGACATGTTGTATGAAGAAGATGAAGAAATGTGTATAGAGTTTTTGAACCAAATGGATGAAGATGCAGATCAAGATAGAAAAAGACGAAATTTGATTATGCAATTACAAACCGGGATCATACCAAAGCCTTTAGATCCAAATGAAGTTGCAACTAGAAGATGGACATGGCAGAATCGATATTTTACCACGAAAAGCTGATGCATGATTATTTTAATCATGACTGTGTCTATTCCGATGAGGATTTTCAGCGTCGATTCCCCATGGACCGCAACTTGACGCAAAGGATTATTTCCGAGCTTTGTCAGGTACAACCTTTGTTTAATTATCAGTATGGTAAACGACATGTACGAGGCTTTAGTCCCGAACAAAAGGTCACAGCGGCCCTCCGTATACTATGTTACGGGGTACCAGCGGATTCCACGGATGATTACATTCGTATTGGGAAAATAACCGCCTTTAGGTATCTCAAACTGTTTTGCGAAACAATAGTCGAGCATTTTGGTCCAACCTTTTTAAGAAAACCTACTCAGGAAGATGTTCAAAGAATAACTGCAGAAAACACCGAGAGGGGTTTTCCAGGAATGCTAGGTAGTCTTGACAGCATGCACTGGACGTGGCATGCGTGTCCGGTAGAATGGGTAGGCCAATATAAGGGTCATTATCCAAAACCAACTGTAATTTTAGAATCTTCATCTAGCTATGATTGTTGGTTTTGGCATGCGTTTTTTGGACTCTCAGGTTCAAATAACGATCTCAACGTTTTATTTAAGTCACCATTATTTGAAAATCTCAAGAATGGGATCGCTCCGCACTGTAATTTCACCATCATCGGTAATCACTACAATCAAGGTTATTATCTAGTAGACGGAATCTATCCAGAATGGTCAACTATGGTTCAAGCTTATAAACAGGTAGGCTTTGGTCTGACGACTTCGAAGGATATGCAATACTTTAACACACAACAAATGGCATGCAGAAAGGATGTTGAACGCGCTTTTGACATATTGAAAAGAAAGTTTTCCATCATAGCTGGGCCGGCACGCTTTTTTGATATTCAAGAAATGAACAAAATTATGCTGACTTGTATTATTCTGCATAATATGGTCATTGAAGAAACCAGGCGTGACCCAACCTGGACTAGTTTTGAAGATGAAGATTTAACCGAGAATCTTGTGGTCAAGCGTGGGCGTCCGGCAAGAGAATATAGACTTGCCACTGACAAACTCCACAATCGGGGAATCTATGCACAACTAAGACAAGATTTAACAAAGCACCTTTGGGATTTACAAGGAGCAGCAGATGATGCGGAAGGGCGAGGCAGGGGGAGAGGAAGAGGAAGAGGGAGAGGGATCGGGAGATAATTAATAGGTTTTTCAATTTAAAAATTGTTGTTTATTTTAATTAATACGTTTTTTAATTTAAAAGTTGTTTGTTAAAATTGATGCAATTATAAAAGTAATTTTAATTAAACTAAACTGAATTAAATTAAATCGACTACACTTTTTTTTTTTTTTTTGAAACTAAACGACTACACCGAAATTTAATTAAACTAAAATAATGTGTTCTTAACAAGGCTGAATTCCTCTTCATGCATTATCAAGATTGAATTCCTCTTCGTTTTCTTCCGAGGCATCACCTTCGTCTTCCACATTCACAACTGAATCGGCCCGATCTTTATCGGCCTGGACTTGATCCATTTTTGTATTCCATGTAGCATATTGTCGTTCATTGATTTTTCCGGTGTCCATGTTGAGTAACTTGTTTAGCTTATAATCTCTGTAGTGTTGTTCTCGCGAAAGACGAGATTTTCGTTGATTTTCTAAAGCAATGACACGGTCCCTCACTCTATCTGCCTACATCTGCATCTCCATTTGCTTGTGATTAGTATAGTTGAACTCGCTTGAACCTCCTTCTGCTGCTCGTTTGGATGCAGATCTCGCTGCTTTTGCAGCTTTCACACCACCTCATCTTCTTCTCTTTCAGTTGGTGTTAACATCTATATTACTATTATTTTGAACCTGACTACCTGGAGTTCCATCAGGCGAGGAAGCAGGCCCTCCATTCTGAAACTCCTGCGAGATTGGACCATGTGGTGATCTTTCAGGCACTTGATGACCTTCCAGCAAGTATGGGTTAAACTTGTTAAGCACCCTCAAAATGGTGAAACAACTTTCATATTGGAAGCTTGAACCTTTGTGGGTTCTTTTCCACTCTTCCCGACATCTTCGTTCCACTTATAGTTCGCTTTCACCACTTCTTTTGTTGTTCCACATTTGAGTGATAATAGCTACATATTCACTAACGGCTACTGCAATTGTGCAAAAACGATGACATAGCCCATCCACATCACGAGCATATTTGTTACCGGTTTCTAAACAAATTTTTTTTTTAAATCTTACCGTAAAAAGCTCTTTTTTCTTGACTTCAACCATTAATATTATCTACTGTATATAATACATAATTTCTGCAAAGTGACTCGTCTTCATCCATTGTATACTTCGGACCACGAATTCTTGTGTTCTTTTGTTGTGATTGTTGTGGTATTTGTTGTGGTGTTTGTTGTTGTGACGATGACATATTTGTGAAACTGAATTGATATGAGTAGTTTTTTTTGAAAAGAAAAAGAAAAATTAGAGACGGTATGGAAATTATGTAATGTTGAGGAAGGTGTGAGTAAAAGTCTCAAGACGAAACGAATTTATAGGGGAAGGGAAGAAGGATGGGAATACCTGGGGGCGTTCATACTATGAACTCGGCGACATCAGCCAAATCGCTGGCGCCAAGTTCAAAGACGCTCGTTTTCGTGGAAAACTCCGGCGTCACCTGTGTTGTTTCCCGAGTTATTGGTTATGGCGCGCGTTTTGGCACCAGACGCGCGCCTACTGGAATGTCTCAGTGTTTAAATGAACAAATCTGTTCATTTGAACATCCATTTTCTTGGTTTGTTCATCCCATAGTGGGATCAAAATGAACAAACTCTGAGTTTGTTCATCCCATAGGAATTTCTCTTGTAGTAGCAGGATTTCCCACACTACACCCCTATTAAGATTCTATAGAAATTTAGGAGAAAACTAATTGAAGATTAAAGAATTAACGACACTTTATTATTTAGATCTCAGAAATGTTTACAGAAAATATTCAAACCCAGAAGTACAACTTTATTTCTGGAGTTTCTCTCTCCTCAAAATATTCTCAACTCTAAAAAATACATCATCATCTTCTAGACTTACTTGAACCCTTTATATAGGAAATTACATAGTGGGTGACATCTAAGTTTTCCCCTTCTTTCGGATCTATTTAGCGATCTCATCGTGTTATTTGCAATGTTAATGTTCGCCAACTTTTGTATTCCTCGTGAAACAACACTCTCATAACATGTCTCTTCAGTCGTCAGCTATTATGATGCTTCCCTGTGACGGTCGCCAAATGTCGCTGAAGAATCCTCACGACACTCTCGTGAACAATGTCATTTATACTTATAGGAATATTTGACCTTCTCGTAAAAGTGTTCTTCTTATCACGAGAATATCGTTGTGGCGATATTCTGGTACTACATCTTGCCTCTTCTCATGTTTTCTCTGCGAAGATGAGAAGATCATGAGAACTTTAAATTCTTCTTCACTATCGCAGCAATATCTGAACTTCTTTTCCTCGACAAGGTTCCGTTAATTCAGCTTCCCTGGTTTACACGTGTTGCAAACCTATCTTTTTGTATTGACACGTCTCACTCAGCTGGCTTCCCTCTTTGCCTATAAAAGGGAGAGTCAAGTTTCATAATTGATTTTCTTCTCCTATCTTTCTTTCTTCTCTGCTTAGCTTCTTCGTTTTCTGTTTGAAACTTTTCTTCTTCGTACTCTCCTGCTAGTGTTTTAATGGAATCACCAAGGTATATTCTTGATCATGATAAAAAAATTTTTTTTTTTTTTTTTATATATATGTTTTTCGATATTCCCTTATTTGATTCTTTATAATTCTCATATTATATCTTCTCTTCAGGAGAACCAAATCTAATCCTAAGAAACCAACTGGAAAAAGGAAAGAAAGTTCTGCGAGCAATAAGGTGGTAAGAAACACATTCTATTTCTTAATAACAATATTGTTGCCTCTGTTTCTTATCTAGATTATTGTTTGCAGAATGACGAGGGTAACGCTAACCCTCCTAAAAGATCTCGCCAATTAAATAAGACCTTTGGAAGCAATTTTGTCATTCCTCCCTTAATATCTGCGAAAGCTTCACCTACACCTGTGCAATCTGATCTTCCTCCTTCTTCTGGCGAGAAGCTCGCTTTCACTACCTCTACCTCTACTGGTCCTTCACCAGTTCAAATTGCAAAACCCATCATAACTGAAACTCCCTCTAGCCCTTTACTTCCTCCAAATGTTACTTTCCCGAAAACTCCTCCTTCTGATGATACAACCATTGCTAATGACTCAAATAATCAACTTGTCCTCACTTCTTCTATTTCACCTTATACATCCATTCCTTCATCAAATGAGACCATCGCAGGAATTGATGTTGCTTTCAAAATTTTATCTAACATTCTAAATAATGCTAGAGATTCTTCTACTGATTCTCTCCAAAGCGGAGTTTGCGAAACTCTGCTCAAATATTTTGGCTCAGACAATTCTGTTTCACGAGCTTCTCTAGAGAATGAAAATGCTGCTTTGAGAAAAAGTCTTCAAGATAAGACTTCTGAATGTGAAACTCTAAACCACAAGCTCAATAACTCTGTACTGGATCGCGAGAATCTCGCTAGAAAGATTGATGAGCTAAAAAGTAAGATTCTTTTTGCCTCTGTCCTTTTATCTTTTTATTCTTTTTCCATATTCTTCGTACTTAATCCTCCCTTTAAATTATTGGTTTATATATTAGTCTCCAATCGAAATCGTTTCATCGAAAAACTTAAATCTGAAACCATAGCTGATGAAGCTCGCACTGAAAGAGATTCTTGGATGGACCAGCATAGTAGATTAGATAATCTTTATACGTATTCAGTTGATCAAATAAGAAATCTCACAAATGAGAATAATCAATTATTGCAAAATCACAGTTTTTTAAACAACGAGGTTACTCGCCTCTCATTTTCGTTATCCAAGACTAATTTGTCGATAGAATCTTTATCAGACAAGAATAGAACTTTATCTCAAGAGAAATACAAATTATCAATCTTGTTGGCGATCTCCTCGCAGAAAGTAAACAATCTTCAAGGGATATGTGATGATCAAAAGCAGTCTCTCCGCTCTCTTAAAAATAAACTTGATGAAGTAACTGAATCATCTGCCGCTGAAATAGACAAACTTATCAAGGGTAGACTAACTCTTAGTTTGAATGCCAGCAAGCTTCGAGATGAATATTCCCAATTAAAGGAGTCCCATTCCTCATTGTCAAAAGAAAATTCATACTTACGCACCAAAGAAGAGAACATGAAATCTCGTCTGAAAGGCATAGTCGGCGACAAATTTGATGATGCTATGAACCAATTGGAGAATTGCCTCTTTTCATTAATCCAAAACTTAACTTCACAAAAATAAGGTAGTCAATTATGACTGCCTCACTTGTTAATTTCCCTCGTCACAATTTATGTTATATTTCTCACGATATCTTTATTTCTATAACCTTTTATTATTTTGTTGTTAGCAGAATCTGAAAGAAGTCTTCATTCTACTATCACCGATCTTACTAAGGAGCTAGACAATGTTCGCAAAGAAAACAAGACTCTTCTTCTCAACCTTTTAGAAATTCCTGATAAAGAAGAAAGAAGACTTGATTATCTTGAGTATTTCAAGAATATAGAGATCAAAAATCGTGACAAAGGTTTTCTTCGCCAAGTTCATCTTAGTGCGAAAGTTCTCGTGAACGAAATTTTGATCTCCAACTCTCTTCCTCCTGTATCCGTTCTACCTTTGAAAGTTGACGATGATGAAATCCCTCTTCCTATGGATAAAGATTTAGAATATCCGCCTTCTGAAGGAGATGTTGAAGAAGACGTTGAAGAAGAAGATGATCAAGGAAAAGAAGAAAACCCTCCAAAAGAAGGAGAAGATCGTAACAAAAGAAACTCTGGCGATGATGTTCGCGATGAAAGAAATGTTGGCGATGATGTCCGCGATGAAAGAAATGTTGGTGATGATAACAATCCTGACAACAATTCTAAGTCTGGCGAGACTACCGCTTGAAGCTTGAGTTCTATTTTTAGTTTCTTTTTTCTTCTTCTTTCTCGCAAATGATATAACCTTTTTTGAACTATAATATTCTCAAGAAACTTAATGAAATCCTACACATTTATTCCCTTGCTTGCCTCCTCATTAATTTTCTTGAGACTTGTTGAATTCAACTTGTTTCTTGCGATTAAGAAATCTTTCCTGCATGCTTAACAAAGAAGAATTAATTTTTGAGATTATTCTATTGGTCTTATTTTGCCTTCCTAATTAAAGGTCTTATTTCGCCAATTTTCTCTTTTTGCGACAAAATCGCAGGACGTCTCTACACTTTCATGTATTGACCCATTGATCTTGACTTATCTATATTTCTTTATTGTATTGCGACAATATGACAAGCCTAAGATTTCTCGCGAAAACAAAGCCTCGTGACATTGCCGCCTTGCGATGAAATCGCAGGACGTCTTCACATTTTCATGTTAAAACCCCTTGATCTCATCTTAACTTTTTTTTTCTCTTATGGATTTTTTGCCTCTGTATAATTTACGCGACAATATGACAGGCCTAAATGATCTGGCGATCTTAAAGCCCCATGACATTGCCGTCTTAAGACACTTATCAGCTCCCTAATGGAGGGTGCCGCCCTTATCTTCCCCCTGGTTGTCCCTTCAAGGAGGGCACATCGTCCATACAAGACTAGCTCCTCCCATCCAGATTTACCAACAACCAGTTGTTTTCGCAGCCTCTTGTCCTTTATGCCTATATAGCTTATAGTTACAAGACTGCACCCTAAGTGGGGTTTTCTTTAGGCCAAGTGCATTGTAGCCAAGACTTACCAAAGATGGCCAGGGTAGGTTCGTCCATCCCGGGCACCCTTGGCTAAACCGTGTACCTCGGCGCCTTGGTCATACTCTGCACTTCTTGGAAGAGACTCTCAGTCATCCAACCAGGGTATAACCTTATAAAGATGGAAATCCAAGATCTCTCTCCCGGATAGGTTTTCTTTAACCCATACATCTGTATGACTCAGGTTCCAGTAGCGGTATAACCTTATCCCTGAATCATATAAAGAGATACCCCCCTTATAACGTGCTTGTAGGTCTTACATTTGCCTCTTACGAAATTGTACTCGCGAACTAAGGTGCACGCCATAAAGGTTTGTCCCATTCTCTTAATCTCTGCGAAATTTCATTTGCGTTTCTCGCGATATTGATCGCGTAATCTTAAAATAAAAATTCATCATCCATTTCATTATTTTTTAGTATGCCAATATCTCTTACCTTACAACATTTGTCACTGATAATACCTTTTCAAAAATAGTCTATTCCATGGTCTATCAAGTCGTTGGCCAACATCTCTTCCTTCAGGATCCATCAATTTGTATGCCCCATTTCCAATTATTTCTTTAATTAAGTAAGGTCCGTCCCATTTTTTCGCTAATTTTCCACCATTCTCTCGCTGATATTTTGGTGTCTCTCATGAGAACTAAATCACCAGGTTGGAATTCTCGTTTTTTGACACGTTTGTTGTATTCGCGAGCTAACCTTCGCTGGTAGTTTTCCATATCTTTGTAGAGTCTTCTCCTTTTTTCTTCCAATTCATCTAGTTTATGTAAAATCATACCAGCACTTAAATTCCTTTCCCACGCTTCTCTTTTTGTTGTAGGAATAGCAACTTCTGTTGGTAATACAGCTTCAACCCCATATGTTAAACAAAAGGGTGACATTCCAGTAGCCTCTCTTCTAGTGGTGTTGTAGGCCCATATTTCATTATGTACTTGCTCACACCATGATTTGTGATATCCTTCTAATTTCTTTTTCAGAATATCTGCGATCGTTTTATTAGTTTCCTCAGCTTGACCATTTGCTTGTGGGTATAAAGGAGTAGATTTTCCACACTTTATCTTAAATGCATTGAGTAGTAACTCTATGTTCTGTCCTTCAAACTGCTTTCCATTATCAGACATCAACTGTGCTGGTATTCCAAATCTGCAGATGATATTCTCGAATATGAATGTGAAAATATCTTTATCACGGATATGTTGTACTGCTTTTACTTCTCCCCATTTTGTGAAATAATCTTTAGCCACAATGAGGTATCTCCTTTGTCCATAACCAGGCACAAATGGTCCCACAATATCTAATCCCCATTTCCCGAAAGGCCATACACTTGTTGAGGATGATAGGGGTTCTCCTGGTGCATGTATCTTTTTTCCAAATCGCTGACATTCTTCACAACGCCTTGAATGTTGTTTCGCATCTTCATGCATGTAAGGCCAGTAATACCCTTGCATCTTCGTTCTATATGCCAAAGATCTACCTCCACTATGATTACCAACATCTCCACTGTGCAGCATTTTTAACACCTTTTCTCCTTCCTCCCTCGTCAAACATCTTAGCGATGGTCCATTAAAAGATCTGCGATATAACACTCCGTCTCTTAACTCATAATTAGTTGCCCTGCTTCTTAACTTTTGTGCCTCCAGTCTATTTCTTGGAGTTTCTCCTCTCGCCAAATAAGCAAGAAGTTCCGCTCGCCAATCTGTGTTTTTCTCTTCTATTTCGTCATTTTCTATGGGATTCCTGTAATACCCCGATTTCGGCAGTGGTTGGCCGAATGTAATATAAGTAATGATTTGTCCTTTCTTAACACCTAGGCCTGATGAGTACACTTGACTGAGTTGTGGGGAAAAACATCTCAGTTAAGCGTGCTCGGCCGAGAGTAGTCACAGGATGGGTGACCTCTCGGGAAGATGCTGCTGGATAACCGCAGTAGTGCCGTTAAAAATCCCACACTGCTGGATAACCGCAGTGGGTAAGTGGGAACAATATCGGTGTTAGTTGGGATACAACTAGGGGTCGTTCGCTTGTGCTCGGGTGCGGGAGTATGCTGGGGGATTATGCCAGATACTGCTCTCATAGGAGACAAGGAATGTCTACATTATACCGAGGCCTTTTCAGCATAATTGGCTCCAGAGTTAGCAGAAAAACTCTGCAGTTAAGCGTGCTCGGGCGGGAGTAATCCAGGGATGGGTGACCTCCCGGGAAGTTTCTATTTGGATTACCGCAACGATGCCCGTTGAAAACCCCACACCGCCGGATATCCGCAGTGGCTAAGTGGGGACAAGATCGGTGGAGGGACGGGTCATTACAAATGGTATCGGGGAGCCGACGACGGTTCACCCGCCGAGGGTGGTAAGGTACGCCGGGCAGGAATTGTCCAGGTGCTTCTCAGGGGCATGGAACGTCGGAGATCTGGGATTGAAAATATATTCTGGAGCCGAGGACGGCTCCAATTTAAGGTGGTGGTATTGTAATACCCCGATTTCGGCAGTGGTTGGCCGAATGGAATATAAGTAATGATTTGTCCTTTCTTAACACCGAGGCCTGATGAGTACACTTGACTGAGTTGTGGGGAAAAACATCTCAGTTAAGCGTGCTCGGCCGAGAGTAGTCACATGATGGGTGACCTCTCGGGAAGTCGCCGGATAACCGCAGTAGTGCCGTTAAAAATCCCACACTGCTGGATAACCGCAGTGGGTAAGTGGGAACAATATCGGTGTTAGTTGGGATACAACTAGGGGTTGTTCGCTTGTGCTCGGGTAGGGGAGTATGCTGGGGGATTATGCCAGATACTGCTCTCATAGGAGACAAGGAATGTCTACATTATACCGAGGCCTTTTCAGCATAATTGGCTCCAGAGTTAGCAGAAAAACTCTGCAGTTAAGCGTGCTCGGGCGGGAGTAATCCAGGGATGGGTGACCTCCCGGGAAGTTTCTGCTGGATTACCGCAGCGATGCCCGTTGAAAACCCCACACTGCCGGATATCCGCAGTGGCTAAGTGGGGACAATATCGGTGGAGGGACGGGTCATTACAATTCCCATCCACATCTTCGTCTTCTTTATTTACTGATGGTAATAAGAGTGTTTGAATTTTTATGCATCTCGCAAGTGGGTTTGTCATCATGCTAGATATGAAGGAAAAAGCATCCGCAAGCCGGTTATCTTTCCTTGATATGTGCCTCCATTTTATCTTTGGAATTTCGCATGAGATAATTCTTCCACGAGTCTCTTGTATTTCTTTAAAGAAGGTTCATTTGTTGTATATTCTCCAGTTATTTGACGAATAACCAATTGAGAATCGCTTGTGATTCTAGCATTTTCCAACTTCATTTCTATTGCAAATTTCAAAGCGTGGATAACATCCTCATATTCTGTCTCATTATTAGTGGATGTAAATTCTAACCTGAATGAGAAATCTGTTTTTTCTCCTTCTGGTGAAATAAAAACAACTCCAATCCCATTTCCTTCTCCATTAGATGATCCATCCACTAATATCTCCCATATATTGGGTTTTGTTAATAATTCTTTTGGATCTCCATGTTCTTCTTCTACATCCATCATTTCTTCCACATCCTCGTCATTTTCCAAAGGAAATTCAGCTAAGAAATTCGCGATGACTTGGGATTTTGGCGAAGATAGAATTTCATATTTGATATCGAAATGTCCCACTTGTGCATTCCATCTTTCTACTCTTCCTGACCTTTTTGAATTCTTCATTACCGATTCAATTGGCACTTTTGTTAACACCTTGACCTTATGTGCTTGAAAGTAAATGCGAAGCTTGAAAGTTGCATGTACCAATGCTAGGATTAATTTCTCAATCTTTGAATAATTTTTTCTCATTTGAATTGAATGTTTTACTAATATAATAAATTGGTTTTTCTATTCCAAAGATCTACTCGCAGCAATACCGCACTTAGCGCATATGTCGTTGTCGCGAGATAAATTAATAACTCTTCTCCTGGTTCAGCTTTCTGTAAAATGGTTATATCCATTAAATGCTCTTTTATTCCCTGAAAGGCCTTCTCATATTCATCTGTCCATCTGAATTTTGTTCCCTTTTTGAGTATATCGAAAAAATTCTTGCATTTATCAGAGGATCGCGAGATGAATCTTCCTAACGAGGCTAACAGCCCATTCAATTTTTGCACATCTTTTTACTGTAGCTGGTGTTGGCATATCGCGAATCGCTTGCACTTTTTCTGGATCAACTTGCATTCCTTCCTTTGATACAATATACCTCAGAAACTTTCCTGAAGTCACTCCAAAAGTACACTTGTCCGGATTTACTTTGATATTAAATTTCCGCATTTGTTCAAAAATCTCCTTCAAGTCTTGTACATGATCCTCAGCTTCCTTGCTCTTGATTAACATATCATCTACATATACCTCCAGTGTTTTGTGGATCCATTTTGCAAATACCTTCTCCACCATTCTTTGGTATGTTGCACCAGCATTTCGTAATCCAAAGGGCATTTTTGTATAACAATATAACCCTCTTGGAGCAAAAAATGCGGTATGTTCTTGATCTTCTTCAACGAGAGGGATTTGGTTGTATCCTTTGTATCCATCTAATGAAGATATTCTTGCATTTCCCGCTGCTGACTCAACCATTTGGGGAATATCTGGTAGTGGAAAACTATCTTTAGGACAAGCTTTATTTAAATCAGTAAAATCTATGCAAATTCTTATTCCTTTATTCTTCTTTGGGACCACCACCATATTTGCAATCCACTCTGGATATTTGTCTTGCCTTATTATTCCTGCATCAAGCATCTTCTGCAATTCTTCTTCTATCTGAGAATGGTATGTTGTTGCGATTTTTCTTATTCTTTTCTTGAACGACCTTACATTTTTGTTGATTTCTAATTTATGACATGCTACTGATGGATCTATCCCTGGAATTTCATCCATGCTCCACGCGAAAATGTCTTTGTATTCTCGCAAAATATTTATAGTTCTTTCTTCCTCGTCTATCTCCATTCTAGTCCCAATTTTCAGTATTTTAGGTTCTTCTTCACTCCCAATATTTACTTCTTTTGTTGGTTCAGCTTGCAGAGAATCTGGATCCTGGTCTTTGGTGTTTTTATAACTCTCGCACGTTCATCTCCTTCTCGCAAAAATTCATTGGGTATTCCTTTTCCTTCTTTTGCTCTTATCATGTAAATTTTAAATTCTTCTTCTTTTCTTGTTTCTCTCATCACTTTTCTGCGAGCTTTTCGCTGCTTAGGACGTTCTTCACAATTTTTCACTTCAATTTGATAGCATATCTTCGCAAGATCTGTATTTCCTCTAATTTCCCCAATTCCGCTAGGCATAGGGAATTTGATGCATTGATGTAAGGTTGACGATACAGCTTTGATCGCATGTATCCATGGTCTTCCCAATATCATATTGTATGGTGATTCCATATCCACCACGCATATTGTTACTTGTGTTTCAATTTCTCCAAGTGGTAATCGTACCATTATTTCACCTCTTGGTTTTGTTATAGATTTTCCGAAACCATGAATATGATATGCTGAAATAGACATTTCTTCATCCTTATACCCCATTTTCTTAAAAGCATGATAGAACATTATATCCACAGAACTTCCCGTGTCAACTAGAGTTCTATTTACAACCCATTTTTCTACAGACTTTATTGACTTTTCCTTCCTTATTGGACCATGGATACCGTAATCACCAGAGGAGATGTATGATCTAGATTTTCTTCTAAGACTTCTGTTGCTGTAAATGTAATTTCCTGCTTTTCCCAATTCTTTAATAATGGCGTTTTTCTACCGTCATAATTTTTCTCCTTCAAAATCTCGTTTATGTATCCTCCCCTTAATATTTTCATGAAATTTATCAATCATTTCTTTTGACACTAATTCATACTTCAATTTCCTACAATTTTCTTTAATTCTAATCATTCTTCTTCTGAATATTTCACCAATCTTCTTTAAAGTTTCCTTGATCTTGAATAATCCCTGTCTTCTTTTTTTATCTTTTCTTCGATTGTTCCCCTTAGTCGGCGCCAAAATGTAGTAGCAGGATTTCCCACACTACACACCTATTATGATTCTATAGAAATTTAGGAGAAAACTAATTGAAGATTAAAGAATTAACGACACTTTATTATTTAGATCTCAGAAATGTTTACAGAAAATATTCAAACCCAGAAGTACAACTTTATTTCTGGAGTTTCTCTCTCCTCAAAATATTCTCAACTCTAAAAAATACATCATCATCTTCTAGACTTACTTGAACCCTTTATATAGGAAATTACATAGTGGGTGACATCTAAGTTTTCCCCTTCTTTCGGATCTATTTAGCGATCTCATCGTGGTATTTGCACTGTTAATGTTCGCCAACTTTTGTATTCCTCGTGAAACAACACTCTCATAACATGTCTCTTCAGTCATCAGCTATTATGATGCTTCCCTGTGACGCTCGCTAAATGTCGCTGAAGAATCCTCACGACACTCTCGTGAACAATGTCATTTATACTTATAGGAATATTTGACCTTCTCATAAAAGCGTTCTTCTTATCACGAGAATATCGTTGTGGCGATATTCTGGTACTACATCTCTTAGCTTCTGGATTCACACTTAGTATCCATATTTGAGCGCTGGGAATTAATCATTGGGACCCCGTTAATCTGGTTTTTTTTTTTTTTTTTTGAAGCATTAATCTGGTTTGTCATGGGTGTTCCTTGAGGTACCTATTTCCTCTTCTTCTTCTTCTCTTGTATCTGGTGAACACCCGAGAACATCTGCCTCTTGAAAATGCCTTGATTTCGTCTTGACCGTTAATATAGGTGTCACTGTAGTACAATGGTAAAGTTACTGGGTGATGATATGAGTGACGTGAGTTCGAAACTTTCCAGCACCAAATTCTTTACCGATCAAAAAAAAAGAATTTTATTTTATTTTATTTTTGAGGCTTTTTTCTTATTTATTTTTCAATTATCAGAAAAACACTTTAACGTGAGCAGGCCTTAATTTCCTGGAACATTTTGGGGCGACCCCAATGCAATTAGGGAACGACACAAAACGACAAAATATGTCATTATTGGTAGGTTATTTAACAATCGGTAGGTTATTTCCGGGGAGTTTTTTTTAATGGCCAAACTACCCTTTACAATCGGTAGATAACTATACAATCGGTAGGTAATCAACAATCGGGAGTAAATTTAGTTTGTATGACTTCCGATTATACAAGAGATCCCAAAATAAAATCCTAAATCTTTTGAATTTTGATTATCCTATAATCGGTAGTAAATAAAGTTATCTTGACTCCCGATTATACTGATGAGACCTTTGGCAAAAATGCTACCATAATCGGTAGGGAATTTAGGTTATTTAACTTCCGAATATAGAGTAGCCCCAAAATCAGAGTTTGCAAAAATCCTTTTTTTTTTTTTAATTTTGGTTGAGCCTATAATCGGTAAGAAAGGAAGAGTTATCATGACTTCCGATTATACAGTAGCTCTCTTTGCAAATATCCTACCATAATCGATAGTCAATATACTTCGTATAACTACCGAATATAGAGTAGCCCCAAAATCAGATTTTGCAAAATCCTTTTTTTTTTTTTGAATTTTGGTTGAGCCTATAATCGGTAAGAAAGGAAGAGTTATCATGACTTCCGATTATATAGTCTCTCTTTGCAAATATCCTACCATAATCGGTAGTCAATATACTTCGTATAACTACCGAATATAGAGTAGCCCCAAAATCAGAGTTTGCAAAATTCATTTTTTTTTTGAATTTTGGTTGAGCCTATAATCGGTAAGAAAGGAAGAGTATAATGACTTCCGATTATACAATGGCTCTCTTTGCAAATATCTTATCATAATCGGTAGTCAATATACTTCATATAACTACTAAATATAGAGTAGCCCCAAAATCAAAGTTTGCAAAAATCCTATTTTTTTTTGAATTTTGGTTGAGCATATAATCGGTAAGAAAGGAAGAGTTATCATGACTTCCGATTATACAGTGGCTCTCTTTGCAAATATCCTACCATAATCGGTAGGTCGAACACAGCCGAGAGGGGCTACGCCCCCCCAGACCCCCCGGACAACGACAAACAATCTTGAAAATATCCAACACATGTAGCTACCGAATATAGAGTAGTCCCAAAATCATATTTTGTAAAATTCTTTTTTTTTTCTGAATTTTGGTTGAGCCTATAATCGGTAGTAAATGAAGTTATCATGACTTCCGATTATACAATATAATCTTACCATAATCGGTAGTCAAAATAGTTCATATAACTACCGAATATAGAGTTGCCCCAAACTACCGATTATGGATTAACCTCCCGATTATAAAGGGGCATATAAATATTTTTAACCTATTTTATCTTTTGTGTCATCCCTAATTGCGTTGGGGTCGCCCCAAAATGTGTAAGGCTTAATTTCCTCCTAATTCAAATCTATTAGTATTAGTAAGATCCACCGACTACTTTTCTTTCATTTTGATTGGTTCCAACACAAAAGAAGAAGTGGATAAGGATAGTGTACTACCCCGTCCACCACACAAATTTAAGGAGTAATAATTTTTCTCAAAGAAAATATCATAAGGGTATAGATGGAAGTGATCATTACGTCCTAAAAAACACAGAAGTAAAACTGGAACTGTGGGAGTTTGTTAACTTAACTAACATGCATTAAGCGGATTATGCATGATATTACTAGTTTGATCAATACAGTAAGTACCCTGACCAGTGACCACCGCTTCCTAGCAAGGTCAGTGTCGATACAGTTTTCTGTTAGGGCACGGAGGTTAGCCGGTGGGGGTAATTAAAGAATATGGAGGACAGTTCGGGAAAAAGTTGAGTAGCACCACGGCTTCGTTCTTTAATGCGACTTATGCACACATGTGCCCTCAATATAGCCCTACCACGTTAATTCAGAAAAAGGGACTCACTTCGCTTTTTCACTTCGATTTGTCCCGAGAGGGGATCCGACGGACTAAATGTTTCCTTCTCAACATCGGGATCAGAAAGGGTGGAAGTGGATCCCTTATTCTGTCTCATGGGTCCCTTTTTATGTGTCACGCGGTGACGACTTCGGTGATAATCCGAAGTCAATCTAGAGTTATCGTAATTTATACTCTCTCTATATAATATATATGGAAACAAAGAGCTTGAAATTCAATAGATTCAAGTGGTACCTGATAGCCAAATATTATTATACTAGGATATCCGTACATAAATAAATGTGGAAACTAAAGGTTTCAACAGATGAAGGGCCTTTCAGTGAATGGCTTTTCAGCACCAATCATTTTGCAGGAAGGCAAGTATGGGAATTCGATCAAGATACTGGGACACTTGAAGACAGAAATGAAGTCGAAAAGGCTCGCCAAGAGTACTATGAAAATCGACTCAAAGTTAAAACTAGTGGGGATGTTATACTGCGATTACAGGTACATATGATACCACTTGTTGAGGTTGATCCAAAAGGTTCATACACACTTTCGCTGTTAAATACTTTCCCGTTGTGGAAAAATTAGCTCTAACACAGTATTATTTTTGGCTGTGCAATTTAGACTACTGACATGCATGCATGCTCCTTTGTTGTGTTCCAGCAATTAAGAGAAAACAAAGATAAATTTGATCTAAGCATACCACCAGTTAAGATAGGTGATGATGAAGAAGTCACTTACGAAGCCACGAAGACCACATTGAGGAGAGCCATCCGGTTCTTTTGTGCAATGCAGACAGACGATGGCCATTGGGCTGCTGAAATTGGAGGACCATTGTTTTTCATGCCACCCTTGGTAAGTTATAAATATCGAAATTTATTATCATCTTTTTTTATTAAAGCCGAATTTATATCAGTAATTATAATTTTTTAAAACATTGATTACTTAAATGCAGATTTTCGCCTTGTATATCACTAAAACTCTTAATACAATGTTATCACCGGAACATATAAAGGAGAGTCTCCGGTACATGTATTGTCACCAGGTGAGTCTTGCTTGTTTCAAAAAATGAGAAATCATCCATCATGAAATTTCATGGAGAAGATATAATTGAAATAAGAAACTTCTTTCATATATCTTGTTTAATTCATGGTAGAATGAAGATGGAGGTTTCGGATTTCATCAAGAGGGGCACAGTACCATGTTTGGTACAGTGTTGAACTACATTTGTATGCGTTTATTAGGAGAAGGGCCAGATGGTGGTCAAGACAATGCTTGCACCAGAGCACGGAAATGGATACTTGACCATGGTGGCGCGACCTTAACACCATCTTGGGGGAAAACTTGGCTTTCAGTACGTGTGTGTATGTATAAATATGTTTTTAAGTCTCTGCCGCAGAGGTGGTTGGAAGTTATAAAACCCTGAGTGACTCATTGACCTGTCGGTGCTTGACAAATTTTACTGATTGAATCAATCTAAACCACGTAAAGTGTCTCCTTTAATGGCATAATTGTGATTCTGACACAACTTTTTGCAGGTACTGGGAGTTTATGATTGGTCAGGATGCAACCCACTACCCCCAGAGTTCTGGCTTCTTCCATCAATGCTGCCCATGCACCCAGGTTTGTATATGAACATGCCCCATGTTCTTTTATAGCTCAAAAATGGTTTTGCCTCTGGAAAAGTCAGTGCAACAACCCGAATTACTGATCTAGTATTAGTCTCCCGGACAATTGGATTACTCTCAGTTGTTTCTGCTTTTTATTTTAAGGGAACATTATTTAAATATCCCTCAAAATCCTGGCAGAACTAAGTAAAAGCAAGTTTTACAAAACAAATCACCTAAACTTATGCACATGCATAAGGTACTTGTATCCGATCATTTACCTACAGAAATTTTCACCCCAGTCTATTTTATTGCAACTCTGAGCCGATTTGCTAATTTTATCTGTTCATTTATAAGTCTATTTCCGTATAATTATTGCAGGTAACATGTGGGTTTACTGTCGATCAGTTTACATGCCGATGTCGTATCTATATGGGAAGAGATTTGTTGCACCCATGACAGATCTTACCTTATCATTAAGAGAAGAGATTCATATTCAACCGTACGATGAAATTAATTGGAATAATGCGCGTCATGCTTGCGCTAAGGAGGATCTTTACTATTCTCATTCCTTAGTCCAGAATTTGATATGGGACTCCCTCCACAATATCACAGAACCACTTCTAAAACGATGGCCATTTTCAGAAGTGAGAGAGAAGGCTTTACAAGTAACAATGAAACATCTCCATTACGAAGATGAGACCACTCGTTACCTTACCATCGGTGCTGTAGAAAAGGTAATATATATGTCATATGTGATTTCATACTTGCATAGTTCATGACCCTGCTTAATTGTATAACACGTTCTTTGTGTTTTCCAATTGACGCGTACATTTAGTCGTTATTCATGCTCGCTTCTTGGGTGGAAGATCCAAATTCAGATGCATTCAAGAAACATCTTGCAAGGGTTCCAGATTACCTATGGCTTGCTGAAGATGGACTCAGGATGCATGTATGTGCTTAGCAAACATAGCCAAGCTACTATAAATTAACTGGCTAAATTATATTTTTCATAATCAATCGGTTTCTCATAATAATAGTAATAATTATTATATCCCCAATCAGAAATTAATGTTAATGCTATATTTATTTTAGAGCATAGGCAGCCAAACCTGGGATACGGTTTTTAGTCTTCAGGCACTTCTAGCAAGTGGTGATCTTGCCGACGAAATCAATCCCACTATTCTTCGTAAAGGACACGAGTTCATAAAAGCTTCACAGGTTTGTAAATCTTTTCCTAAAGCAATTTTATATATGTCATAAAAGCTCAGGTGATGACTAATGAGTATTTTCTTGTACCATTAATATAATCTGCTTAATCGTTACACATGATAACCAGGTTAAAGAAAATCGAGCAGGAGACTTTCGGAAAATGTTTAATCATATTTCTAAAGGAGCATGGACTCTCTGTGACCAAGATCATGGCCTGCAAGTTTCAGATTGTACTGCAGAAGGTCTGATGGTAATAAAAACATTTCTGTAGCTTGTGCAGCGCGCATAACTTGATTCATTTTCTATTGAGACCGGATATATAAACGCCTATTGGCTGATATGTTAGTTAATCTTTACAGTGTTGTCTATTGTTCTCACAAATGCCAGCAAAACTCTTTGGTGAAAAAATGCCAGTAGAGCGTCTCTATGACTCTGTTGAGTTCCTCCTTTCTCTGCAAGTAAGTACTCCTTTTCTTATTTTGCACTGCTACATGGCAAAACAATATCAAAATGTTCTTTTATAATCTGTGCATATCACCATTCTTCATGTGCGTTTCACAGGGTCCAGATGGTGGATTGGCGGTATGGGAGCCTGCAACGTCACCAGAATGGTTGGAGGTAATTAATGATAACATTCACTGTTGGAGGAGTTGGACCACATTGTGAATATATGCACGGGATCCTGCATCACAATGGACCACATACAGGCACACGCGAGAGCACACACACGCACACAAATCATCACTTGTACCAATGTATATTTGAGTTTTCTTTCATTTTTCATATAGATTCTCAATCCATCAGAATGCTTCGAGGACATTGTTGTTGAACATGAGTACGTCAACTTGACTAACTACTTCATTTGATAAGCTTTTTTTCTTGAACTTTTAGTTTGTACTATTATAAGGGATTTTAGTTAACTTTCCGAAGGCCTGTTTACAGATATGTCGAGTGCACTGCATCAGCAGTCCACGCTCTAGTATTTTTCAGGAAGGTGCATCCTGAGTATCGAAGTGAAGAAATCGATAATTTCATAACAAAGGCAATCCACTTCATCGAGAGTCAGCAAAAGCCAGATGGTTCATGGTATGTGCATAAACATGTGGTCGACTTCAAAGCTTAGCGCCGAATGAATACAAAACTTTGCACAATTCTTTTGCTTATGCCGTGATAAACACCTGAAAAAAGTAGAGTTTTGGCATTTCATGGCTAATGTGTTAAAGTAGAGTGAACCTTTAGGCAGGCTAATTTTGGACATTATGGGGTTATTCTCTTTTGCACAGGTATGGGAACTGGGGAGTGTGTTTTATATATGCGACATGGTTCGTCCTGAAGGGTCTTGCCTCAGTTGGGAAAAATTATGACAATAGCCCGATTGTCCGCAAGGGTTGCGAATTTTTGTTGTCCATACAAAAGGAATCCGGAGGGTGGGGAGAGAGCTATCTTTCTTGCCCGAATAAGGTATATATTCTTCTTCATAATCGACAATGCCTATGATATCGACTAATTAATATCAACCTTGGCTATTACTACAACACAGGAATATGTGCCCCTTGAGGGTAGTGAGACAACCTTAATACATACAGCATGGGCTCTGATGGGTCTTATTCATGGTGGTCAGGTAAGTTAATTATATAGCTGTACGTACTTGGTATATCTATGTCTCTTAAAACAAACTAATGAGCCATAAAATGTTATTTCCAATAATGATTACAGGCAGAAAGGGATCCGATCCCTCTTGATCGTGCAGCGAAGGTATTAATCAATAATCAGATGGAAAATGGTGATTTTCCACAACAGAGAATAGGGGGAGTTTTCATGAAGAACTGTATGATACATTATGCATCATATAGAAGTATTTTCCCATTAATGGCCCTTGGAGAATATCGTCGTAAAGTGTTAAACATGTCCTCCACGAAAACAGGGAATGAAAACCTATGTTAGTCTTAGTATTCTGATTATGTATCATTGTATCTGTATACCTTTGTTTATATGTATGGTATTCTGAGGAAAGATCCGTTGACATTCCAGAATTTTACCGCAACTACTTTTATAAGTAGCTATAAAAAAAAATATATTATAAATATTTTTCGTAAATTATGGCTCCCTATACGATAATTATTTTCGTAAAATATTTGTAATCGCTCTGTAATTCACCATCTAACGGTCCGGGAACCACACGCTATGAATACTCAATTCCAAACTCACACCTCTTTTATACATTTCATAACTCCTCCAATTTTTCAAAAAATACAAATAAAAATAAAAAAAAAAACTCTTCTAATTTTTCAGTATATGAACATGGCTGGTCATAGAAAACTAACATGCCATTGCATGTGCAAAATCAAGTAAGAAGGCGGAGTCCAAAAATTACAATTGCGAAAAACGAATGTATTTGCAAGAATTATGTTTCTTTACTCAACGTCCTATAGTTGGTCCACTCTAAGTCGGTCCATTTTGGCAAAGTTATTAGTGAAATTTTAAGATGAAACAATGAACCTTAACAATCGTGATGCGAACGCATTGAGTGGCCACTTCAATGTAATCAACGAGGAAGTTAATTTACGTTGCTTTGGTAATGCAAGCAGGTCGAAACATAAGGAATGGTGAAACCATGACATGCCTTGAACAAAGGTGTCGAGCCGAATGGCTCCACATCTACGGAAAATACTTTCAATATGGAAGTTGTTATGAGATCTTAAGAGTGTTGGTCAAATATAATCCAGTTTTTGTGTTTTAATTTCTTAATTGTCAACTTAAGCCTAAATGTAACTTTTAATATTTTTCTTAATTTATTAGTTTGATTAACATTAAAATGTAAGTCTGAATTAAGAATATAAGCTTAATTTTAAACTAAACTTCTTGAATTATTTATAAATCAAATTTCCAAATTCATTAAAAAATGCCCTTTTTTTTTTCCCTAGATATAAACTTCGAATTAATGATTAATAACTTCGTCATTTTATAAGATATAAACTAGACAATAAAAAATTAAAATAAAGACTTTAATAATACAGATCTCGGAAAATCTTCTTCATCTTGTTTTTCTTCTTCATTTCAGATAACTTCCAATCAATATTGCGCGCATGAACAGAGTTTCCTTTGTTTTTGTGACTAGTATTTTTGGTAACTTTCAAATTTGCTTTGTCTTAAACTCTTTTTTGCCTTTTGTTAGCTGCAAGTTTGACATGGTTAATATCCAAAATTTGAAAACTTCTTTACTTTTTACCTATTTCTTTATAACTATAAAAAATCTTCTTACCAGCAGCTTCAAGTACTACTCCTGAAAAATCAAGTTGGGTTGCCGAATCAAATTGGGTTTGAAATCCTGCAATTAATTTGAAAAAAGTTCAGGAAATTTTAGAGATTGAGAAAGAGAGAAGTAGAGAAACTTTTGAGTAAAAATTTTGGTGTAAAAATTTAGTTTGAAAATTACCTATTTATAGGTGACAAAGAACTAGCCGTCGGCGCTAGACTTTTCATCGAGCGATATAAAGTATAAGGCTCGTGGTAGAGAATTTATCGCAGGTGCTACAGATACCATCGCCCGATAGAAAGTATAGCACTGAACCAGTTTTCCACAGTGGCGTGACTAGTTAATTGACTATATACTTATTCTTTGCAATATTATCTACTACAAGTCATACGACGTAGTCTCTCATAGATAGAATGGTAATTATTGTGAGTAAATATAATGGTTCAGTCTTCACATACCTTTTTGTTCATGAAGTTCTCCAAATGTATTCGTTTGATCTTAAGTCTTCAATCTTCGAGGGTTATTCAGTGACGTCTAATACTCAACTACCATACTCTAATCCTAGTCCGAGAGTTGACTTACATAGATTAGAAATTAAGATATAGTTTTGTGCATCTAACATTGATAACAAGCTTAAGATAGCAAAACTTGCGAATTCGACTGAGCAGTGCTCTATTAGAAAGAAAAATATCAAAATAAAGGTAATAGTACTAATTTAGAAAAACCTCTCGATTATCTTAAGTTTTTGATTTCATTAATGCGGATGAATAAAATGAGCTGAGGGAGTATAGTTTATTCAGATGATGATGAAATAAAAGACCGGTTACCAAAAACTAGAGAAAAATATAAGAAACAAAGAAGCAATACATGTTATAGGTTCCTGAAAAACCGGGGGTCTAACAACCACACCCAATATTTCGCTTAGCAATCTGTATGGTCTAACTCCAATATACTTTCAAGAGAATAAACTAGACAGTCAGACTCAATCTTAAGAAAAGTATATCCAAGAGTTATATCTTTGTTTTTTAATTCAATCTGCAATCAAACAAATAGGAATTTGCGAGCCATATTGAATATAAGAAATAACTTGGACGGTATCAAAAACCAATATCCAAGTGTCAATCAAGTTAATCAACAACCAAAGGTTGGATTCACAATTGTGTGAACTTACGCACAACCTGTGATAATTCAATTATATAGAAAATATAATGCGGAAAAGAAATAACACAGACACCAGAAATTTTGTTGACAAGGAAACTGCAAATGTAGAGAAACCCCGTGACCTAATCCAGATTTGAACACCAGGACTCTACGTACTTGATTCCCTTCACTGATCTCACCCACAATTAAGAGTTGCTATGACCCAAAGTCGAAGACTTGATAAAACAATTTGTCTCACACAGAAAAGTCTATTGAATAGATAAATCTGTCTCACACAGAAAAGTCTATTGAATAGATAAATATGTCTCCCACAGAAATGCCTAGAAGTTTTTGTTCCTTTTTTTTGATAAATCAAGGTGAACATGAACCAATTGATATACCAGACTTATATTACCGAAGTCACCTCATAATAATCTTAATTGTATGGTAGAGAAACAAGATACTGTGGAATCATAAACGATGAGACGAAGATGTTTGTGACTACTTTTTATCTTGCCTATGGAGAATAAACCTCGAGCAAATCTTAGAGAAGATAGTACTCAATATGGAAAAAAACAGCAAGATCAAATATACAACTACAGAGAAAATAGTTGGGTCTGGCTTCACAATCCCAATGAAGTCTCAAGTCGTTAACCTACAGGGTTTCGTGAAAAACATAAGGTTAAAGGAGAATTGACTCTAGTCGCAACTAGTATCATACAGGAGGTGTGGGAAGTAGGTTTCCCAGTTGCTAGAGTTCTCCATTATATAGTCTTCAAATCAGGGTCTGCAATCAATGTTACTTTGGTAACAAAGCATTCAGTATTCACCGTCAGATGAAAACCTGATTAGACTCAAGCTAATATATTTCAACCGTTAGATAGAACTTAGCTTGTTATACAGAAATGAAAAATGACTTCATTTAGATATGAGTAACCGTACCTAAAGGTGTACACCTTGTTGGCTCAACAATAGTTAACTGAAGTTAGCCATATGAACACTTTCATATCAACTATATTCATCTTAACCATAACTAGTTCAAATAAATCAAATGAGACTATTTCTAGAGTTGTTCAATTATTTATATTCTCATAGAAGTATATAAGACACAATTGAAGCAAAATCGATTTTGATTCACTTGAATCAATTCATGAACATTATAGCCACGATTTGCAAAAGATTGCATTCCTTATTTTATAAATGTATTAGTTCATGAACAACCCGATTTTAGAACATAACCTACTCAAGTATGCAAATGGGTATGCATACCTAAGTGGCTGGACCTAGTTTGGGTTCGCCAGTATGCGAACTGGTACGCATACCTTCCAAAACTCGGTTGAATTTCCGGAACTTGAAACTCACGCTAGTACGCATACCGGTATGCATACTAAGTTCCCGGACTTCCATAACCAACCAGTACAAAGACGGGTATGCATACTATGGTTCCCGGACTTGGACATCACATTTTCAAGTACGCATACTGTGTTATATCCAATCATGGTTATTTGTTCTAAACTCCCATTTCAATCATTGAAACATTCTCGGAAGACGACAATAGCTGTCTCACACAAAGTATTAGCTTCAAAGCAATTTTCAAATGATCGAATGATCAATACGAAACATTCTGAGTCTTCATCAAATGCGCATGTCTCACACAAATCATGTAAGATGTTACAAGGAGATTTTCACATGATCATCTTCTGACTTTCATAAAGAATATAAGATGAACTTGGTTAAAGCGAAAGCTTACCAACACATATTTCGAGAAATATGTAAGTGAGTTAAACTCAGCTCAAAATATCATATGTGTATAATCGAAGTGTTTATAGCTATATGAATTTTGTCTCAAATAAGAGATAGAGTAGATAGACTTTTGAGTGATAGATGAGTTCAAGTCTCCACATACCTTTTGTTGATGAAATTCCACAAGATTCCCTTAGTAGTTCTCCGTCTTCAATCGATGAACGTCGTGAAGTCTAATTCTCAACCACACTTACTATACTAATCCGAGACTTAGCTGTAAGTAGACTAAAAATCAAGACTTATAGTTTTGGCAACTAAACTTAACAACAAGTTTGAGATAGCAACGCTTGCCTTTCGACCGAGCATTTCTCTAACAAGCTCCCCATTTATCAATTTTAGTGACAAAACCATCAATACATATGGATTGCAAAATAAATAAATATTGTAGTTTCTCATCCAAATACTTGATTTCCTTGGTTCTTCAACATTACTCGGAATTTTTGTCACTTTCAAATACTCCAGTGATTCTGAACGTGTTCACCTCAGCATCATTGTTGTTGAAGATACGTAGCTATAACAATGATAAAACAATAGCTCTCAACCATTGTTATACAGTGTCATAGTATCATCACACAACATCAAAGTCCAATTATATCACAACTTTGACAATAATACTATGGTGATATGTATAACTCCCCCTTAGTCAATACTTCATCTCACATGAAAAACACTCCCCCTTACGTAATTATTCGTAAACCATGTGTATTTTTTAGTGTGAACTACACATTAATTCTCCCCCTTTTTGTCAATATAAATTGGCAAAGGTACGAAAACTAGTAGGATCATAATGAAATTCTCATAGAGATACTTCATGACTAAAAGAAAACATGTCAACTTTGTATAGATGCACTCATATGGTCGAAACTAAATGCATTCATCAAGGAGTTTATAAAGATACAAGAAAACTCCTACAATATTCCACAGCCGCACTCCCCACAAAGATTTGGCAATTAAACACAAGTTCAATTAAGAACTCTCCCCCATATAATGTCATTCCCGAAAGAAAAACAACAACGATCTTAATTTTACAAGAAAGTATGATTTCTTTGGACATTAAAAAATCACATGAAACATGAATTTGTATCCAGAAAACTCAATTAAATTAACCACAAGAGAACCCATGATTAATTTAATCGGAAATGATCAACATAAGAGAACTTACGGAGCCACACAGTACTTTCACATAGAAGTGGATCAGGGAAAGACAAATACTGCGGCATATACAAAGATTCATTCTATTTTTCATCAATGTTTGCATAAATACATATAATATACTTAATCTTTGCAATCAAAATTTCATCATATCTTCATCAATATTTGCATAATGACATAATAGGCTTAACTTTTGACATATATGGGACATTAGAGTTCACGGATGCAAACATACATATCCCATAACAATTTTTTGCAATATATAAAACCAATAGAGATTAATACTGCAAAATCATCTTCCAAATAAACTTTAGAATTTAAATAAATAAATCTAAAAATATTGCAAGATGAAAATCATTGGAAATGGCTCTCTGTAATCACAATAATGGTTATTCCAAACCCTAGTTATCGTTCTTAAACACAAGAATAAATTCTCATAAGAAGTTTCCTAGACATCGTAGAGCTTTCTCAGGGCATCTACTGAGAATTCCTTTTCATTATTGAAAAAACAATTGATTATGGGATCGTTCAATTCCTCTAAATCTTCAGAAATATCAGTTAACTCACTAATGTCTCTTTTTAGTCCACTCAAGGTATTCCTTGTTAGAGACAACATATGTTCTGTAGTTGCAGAATAACCTACAACTACACCCTCAGTAGAATTTGTAAATCTTAAGAAGTTCTTGATGATGAATGACAATTTTCTTATTAATTCTCTCAATTGATTACAAAGAAGTATCTAAATGGAACTAGAATAGTTAAACTTTCTCTACTCTCTTTCCTAAGATATTTTCTAAAACTCATTAAAAGAACCTCTCGAATTTTACATTTGAACTCCTATTTATAGTAAAATTTGTACAACTGTATATGTGTTGCGAAGTAACGCAACATATCTTCGCAAGATTATTTTATTCTCGCAAATATTTCATACTTCCCCGTGCTTCCTCTATCATCGCATTGTTTTGTAGCTCTTTCCTATTATATTTTTTACGATGTTCGTAAGCTAATTTCTTGTGATATTCGGTACCTACATCTTGCCTCTTCTCATGTCAATTCTGCGAAGAATAAATGATCATGAGAACATAACCGTTACTTATTCTTTTAGAATTTGGACACGTCTTTTGTAACCGTCCTTTTCTAGCTATTCCCTTATATAAACTCTTTCTATTCCCTTCCTTATCTTTCTCTCACTTTCCCTTTTCACTTCTGTAACTTCATCTTCTTATTACACTTTCAGTTATCATTCTATCTTCTTTTTTTACCTCATCATGAGTTCTCCAAGGTAATTTTCTTCTATCTCTCGCGTCTTTCACTTGTTTATCTCTTTGATTTCCGACTAATTTATTGTTTGATTTTGATTTGTTTCAGCAAAATTATCCCTCAGGAGAAACCTTCAACCAAGAACTCAAGCCCTAATCTCCGAAGAAGAAAATCCGAGAATCAAAAGGTAGTTAAAATACTCTGTTTTCCTTTTTAATCAATATATTGTTTCCTCAGTTTTTAATCCACCTTTTGATTCGTAGGTTGGTGAAAAATCAAAACCCAATAAGAGATCTCGAGTAACTAAACCCACACCATTAATTTCAATCGATGACTTCCTTCCGGAGGTTGATGAAGAATTCCCCTCTCCCCCTCGTGGAAATACTTCTTCGCAAACTCCTGCCTCTACTCCATTACCCAGTTTTCAATCTCCCACCAATGTCAATTTATCAACCCTTCTTCGAGATCAACCTTCGCAAGATACTTCCTCAACTTCGTCTCCCAAAAACCTATTTTTACCCCTAATCCATTGAATGTTGTTGCTCCAAGAAATTTACAACTTGCTCTATCAAATTCTTCTCATCTTTCTCAAGAAGATCGAGACGGTATTTATTCAACTTTCCAAATGCTATCCGAGGTCTTAAGTAGTATTGCGAAGTCTTCAAACGTTCGTTCGCAATCTGAATTTTGTGAAGTGCTTAATAATTTTATCAATCCTGATATTTCTATTTCACGCCAATCTTTGGAAAAAGAAGTTGAATTGCTTCGCCAATCTCAGGAATCCTTGAAAGCGGAATGTGAGAGTCTTCGTAAAGTGAATCATCATCTTCAGAATGATTCTCTAGATTGTACGATCCTTCGCAAGAGGAATGATGCATTAAAAGGTATTACTATTATCTCTATATTTTCTTTCCCTTTGTTTACTTCTATTCCTCACATGCTTGAAACATCCATTTAAACCCATTCCCCTTTATAGAATCTATCCAAAAATGTAGAAAGTTGGTACTTCATCATGAATAAGACGCACAAGAATCTCAAGCCAAACATGCAAGTCTTTTGAATCAATTCTCCCACTTGTCTAATCTTCATTCATGTGCTCTTGATAATTTTGATTCCCTTTTCCAAGAGAATACTCAATTAATTTACGATCAGAAATTTTTGAATGATGAAATATCTCAGCTCAATTCTTCTTTAACTAAATCCGATTTAAGGATAAAATCCCTAGTAGAAGATAATGAAACCTCATCAAAAGAACGATGTATGTACTTGAATACAATGAATGCTTCTTCGCAACAATTAAATATTCTTCAGAGTAAATGTTGCGATCAAGAAAATCTACTTTATTTGTTAAAAGGTGAACTTGAGGAATTGAAAAGGTATTCAGATGCCGAAAGAAGTTCATTTGCTGCCGAGAAGAAATCCCTTATTAATAAGAATATGATATTAAGCACTAAGAGGAATAAACTTAAAGAAGATTACTCTCAACTAGAAAGTCTTAATGCCAAACTTGCGAAGGATAAAAATGTAGGTATCGGATATCGCAAGACATTAGCTTACGAACATCGTAATAAATATAAGAGGAAAGAGTTACAAAACAGTGCGATGAAAGAGGAAGCACGGGGAAGTATGAAAGATTTGCGAGAATAAAATAATCTTGCGAAGATATGTTGCGATACTTCGTAACACATATACAGTTGTAAAAATTTTACTATAAATAGGAGTTCAAATGTAAAATTCGGGAGGTTCTTTTAATGAGTGTTTGAAAATATCTTAGGAAAGAGAGTAGAGAAAGTTGTAACTATTCTAGTTCCATTTAGATACTTCTATGTAATCAATTGAGAGAATTAATAAGAAAATTGTCATTCATCATCAAGAACTTCTTAAGTTTTACAAATTCTACTGAGGGTGTAGTTGTAGGTTATTCTGGAACTACATAATTGGCGCTAGAAGGAGGGGACTGTTGATCATCATAGCAGAAATTTGAAGGAATTTTTGAAATTTGAAGATCAAATGGAATAAGAAGATAAAGGTTATAAAAAAGAAGAATGTAATATGATCACAAAGACAATGATTGATGAATTTCATAACAACATAAAGGGAAAAAAACACAAACGAGATTGTAGAGGAAGAAAGATCATGGAGGTGGAGAAGATAACAACTTTGAAAGAATGGGAAAAGCAGAAAATCACATTTTCAGTAGCAGAAATTCCAAATGAAGACTTGAACCACACTTCACCATTAGTAGTCACAATCCCGATCATGCGAGAAGAGAAGAAAGCTACAAAATCTATAGAAAAATGGAAATTAAACCGAGTTTTGATTGATACAGGGAGTTATGTTCATATTATATTCTATCATGCACTTAAGGGGATAGGGATCAAAGATGAAGAAATTACAAATTCAGAATATCTTATCCATGGATTGGGAAAATCTGCAACAAAATCCAAAGGGGAAATAATGTTACGAGTATCGCTGGGAGAAATTGAAACACACATAGTTTTATGTGTAATAGATATGGAATCTCCATATAATATGTTGATAGGAAGACCATGGATTTATGCGATTAAAGTTGTTGTTTCGACATTACATCAATCAATTAAGTTTCCTACACCAATCGAAATACAAGAGATAAAAGGAGATCTTGATGGTGCAAAATTTTGTTATCAGATTGAAGTAAAACAGTGTGGAGGAAGAGCCAGAAAGAAACAGTTCCGCCGAAAACTTGCGAGAGAAGCAAAAAAAGGAAGAAGAGTTCAGGGTGTACACAATTAGAGCAAAAGAAGGAAGAGGAATACCAAGTGAGATCCCAGAAAAAGAAGGAGAGCCAATGAAAGTAATCAAAGAACCAACACATATGGGAGAGCAAAGTCCTAGTTATGTCGCAGCAGAACCAACCAAAGAAATAAATATTGGAAATAAAGAGGAACCTTTAATCTTGCGAATTGGAACTAAGATGGACGGAGAAGAAGAAAAAAGAACTATTGATCTTTTACGAGAATACAGATATATTCGCAGGAGGTGTAGATGAAATATGTGAATTGATCCATCAGTGGCGTGTCATAGATTGAACATAGATAAAAGTGTGAGACCATTTAAACAAAGAATAAGAAAGATCTCGCAAAATTACCATACACAAATAGAAGAAGAATTGCAAAAGATGTTGGATGCGGGAATCATAAGAGAAGCAAAATATCCAGAATGGATTGCGAATATGGTCATTGTTCCGAAGAAGAATAAAGGGATAAGGATTTGCATAGATTTCACTAATCTAAACAAAGCCTGTCCAAAAGATAGTTTTCCATTGCCAGATATACCACAAATGGTGGAATCATCTGCAGGACATGACAGAGTCACTTCACTTGATGGGTATAAAGGGTACAATCAAATATCACTCGCAGAAGAATACCAAGAACATACTACATTTTTTGCTCCAAGAGGTTTATATTGCTATGTGAAGATGCCATTTGGTTTACGAAATGCGGGTGCTACTTATCAACGAATGGTTGAAAAGGTGTTCGCAAAGAGGATACATAAAACCTTAGAGGTATATGTAGATGATATGTTGATAAAAAGTAAAGAAGCCAAAGACCATGTGCGGGACTTGAAGGAAATATTTGAACAAATGAGAAAATTCAACATCAAATTAAATCCTGAAAAATGTATAATTGGAGTTGCGTCAGGAAAATTCTTGGGATACATATTATCTAAGGAGGGAATACAAGTTGATCCAGAAAAGGTACAAGCAGTTCGTGACATGCCAACACCTGTGACAAAAAAGAAGTGCAAAATTTGAATGGACTCTTAGCTTCACTTGGAAGGTTTATTTCGCGAATGTCAGATAAGTGCAAACATTTCTTCAACATACTTAAGAAGGGAGCAAAATTCAGGTGGACTGATGAATGTGAAAAAGCTTTTCAAGGGATCAAGGAGTATCTCACGAATACATCCATATTACGAAAACCAGAGAAAGATGAAGAATTATTGGTATACCTCGCAACAACTCAATACGCTTTAAGTGCGGTTTTGTTGCGAACGGACGTGAGAGTAGAAAGGCCCATTTACTACATCAAGAAAACTTTTAATACATCGTAGAGGAATTATTCCAAAATGGAGAAGTTAATTTTAGCTCGGTTTATGCATCATTCAAATTGCGAATATACTTTCAAGCACATGTGATAAAAGTGGTTACCAAAGTTCCAATTGAGTCAGTCATGAAGAACACAAAAAGATCAGGAAGAATAGAAAAGTGGAATGCACAAATAAACCATTATAAGATAAAGTATGAAATATTATCGTCGCAAAAATCACAAGTTGTCGCAGATTTTTTGGCAGAATTTCCTTTGGAAGAAGACGAGGGAGTAGAAGAGATGATGGATGTTGAAGAAGAATTTGGGAATCCAAAAGATTTGTTAACAGAACCAAATAGATGGGAAATTCTAGTAGATGGATCATCCAACAGTGAGGGAAATGGAGTAGGAGTTGTATTCATTTCACCAGAAGGAGAAAGAACAACATTTTCATTCAGACTGGAATTTGCATCTACGAATAATGAAACAGAGTACAAAGCTATAGTGCATGCATTGAAGATCTCAATAGAAAAGAAGCTTGAAAGTATAAGAATAACAAGTGATTCTCAGTTGGTAATTTGTCAAATTAAAGGGGAATATACCACGAATGAGTTTTCCTTGAAGAAATACAAGAAACTCATTGATGAATTATCTGCGAAGATACCAAAGCTAAAATGGAGGCATATCACAAGGAAATACAATCGACTCGCAGATACTTTTGCATTCATTCCAAGTATGATGACAAACCCTAATGCAAGAAATATAAAAATCCAAACAATTCAACACCCATCAGTAAATAAAGAGGAAGAAGAAATTGAAGAAGCGATTGCGATGGAAGTAGAAAGGGAACTACCAGACAACATCGCAGATTGGAGAAAGGAAATTCATGCATATCTCGCAACAGGAGAAATACCCAGGAACAGACTAGAAGCACATAAATTAAAGAGTCGTGCAACAAATTATGAACTACGAGAAGGGATTTTATACAGAAAATCTTTCAGTGGACCACCTCTAAGATGTTTAACTCGTGAAGAAGGAGAAAAAATATTGAAGATGTTACACGGAGGAGAAGCGGGAAATCATAGTGGGGGAATATCTCTAGCGTACAGGGAGAAAATACAAGGATATTACTGGCCTTATATGCACACAGACACAAAATTGTTGGTAAGACGATGCAAAGAATGCCAACGACATGGGAAAAGGACTCACGCACCAGGAGCAACATTAACTTCTTCGACAAGCTGCTGGCATTTTGGGAAATAGGGATTGGACATTGTTGGCCCATTCTTACCTGGATCAGGGCAGAGAAGATTTTTAATAGTCGCAACAGATTATTTCACGAAGCTCGCAGAAGTAAAAGCAGTACAACATATTCGTGATAATGATGTTTTTACATTCATATTCGAGAATATCATTTGTAGATATGGAGTTCAGACAATTAGTATCGACAATGGGAAACAATTTGAAGGGCAGAATATAGAGATGTTACTCAGTGCTTTTAGGATAAAATGTGGGAAATCAACTCCATTATATCCACAAGCTAATGGACAGGCAGAGGCAACAAATAAAACAATCGCAGACACGATCAAAAAGAAATTAGAAGGACATCTCAAAGGGTGGTGCGAACAAGTACCTAGCGCAGTTTGGGCATACAATACAACTAGAAGAGAGGAAACTGGAATGTCTCCTTATTGCTTAACATATGGAGTAAAAGCTTATTGCCAACAGAGGTTATAATTCCGACTACAAAGAAAGAAGCCTGGGAAAGAAATTTAAGCGCAGGGGTGATATTAAGTGAATTGGATGATTTAGAAGAAAAAAGAGAAAAGGTGTTGCGATATATGAAAGTTTATCAAGAAAGATTAGATCGAGAATATAACAAGAGAGTTATCGAACGTGAGTTCAAGCCAGGGGATTTGGTTATGCGAGAAACACCTCCATATCAGAAAAAAAATGGAGGAAAATTAGCACCAAAATGGGATGGACCATATGTCATCAAAGAGGTTGTGGGAAGTGGAGCTTATCGACTGATGGATCCAGAAGGGAGAGACATGGGTTTAAGACTTGGTCGACCCTGGAATAGATTGTATTTAAAAAGGTATTATCCATAAACCTCATGAAATATTTTGCGAATATGGTTTGCTCGTGCGAAGCTTAAATTACGAATTTTTAACTCTTATTGCGATTAGCTTTCATTAAAGAGAGACGCAAAAATTACTTGCGAATAAAAGACCGCAAACTGTGATTAGCTTTCAAAAAAGAAAGAGAGCCGCAGAAATTTAACACAGGAAAACCTTTGTGGCGTACACCTTAGTTCGCGAAGCAACATTTCGTAAGAGGAAAAGTCCTAAAGTACGTCATTTAATGGGGTACCTATAAGCATGGTTCAGGGAAACCGGAACACCACCAAGGAACCTAAGTACATGGACATTACGGGGTACAACCCAAAAGCGGGGTACCTATCCGGTTTAGACACCTTGGATTATCAACCTAATCTTGCGAAGTACCAGGATATAGGTTGGGAGACTAAGGCATACTGTCTTTCTCAAGAAGTGTAGAAAACGATCAAGGCGCCGAGGTACACGGTTGAGTCAAGAATGCCGGATGGGTTTGAAGCACATTTTCCATTCTTGAAAAGTCTTGGAAAATGATGCACTTGGCCCAAAGATACCCCATAGGGTGCAACCTCGTAACTATAAGCCCTATAGGAAAAAAGGATAAGAGGTTGCGATCAAAAGCTGGTTGTTTTCAGAACCGGATGGGAAGAGCTAACCTTGTATGGTCAATGTACGCTTCCTTGAAGGGGAAACCAAGGGGAAGATAAGGGCAAGACCCTCCATTAGGGAGCTGATACGTGCTATAAGACGCAAATGTCATGAGGCTTATTGTTCGCAAGAACATAAAGGCTTGTCATATTTGTGCAACAATAATATTTCTGCGAATAAAAAATAAATAAATAAATATATATATATATATATATATATATATATATATATATATGTATATATATACATACTCGCAGAATTACATACAATAAAGTTAAGATGGAATCAATAGGTTATTACATGAAAGTGTGATAACGTCATGCGATGTCATCGCAAGACGATAATGTCACGAGGTTGTATATTCGCAAGAATGTTCAGACTTGTCATATTATCGCAGAAATATTACCACAAAAGAGGTGGCAAAATAAGACCTTTACTTAGGAAGGCATGATAAGACCACAACAACTAATGGAATCAATTCCATCAATATTGTTGGAAAAATTTTACGAGAATATATATAAAGAGTTCATAATCATAGAGGCAATTTTGTTCGCAATCAAAGACGGATATTTCATATTCATTAAATTTTATAAGGATTGAATACTTCTTATACTTCTTCAAAGATTCAATACTTCTTATACTTTTTCAGAAATTCAATACTTCTTATACTTCTTCAAACATTGAATGTTTCTTCATAGAGTGAATATTTTTTATACTTCTTCAAGGGTGTTTCATATTTCGTATACTTCTTTAAGAATATTTCATACTTCTTATACCTTTTCAAGGATGTTTCGTAATTCTTCACGGAGATTTCATACTTCTTATATTTCAAAGGGGAAATTTATTATTTAATTCGCAACAAATTGAATCTTCGCAACTTAGATTGAGGCAGGTATTTTAATATCTACAACAATAATTGATCATCTGAAGTGCAATAATAAGGGGAAAGGGAATACTAAGTTAAGTCTTCAAGACATAATATTTCTCTTCATATGATCAAGTCATGCAGATTTAAATAAAGATCAAAGTAGTATCGCAAAGTATAAAGTATTCTTCTCAAGGAAAACAAGCAGTAAGCAGGATCGTTCATAGAAAAGAGAATCAACAGTAACCAAGAGAAAGAGTTCAAAAGAAAGGAAAACAAAGTTGATAACAATAAGAACAACAGTAGAATATTCCATCATGTTTAAAGCTCCTCATCAACGTTTTGTACTGGATCTTTAGGAGGGGTAGGACCATCAACAGGAACATCTCCTTGAGGGATAGATTCTTTTTCCAAATCAAGTCCTTCATTGTCACTCTCGTAATCAAAATCACTATCAGGATCACGAGCAACCTCATCATCAGATATTTTCAGAGGTGTAATTCTCACGGGAGGCAAGGACCTTGATAAAAAAATGTTATTCGCAAAGACTTGAGCTTTCAGATGACTTTCACGAAGTATATCCTTCTGATGGTTGGTATCTTCGATATCTTTGGCGTAAGCAAGATAGTTGAATCTTCGAGTGGCACGATCACGAGAGTTGATTAAACGAGTAGAAAGCAGAGCGTTTTTCTTGCGAAGCTCAGAACAGGAGGCTTCTAGTACAACTTTAGCACTGCGAAGGTTGTTCTCAGATATTCTGCGAATGAAACAAAATTTAAAGAATCAGTTTGCGAGCATAACAAAATTGAAAGGTATACCAAAGGCAGTCAAATTTTAATGACTACCTTCTCTTTGTGAAGAAAGAAATTGAGCTAAAGATAGACAAAAACTCTTCATCTGATCCATTGCATTGTCAAAACCATCGCCAACTAATCCTTTAAGTCTAGATTTAAGCTTTTGATCTTTGGAAAGAAGATAATTTTTATCCTTCGCAAGTTTGGCATTAAGACTTTCTAGTTGAGAGTAATATTCTTTAAGTTTATTCCTCTTAGTGCTTAATATCATATTCTTATTAAGAAGGGATTTCTTCTCGGCAGCAAATGAACTTCTTTCGGCATCTGAAGACCTTTTCAATTCCTCAAGTTCACCTTTTAACAAATAAAGGAGATTTTCTTGATCGCAACATTTACTCTGAAGAATATTTAATTGTTGCGAAGAAGCATTCATTGTATTCAAGTACATACATCGTTCTTTTGATAAGGTTTCATTATCTTATACTAGGGATTCTATCCTTAAATCGGATTTAGTTAAAGAAGAATTGAGCTGAGATATTTCATCATTCAAAAATTTCTGATCGTAAATTAATTGAGTATTCTCTTGGAAAAGGGCATCAAAATTATCAAGAGCACATGAATGAAGATTAGACAAGTGGGAGAATTGATTCAAAAGACTTGCATGTTTGGTTTGAGATTCTTGTGCGTCTGATTCATGATGAAGTACCAACTTTCTACATTTCTGGATAGATTCTATAAAGGGGAATGGGTTTAAATGGATGTTTCAAGCATGTGAGGAATAGAAGTAAACAAAGGGAAAGAAAATATGTAGATAATAGTAATACCTTTTAATGCATCATTCCTCTTGTGAAGGATCGCACAATCTAGAGAATCATTCTGAAGCTGATGATTCACTTTACGAAGACTCTCACATTCCGCTTTCAAGGATTCCTGAGATTGGTGAAGCAATTCAACTTCTTTTTCCAAAGATTGACGTAAAATAGAAATATCAGGATTGATAAAATTGTTAAGCACTTCACAAAATTCAGATTGCGAACGAACGTTTAAAGACTTTAAAGACTACTTAAGACCTCGGATAGCATTTGGAAAGTTGAATAAATTCCGTCTCGAGCTTCTTGAGAAAGAGGAGAAGAATTTGATAGATCAAGTTGTAAATTGCTTGGAGCAACAACATTCAAGGGATTAGGGGTAAAAATAGGTTTTTTGGGAGACGAAGTTGAGGAAGTATCTTGCGAAGGTTGATCTCGAAGAAGGGTTGATAAATTGACATTGGTGGGAGATTGAAAACTGGGTAATGGAGTAGAGGCAGGAATTTTCGAAGAAGTATTTCCACGAGGGGGAGAGGGGAATTCTTCATCAACCCCAGGAAGGAAGTCATGGATTGAAATTAATGGTGTGGGTTTAGTTACTCGAGATCTCTTATTGGGTTTTGATTTTTCACCAACCTACGAATCAAAAGGTGGATTAAAAACTGAGGCAACAATATATTGATTAAAAAGGAAAACAAAGTATTTTAACTACCTTTTGATTCTCGGATTTTCTTCTTCGGAGATTAGGGCTTGAGTTCTTGGTTGAAGGTTTCTCCTGAGGGATAATTTTGCTGAAACAAATCAAAATCAAACAATAAATTAGTCGGAAATCAAAGAGATAAACAAGTGAAAGACGCTAGAGATAGAAGAAAATTACCTTGGAGAACTCATGATGAGATAAAACAAGAAGATAGAATGATAACTGAAAGTGTAATAAGAAGATGAAGTTACAGAAGTGAAAAGGGAAAGTGAGAGAAAGATAAGGAAGGGAATAGAAAGAGTTTATATAAGGGAATAGCTAGAAAAGGACGGTTACAAAAGACGTGTCCAAATTATAAAAGAATAAGTAACGGTTATGTTCTCACGATCATTTCTTCTTCGCATAATTGACATGAGAAGAGGCAAGATGTAGGTACCGAATATCACAAGAAATTAGCTTATGAACATCGTAATAAATATAATAGGAAAGAGCTACAAAACAGTGCGATGATAGAGGAAGCACGGGGAAGTATGAAAGATTTGAGAGCATAAATTAATCTTGAGAAGATAGGTTGCGATACTTCGCAACACATATACAGTTGTACAAATTTTACTATAAATAGGAGTTCAAATGTAAAATTCGGGAGGTTCTTTTAATGAGTGTTAGAAAATATCTTAGGAAAGAGAGTAGAGAAAGTTGTAACTATTCTAGTTCCATTTAGATACTTCTTTGTAATCAATTGAGATAATTAATAAGAAAATTGTCATTCATCGTCAAGAACTTCTTAAGTTTTACAAATTCTACTGAGGGTGTAGTTGTAGGTTATTCTGCAACTACAACCCATCCGGAACTCTTGACTCAACCATGTACCTCGGCGCCTTGATCGTTTTATACACTTCTTGAGAAAGACAGAATGCCTTAGTAGCCCGACCTATATCCTGGTACTTCGCAAGATTAGGTTGAGAATCCAAGGTGTCTAACCCGGATAGGTACCCCACTTTTTGGTTGTACCCCGTAATGTCCATGTACTCAGGTTCCTTGGTGGTGTTCCGGTTTCCCTGAGCCATGCTTATAGGTACCCCCTTAAATGACGTACTTTAGGACTTTGCCTCTTACGAAATGTTGCTTCGCGAACTAAGGTGTACGCCACAAAGGTTTTCCTGTGTTAAATTTCTGCGGCTCTCTTTCTTTTTTGAAAGATAATCACAGTTTGCGGTCTTTTATTCGCAAGTAATTTTTGCGTCTCTCTTTAATGAAAGCTAATCGCAATAAGAGTTAAAAATTCGTAATTTAAGCTTCGCACGAGCAAACCATATTCGTAAAATATTTCATGAGGTTTATGGATAATACCTTTTTAAATACAATCTATTCCAGGGTCGACCAAGTCTTAAACCCATGTCTCTCCCTTCTGGATCCATCAGTCGATAAGCTCCACTTCCCACAACCTCTTTGATGACATATGGTCCATCCCATTTTGGTGCTAATTTTCCTCCATTTTCTTTCTGGTATGGAGGTGTTTCTCGCATAACCAAATCCCCTGGCTTGAACTCACGTTCGATAACTCTCTTGTTATATTCTCGAGCTAATCTTTCTTGATAAACTTTCATATATCGCAACACCTTTTCTATTTTTTCTTCTAAATCATCCAATTAACTTAATATCACCCCTGCGCTTAAATTTCTTTCCCAGGCTTCTTTCTTTGTAGTCGGAATTATAACCTCTGTTGGCAATACAACTTCTACTCCATATGTTAAGCAATAAGGAGACATTCCAGTTGCCTCTCTTCTAGTTGTATTGTATTCCCAAACTGTGCTAGGTACTTGTTCGCACCACCCTTTGAGATGTCCTTCTAATTTCTTTTTGATCGTGTCTGCGATTGTTTTATTTGTTGCCTCTTCCTGTCCATTAGCTTGTGGATATAATGGAGTTGATTTCCCACATTTTATCCTAAAAGCACTGAGTAACATCTCTATATTCTTCCCTTCAAATTGTTTCCCACTGTCAGATACTAATTGTGCTGGAACTCCATACCTACAAATGATATTCTCGAATATGAATGTAAAAACATCCTTATCACGAATATGTTGTACCCCTTTTACTTCTGCGAGCTTCGTGAAATAATCTGTTGCGACTATTAAAAATCTTTTCTGCCCTGATCCAGGTAAGAATGGGCCAACAATGTCCAATCCCCATTTCCCAAAAGGCCAGCAGATTGTTGAAGAAGTTAATGTTTCTCCTGGTGCGTGAGTCCTTTTCCCATGTCGTTGGCATTCTTTACATCGTCTTACCAACAATTTTGCGTCTGTTTGCATATAAGGCCAGTAATATCCTTGTATTTTTTCCCTGTACGCTAGAGATCTTCCCCCACTATGATTTCCATCTTCTTCTCCGTGTAACATCTTCAATATATTTTCTCCTTCTTCCCGAGTTAAACATCTTAGAGGTGGTCCACTGAAATATTTTCTATATAAAATCCCTTCTCGTAGTTCATAATTTGTTGCACGACTCTTTAATTTATGTGCTTCTAGTCTGTTCCTGGGTATTTATCCTGTTGCGAGATATGCATGAATTTCCTTTCTCCAATCTGCGATGTTGTCTGGTAGTTCCCTTTCTACTTCCATCGCAATCGCTTCTTCAATTTCTTCTTCCTCTTTATTTACTGATGGGTGTTGAATTGTTTGGATTTTGATATTTCTTGCATTAGGTTTTGTCATCATACTTGGAATGAATGCAAAAGCATCTGCGAGTCGATTGTATTTCCTTGTGATATGCCTCCATTATAGCTTTGGTATCTTCGCAGATAATTCATCAACGAGTTTCTTGTATTTATTCAAGGAAAACTCATTCGTGGTATATTCCCCTTTAATTTGACAAATTACCAACTGATAATCACTTGTTATTCTTATACTTTCAAGCTTCTTTTCTATTGCGATCTTCAATGCATGCACTACAACTTCGTACTCTGTTTCATTATTCGTATATGCAAATTCCAGTCTGAATGAAAATGTTGTTCTTTCTCCTTCTGGTGAAATGAATACAACTCCTACTCCATTCCCCTCACTGTTGGATGATCCATCTACTAGAATTTCCCATCTATTTGGTTCTGTTAACAAATCTTTTGGATTCCCAAATTCTTCTTCAACATCCATCATCTCTTCTACTGCCTCGTCTTCTTCCAAAGGAAATTCTGCCAAAAAATCTGCGACAACTTGTGATTTTTGCGACGATAATATTTCATACTTTATCTTATAATGGTTTATTTGTGCATTCCACCTTTCTATTCTTCCTGATCTTTTTGTGTTCTTCATGACTGACTCAATTGGAACTTTGGTAACCACTTTTATCACATGTGCTTGAAAGTATATTCGCAATTTGAATGATGCATAAACCAGAGCTAAAAATTAACTTCTCCATTTTGGAATAATTCCTCTCTGCTGTATTAAAAGTTTTGCTGATGTAGTAAATGGGCCTTTCTACTCCTGCGTCCGTTCGCAACAAAACTGCACTTAAAGCGTATTGATTTGTTGAGAGGTATACCAATAATTCTTCATCTTTCTCTGGTTTCTGTAATATGGATGTATTCGTGAGATACTCCTTGATCCCTTGAAAAGCTTTTTCACATTCATCAGTCCACCTGAATTTTTCTCCCTTCTTAAGTATGTTGAAGAAATGTTTGCACTTATTTGACATTCGCGAAATAAACCTTCCAAGTGAAGCTAAGAGTCCATTCAGCTTTTGCACTTCTTTTACTGTTGCAGGTTTTGGCATGTCACGAACTGCTTGTACCTTTTCTGGATCAACTTGTATTCCCTCCTTAGATACTATGTATCCCAAGAATTTTCCTGACGCAACTCCAATTATACATTTTTCAGGATTTAATTTGATGTTGAATTTTCTCATTTGTTCAAATATTTCCTTCAAGTCCCGCACATGGTCTTTGGATTCTTTACTTTTTATCAACATATCGTCTACATATACCTCTAAGGTTTTATGTATCCACTTTGCGAACACCTTTTCAACCATTCTTTGATAAGTAGCACCCGCATTTCGTAAACCAAATGGCATCTTCACATAGCAATAACCTCTTGGAGCAAAAAATGCAGTATGTTCTTGGTCTTCTTCTGCGAGTGATATTTGATTGTACCCTTTATACCCATCAAGTGAAGTGACTCTGTCATGTCCTGCAGCTGATTCCACCATTTGTGGTATATCTGGCAATGGAAAACTATCTTTTGGACAGGCTTTGTTTAGATCAGTGAAATCTATGCAAATCCTTATCCCTTTATTCTTCTTCGGAACAATGACCATATTCGCAATCCATTCTGGATATTTTGCTTCTCTTATGATTCCTGCATCCAACATCTTTTGCAATTCTTCTTCTATTTGTGTATGGCAATTTTGTGAGATCTTTCTTATTCTTTGTTTAAATGGTCTAACACTTTTATCTATGTTCAATCTATGACACGCCACTGATGGATCAATTCCTGGTATTTCATCTACACCTCCTGCGAATATATCTGTATTCTCGTAAAAGATCAATAGTTCTTTTTTCTTCTTCTTCGTCCATCTTAGTTCCAATTCGCAAGATTAAAGGCTCCTCTTTATTTCTAATATTTATTTCTTTGGTTGGTTCTGCTGCGACATAACTAGGACTTTTCTATCCCATAGGTGTTGGTTCTTTGATTACTTTCATTGGCTCTCCTTCTTTTTCTGGGATCTCACTTGGTATTCCTCTTCCTTCTTTTGCTCTAATTGTGTACACCCTGAACTCTTCTTCCTTTTTTTGCTTCTCTCGCAAGTTTTCGGCGGAACTGTTTCTTTCTGGCTCTTCCTCCACACTGTTTTACTTCAATCTGATAACAAAATTTTGCACTATCAAGATCTCCTTTTATCTCTTGTATTCCGATTGGTGTAGGAAACTTAATTGATTGATGTAATGTGGAAACAACATCTTTAATCACATGAATCCATGGTCTTCCTATCAGCATATTATATGGATATTCCATATCTATTACACATAAAACTATGTGTGTTTCAATTTCTCCCAACGATACTCGTAACATTATTTCCCCTTTGGATTTTGTTGCAGATTTTCCCAATCCATGGATAAGATATTCTGAATTTGTAATTTCTTCATCTTTGATCCCCATCCCCTTAAGTGCATGATAGAATATAATATCAACAGAACTCCATGTATCAATCAAAACTCGGTTTAATTTCCATTTTTCTATAGGTTTTGTAGCTTTCTTCTCTTCTCGCATGATCGGGATTGTGACTACTAATGGTGAAGTGTGGTTCAAGTCTTAATTTGGAATTTCTGCTACTGAAAACGTGATTTTATGCTTTTCCCATTCTTTCAAAGTTGTATTTTTCTCCACCTCCATGATCTTTCTTCCTCTACAATCTCGTTTGTGTATTTTTCCCTTTATGTTGTTATGAAATTCATCAATCATTGTCTTTGTGATCATATTACATTCTTCTTTTTTACATCCTTTATCTGCTGATTCCATTTGATCTTCAAATTTCCAAAATTCCTTCAAATTTTTGCTATGATGATCAACAGTTCCCTGTTTCTAGCGCCAATTTTGTAGTTGCAGAATAACCTACAACTACACCCTCAGTAGAATTTGTAAAACTTAAGAAGTTCTTGATGATGAATGACAATTTTCTTATTAATTCTCTCAATTGATTACAAAGAAGTATCTAAATGGAACTAGAATAGTTACAACTTTCTCTACTCTCTTTCCTAAGATATTTTCTAACACTCAATAAAAGAACCTCTCGAATTTTACATTTGAACTCCTATTTATAGTAAAATTTGTACAACTGTATATGTGTTGCAAAGTATCGCAACATATCTTCGCAAGATTATTTTATGCTCGCAAATCTTTCATACTTCCCCGTGCTTCCTCTATCATCGCATTTTTTTGTAGCTCTTTCCTCTTATATTTATTACGATGTTTGTAAGCTAATGTCTTGTGATATTCGGTACCTACATGTTCATAGTGAGCTATCTTTTCTAAAGAGGAAATTATTTGATATTTTAAATCATTTCTTTTGTTGATGAAATCCTTCACCATACCTCTAAAGTTATTATCAAAATGACAAACAGACAAGAGGCAGTTAGAGGAAAAACCTTCTTCATCATTTGTGGATCTCTCATTCTTCTTCCTTGAGGATTTGATTCCTTCACAGAGATACACATTAACTGCTTCAACTGCATCCCTTTTTGTGGTACCTCTATTTACAAGAGCCATGAAACTGTATCTTTCAAGATAAAAGAAGTAAAGGGCATTTTGACCACAAATGAATACAAATAGACCAATGGAAAGCCAAACCCTAGAAGAACTTTGAAAAAGTCTTTTACGGTTCATGATCCATTATCTATTTTGTCTAAGAAGATACTTTCTTTAAAAAAATGAAATTAACATTTATACAAAACTTGAGCAACCTTGATGCAATCCTCATTTTCTCAAGTTAAAGATGAGGATGCAGACGTCACTAATGTTAAATAGTGACGGAGTGGTCCGAATGCTCACATCATTTATCACATAGTGACTTATCAAGGTTTGTTATAGAAACAAACTTCTTACATCATCTGAATCTGAATTTTTTAGATTTTTTTCTTGTCTTCAGGAGTGCTTAGGAGGCCATATTCATTCTTTGCATGTCATTTTGAAGTTTGGCAATCCTTTTGTTGTTCATCTTGAATTTCCAACATTTATTTTGGACATGATTTGCATTTCCACAAAACGAACAAATCAATGAAGATTTATTGTCTTGCTTATTTGCCTCCTGTTTAGCACAACTTTCATCATCAATTATTCCAAAATCAAAAACGTGAAATGAAGTTAATGGTAAAGCTCCGGAACTAGATAGAATGAAGGAATAACGACCATCCCAACTAATGATTTCCTGTTGCAAACCCAAGAGCACCCAAAATAAAAGGTTATAGAGATTGAGAGTTCACAGACTCTTTGGGGTTTCTTTTTCGCACTCGAACTGTAGGGAAGAAGAGGTGAAAAGAATGAAGTTAGATCTTCCTCTTTTATATGTCATATGGTGGTATATGAAGCGTCAGAAACACATTTTGGAACACGGTTCAAACACATAATGTTTATGAGACCAAGGTATGTAAACCGTACGTGTGCGACAAGGACTCGTTTGTTTTTTTGAAGCATCATATTTTTATTAAAAAAATTATGAAAAGGAAATTGGAGCCAAGCTCAACAACCCTTTAACAATAACTCATTGTGAATCACAAGAGAAGAATATCCTTGCACACCATGACACCAAGAGAGAGTTTCTTTCCAACAACTCTTACAACTTCCCGAATTGAGAGAAACCAAAGGATCCGTTTTTAAAAGTTTTTCAAAGAACTTAAAAAGAACACAAGATAAATTGTGATTCTGATTTCTTCGTATACACTTTATAAGAAACATACCTTGCAGATATTGTTCAGTACTGCACATGGAAACTCTTTTGATAGAACAAGACATCCTGACTTTCTCACTAAAGAGAGAAGTACCCTTATCTTGAGAAGATGTATCAGGGTTTGACTGATGAACTGAATCATGCTTTGAGATGATATAGTCTAAAGACTAAGATTTAAACTCTTCTTGTAATTCGTTTAGTTTGTCATACCCAATTGAATTACCCAGAAGAGGAGCATTGATATCATTGATTAGTGAATCAAGATCAACCACAACATGAATATTATTCATCATAACTTGATTTAGCTTATCAAGAGATTTTTTCTCTTTCTGGAGGTATAACTCAACATCAAAGAGATAAGCTCTCAAGCCTTTTTTCAAGCCCTGAAAACACTTCTAGGGATTTTAAACCTGGAGAAGGTTTAGATAAAATTTCTTCTACAGATTTTATTAAATCAGTCATGGAAGAGAATTATGGAATCCCTGGATCTGGTGCATTTATTGAGATAACACTTTTGTCCATAAAGTTAGATCTCTATAAACACAAACTTATGAAGTCTTAAACGTGTTTGCCTACTATGATATCAATTGAAAAAACGGGGGTCTAATAACCACACCCAATATTTCGCTTAGCAATATATCTGTATGGACTAACTCCAATATACTTTCAAGAGAATCAACTAGACAATCAGACTCAATCTTAAGAAAAGTATATCCAAGAGTTATATCTCTGTTTCTTAATTCAATCTACAATCAAACAAATAGGAATTTGCGAGCCCAATTGAATATAATAAATAACTTAGACGATATGAAAAACCAATATCCAAGTGTCAATCAATTTAATCAACAACCAAAGGTTGGATTCACAATTGACTGAACTGACGCACAACCTATGATATTTCAATTATATAGAAAATATAATGCGGAAAAGAAATAACACAAACACCAGAAATTTTGTTGACGAGGAAACCGCAAATGCAGAAAAACCCCGGGACCTAATCCGAATTTTAACACCATATTGTATTAAGCCGCTCCAGACACTAAACTACTACAAGTTAATTTCAGACTGGAATGTAGTTGAGCCCTAACCAATCTCACACTGATCAAGGTAAAATCTCGTTCCTTATGCCTTTGAATCCTAGTAGGACTCTACGCATTTTATTATCTTATCTAATCTCACCACAACTAAGAGTTGATACGACCCAAAGTAGAAGACTTGATAAATCAATCTGTCTCATACATAAAAGTCTATTGAATAGATAAATACGTCTCCTAAAGAAATACATAGACGTTTTTGTTCCGTCTTTTGATAAATCATGGTGAACAGGAACCAACAATATACTAGACTTATATTCTCAAAGAATAGCCTAGAAATATCAATCATCTCACAATAATCTTAATCATATGGTAGCAAAATAAGATATTGTGGAATCACAAATGATGAGACGAAAATGTTTGTGACTACTTTTTATCTTGTCTATCGGAGAATAAATCTCGAGAAAATCCTAGAGAAGATATTACTCAATACGGTAGAAAACTGCAAGATCAAAACACGGAACTACAGAGAAAATAGTTGGGTCTGGCTTCACAATCCCAATGAAGTATTCAAGTCGTTAACCTACAAGGTTTCGTGAAAAACCTAAGGTTAAAGGAGAATCGACTCTGGTCGCAACTAGTATCATACAGGAGGTGTGAGGATTAGGTTTCCCAGTTTCTAGAGTTCTTCTTTATATATTCTTCAAAATAGGGTTTGCAATCAATGTTACCTTGGAAACAAATCATTCAATATTCACCGCTAGATAAAAATCTGATTAGACTCGAGCTAATATCTTTCAATCATTAGATCGAACTTAGCTTATTACACAGAAATAAAAAGTGACTTCATTTAGATATGAGTAACCGTACCTAAATGTGTATACCTTGATGGCTCAACAATAGTTAACCGAGGTTAGCCATATGAACACTTTCATATCAACCATATTCATCTTAACCATAACTAGTTCAAATGACTCAAATGAAACTAGTTCTAGTGTTGTTCAATTTTTTATATTCTCATAGAAGTATATAAGACAAAATTAAAGCAAAATTAATTTTGATTCATTCGAATCAATTCATGAACATTATATCCAAGGTTTGCAAAATATTGCATTCCTTATTATATAAATGTATTAGTTCATGAACAAATCGATTTTAGAACATAACCTACTCAAGTATGCAAATGGGTACGCATACCTAAGTGGCCGGACCAAGTTTGGGTTCGCCAATATGCAAACGGGTACGCAAACCTTCCAAAACTAAGTTGAATTTCCGGAACTTGAAATTCACGCCAGTACGTATACCGGTATGCATACTAAGTTCCCGGACTTCCATAACCAACCAGTACGTATACGGGTATGCATATTATGGTTCCCAGACTTGGAAAACACACATGCAAGTACACATACTGTGTTATATCCAATCATGGTTATTTGTTCTATACTCCCATTTCAATCATTTAAACATTCTCGGAAGATGACAATAGCTATCTCACACAAACTATTACCTTCAAAGCAATTTTCAAGTGACCGAATGATCAATACGGAACATTCCGAGTCTACATCAAATGATTGTCTCATACAAATCATGTAAGATGTTACAAGGAGATTTTCACATGGTCATCTTTTGACTTTCGTCAAGAATATATATAAGATGAACTTGGTCAAAGCGAAAGCTTACCAACATATATTTCGAGAAATATGTAAGCGAGTTAAACTAAGCTCGAAATATCAAATGTGTATAATCGAAGTATATATAGCTATACTACTTTTGTCTCAAATAGGAGATAGAGTAGATAGAATTTTGAGTGATAGATGAGCTCAAGTCTCCACATGCATGTTGTTGATGAAGTTCTACAAGATCCCCTTAGTAGTTCTTCGTCTTCAATCGATAAACGTCATGAAGTCTAATGCTCAACTATACTTATTATCCTAATCCGAGACTTAGCTATAAGTAGACTAGAAATCAAGACCTATAGTTTTGGCAACTAAACTTGACAACAAGCATGAGATAGCAATGCTTTCGAGTTCGACCGATCAGTGCTCTAACAGTTCCACAAATGATCATATGGTTAAGCAATATACTAATTGTAAGAAGTGTAAGAAGTATTTAATGAAGATGATAAGATGATAAGCTATAATAACTGTTATTCAGAGATGGAGATAGTGACCTTACAAGAGAGTTTATATAGGACTATGCAAGAACTAAATACCTACAAACCCTAAAAGGATAAACTATCGAATATCTCATTAGCAATAAATAACTAACAGAAAAGCTAAAGTAGTAACAGATAGAGAGGAGTGAACAAGGCACTCTCTTTATAGCATGTAAGTAAAACACATGATATTATCTCTAATACTCCCCCACAAAATGAAATAGGAGTTTTATAGAAATGCATCAGTTTGTCACGAAGATTGTTAAAGGCTTGAAAGGTGAGTCCCTTGATAAGAACATATGCAATTTGTAGAGATGAAACAATGAACTCAACATCCACTTTGGTAGTTTGAACTAAGTCTCTGACATAGTGATACACCATCTCAATGTGTTTTTCTTGAGCATGAAACACAGGGTTCATAGCTAACCACGAGCACCCATATTATCACAGAACAAGTGATGAGGAGTCATGACTGCAATGTTGAGTTTTTCAAGAAGAGCAGCTAACCACATGACTTAAAAAGTGAGGGTGTAGAGATCTTTATACTCTTCTTTTGTAGATGACTTGGAGACTTTTCGTTATTTTTTTGAATGCCAATCCACTAATATAAAGCCAAGAAACACGCAGATCGTCTTGTATATGGACATCCAACCCAGTCCGAGTCAGAGTAACCTGATATTTGTGTGATATCACCTTAGGAGATAGTGATGTCATAACCAGTAGAAGTCTTCAAGTACCTGAGAATACGTTTAACCAATATCATATTCCCAAAGCTGGGAAAGTACATAAATTATGAGGCATAGTTGACAACAAAGGTGGTATCAGGCCTTGTGTGAGTGAGGTTTTGAAGTCCACCCACAACGCTTCTATACTCTGCTGGATTGGAAAGTGGTTCACCATCATGACATGAAATTCTTGTACCACTTGTGACTAGAGTACAACAAGGTTTGCAGTCCATCATGTTAGTCTTCCCAAGCAACTCCAATGTGTACGTAGTCTGAGTTAGTAATAAGGAGCTTATACTTGTGGAATTGACAACTTTAATACCCAAGAAATAATGGAGATCTCCCAAGTCTTTCATTCCAAAGGAGGATCTTAATGTTGATGTGAAGCTGGATATCAAGGTTGAGGTATTTCCTATAAGCATGATGTCATCAACATATAAGAGAAGAAGTAAAACATCACTTCCTGAGAAGTAAATGAACAATGAGATCTGAATCACTCATGATGAACCCAGATAAAATTAGAAAACCAATAAACTTTTCAAACCAAGATCTAGGAGCTTGTTTAAACCCATACAATTATTTCTTGAGCTTGCATACATAATAAGGATGTTCTTTATCTGCAAATCCTTTTGGCTTCTGCATGTAGATAACTTCATTTAATTCTCCATGCAGAAAAGAATTTGAAACATCGAGTTATTTAATAGACCAACCATTTGTGACTACAAGTGTAAGAATATTTCTGACAGTTGTAAACTTGATGACATGGCTGAAGGTTTCATGATATTCAATTCCATCCACTTGGAGATATCCTTTTTCAACAAGTCTATCCTTATGCCTCTCTGGAATCCCATCAGACCTAATCTTTACCTTGTACACCATTTACAGCCAATCACATTCATTTAAGGATGATGAGGAACAAAATTCCGAGTGTTGTTTAGTGCACTATACTCATTCTTCATTGCTTGAACCCATAAAGATTATGTAGAAGATGTCTTGAAGGTTTTGGGTTCAGAGGTACTAGTAATATCAGAGGTGAAAGAAAAATGAATAGGATGAGTTCCAGTGTACTGAGTCACATAATATGGTAGATATTTAGGTTTAACAATACCCAGTTGTGATCTAGTGACTATTTGGTGAACACGTGGATATGTAGGTTTAGTTATATCACTAGCTGGTTATGGTTCAGAAGTAGTTGAAGATTGTGGTGACTCAGACACTAAAAATTCGGAATCATAGAATGGTATTGGGCCTGAATGAGGCACTGGATAGTCAGGCATTGGCAAAGTAACAGTTATCTCAGCATTTGTAGTTGGTGTAGAAATGCAAGTACAGAAAAGGAAATATAATTTCTTCAAAAATCACATGCCTGGAGATGAATATTTTCTTGGTAGCATTCTTATAGCACCTATACCCTTTATTCATTGGGTTGTATCCAATAAAAGTACACTTGGATGATTTTGGACTTAACTTATCATGTCTATTTGAACCAAGAAAAGGATAGAAAGTGCACCCAAACACCTTGAGAATAGAGAAATCTAGGGCTTTGTGAAACAAGATTTCATATGGTGTTTTGTACTCAAGTAATTTTGAAGGGGTTCTGTTGATAATAAAGGTTGCATCAAGAAAGGAATCATACGAGAATTGCTTTAGCATGCAGGCTTGAAAGATCATTGTGTTTCCCATCTCCACTATATGTTTATGATTCCTCTCAGCCACCCCATTCTGTTGAGGAGTATTAGGGCATGAAGCACAAATTGTTATACCTGAGTCATCAAGAAAGGTGTTCATCTTCCTTTTTACTAACTCACATGCATTGTCTTTTTGAAAATATTTTCTTGTTGTAGAAAATAGATTTTCATTCAGCTTCTTAAAATGTTGAAAACAAACAACACTCTCATCTCTTGCAGTCATAGGATATATCCAGTGAAATTTGCTAAAATCATCCACAAAAAGTATGTAATATTTGTACCCAAAAATAGAAACAGTTGGTGCTGGCCCCCACACATCACAATGAATCATTTCAAGTGGTTACCTAGTTGTCCTGTTTGAGTCTTAAAAAGGTAATCTCTTGTTCTTTCCCTACTGGCAAGAATGGCATAAGGAATCAACTTCACTTCCTGCAATACTGATTTAGGAAGATGATGCTAGCTTGTGTAGAATAGTATTAAAAGTATGTCCAAGTCTGTTGTGCCATGTAGTTGATGTAGCTTTGAGAGTTACATGGGCGTGGATAGTAGAACCAGAAGTAGAAGCAATTGGATATAGGTTCATGTGCATCTTTTCTTCAACCAGTAGTTGTTGTGTTTGAAGATCCTAAATCTTGTAGCCCCAAGGAAGAAATTCAATTGAACAAGAGTTCTAGTTTGTAAATTTCCCAACATAGATCAAATTTCTATGTAAAGTTGGTACATATAAGACATTTGTAAGAACAAAAGATGATGTATCAGTGTGTAAAGTAGATGTACCAATCATTTTAATGGGTAGTTTTTCTCCAATGCCTACAAGGACTCTATCATGACTAGTATATGGTGTTAGGTTTTGAAGAACTGTAATATCATTGGACATGTGAGAGGTAGCACCTGAGTCAGGCAACCAATTCACAACTGCTGGGTATGTAGATTCTTCAGATATGCAAGTTGTGTGACAAAAGTTTTCTTTGGGTGTGGAAGTAGTTGTAGATTCAGAAGTTGTGTATACGTAATAGCACTTGTTAGCAGAGTGGCCTCTCTTTTTGCAGATCTGGCAAATAATGTTGCTGAAATCAGTGATTTTGTTGTTGTGAGAGGTACATGAGTGATGAGGTTTTGTATGTTGAGAGTTATCATTAGTTGAAGATGGTGAAAAGGTATTTTTAGTAAAAAAAAGGCGGAAGACATGACAACATCAATATTTTTTTAACTTCAGACTCTTGACTAGAGAACCATTGTCCATGTTGTATCAGTCGAGACCTCAAAGCCTCAAAGGTATATTGAGTATCTCTATTTTGAATCGAAATACCAAGGTTGTCATAAGATCTACTTAGACCATTCAGGGTATAAATAACCAGATCTGTTCAGGAACATGCTCATTAATGCCAGCCAAAAAGTCAGTTATCTCTTTAATATATTGTAAGTAAATAGACATAGATTGAGACCCATTTCTTAAATTATGTAACTTGACAACGAAGCATGATCTTGCATGCAACAAACTGATCAGAAAAGTGCTTAGCAAGAGCGTTCCATACCTGTTTAGATGTAGATAGACCCAAGATGGCTGAAGAAACAGAAGGTAAGAAAGTTGCGTTCAAACAGCTCATAAAAAATCTATCCCACTTACGCCATCTTGGAAAATATGGATTCAAGATCTCGATGTTGTTCACCAGAATAGAAGGAGGTGGAACCGGAATGGTACCATCAATAAACCAAACGTGCTGATCAAAATAGATTCCATCGGACTCTTCCAAACTAAGTAATTTGTTTCATCAAGTTTTGACGGAATACACTGGGTGTATAGGTGAAAGGTAAAAATTTGTAAGAAAACTCAAAGGCAAAGATATGGTTTTTAGGTGGGTTATTATTTTGAGGTGGATTATTATTTGTAGAGGATTCAGGGTTTTCTGTGTCTGATGGTGTTGCCATCAAGATGATGTAATAATAAAACAAGAAGTATTAATGGTTGATACTGATGGTTCAAGATTCCACGGTCCCAAGAGATATCAGTCAATGAATACCTCCTGATACCATACCATGTAAGAAATGTAAGAAGTATTTAATGAAGATGATAAGTTGTAATAACTTTTATTCAGAGATAGAGATAGTGACCTTACAAGAGAGTTTATATAGGACTCTGTAAGAACTAAAGACCTAGAAACCCTAAAAGGATAAACTATCGAATATCACATTAGCAAGAAAACAACTTACGGAAAAGCTAAAGTAGCAGTAACAGATAGAGAGGAGTGAACAAGACACTCTCTTTACAGCATGTAAGTAAAATACAAGATATTATCTCTAATACTAATTATGAGATAGATCATTTGTTTAATTTGTAAATTTATATTTAAATAACTTGAGATTGAAGTCGAACCGGAAGACCCTTTGCAGGTGCAGGCATAGGATCAACAACAATTTTCTCGTCAGGTAAAATTTTCTCCCATTTGTACCTTCTCACTATGTGGTACATAAACACCAATATCTCTAGCCTTGCATACTCTTTCCCGGGGCACATTCGCGGTCCTCCTCCAAATGGTACGTATGTGTATGGTGCTGGTCCATTCCCTTCAAACCTTGTTGGATCAAATATTTCCGGTTCTGAGAAATACTCTGCGTTCTTGTGCGTCGAATGTGCGCTCCAATACAACTGTGTAAGTCACGTAAAATAACGAAAGATAAATTGGGTCAATTTCCCAAAATATTTTTAAAACATGGTTTTAATAGACGATTAAAAATTAGTATGGATGAAATGGACACCAAAAAAATAACAAGAATGAATCTGGATTCATCCTGACTTAAACTTAAAAAATAGCGAGGGTGAAACTGGATGCATCCTGATGTAAATTAAAAATAAGAAAAAGTTTTTGAAAATGGGCAGGATGAAACTGTTTACATCCTGGCTATTTTTACATTCTCGTCCATTTAAACAGTATCAAATTTTACATGTCTTTTTCACCCAAAAATTATCGTTATTGGGTTAATTGACCAATTTTGTGATAACGAAAACATTTATTTTGCGCCAACTATTTAACATTCAAAATGCAATGCATGTCAACCATTTAAGTAAGATTCAAGAATGTTGTATCAACCAAGAATTAGAGCATCACCGGATATTAACTGTGGTAATTACCTTCCATCCCTTTGGCACTGAAAATCCTCCAAAGCTAATGTCGCCAATGGCTTCCCTGAAAGCTCCTTGAAGAGGTGGTGCTAATCTCATCACTTCACATGCAACGTTCCATGAGTACTTCATCTTTTGTATATCATCCCAGTTTAGCAACTCTCCTGGGCCTTTTGAACTTGCTATCTCCATTTGTTCTGATATAGATCACTGAATTGTTATTGCAAGCAACATACTCACGAGTAATTACTTAAAACTTAATCATGGAGACCTTAATTCTCCATGAATAACAAATGTTATTAGAAGTTTACATTCTAACCTCCTCCACAAATGAACGTTCGATAAAACGAATAATTTTTTCAGCCCCTATTTAGGTAAAGGGTCTAAAATAATAACCTCGTTAAATGCATTAAGTTTAGAAAATAATTTGAGTCCTTAAGAATCCCATATACTCACGGAGTAGTAACTACTAAAGTGTTTACATTTTTTTTTTATAAAGGGATCAAAATTCTCCATTGAATCAATTGAAATCATTAAATAGATTACCTTTACGAACTCCATCATAAACACAAGGAAGCTCAGCAAGGTACTTGACAAGGAAGGTAATGGCAGTTCACTAGCTGTTTACAAGTGGGATCAAAAAAGAAGGTTTAGCAATAATTAAATCTCTTTGTCATGGCCACCAATAAGTAACCTTGAAACCATTAGTTATCATAACATGATCAAATTTTTCATGCCATTGTTTAAAAATCTTGTTAGCAATGTCTAATTCATCCATGAAATTCCCTCATATGGTGTTCTAATGTTCGTATGGGAAGATATTTCTTCTCAAAAACTGCATCAAAAGTTGATTGCTTTCTATTCCACCTAAATCAAAATGCATCCCATCCTTTTTTTTTTTTTTTTTTTTTTTTGTAATGCTTAAAAAACGTTTGGGATATATATTTTTGATAGATTAGATGGGATGCAATCTTAAAAATCCAATGGATCCATTGGATATGGCGACATCCGAATTCAATCCATGCCGATCTTAGTATATGTTCAAAATGTACATTTACGCCTAAGGAGTATATTTTGAAGCTTATATTTTCCTATTGCATAATTAATATTGAAATCATTAAATAGATTACCTTTACGAACTCCATCATAAACACAAGGAAGCTCAGCAAGGTACTTGACAAGGAAGGTAATGGCAGCACTAGCTGTGTCATGGCCACCAATAAGTAACCCTAAAATCTTGTTAGCAATGTCTAATTCATCCATGAAATTCCCCTCATCGTCAACGGCTAACAACATATAAGACAAAATATCTTGTGTAGGTAAAGCTTTTTTTTCTTCTAAATCTATTTTCCTTTGCTTGATTATCCTTACTAACTCATTCCTAATAAACTTGGATGCTTTAATCCCAATATTGAAAGCTGTTCCTGGTAAATCTATCGGGAACGAGAGAAGTCCTGCAGCCAAGTCACCAAAGGGTTTACCTAATTCTTCTATACGAGCAGGATCGTCGATGCTTAAAAATAAATGGCAAGCTAAACCAAATGTGTAGTTCTTGGATACAGGAAATACGGTTATTTCTTTCTTGTTGTCCCATTCGCTGTCTAAGTGTTGCATCACTACTCTATCCATAATAGGGATATACCTGCATGTACCAACGCACATAAAAATAATATAATGTTAGCTATATATGTGTGTAGAATATATGCATGATATCAATGGTCGAGAAATTTATTGATGACAGATTGATCAGTAATATGTGTCTATTGACGATGGATTTACCTATGTAAAGCTTCCGGTTTAAGAAACTGGGGAAGCAATTTGCGCATTTTCTTGGCCTCGGCCTGACCCGAGATGTTACTTGGAGATGGAAAGAGTTTTTTCGACGGTTTTAGGCCACCATGCAACGACAAGTTTATTTTCGTTCGAAAACAAAAATTTGTTTCCAACTGGACCACAGAGAACAGCAACAGATTCACCAAGCAATGAAGTTCTAAAGATATCTTTCGAATATTTCTTCATTCTTTCTCGTATGAAATTTTCTGGAACACCTCTGCGAGCGGTATTAAGAAATTCCATAGTTTCGCCGAAAACAGGCCATCCTGTTTTGCCCTTCGGGTAGCTAGAAGGATCAACATCTGATGATGATTGAGATTTGTTTGAAGAGAATATGAAGATGAAATAAAGACTAGTAAGTAGAACTAAAGAGGGAATTAGAAACAAAGAAATAAATAACATAGGTTCCATCAATGATGATGATAAGATTAAACAACAAATTATGTACACTTAAATTTTGAGACTACAACTCTAATGGTTGTTTATATAGAAACCACCGTAATCTCAGATTTCAAACAAAAATAACGAGTCATGCAACTATAGCGCCGTTTCCATTCTTCATGATGTCAAATTAGTAATTTATGGCAGGGTCTAAGCAAATTCAGCAATTAGTGTATTCTGGTTTGTAAGGCATCATCAGTTTAGGATCTTGTGACAGGAGAGGAGGATGGGAGCTGTGGTCTCCAAGTGTAACTAAAATCCCCTCACCGTCATACACAAACGCATATGTTTGAGTCGTTTGACAACTAACATTTGAAAAGGGTGCATATTTTCTACTTAGTTAGACAAAGATGTCTTTTCTGTTTCATCATTTCTGGTAAAAATTTGTTAGGTTTTAATTGCAAATCAGGTACTAGTTTGTTACTTCAACTAACATATAGATTTGGGAAGATTTTCTAGACAGACTTGATTGATGCTGATCGAAGCTCGTTATGATCGACATGTGCATGATATCACTAGTTTGATCAGTACATTTAAGTACTGACCACCGGTTCCTACTTTGTAATATTACTAGCCCTTAACCCGTGCCGTAACGGCACGGTCCATGATGTTGGTTCATTTTTAATATATCGTATAATTTGTGTCCCAAATACTTATCAACTCCTTATGATTTAATATGTGTTTGTCATAAAAATAGTTGGGATTTTCCTCTCTTTTTTTCTTTGTTTTTTCCTTTAATATTTTACCGCCAGAGATTTGCTCAAACGAAAGAAATATCATGTTAACTTCCAGACACTTTTTTATTTAGGTCCATTGCTTATAATAAGATAATGCTTTACATGAACATGGAAGTTTAAATATTTTTTGGAAATATGTCGTCAGCAGCGCTCATCTCAGTGAAATCAACTAATCAATATCGTCCATAAAAGTCTCCACATGCTCCTATTTCACTCCAGCTGACTCATCTATCATGGTCATGTTGTCGATCCTCCAAATAGCCAGAGAATAGTATTTTTTTGATGAAGCTTCCGTCGCCAAAAAGACCACATATGGAGGTTTCGTCGCCGGATAAGTTGATGATGAAGATTCTGATGTAGATTTCGTCGTCGGAGACAACAAAGATGAAGGTTTCGTCGTTGGGGAGCATGGAGAGCATCACTATTGATCTTAAATCTCAACCCAATAACCAAGAATCGCCATTAAAGCGAAGATAAACCTCAAAAGAGTAGATAAAACCACCAAAATGGTGTAGATAAGTAGAAAACATAATAAAAACCAAACTAATCTACTAACTAACCTATGTAGATGATGTCGATACACCATTTTAGTTAGCCATATTATGTTTTTGACTAACTTTAAACTTGATGTCATCTTCTACTGTGAACTTTATGTGATTTCAGAATCGAAATAGTTATACCTATTTTATTCGTGTTAAATAATCCGTTGTATATCCCAACAATTCTTCTACAACAATTCCTTTCTTTTGTCGTTTCCGGACCATCAGTAGCCATTATTGTCAAACCAATCTGTCATTTGTTGATGTTATGTATTTGCAATGCTCATTTTTCTTAAATAAATAGATTGTGGAAAAACTAAAAAAAAAAAGAACATAAGTATTACATCGGGTCTAAGTTACTATAACCAAAATACCCTGGACACTGCTTTTGTTGCCTTGTTTCCTCAAATTTGTCGTTGCATTCTAGACAGTACATGCAACACCAATCATTTGCGAAGTGAGCTATTTGCGCAAGTGTGGTCAATGTATCCCTTTCCTGTAATAATAATAACAACACGTCAATTTTTTTTCAAGGCATCCAGTTGTAAATGGTATGAATCTAATAGATTTGAATTATATCTCAATCTTAGATATCACCTTCTTCTCACATAACATAGCAATTGAGGAAGGACAAATCTTGACCACTCTTTTCATGGGCAGAGTTAGCCAAACTATGTTTTGCAATTGTCTTGCGTGAAAATTATTATTAATCCATATTTTAGTCATCTCCTATCGAAGCCGATCTAATTAGTCCTATAGAAAGTTAATCTTAAATTTTTGACCTTATCTCTTGACCAAATTATTGAAGTATTCTCAGTCATGTTCTGCTTTGTGTGATCTACCCATTTGTGTCTACTCTACCTTCTAACCCAGTGAATGAAACCTATATATATATATATTGATCCGTAATTTGATATTGTTGATTTGTCATCAAGAGGTCGCATGATTTGAGAATGTGAAATATAAAAAATATTCTATAAACATCGGAGGCGAAATTTAGATTTATGATTTAGAGTTTTTTATGATGCTTTTGATGAACAAAGATAATTTTCAAACAAATATTTTATAATGCAAATACATTTTCCCGGTCAATAAGGTTTTATATCGGGAATTGAGTGAAAGTTGTTGTCATTGTAGGTAGTTGTCGCGAAACAACTCGACATTGATGGTCTTTCAGGAAAAAGAATGTAATAGTACTTGAGAGAGCGGTAATGTTCTCTTACGCGGGTACACCAATTGCCTTTATATAATACGGGAGATCGAACAGTCATGATCATATTGTCTTATACGTTCCGGTATCATCCTCGAAATATTTGGTTTTTTGTCCTTATCAATCGTGCTAAAAACAACCAATTACATCTTTCACAATACAATGTTGCATGTTTTGTGAAGATTATTTTTTTACTTGGTCAATAAAACTCACTAAAAAGTAAAAACTATTATTATACACTACAATTACCAACTCCCACCACCATTAAAACCATCCACCGCCACTATTTCTTCCACCAATAGTAATGTTACCGCCTCTACCATTCACAAACACCCACCACCGCTTATACTAACCCTACTTCCACTACCACCATTAGAATTAATATAGTTTTTAGTAAAATTATGTATTTATGTTAGATTATTAAAGAGACATTTATAATAGAAATTTAATTAATCATTATGAACAATCAATGAGACACTAATTAATAAAACGTTTAAAAATGGTTAAGTTGAACAAACCCAGTGGTAAATTTATCTTTGTCAAGGACAAATCCTGACCACTCTTTACATAAACAAATCGATAATAAATAATTTCATATGTTCTGATCTTGATTCGTATCGTTCGTTTAGCTATTACATAACATGGCAATTGATTGCACCAATTTTTTAAAATGAACATGTGTGTTATCGAGTTTATTTTAACATTAGAATGATCAACCACATTTTATACTTTATAATATAACGTTACACATTTTGTGGCGTTACGAAATTAGCATTATATGTTTTTGTTCACCAATACCCGCCACTACCATAAAACCATATGAATCCACTTTTTATCCACCACCACCTAGTGGAGGAGCCAAGGGTTGACTAACCTGGCTCTAACCCCTTAAATTTTTAATAACTACATAATTTTTTTAGTTTATTTTATAAATAGTACTTTGTCCATATATATTTATGGTTTAGTCTACCAAACTTTACATGTTTCTTTTAAAAAAAAATAGGCCTCCTCAATGTCAATTTTTGACTCCACCAATGTCACCATCACTTCCGCCCATCCCATGTAGGTTGTTGGACGCGATTCTAATTTTGAATCACAAATGCCATTATGAGGTTTAGATTGAACAAAATTTTGTCAATTGATTAGTTTCATTAATTTTTCTCCGTGTATATATTTTTTTGTATTGCAATCAATTATATTTTAACATTAAAAAATCATGATTTATACGATATAGTACCAAAAATAACATGGGTACCATTTGGGTGATCCAACTACGATCATGAAAATGTTGTCTTGTATGATATCATCCGTGAAATATATGGTACCTTCCTTTATCAAAAGTGTCAAAAACAACCAACCACATCTTCCACACTACGATGTTATCGATGTTGTAACGACAACATAAAATTAATATTTTCCATCACTACTCACCATCATTCACCGTCACTACTTCTTCCACCACAAACCAGGGGCATAGCCAGGATTTTGAGGAGAGAGGGAAAAAAATTTCTTGACAAGCTGGAAACATGTGAAAAATGGACTTTGTATCCCATTTTAGATAAAAGAACAAAAAATAAATATAATTGTGCTTGTCTCCGCCCTTAACCACCACTAATCTTTCGGCCTCCACCTCTTCTAGTACTCATTGTTGCAGAAAATGTCTATTGATATTATTTATCAAAATTACTTATTAATAGAAATAAATATTATAATTAATTAGGAAAACATTTATAATTAAAAAATGATTAGTCATTTATTATGAGCAATTAGTGAAACACTAATTAATAAAACACTTTATAATGAATAGATTATATATTATGTGCAATTAGTGAAACACTAATTAATAGACCAATTATGGTATTTAAGTTGAACAAACCACCACTATTGATTTATCTTTTCTATCAATTCCAACCAAGGTGGAACAATGGTTAGAGGCCACTCTTATGACACAATAGGTCATGAGTTCGAACCTCCCCGTTATAATTTTTGAAATTCCATATCTTGACTTGAGTATTCATTTTTCATTCATAATATTGGAATTAACACCACGTGTGCGACTTGTAGGGTGTGGCAGAGAGAACCACAACCTTTGATTTATCTTTCCCACGGAAAAATCCTGACCACCACTAACAAATGCAAACTTAGCCTAGCTTTGTTTTGTATTCTTGATATATTTTATATATGAATAGGTTGTTTACCTGAGCACTGAGCTTATTTGTCTCTTCTATGGAATCCACATTAAATGAGGAAATTTTCATGCTTAAAACCTAAGGCCAAGTACTATGGGAAGGGTTATCTCTTCCCTATCGCTCGAGGGATATGGGTCACAAGGAAGCCTCCTTATGGTGTATTTTTATCCCTTCCCTACATGACACGGAAACTCAGTTTCCGTATGGATAGTGGGAAATGGATATTGAGTATTCGTTTTATAGGCATAAATATCTAGGAACAGAGCGGATTTCCCATTTGACCTTCTACTCCATTTTTTCGTTCCCTCAAACCCCTTTTATCCCCTTTTGATTTTCATGGTGATTCATTGCGATTCGTTGGATTAAATTAAAAGGGTTTGATCGTTACTCCAAGGTGAAACAAACCCATTCTTCAATTTCGAATTTCATCCACAAAATCATCAAAGGTGAGTGATTCTAATTTTAGTGTTTAAAATTAATTTGATTTTGATGAAATTGTTGATATTAGGTTGGTTAGGTATGTAGTATGCAATTCAATAATATAATTAAGACATTGATTTAGTGAAATATCATTGATTAATTATTACTTGTTGTGTGATGCATCTCTTGATTTGTTGAATGAAATTTTTGTAAACTACTATTCTATTGATGTATCATATTGATTGATTTGTATTTATGTATGGTATAGAAAATTGATATTATGTTTGTTGTTTGCAAATGTACAAAATGAGTCGAATGCGTGCTTATGTGAGAGTTAAATACAAAATCTATTTGGGTACTTCTAGTGATGAAGAAAAAGCTTTGCTAATGTTTATACAACTGTGTTTGGATGAACAGTTGCGTATTATTCGACAATCGGTACCTAGGGAGGTGCAGAAACGTAGTGTAATTACCCATGATCGAGTGTGGCATGATGCGAAAATTTTGAATGATTATTTTACACCTGGAATTGGTTATACCTCAAGACAATTCAAACAATGTCAGGGAAGAATTATTCGAGAAATTGTTAGTGTTAGAACATTTTTCGGCCGTACTCGCAAGTGTTGCTATCTCAAGCTTGTTTAACAAGTTTAGTTGATCAAAACTATATACTTGATTTCTAGTCTACTTATAGTTGTGTCTCGGATTAGGATAGAATGTTTATTTGAGCTTTAGACTTCATGGCGTTCACCAATTGAAGAAGAAGATCTACTGAGGAGCTTGGAGGAACTTCATCAATAAAAGGTATGTGGAGACTAAAACTTATCTATCACTCAAAAGTCTATTTTATTATATCTTCTAATGAGATTAAGTCGTATAGCTATATAGACTTTTACATTATACACATTTGATATTTCGAGATGAGTTTATCTCGCTTATTTGTTTCTCGAAATACATGTTGGGAGCTTTTTACTTTATCTATGTTCATCATATTCTTGATGAGTTTAGTTGGAGATTATTTATTTATTGGAAACTAAATATTAGGTCAAAAGATGATCATGTGAAAATTACCTTAAACATCTTATATGATTTGTGTGAGACAATCATTTGATGTTAACTTGAGAAGTTTCGTATTAATCATTCCATCACTTGAAAATTAGTTGAAGCTAATGGTACGTATGAGATTACCATTGTCTTATTTTAAGGATGTTTCAATGATTGAAATAAGAGTTTGGAACCATTACCCATGTCTGGATACAACACGGTATGCATATCTAATATGTGAACTGTATTGTGATAATTCAGGTCCGAAACTCTTGTTTGCGTACCTAGTATGCGAACGGATTTACCTGAGAAGGTATGAAACTCTTGTTTGCGTACCTAGTATGCGAACGGGTTTACTTGAGTTGGATCCAGAATAGTTGTTCACGAACCGGGTTTGCGAACGGCTTGAGTAGGAAAAGGTCCGGATCTGTTGTTTGCGTACCCAGTTTGCAAACACAGTGGTTAAGTTCTAAAATTGGTTATGTGTGATTCTCACACTCATGAACTAAAACATTTACGACCTTGCAAACACTGGCTTAATGTTCATGAATTGATTCTTGTATAAGTACTTTGTACGATTGTGAATCAATCCGATTTCATTTCAATTTGTTCATGAATATTTCTATGAGATAGTTAACAACTGAACAACTCTATTTGAAACAAAATTAGATTCATTTGATTATCTATCATGATTGATTGATCATCATATTTGATCTAGAAGTGTTTGATGAAAACGGTTAAAACAAAATTGTTCATATGACTAACTTTGGTTAATTGTTATTGAGCCAACCCAATATACATGTTTAGGTACGGTTACCCATATCTAAATATAAGTATATTTCATTTTTGTGTAACAATATAAGACTGATTGCTTAATTTCTAAGAAGACTTAGCTTGAATATTAAATAAGGAGTTCATCTAATGGTAAATATTGAATGCTTTGTTACTAATCTATCTTAGCTTTGATTGTAAGCAACCCTGATTTGAGTGGCTATATAAGGGAGAACTCTACCAACCTGGAAAATCTAATCCCGACACTTTCCTGTGTCCTAGTTGCAAACTAGAGTTTATTCTCCTTTAACCTAGGTTTTCCAAAATTATTATTAGGTTAACGACTTGAAAACTTTATTTTGGGTTCGTGAAGCTAGATCCAACTATTTTCTATGTAGTTATGTATTATGATATTACTTGTTTTATTATACTGAGTTTCATATTCTCTAAGATTTACTAGAGATTTATCTCTGATAGGTAAGATATAAAAAGTAATCACAATAGTTCTTCGTCACAGACTCTTGTGATTCTGAAATATATAACTTCTTCTATTAATCAATTAGGTTATTATGAGGTGACTAATATTTCTAGGCTGGTCTTCGGAAGTATAAGACCGAATTATTTTTTGGTTCTTGTTCACCTTGATCTTTGTACAAAAGATGCAACAAAAAGAATAAATAATAGCCATATCTGTGGGAGACAGATTTGTTTATAAGTCTTCAACTTTGGGTCATAAAAACTCTTAGTTGTGGGTGAGATTAACTTAAGGAATCAAGTGCGCATAATTTAACATGGTTATAAAGGCGTAAGGAACGCGATTGTACCTTAATCGGTGTGAGACTTGCTTAGGGATCAACTACATTCCAATCTGAAGTTAAATTTTAGTAGGCTAGTGTCTGTAGCGTCTTAATATAGTGTGGTGTTCAAAGATGGACTAAGTACCGGGGTTTCGCTGCATTTGCGGTTTCCTCGTGTGTTATTTATTTTCCGTATTATATTTGTTTATATAATTGAAATATCATAGGTTGTGCGTAGTTTAATCAGTTGATAAATCCGACATTGTTTGTTGGATAAAACTTGATTGACACTTGGGCATTAGTCTTTGATATCGTCCAAGTTATTTCTCCTATCAATTAGGCTCACGTATTTCTATCTGTTCGATTTGATGATTATATTGAGAAAGAGAGATAAAACTCTTTGATATATTTTTTAACTGAGTATCACTTTTAAGTTGGTGCACTCGGAATTATATTGGAGTTTAGTCCATACAAATTGTCGAATGAATTATTGTGTGTGGTTGTTATACCCCCGTTTTTTTTAGTTAGGAAAATCGCTTGAAGTGGAACCAGAATGGAATCAACGTCCGGATACAACCGGTATTATGGGGCATAATCGCTTGAGGATGATGACGATGATGAGGAGGAGGATTTGTATGATAATGATGATGTTGAGGAAGAGGAGGAATGATAACCCTTTCAGTTTTGTGTTTAAAAGTTCAAATGCCACAGGCATACGGAGGATGGATATTTTTGGGCTTCAATTATGTATGACAATAAATACGTTTTTTTTTTTTTTTATCTCCATGTGGTTTACAATTATGATAGTTCCTTATTTTAGTATGATAGTAAATCACTTATAGTAAATTACTTTCCATGTATAGATACAAATGCAATCTTTGAACAATAAGTACAATCTCTATGTATAGTATATGGATATGTATACTTATATGTACAATCTCTTTGTATAGTATTTGGATATGTATACTTATCCATGCAATCTCTTTCTACAGTATATTGATATGTATACTTCCTAGTGAAATATCTTTGTACAGTAAATGCAATCTCTTTATACAGTATATGGATATGTATATTTACCATGTATAAATAGATCACATATGGTTTACCAATGAACACATTAGTTTGACCAACTTTCTTCTCAATCTACAAAAAGAAACACTTATGTGGTCCAAATTATTATTTACAAAACAACACCTTTCTTTCTTAATTATGGTGGATTATAATCCAGCATAAGACGAAGTGATTGTTAGTTCATGGATCGAAGTTTATCTAGAGAATGTAGTAGGAGTTCAACAACCAAATAACACAAATATTTTGGAGCAGTTGCTGCAAAGGTTTACTTACCGGGAATCTGAATGAACGGACGAACGAGTAGTTATCTAGAAATAAGATTAAACGCATTATCACTTCTGATGTGAAAGAATATGTAACAATACAAAAAAACATTATGCCTATTTAGGGCTCCAGTATCTTCCGATATCGTAAGCCACTAATCGGTTACCTACTAAGTATGATTATTGAATTTGTTGAATAATTTAATTGTAAATTGATATTGTTCTCTTTTGTTATAGAAGGATGTGGCTAAAACAACTTATTCAAAAAAGTTTGGAAGATCTTTTCGATTTTATAACTGCTACTTGATGTTAAAAAATAACATCCCAGATTATAACACGGAACCAGCAGAAGATTCATCCTCTGAAGATTCATAAGAAGAGTAAAGAATTTAAATAATGATAGGTTTTGTGGGTATATCTCTATGTAAACCCTCATGAGATGCAACTCGTCCAATAGAGTCGCCTATTGGTTTAAATGCTTGTTGCACGTGGTCAATTATTGTAAAAGCACATTAAATTATTTTCATCAAATTTAAACTCTTATTTTATAATAAGAATGACAACACTTTTACTAATTATTAAAAAGCACATTAATTACACCAGTTCATATTCAAACTCTTGATTAAACTAAAACATAACAACTATGGATGTTCATGGTTGGTTTTGGTTCGGTTTCCAGCCAAACCAAAAACCGAAACCAATACTATTGGTTTCTAAAAATCTAAACCAAACCAATCCATTAACCATTGATTCAGTTTCTAAATGGTTTTAGCCGATTTCGGTGTGTTTCATTGGGTTAATGGAAAACCGACTGTATGCCAGTTTTCTAAAACTGAAAGTTCAAATATTTAAAAAAAAATAACAGTTGAATTTTTTTAACCTACCTGCAGAATGTAATTAACACACAAGCATAGTTCCAAACATAAACATTACAGATTCAAAATATATAAACTCCAAGTTCTGCATGCTCCAAATTCATAACTCAGTTGAAGATTCTGGCGAATTCCGACTGGAAACGAAGAAAAGAAGAAGATAAAAAATGAACTCGTCTGCGTAAGGGTAGAACTTAGGTTTACAAAGAGTGAGATGGACGAGGTAGATTAAATCTATCTTATTTTAATCAACGGCCTATATTTATTGGTTTTTGGTTCGGTTTTCAGGTCAAACCAAAACCAAACCAGTAATGTCGGTTTTCAAAAAAAAATTACCATAACCAATCCATTAGTAAATGGTTTGGTTCGGTTTCTTCCTAATCGTTCTGGTTTGGTCTGGTTCCGTCGAAAATCTGAAACCATGTTCATCCCTAACAACAACACTTATTCAGTCCATTCCACCATTTGACATACATGACACTTTCTAGTTTTTCCATATGTTTTCTTTGCACTGGACCGGTGCATTTCCATAAATAAATTACAACCCTAAGTTTCACATGGAATTCCCTTGGTGCATTCAAACTCCACCTGTCCTTTAAGTTTGAAGTTCTTGCAGAGTTCGTCAACTTTTTCTTGTTTGATTGCATCTTTCATTGCATCTTCTCCGGTATTGACTCATTTACCTTCCTAGTGCCGGTGCAACCTCGTTGTGGACATTTTGTATATAGCTATGGGCATTGAAGCAGACAATGGTTATCCATGAAACAACGTGGACAAACCTCTTTTGCTTCCACACATACTATATGTTTTCCTTTTTTATTCGAAATGTTTGAATACATGATTGAGATTTATGTTCGTGAATAATTTAAGTTTGTTGTTGGTACGACAAAATGATTTTCTCTAGTCTAGTTTTATATGTAAATATATATCCGTTGTGCGTGAGTTCTAAGAAATATATCCGTTGTACGCGATTTCTAAGAAATATCTCCCTTGTGCGCAAGTTCTAAGAAATATAGCCCTTGTGCACGAGTTCTAAGAAATAAAGCCATTGAGTTCACCTTTTACAAGTTGGGTTTTTTTCTAAATAAGGAAGATAACCCAATGTTTTGTACAAAGGAAATTATTAAGGTGAAAATCAAAGTTAAACAACTTTTTAATGGAAAGTCCATCATCAACTAGCAATTCGATCGAACACATACTTAGAATATATAAGCGAACAACCAAATCAATTGCTGCAATGGACGAAAATATACACAAAAGAATTGAACAAGCAACTAAGAACGCAACCACGTCTTCATCACATTCTAAATATATTAATGTAATGGAAAAAGTGTTAACCAAACAAACAACTACAAAAGAAATCGTATCTTCTTCATCAGCGGCGATAAAAGAAGAAGACAAGGTGAAGAACAGTCCCAACTGAGGGAAAGATTAAAGGATGTTGAAGAGAGACCGAATGGGTTAGAAATTATTACATTGTTAAGGATCTTCCTGAAGAAAATCAAAATGAGAGTATATTTGGATTCAAGTTACTTTGGGTCCTTTTGTTAAAAACATGAGAGAGCACAAAGAACCACGCCATCAGTATGAACCAGACTACATTGATTTTTTGTTTGTAGAAGGAAAAATCATGTTAAGAATTTTTGTGTCAAGTATAATGAGTTTCTCGCTAGACACAGAGGGGACATGTATGCGACACAGGATGCATATACCAAATGGAGAGGAGAACCGTTTTATCATTTCGAAGCGATATTGATAGTTGAATCTAACACCAAGAAAAATAATAACATGTAATGTGTTCATACTTATCGTCCACTAAGTTAACATGTTTGGGCAGGGCATTAAACGCTTTAATTAAATGATCAGTTGCAATTGAAATTTTTAGATATTAATGAACAATGGTTAAATCCAAACTTTATTATAAAACTGCTCGTATTATATTAATGCAGAACACCACACTGGTGATAAAACTTTAATATAACAAATATCGAATCGTACTAACTGCAGGTATTTCGATACTAAACATTTCATTTTCCTCGAAATTGATGAATAGATACCCTCTTATTTGGAAAACTTCATTCATCGCGGCCTCTCTGTCGTTATTGTGATTTTGTAGACACCTCCTAAATGTATTGCATCTTTTTATATTTGTTTGTGCTCGTCCTCGTAAACTCGGATACATTCTTCCATTGTTATTACCGTAAAAATGCAACACGAACATTCTCCATACATGTCACCAAACACGATCCCTAGTTTCTACTGAGCTTGTTTGACAAATCCTCATAACACTGCAAAGACTACATATCAAATCTATATCCTCCTTTAGTGTGTACGGTGCGTTTCGTGGATACATTGTTAGATTTTGAGAATGAAGGAAGAAATATAAGTAGTATTGATTTTGTGCTTTATGGATAATGAATACAAAGTCTTTATATATACACGAAAAATATAATGGCTCTATTATTTAAAAATATTAATTTGAAAATCCAATCGTTGGTTACTCGAAATTCAAACCTTTCATTAATTCAAACAACAAATAAATTAATTTAGACAATATTTTTTTAACTAAGGTGACAACTATACGAACTTGAAATAAAGTCAACACTTTTAATTTAAAACTAGACTGAAAATTAAAAACTAAACTCAATTAAGGAGATAACAATTAGAGATGGATTACATCATCATCTTCTGAATCTTTAACGTTGATTATATTCATCCTCTTCAAAATATCCTTTTGCATGCGTCGATAATACTTTTTTCGTAAAGATATAACTTACTAAGATCGGTACTCATTATTGTATTATCTTGGTCTATGCGCATTTGTTTTTGATGCATTTGATAAGCTTGTTGTTGGAGTTTTTTTTAATTGAGTTGTTCTTCCATTTGAGAACTCGGTTGTTGAGTAGACACCAAAATTGTTTGGTATTGGGATTCTTGTTCCGCTTTCATTACTTCCTTCCTTGATCGTATTTCCTTAAGATACTCCAAAATATTTGCACTGTTTTGATAGATCTTATCTTCTTCCATCTTAACCGAACAACTCCCTTCATCACCTTCTCTGAATATACCTTGCTCCCGATTCTTCTTTTGTCTTGCTTGCATTTTGGCTTTTTTGGTTCCTATAGGAAAAGTATTATACTTGTAATTCCAACGAGTCTCTCCGTTAGGAAAAACTTATGTACCATCTTCGACTGGTACAAAGTTACTATGATTATCAAACAACTCACTATTTTGGGCAATAGTGAGTTCATAATTAAATCAAGGCACCTTTTCTCTAATATTTCATAACAGGCATCATACTTGAATGGTTGGCCTGTTTTTTCCTGAAATTGCTCCCTACCATCTCGTGTCTGAAATATTATGTAACAATTTTTAGTTAATTACTATTATCAGCAAATAGAAAAAACTTAATAAATTAAGAGAACTTAACAAATATTCATGTGACGCACCGCTTTTGGTTTGCCGATATATTGCGTTAAAAATAGCGACGAATTCTCTGATATTTTTTTTATTGCTTTCATCTTTGTTTTTAAGGCACCCTTATCTCTTCCATTAGGATTGTCATTGTGTTGGAAAATTTTTTGGTGAGTACGTATCCAAATTAACGATGTTTTTTGTTATGCACCTACAATTTCATCACAACTTACATTAATATATATGCAGCAGTAAGATCAATCTCTTCCTGTTGTACAAAAATATTAACTATTTCGAATCTAACTAAAATATAAGAACTTGAGTAGTAGAAGATAAAGATAGAAATCAAAGAAGTATAGTAAGAAGAAGAGAAATAAGAAATTAATTGGAAGAGAAAATAAGAAATCAATTTATTTGGAGTGATTTGAATAGAGAATTAGAATTGTTTTTATAGAGGATTTTGAAAAAATAACCATTGGGATCCGACGGTGGAGAAAATAGAGCCGTTATGAATGATGGATGGTTAGGATCGGGTGTGAGAGAGGAGTAAAAGAAAAAAGGTCAAACAAATAAAATTACAGAAACTGAAACTCAGTGACCATGTAATATGACATGGAAACTAGGTATCAGTTCCAACTGCCAGACATATACTCAGTTTTTGTAAAGCACAATTTTACACGGAAACTCATTTTCCTTCCCTACTATCCGGATCAGATGTGATCCACTTTGAGTAATAGGGAAAGTATATCCCTACACAAGTATGCATATGAGAACCATAGTACTTGGAAAATGTGTTAGAGCACTTCTCGGTCGAACTCGCATGCGTTGTTATCTCACGCATGTTTGTCAATGTTAGTGATCAAAACTATAAGTCTTGATTTCTAGTGTATTATGGATAATGTCTCGTACTAGGATAGAAAGTGTAGTTGAGCTCACAAACTCCATGGCGATCATCATATAAAACGAAGGACTACTCAAGGAACTGGTGGATCTTCATTGACTAAAATATATGTGGAGACTGAACTTATCTATCACTCAAAAGTCTATCTACTATATCTCCTATCTTGAGACAAAAGTCATTTTACTATATAGACTTTGATTATACACATTTGTTATTTCGATCCGAGTTTATCTCGCCTATCTATTTCTCGAAATATGTGTTGGTAAGCTTTTTCTTTGAAGAAAGATGGTTTGTGAATAACAACTATACAACGTCCTCTAAGAATGTTTCAATAATTGAAATAAGAATTTAGATTATATAACCATTGTTGGATATAAGCATTGTGTGGTAACACATATATGTATAAGTCCTTATTCCTTGAACCAAAGTATGCGTACTTTGTTGATCAGGAAAACCGGAACAAGAATTGTGAGCTCAGTCTGCGAACCCAGTCTGCAAAATGGTGGAAGTTCTCGTTCGGAGAATATCTGCTGGAGTTTGTGAACTCCTTCCAGGAACTTAAGTCCGCGTACTTAGGATGTTTATATCTAAAAATGATTGTTCGTGAACTTATAATTATATTATCTAAGGAATGCAAGTTTGCAAACCGTGGATATAAAGTTCATGAATCGATTCTAGTGAATCAAACTATTTTTCCTCCGATTGTGTCTTGTATACTTCTATAAGATCTAATCAATTGATCAACTCTTTAACTAGTTCATTTGAGTCATTTGAACTATTTATGGTGAAGAAGAACATGGTTGATATGAAAGTGCTCATATGGATAACCATCTGGTTAACTATTGTTGAACCATCAAATGTACATGTTTGGGTACGATTACACAAACCTAAAATCGTGCATTTCATTTGTGTGTAACAAGATAAGTTTTCAATATAACAGTTGAAAGATATTAGCTTGAATTTAATCAGGTGTTCATCTAACGGTGAATATTGAATGCTTTGTTACTAAGCTAACATTGATTGCAAACACTGATTTGAAAGACTATATAAGGGAGAACTCTGACCTGACATAAAATATTTGATCATGTTGATGTTTCTAAATGGATGGGTAAAACCTAATCCCACACCTCCTTTGTGATACTAGTTCTATTATCTAGAGTCAATTCTCTTGTAACCTTATGTTTCTTCAAAATTCAAATGAGACCCCAATAAAAAACAAAAAGTATGTTAACGTAAAACCTATAAACTTAAAGACTTCATTAAAGTAGGATTGTGAAGAATTAGTAAATCAGTAGTCCTATGATGAGGTATATAACTGGAAGAACTTTCTACTATATAACTAGAGGTAGTGGCATAGATTGTGTGATCTGCACCAATATCTTACAAAAATTTCCAATCCATGTTAGCATACATTCTATCATGTTGAGAAGGTACGAAACTTACAATCGTAGCGATTGGCTTGAGATTAATATCTCTTAAGTGATTGGCATTAAATGGATAAGCAAGATATAATTGTCAATGTAATCACAAACATCTTTGTTTTAGCTTGAATTTAATCGGTGAATATTGAATCGAGGCTTTGTTTGTGATTCTAAGATACTTTGGACAATATTGGGAAATCCTAATCCCCACACCTCCAAATTGGAAGATATCTTGAGTATGATAAGTACCGACATCCACTTATCTTGAAAAAATAGATTCACAATTAAAACCTAGAAATCAAAATCTCTAAAATAAACCATATAAATCGAAACGAAAATGATTATGAAAGATACTTCGCAAATAAGTAGGGTAGAGTTGTGTGATGACTTGGGCGTAAAAAGTGATTCTTGACCGATTCTATCATGTTGAGTACAATCGTAGCGATTGGCTTGAGATTAATATCTCTGATAAGCAAGATATAAATGTAATCACAAACATCTTTGTTTTATCGTTTGTGATTTTACAATATCTTCTTTCGCTGCGTATATTAAGATTATTGTGAGGTGATTGATAATACTAAGTTGTTTTTCGGGAATATAAGTCTGGTTTATCAATTGGTTCATGTTCACCTTGATTTATCAAAAGACGAAACAAAAACATATAGGTATTTATGTGGGAGACAGATTTATCTATTATCATAGACTTTTCCGTGTGATACAGATTTTTTTATTAAAGTCTTCGACTTTGGGTCGTAGAAACTGTTAGAGCATTGCTCGGTCGAACTCGCATGCGTTGCTATATCAAGAATGTTTGTCAATGTTAGTGATCAAAACTATAAAGTCTTGATTTCTAGTCTACTATAGCTAAGGTCTCGGACTAGGATAGAAAGTGTAGTTGAGCTCAAGAACTCCATGGAAATCATCATACAAGATGAAGGACTACTCAAGTAACTAGTGGATATTCATCGACTAAAAGGTATGTGGAGACTTGAACTTATCTATCACTCAAAAGTCTATCTACTCTATCTTTTATCTTGAGACAAAAGTCGTTTTACTATATAGACTAAAGATATACACATGTGACATTTCGAGTTGAGTATATCTCGCTTATCTATTTCTCGAAATGTGTGCTGGTAAAGCTTTCACTTTAGTCGAGTTCATCTTTTCCTAGTGACGAAAGTTATGTTATGTTTCAATCACTTTGGAAATTGCTCTGACGAAAACTAGTTTGTGAATAACAACTATATGACGTCCTCTGAGAATGTTTCAATGATTGAAATGAGAGTTTAGACAATATAACCACTGGGAAACTAGTTTTCGAACCATATATGTATAAGTCCTTAGCAATTTAACTGAAGTTTGCGAACTTTGTTGATCAAGTGAAAACCGGAACTTGAGCATTCAACTCAGTCCACGAACGTGTGTAGTTCTCGAACCCGAGAATTTCTGCTGGTGTTGTAGCTCAGTTTCAGTCCGCGAACTGACGGAATTTCTTGAACCCGAGAATTTCTACTGGAGTTTGTGAACTCCAACCGGTTACTTGAGTCTGCGAACCCAGTCCGCGAACTTGAGTGGTTATGTCTAAAAACGATGTTCGTGAACTTATTTAAATTATCTAAGGAATGCTATTGCAAACCGTGGCTTTATAGTTCATGAATCGATTCGAGTGAATCACATCGTTTTTTCTTTAATTGTGTCTTGTATAGTACATAAGATCTCATAGCAATTAAACAACTCTCTAACTAGTTCATTTGAGTCATTTGGACTAGTTATGGTGAAGAACAATATGGTTGATATGAAAGTTATCATTTGGCTAACCATTTGGTTGACTAATATTGAACCAACTATTGTAAACGTTTGGTTATGGTTACACAAACCCAAAATCGTCAAGTACATGTGTGTATGGCAAGCTAAGTTTTCGATCTAACGGTTGAGAGATATTAGCTTGTATCTAATCAGGTTTTCATCTAACGGTGAATATTAAATGCTTTGTTACTAAGCTAACATTGATTGCAAATCCTGATTTGAAAGACTATATAAGGGAGAACTCTAGCAACTGGGAAACTTAATCCCCACACATTCTGTGTGATACTAGTTTGATAAGCTAGAGTCGATTCTCTTTTAACCTTTGGTTTTCTTCTTCTAAAACCAAGTTAACGACTTAAAGACTTCATTGGGATTATGAAGCCAGACCGATACTACCTTTCTTGTAGTTGTGTGATCTGATCTTGATGTTTCTATCATACGACTACAATTGTAATAATTGGATTGAGATTTCTATCTCCGATAGGAAAGGTATAAAAGTAATCACAAACATCTTCGTCTCATCGTTTGTGATTCCACAATATCTTTTTTCGCTGCGTCGATTAAGACTATTGTGAGGTGATTGATAAAACTAAGTTGTTCTTCTGGAATATAAGTATGGTTTTATTGATTGGTTCCTGTTCACCTTGATTTATCAAAAGACGGAACAAAATTCCTAGGTTTATTTGTGGGAGACGAATTTATCTATCTTGTAGACTTTTCTGTGTGAGACAGATTTGTTTGCTAAAGTCTTCGACTTTGGGTCGTAGCAACTTCTGGTTGTGGGTGAGATTAGATAAGGGAATCAAGTGCGCAGTATCCTGCTGGGATCAGAGGCGTAGGATCATAATTGTACGTTGGATCAGTGTGAGATTTATTTGGGTTCAACTACAGTCCAGACCGAAGTTAATTTGGAGTAGGCTAGTGTCTGTAGTAGCTTAATACAGTGTATGTTTAATCTGGACTAGGTCCCTGGGTTTTTCTGCATTTGCAATTTCCTTGTTAACAAAATTCTGGTGTCTGTGTTATTTCTTTTCCGCATTATATTTTTATATAATATATCCAACCTTATTGGTTGTTGATTTAAATTGATTGACACTTGGATATTGGTCTTTGGTACCATCCAAGTTATCTCTTTTTGATTAGACTTGTGAATCACATTTGTTTGAGTAAATCAAACTGAGAGATTGACATAATAACTCCTTGAGATATTTTCTATTGATTGAGTCTAGTTGATTCTCTAGAAAACAACTCGGAGTTGTCCATACAGATTGCTAATCGAAATATTGGGTGAGGTTTTTAGACCCTTGCTTTTTCAGCAACTCTTAGTTTTTGGTGAGATCAGCTAAGGGAATCAATTGTGTAGTATCCTGCTGGGATCAGAGACATAAGGAGCACAACTGTACCTTGGATCAGTGTGAGATTGATTGGGGTTCAACTATGGTCCAGACTGAAGTTAATTTGTAGTAGGCTAGTGTCTGTTGCGGCTTAATAAAGTGTGTGTTCAATCTGGACTAGGTACCGGGGTTTTTATTCATTTTAGGTTTCCTCGTTAACAAAATTCTGGTGTCTGTGTTATTTTTATTCCGTAATATATTTTGTTACATAATTGAAATATCACAGGTTGTGCGTTTGAATAAATTAATTGGAAATCCGACCTCTGGTTGTTTATTGAAATTGATTGATCCTTGAACATTGGTCTTTGGTACCGTTTAAGTGTTTTCTCTTGTATTCAATTAGACTCGTAGATTTCTATTTTCCTGAGTAAGGATTGAATCAAGAAAAAGAGATATAGCTCTTTGATATACTTTATTAAGATTAAGTCTAATTGATTCTCTTGAATAGGTATATTGGAGTTAGTCCATACAGATTTCTAATAGAAATATTGGGTGTGGTTTTTAGAACCCCGCTTTTTCAATTGGTATCAGACCAGGAAAACAAGTTCAAAGACCTTAAAACTCTGTGTTTGTGGCTATCTGATTCTGAGGACAATATCTCTTCTCTGGCACATACGCATACCAAGATGTCTTCTAAAGCTTTTGACCATGCCAAATGTCTTGGGAATACCTCAAAGGATTACTCCTTAGCTGATTTTTCCGAATCCAAAGGTAGGAAGGTTGTTCCATTAAATGTTGACATCTCTCTCCAATGAGACACTTGACACTATGGAAAAAGCTGAATTGGAGCTCACCAGAATATCAGAATCATGCTCAGTTTTTTGATGAATTTGAAAAGTCTCTTGGTAGTAAATGTGAACTCTATAACATTATTGAGTCCTTCTCTAAAAATATTAAAAAACTTCTCCAAGAAACTACTCTACAGCGTGAAAAGATTAGTGTTCTTGAGGATATTGTCAAGGAAGACTCAATTAGAGAAAAACGTTTGATTGAGACGCATTCATCAGATCTAAACAGACTTAGTTTCAAAAAAGGGAAACTAAGTGCATCTCTTATTCTAGACCATAAATAGTGCAGATCCTTGGAAAAGGAAAACTATGTCATAAAGAAAAACTCTTATGTACTAACTAATTCTCATGAATTACAGCGCATGAAGAAATGTTCTACAGAAGAAAGTTATGTCAAGAAAGGTTTACATGACTTACAATCTTCTCATATGGCGCTATGAAATTAAAACAGGTGCCAATGGTTACTTCTCCTCCACGAATATGTACCTTCTGTGGGAAAAAGAATCACTATGATATTCATTGTTTTGACAGAAGGAAACAAATCTCAAATCTTCATAATTTTCTTATTTCAACCATCAATGGAGTAAATAGTCTACCGACTTCTGCAGTGAATCTCATGCCCACAGAAAACCAAAAATCTTATATAAATGATCTCTACTCTAGAAATCGTCACAAGGAACAAGATCATCACAATGGTATAAATTCTTGTGACATTAATGAAAACATTCCTTGTGCATATAAGGATGAGTATGGTAAATCTAAATCTAGAAAATGGGTCCCTGTCAATTCTGATCCTCTTGAACCAATTTCAAGAGGTCCTAGATTTAGTCCTCAGAGAAAACCTTCTAACGGATATGTTAAACAAGTTGTGTCTTACTCTTATGGGATGAATGTCAACCGAAGAAAGAAGAAGAACACAAAGAAACTGTCAGATGATATGTACGACTCCTTTCTTAATAATCATAGTGGGATTATTTCTCACTCTTCCACCTGATTCCAGGTATTCTCTTCCTTATTTCTAACTTGAGGGTTGCAAGGATAATTATTGAGAAATACTCATGTAGGACCAGAATATCGCCATGATATTATTCTTGCGAGATTTAACAACGTTTGTGCGAACATCATCGCGAGTTCTTCAACAACACTTCACGAGTGTCACGGAATGATTTGAAGAATGACATAATAACTGACGAATGAAGAAACACGGGAAGAGTGTGATTATCCTGCGATGGTCACAACACTTGCGAGAATGAACATTGTAACTACTGCGATAAGATCGCGAGTCAGATCCGAAATTAAAGGACATATTAGCTTTCATCCACTATGTAACTATCCTATATAAAGAGACCCAGTAAGTTCAGAGGGAGGATGATGTATTTTTGAATGTTGTGGAAGTCTTGAGGAGAGAGAAAATTTAAGAGAGTAGTTGTATTCTTGATTTCTTCCATTTTTCTTATAAACATTCTTGAGAATCAAATAATAAAGTGTTGTTTTTAATCTTCAAATATGTCTTAATTACAGTAAATTCTTATCATGGGTGTAGTGTAGGATTTCCTGCAACTACATTTTGGCGCCCGAAACAGGGACTGAATTGTTGATTTCCTGAAGAAAAAGATAAGAATTGACATTGTGATTGAGAAAAATTTGGAGTAGATAGTAAAGAATTTTTACGCAATTTCCGACAACTCTTGAAGATCAATGGCAAGAAGAAGAAATACATCAGAACCACCAATAACCGTAAGGAGGAGTAAAAGACTTGCAGGAGGTGAGACAAGTGAAATAGGAGAACCTTCAAGGTTCATAACAAGAAGAAATAGAATAAGAAATGAAGGAGAAAATCAAATTCGATAGCCGAATCAACAAACACCAATACAAGATAGAGTTGTGGATTATGACAGAGTGAGTGTGCATACTTTGCGATCATATTCGATGGAAGAAGCGGAAGATCGACAATTAAGAAATGAAAGAAGAGAAGAAAGAAATCGAGAAGCAAATGAAGGATAAATACATGGATATTATGGAAATGAAACGATAGAGGCTTCAAGATAAAGAATACAAGAGGAGAGGAGGTTAGAGGCGGAAAAACGTGCGAATCTAACAAGACAAAATCATGAGTTAAGAATGGAGAATTTGAGATTACAAAGTAGGAGATCAAGATGTACTGCTAGATCAAGTTCAAGATTATTTAGAGAAGAATCAAGGAGAAATTCCCTATCAGAAATGCTGGAGAAAATATCCGAGAAGAAATGCAAAATCCAAATGAAGAGCAGCACCAGGGAGAAGAAGAGATGATTGATGGTCGCTACGTTCCACATGGTGAAGCTGTGAATGATAAACATGATAATAGAAATCAAGAGCGTGGAAATAACCAAGATGGTAAAGAAAATCGAGAAGAAGTTAGAAGAATATTACATGGGCGAGAAATCCAAAGAAATCAAAGAATCATTGAGGAGGAAATTGAAAGGCATTATGATGAACAAGCACGTCTAGCTTGCGAGAGAGAGAGAGATTAAGAGCAGAAGTGGAAGTGGAATAACAAGAATTTCAAGAAGCAATACGGCTGAATAATCATGACAATCGAGAAAGGAGACACACACAAAATCACCATAACAATAATATCAATGAGGAATATGACAGAATACAAATGATAATAGAAAGACAGCGAAGGGAAATGATGAGGAATGAAGAAATTCGCGGAGGAGAAATTGGAAGGCATAATCAGTTGTGAATTCAAGAAGGAGGTGAACAGGAAAATCGCAGGAGAAGGAAGAATGAAGATACTGAAGAAGAAGAAGAAGAAGCACAAAATCTCGCAGGATAAGAAAGACACGAGCAAAAGAAAAGAAGCTGAACTGAAAAGACAAATTGAGCAAAATTCAGCGGGGAATGAACAAATTTTAAGAGAGTTAGCAGAGATGAGGGGAATGCTGAATAACAGAAGAGAAGGAGGCAGAAGGCAACTTGATGAAGCCATTGAAGAATCTGCGAGAACTCCATTCACTCAATAAGTACAATTAGGAGGAATCCCTCCAAAATGCAATCTACCAGCATTAACCAGTATCTTCGATGGAACTACATGTGTTGTTCAACATGTCAAGGCTTATGTTAGGTTTATACTACAATGGGAAAACCATGATGCTGTGTTATGCAAATACTTTGCATCTAGTTTAACTGGTGAGGCGTTAAAATGGTTCGAAGGATTACCTAAAAACACAATAACTTCTTTCGACCATTTTCAAGCTACATTTCTGGGAGCATATATAAGTAACAATTCTTCGCGGCCCGGTATTGAAGATGTGTTTGGGTTAAAACAGAGGATTGGAGAGAGTCTGAAACACCTAACCATAAGATGGAAGACAATGTGTAGTGAAATGGCAGGAAGAGTGGATGAGAGATACCTCATTTTATCTTTCATTAATGCAATGTTTGCAACTAATCTGCTATACATACAAATTTTCAGAATCAAAAATACCATCACAATGACTGAGCTACGAGAACTACAAGAAGAATACATTTCTTTTGAGGAAAAACAAAATGAGATGGAATCTTATCCAGTCGCAAACACCAGCTCAATAGCGGCGAACGGGAGTTTACTTCCTAAAATGATTAACAATGTGGCGAGCTCCTCGCATCCACAGCAAGAGAAAGTGGTAATTGAAAACCAGTAGAAGTTAGTAGCCATGGGAAGTCGAGATCAAGAGGAGTATGGAAGAGAAAGGAATTATTACAATCGTGGTGGAAATAATAAAATTTAAAGACTTGATCAGCCGCAAGAGACTTATGGTGGACAGAGGCAAAATAATTTCAGGGGACAAGGGAATCAAAGAGTAATATGGGAAGAAATTAAGATGCCACCCCTAAATACTAGCATAGAAAAAATTTGGGAAGATATCATTTTGATGGAAAATATATCATAACCCTGGAATATGGGAAAAGAGCCACATCAAAATAATCGAAATCAATAATTTTGTCCTTATCATCATTTCCATGGACATTCAATAAACGATTGCAGGAATGTAAAAAGAATAATTTTGAGAATGATTGATCAGGGAAAGTTAAATTATTTTCTAATAGGACATCCGCAATCTCAGCAGTTACCACCAGCACCAGATATTCGCAGAGTGAATACTGTAAAAGGAGAAGAAATATTTGTGAGCCAAGGCAGAGAATTTGTTCTGTAATTCCATCGTACATTCATACAAAACTATGGAGGATTTACACGACAATGTTCTAAGCAGATTCTTCGCGAGAGACGCATATGGAAGAGAGATAATGAATATTGCGAGAGTCTCCTCATTAGAGGAGTGGAAAAAGCAAACTATTTCCTTCACTGCGCAAGAAGTACCAGAGCCTGGCGATATGCATAACAACCCATTGGTAGTAAGGTTAGAAATAAATCCAAAATAAATAGAAGAAGAAGATGAAGAAAATAATGATGATGAAACTGAGGATTCTTGGGCCATTAACAGAGTTCTAATAGATACTGGAAGTTTATTTGATATCTTATTTTATCATACTTATAGAACCATGGGTGGAAAAAAAGAGGACTTGATACCATCAACCTATAAAATCTATGGTTTCAACGGTACTGCCAATAATCCCAAAGGGGAAATTACAATGCGAATTCCATTAAAGGGGTTATCTTCTAAGATTCTATTCTGCGTTGTGGATATTGAATCACCTTATAATGCCTTGATTGGGTGACCTTGGCTACATGGGATATTAGGTGTGGCGTCAACTTTCCACCAATGTATTAAATTTCCTCATCCTAATGGTGTTGGAATAATAAAGATAGACTGGGCTGATGGGAAGAAATGCTATGAAATTGATATGGAGTCTTGCGAGGAAAGGGCAGAAAAGAGCAGAAATTGAAAACGAAACATCAAGGAAAAACAAAGAGGTGATAAGCTGATGGTTGATACAATATAGCGGCGATAGGAATGAATACTGCGAAATCAACATGAGTTGGAAACTGTATGCAGCGAGCATCTCGCAGATGGAATGAAAATAACAAAATGCAACAAAAAGGGAGAAGCATAAGGTAGTAAGTAGAAAGGTAAAATGATGAAATTTAAGAAGTATGGGAATGATTTGTTGAAGAAAATATTTTAAAAAAGATATTTTGTTTGAATGAAAGAAATGAAATTGAGAAGTTATACAAGAGTTGAAATGCAAATAAAGAGAAGATCAAAGAAAAGAAATTTCATCAGAGTTGCGATACTCGCAAGAAACGCAAATAAAATTTCGCAGAGACATAAGAATGGGACGAACCTATATGGCGTACACCCTAGTTCGCGGATACAATTTCGCAAGAGGCAAATGTAAGACCTAAAGTGCGTCATATAAGGGGGTATCTATTTGCGTGTCTCATGGATAAGGTTATACCGCTGCTGGAACCTGAATCACGGAGACTTGGGTCCATCTCTTTGAGATACCTATCCAGGAGAGATACTTTGGATTTCCAACTATATAAGGTTATACCCTGGTTGGACGACCGAGGGTCTCTTCTAAGGGGTGAAGAGTATGACCAAGGCGCCGAGGTACACGGTTGAGCCAAGAGTGCCCGGGATGGACGAACCTACCCTGGCCATTCTTGGTAAGTCTTGGCTATGATGCACTCGGCCTCAAGAAAACCCCACTTAGGGTGCAATCTCGTAACTATAAGCCATATAGGCATAAAGGATAAGAGTTTTCGAAAACAACTGGTTGTTATTAAGACTGGATGGGAGGAGCTAGTCTTGTATGGCCGATGTGCCCTCCTTGAAGGGGCAACCAGGGGGGAGTAAGGGCGGCACCCTCCATTAGGGAGCTGATATGTTTCTTAAGATGGCAATGTCATGGGGCTTTGAGTTCGCAAGAACATTTAGGCCTGTCATATTGTCGCGTGACAAATATATAGGCAACAAGACATAAGAAAAATTTAGGATGAGATCAATGTGTTTTTACATAAAAGTGTAAAAATGTCCTGCGATTTCATCGCAAGACGACAACGTCATGGGGCTTTGTTCACGCATGTAATTTAGACCTGTCATATTATCGCAGACATTTGAAAACATATGGATAATACAAGATCAATGGGTCTTTACATACGAATGTAAAGACGTCCTGCGATTTTGTCGCAGAAAGAAACGTGGAAAAATAAGACCTTTAATTAGAAAGGCAAACTAAGACCACGGAGATTAACACATGACTGCGAGATTATGGTTGCGGTTTTTGCACAATTTTATTAAGAATCTAATATGCTCAATATTTTATATTGCTGACGAATAACAGAGGCAAGTATGGGAATGAACATAATGATAATATTGTTATTCATCTTTATATAACAGATTTACGCATCTTTATATAATAGATGTACAAATGGATAGCCAAAAACTTATAAATATATTACTTAACCATATTGCACAAAAGAAATTATCTTTTAATATATGCAGGAAGAGATAAGAAGAAGTTCATACACTAGAGAATATTAGAAGCTGGAGAAATTCGCAACAAGTATATTACAAAGAGAAAAAGATAAGTGTACAGATATTACAGGGAGAATATAAGAAATATAATTAGATCCATCGTTGTCTTCATCGGATTTCTTTTCTTCATCCCCACCACCTTCATCATAATCTTCATCTTCTTCAGAATCTTCAGCTTCGCTATCAGAAATGACAAGATCAGGGACATTTTGTGGAACTTCATGCAAAATGTCAGGATACTCAGAGTGAGGAATTTGATGGTAATCGCATACCAATTTAATAGAGTCATTGCGAACGCCAACAAGAGTGTTACTAAAATTTCTTCTCATAATTTCTAACTGTTCCTTCAGTTTTGAATACTTTTCGTTGCGAGAAGCTAGAGTTTTTGCGAGCACTTCCTTTTCATCTTCAAGTTCTTTAACTATGACAGAATATCTATTATCAACTCCTGCGAGTAAAGAATGGCAAATCAGAAATTTAATAGAAAAATATAAAAGACGAAGGACCAATGAGAATGAATAATTAGCAACCTTGTCTCTAATCAAGGATGCTTGTTCAGTATGAAGACTAACATCTACACTTAGATTATTTCTAGCATTGTCAAGAACTTTCGCAGCCCAAGCAAATTCTTCATCATTGCTGATAAGAAGATAAGAGCGAACTTGGTCCTCTCTCGCAAGAAAATCTCTATTTTCCCCGATAAGTATATCCCTCTCAATGTTAACATCAGTAAGAATCTTATGAAAATATTCTAAGGCTTGAGCACCATTTTTAACAATAAGATCTTTCTCATCAATAAGATCACTATTCTTACTTCTCAATCTATTAATTTCTTATTTTGAATCAAGATAAAGACGCTTAAATTTATTGGTTAAGCCCGAGTTGAATCTGTGCTCAATTTTTAAGAGATGAAGTTTGGATTTAAGCTCATCTATGGAAAGAGATCTAATTTGATCATCTGAGAAACTACTTAAAGAACTATTAAGACAAGCAAGAAGGTTATCCTCATCTACAGGTTCAGGGAAAGATCGGAAGATTGTAGCCTCATCAGTAAGGTCATAAATATCTGCAAAAATGGTTACTTGAATGAGCCAAAATAAGGAAAAATAATTAAAAGAAAAGAAGGAAAAGTTTATACCATAGAGTTGTTGATTAGCTTTTTCAAGATCAGAAATATTTTGTTTATCACTTGAAGCATCAATTTCTAGTTACTTATTCTTCTTGCGAAGCCCAGCAACCTCAGCTTCTAATTATCCTTTACTTTTGCGAAGATCAATAGCTTCGGATTCCAACTGTTCCTTTTGCTTGCGAAGATCCGTAGATTTAGACTTTAAATTTTCATTTTTGTTGCGAAGGTCATCACGTCTTTTCTCCAAATCTGAGGCAGCGATAAAAGAAGCTCTTTCAGCCTGCGAAGAAATGTAAAAATTTCTAAGACGGATATAGTTCGAAATCTAAGGTATAAAGAAGAGGAAAAGAAGTGAAAACATACCAAAATGCTGAGTGAATTCAAAAGACTGGGAGTCAGCGATCTTGGGATTCCCTGGAAAGAATCATTGTCAACCAATAGGGAAGCATCGCAAACCTTTGCGAGAGCTTGAGATACTTCATTATCAGCTTCATCTCCATGATCATTTGAAATACCATGCGTGACATCGCCAAAAATCTTAGATAATTGGGTCATAGGAGATTCAGGAGAAGAGGAATCTTTCATAGGGGAGATGTCATTATTATCTTCTTCTTCATCATCATCAGCGTCATCGTTAATCGGATTTTCTTCATTAGATTGAGGAGTTGAAGAAGAATAGAGTTGGGTTTTTATTCTCTTTAAGGGAGGAGCATCAGACTTCTCTCTGCGAGGAGCAACATAATTCTCTTTGAGAGGGGCAGTAGATTTACCCTTGCGACCAACTGTGGATTTCTCTTTAGTTCTCGCAGGTTTCACAGGAGCTCTTTCTTCAATTTCCTGCGAACACATATACAGATAAGAAATAGAGGCAACAATATACTGTAAAAAGCTATAAAGAAATATTTCTTACTTCATCTGTGAGAGATTTGAGAGCTAAAAAAGTAGCAGGTTTCCCTAGCTTATCATAGATGGATTTTAACCTTTCAATCTGATAAAAAGGAAATAGTCAGTGAGAATCTAAAGACATGAAGAAAATATTAATGGTAATTTATTATGCAAAAAATTAAGAAAACATACTTCTTTATTTCTCTCAGGCCAGTTGAATACCCACGGCTGGTATTCTGTGAGATTCGCAGGTAAATTATGGGTACCAGAGATATATGGACCCTCTAAAATTAGAGGAAAGATAAACCATTTGTCATCGCTAGAATGACGCGGACCTTGATTAGTACTTGTATGCCAATCGATATCCAACATAAGCATTTTATCTTTCGCGACATCATCTTTCTTTTGCAATCGGACACCCCAGCAGGTGTTATCCCTCTTCATGGGGATTATGTCATAGTTTATGAAAAAAATTATCTACAGTATACATGGCGGGAATAATTGGAACATCCTTGAATTTAGGATTCTTTACAGTGTCAGGGTAGCGAGATTCTTTATTAGCACTATGATTAGCATACTCCACCAGTAGACGGATGCAATCCCCACCCAATTGATATATGGCTCGTGAGAATTTTGGATGAGAAAGTATCTCATAGAACAAAGGAAGTTCAGGATTGTAAAGAGGAATAGGAAGACCAGCTTCAAGTTGACCTAGCGAGACTATAATCTTCTCGCAAGAACTTGGATGATCAGAAAATAGTTTAACGGAAAGTTCAGCTTTAGGGTTTTGATCAGGGAAAGTGGATAAAGAGAAACCTTGTTTCTTAAACTTCTTCTGCATTTCCTCAAAGGAAGTCATATATTTACGACCAGCAAGAGCCATTTTTAGTAAAATAAGTATGGGAATGAAGAAAAGGATAGAAGATTAAAGGAAAAGATGCAACAGTAACAGATGCGCAATTTACGGAAGAACAACAAAATTGCAGAGAGATAGAAAGAAGAAAGTAAAAAGAAGGAAAGAGGAGAATGAAAGAAGTATTTATAGAAGAAGAAAGTTCTCGAGAAGATGAAAGCAATTAATGCAAAGAAAGGACGTGAATGGCCAGATCGCAGCGGTTGAAAAGGACGTGTCAAAAATTGAATGGAAGAAAAAATACGTGAAAACAGCTGGCGAAGAATATAGAAACGTGTCAAAGCAAAAGAGTGCAAAAAGATAAATAGTTGCGGCATTATATTCTCATAATCTTTCTTCCTTCGCAGAAAAGACATGAGAAGAGGCAAGATGTAGGACCAGAATATCGCCATGATATTATTCTTGCGAGATTTAACAACGTTTCTGCGAACATCATCGCGAGTTCTTCAATAAGACTTCATGAGTGTCACAGAATGATTTGACGAATGACGTAATAGCTGACGAATAAAGAAAAACGAGAAGAGCATGATTATCCTGCGATGGTCACAACGCTTGCGAGAATGAACATTGTAACTACTGCGATAAGATCGCGAGTCAGATCCGAAATTAAAGGACAGATTAGCTGTCATCCACTATGTAATTATCCTATATAAAGAGACCCAGTAAGTTCAGAGGAAGGATGATGTATTTTTGAATATTGAGGAAGTCTTGAGGAGAAAGAAAATTTAAGAGAGTAGTTGTATTCTTGATTTCTTCCATTTTTCTTATAAACATTCCTGAGAATCAAATAATAAAATGTTGTTTTTATCTTCAAATATGTTTTAATTACAGTAAATTCTTATCATGGGTGTAGTGTAGGATTTCCTGCAACTACAACTCAAGTATGTTGTATATTATTTCTGTTTTTTTTTTTTGTGATGACGGTCCACAAACATTCGCGTCCTCCTTTTGTGATTTCATAGGGTTTCCATAACAAGAGTTTTCTTCTTCTGTTTACAAACACATATATTCACCCTATATTGTGTTTTTCTATACCTAAAAAAAATTACATGGAGAACTCTGTAAAATCTCAACATATTGTGCATCTTGATATGGAGGAAGACACTCAAGGACGCGAATCAATTCAAGAGATGGTTCTAAAGAAGATGCTTGAATAAAAAAAGGATCACAACTCTTGGATCAATGAGTCTGTCAAGGATTTAACTCGTTCTCAAAACGATTCAAAGGTCGAACTTGCAAATTTTCAACTGCAAATAAACCATATCTTAGATGGCCAGGCCAAAATCCTTGCTAATCAAAATATTCTGTTAAGGAATGAGAAGCAGCTCATCATGGATTGCATCAAGGCTAGACAGCTTACTCGGGTTGTTAATCGTAATGTATGTGTTCTAACTCATGAAAACAGTGTGTCTACGGTCAAGAGAATAAAGGAAATCAGTGATACCTTCTTTGATGGATTCATTTAAAGGTATGAGGTTCCTAATGAACCTTGATTTTATTTTGTCTAGTAAATCTTCTATTTTCGTGTTTTGTTTAGAAGAATAACTAGAGTTTAGAATAGCCATTATTGTGATTAGACATAGCTATGTCCAACGTTTTCATTTTCAGGTTTTTAGGTTTATTTTTTTAAATTCTAAAACTGTTTGGAAGATGATTTTTGCAGTATTAATCTTTATGGTTTTATATATTGCAATGTGTTATGGGATATATGTGTTTGCGTCCATGACCTAAAATTGTCACATACCTTGTCGAAACTTAAGTCTTTCATATGTCGATATGCATGTATTGATAAAAGAATGAATGAGCTTTTGATAATACAAAAGTTAAGCCTATTATGTCAATTATTGATGGAAGATAGTTTAAAATCTTTTGTTTGCAAGGATTATGTCTATTGTATGTCATTGTGCAAATAGTGATGGAAAATAGAATGAATCCTTGTATATTCCGCAGTATTGATCTTCCCTGATCCATATCTTTTATGTTTATACGTTTTGTTGCTCCGTAAGGCTTCTTGTGTTTGAGCATAAATAATTGAGTTGATTATTCTTTTATGATTAAATTAGTTGTTGCTCCGTAAGGATCCATATGATTGAGCATGACCAATTGAATTGATCATACTCATGTGGTCAATTTAGTTATTGCTCAGTAAGTTCTCTTATGTCGAGCATTACCAATTAAATTTATTACTTTTTGTGGTTAATTTGGTTGAAGATTTCCGATTAAAGTTAATCATGGGTTCTCTTGTGGTTAATTTAATCGAGTTTTTGGATTCATATTCATATTCGTATGTGATTTGATATGTCCAAAGAAATCCTTCTTTTCTTTTGAAATTAAGGTCGCTCTTGTTGTTCCTACGGGAATGACATATTATGGGGGAGAGTTCCTAATTGAACTTGTGCTTAATTGCCAAATCTTTGTGGGGAGTACGGTTGTGAAATATTATAGGGTTATCTTGTATCTTTATAAACTCCTTGATGAATGCATTTAGCTTCGGCTATATGATTACATCTAAACAAGTTGATATGTGTTTTCTTTTAGTCATGAAATGTCTCTTTTGGAAATTTCATTAGGATCTCGTTTTCGTACCTTTGCCAATTTTATTAACAAAAAGGGGTAGAATTAATATGTAATTTACACTACAAATACATATGGTTTTCGGATCATTATGTAAGGGGGAGTGGTTTCCATGTGAGATGGAGTATTGACTAAGTGGGAGTAATACTTATCATCATAGTATTTTTGTCGAAGTTGTGATACAATTGAACTTTGATGCTACATAATGATACTATGACATTGTATAACAATGATTTAGAATACTTGTTTTCTCATTGTTATAGCTACGGATTTTCGACAATGATGGTGCTGAACTTACAACCTTTGGGATCATTGGAGTACTTGGAAGTGACAAAGATTTCGAGTAATGTTGAAGATTAGGCATGTGGAATATGATCTACAAAAGTTTGTTTACTTATTTTTGTATTCCATTTGTATTGATAGTTTTGTCACCAAAATTGAAAAAGGGGGAGATTGTTAGAGCACTGCTCGATCGAACTCGCATGCGTTACTATCTCAAACATGTTTGTCAATGTTACTGATCAAAACTATAAGTCTTGATTTCTAGTCTATTATAGCTAATGTCTCGGACTATGATAGAAAGTGTAGTTGAGCTCAAGAACTCCATGGCGATCATCATACAAGACGAAGGACTACTCAAGAAACTGGTGGATCTTCATCGACTAAAAGTTATGTGGAGACTTGAACTTATCTTTCACTCAAAAGTATATCTACTCTATCTCCTATCTTGAGACAAAAATCGTTTTACTATATAGACTTTGATTATACACATTTGCTATTTCGAGCCGAGTTTATCTCGCCTATCTATTTCTCTAAATATTTTCCAGTAGGCTTTTTCTTTGCCCAAGTTCATCTTTACCTAGTGACGAATGTCATGATATATTTCAATCACTTTGAAAATGGCTTTGACAAAGAATGGTTTGTGAATAACAACTATACAACGTCCTCTAAGAATGTTTCAATGATTGAAATGATAGTTTAGACTATATAACCATTATTGGATATAAGCATTGTGTGGTAACACATATTTGTATAAGTCCTTAATACTTGAACCAAAGTATGCGTACTTTGTTGATCAGGAAAACCGGAACAATAGATGTGAGCTCAGTCCGCGAACCGGCGGAAGTTCTCGTTCCGAGAATATATGCTGGAGTTTGTGAACACCTTCCGGGAACTTAAGTCCGCGTACTTAGGATGGTATATCTAAAAACTATTGTTCGTGAACTTATACTTATATTATCCAAGGAATGCAAGTTTGCAAATCGTGGTTATAAAGTTCATGAATTGATTCGAGTGAATCAAATCATTTTTGCTTCGATTGTGTCTTGTACGCTTCTATAAGATCTACGCAATTGAACAACTCTCTAACTAGTTCATTTGAGTCATTTGAACTAGTTATGGTAAAGAAGAACATGGTTGATATGAAAGTGCTCATATGGCTAACCATCTGGTTAACTATTGTTGAACCAAAAAATGTACATGTTTGGGTACGGTTACACAAACCTAAAATCGTGCATTTCATTTGTGTGTGTGATAAGCTAAGTTTGGATCTAATGGTTGAAAGATATTATCTTGGATAAATTAGCTTTTTCATCTAACGGTGAATATTGAATGCTTTATTACCAAGGTAACTTAGATTGCAAACCCTGATTTGAAAACTATATAAAGGAGACATCTAGCAACTGGAAAAAACTAATCCCCACACCTCTTGTGTGATACTAGTTGGTTTTTCTAGAGTCGATTCTCCTTTAACCTTAGGTTTCTTCTCGAGACCCTGTCGGTTAATGACTTGAAGACTTTATTGGGATTGTGAAGCCAGACGAAACTACTTCTCTTGTAGTTAAGCGATATGATCTTGCCATTTTATATCATACGAGTTCAATTGAATAATTGGCTTGAGATTATATCTCTGATAGGGGAAGATAAAAAGAAATCACAAACATCTTCGTCTCATCATTTGTGATTCCACAATATCTAGTTTCGCCACCATACGATTTAGATTATTGTGAGATGGTCAATAATTCTAGGCTGTTCTTCAGGAATATAAGTCCGGATTATTGATTAGTTCATGTTCACCTTGATTTTATCAAAAGACGGAACAAAACTCGTAGGTTTATCTATGGGGGACAAATTTATCTATTATCGTAGACTTTTCTGTGTGATACATATTTGTTTATTCAAGTCTTCGACTTTGGGTCGTATCAACTCTTGGTTATGTGAGAGATCATCTAAGGGAATCAAGTGTGTAGCATCCTGCTGGGATCAAAGACGTATGAAGCGCAATTGTACCTTGAATCAGTGTGATATTTATTAGGGTTCAACTACAGTCCATACCGAAGTTAATATGTAGTAGGCTAGTGTCTATAGCGGATTAATACAGTGTGGTGTTCAATCTGGACTAGGTCCCGGGGGTTTTCTGCATTTGCAATTTCCTCGTTAATTTTTTTTTTGTCTGTGTTATTTCTATTATGTATTATATTTTGTTATATAATTGAAATATCACAGGTTGTGCATTATATAGATCAATTGTGAAATCCAACCTTTGGTTTTTGATTGGAAATTGATTGATCCTTGGATATTGGTCTTTGGTACCATCCAAGTTTATATCTCTTGTATTTGATAAAGACTCACAAATTTCTATTTGCTTAAGTATAGATCAAATCAAGAGTTAGAGATATTAACTCTTTGATATACTTTTTATTAAGATTGAGTCTGAATTTCTAGTTGATTCTCTTAAAAGTATATTAGAGTCCGTCCATACAGATTGCTAATCGAAATATTAGGTGAGGTTGTTAGACCCCCGCTTTTTCAATTGGTATCAGAGTAGGCAAACACGTTTATTTTTTTTATTTTTTTTCTAAATCATGAAATTTTATTACTCAACATGGCCAAAGTTACACAAAAGGAAGGCTAGATAGCCATAAGCTTAAAAGCTTTACAGTTAAAAAAAACTAAAACTGAATACAATTTTAAGTTAATCAAGAACAAAATCTAAAATATACACCATGATCACTTTCTAGATTGCCTAGAGATTCAGGTTTTTCTTCATAGTATAAAACAACACCTCTTGGCAGGAGCACTCCCTTCTTTTCCATATGATCAACATAGAAATTTATTTCTCTGAATGAATGTCTAAAGGTTATTGCAGTGATGTGCTTTTGAATAGTCTTCCATCTATTCACTACTATCCAAGGTATATTATCATTCATGAAAGCTTTGATAAATGCATTTGAGTCCAAACTGAAACATACCTATGTAAAGTGTTTACTAATTGCCCATTCACCAGTAATCACCAGTGCCATCACCTCTGCCAGGTAGTTAGTTGCAATCCCCATTCCACCAGATGCAACCCCCACACATTCACCCACCTTATTTCTTGCTAAAAATACAACTCCAGCACTCCCTGGATTCCCTTTAGATGCACCATCACAACAGATTAGTATTTTATTTTTGGAAGGGAGTTGGAAATAACATTGCTTCACCTGTGTACTTAGAGTTTTTATCCCAGTAATTCCAAAGTACATCAATATGTTTAAATCATACATCCCACTCCATTTATTGCCTTTGATTCTAACTCCACATTCCCCTGTAAGCCTGATAACTCTTTGTTTAAACTTAATGATGTTTGGCTTCTCATTTTCATAGATCTTTCTATTTCTTGTATGCCACAGTTCGGTCATAGTAATGAATGCACTGTTTAGCCAGATTGATTTTATAGCTTCACTCTTCCCTTTAGCCACTTTTAAAACTTCTTCAAAGGATATGGGATTCAAACATTGAAATACACCCCCCAGCCAATACCATATTTGAACACTATGTTCCATGGTGTCTTGATTCTTACCACACAAGTACCATTTTGATACTGTAAATAATCCTTTTTTTCTTACTGCTTCTTCAGTGGCACAAGAACCTCTCAAAATCTTCCACAAATTGGTTGATGTACAAGGATGAATGCATGGATCCCAAACCTTCTTAGCCCACTGAATTACTGGGTATTTCTTTCTTATAAACTGAGCAACACTTGAAATAGAAAATTTACCTTGAAGATCATTTTCCAAAATCAGTATATCTTTCCCCTAAGTCAGAACTGGGAGTTCACTTTTATCAAAAAAAGAGCACAACTGATCTGGTACTTGCCATCTTCCATTCACAATTAACTGATGTACTTGTAAGTCCATATTTTGCATAACAAAAGGATCATTTGCATACCTATCAATAAGAGCATAATCCTTGATCCACTTATCCTTCCATACATAAATATTCTTCCCATCAGCTATTAGCCATCTTCTTCCTTCCTTAACATTGGAAATAACCCATTTGATACCTGGCCATATAGATGATTGCTTATAAGTTGTAATCCATTCTTTCTTTGAGTTTTTGTATTTGGCTCTCATGAACTGAGTCCATTGAACATCCTTTGTTTCAATCTTCCATACTAATTTCATCAACAGTGCTTTGTTCATTACTTCTAATCTTCTTAGTCCCAGTCCTCCTTCTGAAATTGGTGAGTTGACTTCATCCGACTTTACAGTTACCAACTTCTTGATTGCAGGGTCACTTGACCAAAAGAAATTCCTTATAATCTTCTCACACTCCTTTATAACAGACTGTGGCCATTTGTACACTGACATGATGTAGACTGGCATGCTGCATAGTACATATTTTACCAAAAGTAATCTATCAGAGAATGCAAGTAACTTCCTCATCCAACTTGCAAGCATTTGTTGCATCAGTTCCACCATACCCCATACCTGAGAAGATTTTACTCTACCAGGATTTAAAATTACTCCCAAATACTTATCAGGGAATTTAGATAATTCCATGTGTAGGTAATTAGAAATTTCATTTCTTCTTGCATTAGATACACCCCCAACAAAACATTTACTTTCAACTTTATTCACCACCTATCCAGATGAACTTTGATATTCCCCCAACATATTCATTAAATAATTGTCCAATGCTCTTTTGTGTCCATTGCAAAAGATGAAGATATCATCTGCAAACATCAAGTGAGATGGTTTACACCCTCTTCTAGTTACCATAGCTTGTAATCTCCCATCATTCACCATATTTGTTATATTTCTGTTCAAAACTTCCTCAGCTAGAATAAATAAAATAGGTGATAAAGGATCACCTTGCCTGAGTCCCCTTCCCACTCCAAAGAAACCACATGGACTACCATTTACAAGCACTGAAATCTTTACTGATTCAAAGAGCTTCCTCAACCAGTTAATACCCATTTCTGAGAAACCAAATCCTCTAAGTACTTCAAATAGAAACTTCCAGCTTAATGAATCATGTGCTTGAGTGATGTCAAATTTCATACCTACATTACCACCCCTCCTTTTACATTTCAACTCATTGACCATTTTAGAAGCTAGAACAATTTTGTCTTGTATATTCCTCCCTTTAACAAAAGCACCTTGATGTATAAATATCATCTTTTCAATCATTGTACTCAACCTAGTAGTAATTATTATTGTAATTATCTTGAAATTAAAATTTGCTAACCCAATAGGTCTAAACTTCTCATCTTTTTTAGCACCTTGTACTTTTGGTAATAGAAATAAGAAGTTAGAGTTCATCCCCTTAGGTATAAAACCATTTTTCCAACAGAATTGTATAGCATTAATCAAATACTCCCCTACAATTTCCCATGCATATCTATAAAAGCTACCTGGTTAACCATCAGGGCCAGGAGCACTATTTGCGTCCATGCCAAAAACAACCTCTTGAATCTCCACAGAAGAAAGAACAGCATCCAAGAAAACATTATCCTCCCGTGTTACAATTCTTGGAATAACATCAAGTAATTCATTATACATATTCACCTCCCTTTGTTCAAACTTATTTGCAAAGTGCTTAATCAAAATATCTGCCATTGTAGCTTGTTCAGTCACTAAACAACCATTCTCATCTTCAAGTTCAGTGATGTTATTTTGAGTTTTTCTTATTCTTATATTTGCATGGAAAAACCTAGTATTAGCTCCACCTTCCTTAACCCATTTGACTCTTGATTTTGCTTTCAATAGTTCATTGTATTGGTGTGCAGCTATTTCATGCTTGCCTTTAGCTGTGACTAACTTATTTAGTAGATCAATATTTTCTGGATCATTATCAGATTGCACTGAAGCATACATAACCTCTTGTTCTGTATCAATTACTTTTAATCTTAAATCACCAAATACTTCCCAATTTCACTTTCTAATCACCTTCTTTAGCCTCTTTAACTTGAATATGAAAGAAAATGTTGGTTTACCATCCACACCTTCACCCCAAGACTCTCTAATTAAATTCAAAAAACCAGGATGAGAAGTCCACACTGGTTGATATCTGAAAGGAGCATTAATTGGTTTTGATATAGTCACAATTGTACCCAATAAATCACCATGATCAGAGATACCCCTTACACCAACTTTTTAACTCCACCCTTTAAACTTTTCCAACCATTCTAGGTTGTAGAAAGCCCTATCCAAATCACACAATATTCTTTTCTTACCACATCTATTATTGCACCAAGATAATTTGATCCCAATTTTTTGAGCTTGAAGCAAATTACATGACTCTATACAATCTCTGAAATCTTGCATTGAAACCCTCAGAGGTCTTCTTCCACCTACCTTTTCATCAGTACTCAACACAACATTAAAATCACCAATGACCAGCCATGGAAGTTTCATCTCACTGATTTCTAACAATTCCTCCCATAATTCTATTTTATCTACTGTAAGACAAGCTGCATGTATCCCAGTTACTAACACATCCCCAACCTTTACTGTAATAGATTGCTTTGAAGTAGATATCACCATTGGTTTTGAAATATAAGCATTCCAGAATAACCACAAATTTCCTTTTGTATTATCACTAGAATTATGAATTAAAATCTGACTCATACCAGGAAGTCTAAGCTGCTTAATACCTTTTCCAGTTACACTTATTTTAGGTTCGCTACCCACAATAAAGAAGGACTAATTTTTTTTACTAAATCTCTTAGTCTATCTTTGGCTTGGATTTTTTTCAAGCCTCTGATATTCCAGAAAAGTACTCTCATTGGCAAATGGATAACTGAGAAGTATTGTTACTTCCCCCACCAACACCAGTTTTAACTGAATTATTAGCTTGCTTCCTAGTTGTAACATTTGGAGGTCGTTTAATGTTTTTAACTTTAACAGGTATACTAATTACTTTAGAAAAGGTAGTTTGTTTTTCAACAACCTCCACTGGAGCTTGAAACTTACTTGGAGAGACAAAGCTTTTAACTGAATTAGGAATGTTGCTTTCTTTTCTAGGTTTTTTACTGGAACCAGTTATTTCCTTCCATTCCTCAATACTTGAGCTTTCAGCATTTATGTTAGATAAGACTTGAGTTATTAACAATTCCTTAACATTATTGTTGGATTATTCAGGAATGGTCTGCAAAAATGTTATTTCAGCTAGCTTCACACCTTCACCCTGCACTTCTGGTTGTAATGCTAGAATACTCGTACTTAGATCAATAAGTTTATTAACTGATAATACTGGAAATTCCTTAGGAGATTCTAGAATACCAGTATATCCTTGATCTATATGAGCATAAGAGTTGTTATGAGATGAGTCTGTAAAGTTCATAATAAGAGTTTCCATCCCTATCTCATCAATTTCTCCATACTCTCTGTATTTGGAAGGACTCACAGGTTTACTACTAGAAGAAGGAAAACAAATATCAAACCCAGCATGACTCTGCACTGTAATTTTCTTTGGAGTGTATCTCCATTGATTGTTGTTTGCCTTACCTCCTTATTGAGTATCTTTTATCGCCAACCTGCACTCCGTCACCAAATGTCCTACAATGTTGCACTTACTACAGAACTTTGATAATTTTGAGAGTTTAATTTCTTGCTTAAGATTACAGTATTTAGACTCAACCATCACCTTATTAGGTATACTCTTTGATAAATCAACTTCCACCAGAATACTAGCATAATACCCAATTTCTTTCTTCATTGTTATTGTAGTTGTAGGATTTCCCGCACTACACCCTTATTAAGATCTTGTTATAATCAACTCACAATTGAAGATGAAAAACGACACTTTATTATTTTGTTCTCAGAAATGTTTACAGAAAATGGAAGAATTCAAGATTACAACTATTCTCTTGAAGTTTCTCTCTCCTCAAGACTTTCTTAACTCTCAAAAATACATCATCATTTTCTGGACACCTTGAGTCTATATTTATAGGGTAGTTACATAGCGGATGACAGCTAAGTTTTCCTCTTATTTTGGGTTGATTCTGCGATTGTATCGCGATAGTTACAATGTTAAATCTCGCAAGTTTTGTAACCATCGCAGAACAAACATGCTTTTCTCATGTTTTCTTCAATCGGCAGATATTACGTCATTCTTTTGAAGACTTTTGTGACACTCGTGAAGTGTTGTATAAAATCTTGCGGCGATGCCCGTTGAGAAGTGTTGTTAATATCGCAGCGAATAGATGTAGCGATATTCTGGTCCTACATCTTGCCTCTTCTCATGTCGTCTTCGCAAAGTGGAGAGGATATGAGAATCTTCAATTCTTCGAAGTGCTCGCAGCCTCTCTTCTTTCCATATTTTCTTTTCGACATTGCTCCATTAATTTAGCTTAACCGCTTACACGTGTTGTAAATTCGTCTTTTTACTGACACGTCTTTACTCAATAGGTCACTCCCTTTTGCCTATAAAAGGTAGAGTTAAACTTCAAAATTAATTTTCTTCTTCTATTTCTCTATCTTCTTCACCAGTTTATTTTATCTTCCGTCTGCAACTTTTCTTCTTCTTCATATTCTCCTACTATTGTTCTAATGGAATCATCAAGGTATGTTTTTTTATTACAATCTTTATTTGATTTAATTCTTACTCATATTCTTCGATCTTCTCTATTTGATCCTTCATAACTCCCGTATTATGTCTTCTCTTCAGTGGAATTACCCCTAACACCCAATCCTCGGGTCAAAACCCTAATGTTCGCAAAAGACCAACTGAGAAGAAGAAGAGAAGTTCTGCGAATGATAAGGTGGTAAGAAACACATCCTATTTTTTAATAACAATATTGTTGCCTCTGTTTCTTATCTAAGTTATTATTCGTAGAATGTCGAGAACATCGCTAATCCTCCCAAAATACCTCGTCAGTTTAAAGCTCTTGAGGCTGATTTCTCTATCCCCACATTAGCATCTGCAAGAGTTACTCCCACACCCTCGCAACTGGGTCCTCTTCCTTTTTCCTGCGAGAACATCGCTTCAAACACCTCTACTTCTTTTGATTCATTGACAAATCAATCTCCTGAAATTGTTGTGACTGAAGTTCCTTCTAGCCCTTTACTTCCTTCAACTATTGTTTTTCCCAACACTCCTCCATCTGATAATACAACCATCGCAAATGACTCCAATCGTCAACTGGCCCTTGTTACCACTTCACCCTTTTCATCTCTTCCTCCATCGAATGGAATCTTCTCTAGAGTTGATATTTATTTTAAAATTTTATATAATATTTTAGACGATGCTAGAAAATCTTCCACTGACTCTCTCCAATATGAAGCTTGTGATACCTTACTTAAATATTTTGGCTCTGATAATACTGCTTCACGAGCATCTTTAGAGAATGAGGTTGAAACTCTGAGAAAAATCCTTCAAGTCAGAACTTCTGAATGTGATACTATGAACCATATGCTTCGCAACTCTTCTCTTAACTGCGAGAACCTTCGCAGAAAGAATGACGAGCTGAAAGGTACAATTTTCCTGCCTCTACTACCCTTTTATTATTTTTTCTGTTTTTCTTTTATATCCTCTGCACTCAAGTTTCCTTCTTAAATTCTTGATTCATGTATTAGTTTCAAAACGGACTCGTTTCATGGAGAGACTTAAATTTGAATCTATTGCTGATGAAGCTCGTGTTGAAATAGATTCTTGGATGGACCAGTATAATAGATTAGATAATCTCTACACATATTCGATTGATCAAATAGATAACCTTACTAATGAGAATAACCAATTCTCGCAAAGTTAAAATTTATTAAGTAACGAGGTTACTCATCTTTCATATTCGTTAACCAAGTCTAACTTGGCGGTAGAATCTTTATCAGATGAAAATAAAACTTTATCCCAAGAGAAACATAGATTTTCAAGCTTGATGGAGATTTCTTCACAGCAATTGAGTAATCTACAAATAATATGCGATAATCAAGAGCAATCTCTTCGTTCCCTTAAAGATAAGCTCAAGGAGGTAACTGAATCATCTGCTGCTGAGAAGGATAAACTTATCAAAGGTAGGTTAACTTTTAGTTTGAAGGCCATCGAGCTTCAAGACCAGTGCTCTCAATTGAAAAAATATCATTCTTTACTAGCAAAGGAAAACTTGTATCTACGCACCAGAGAAGAAAACATGAAGTCTCATCTGAAGGGTGTGGTTGGCGATATATTTGATGACGCTATGAATCAATGGGAAAACTGTTTCTTTACATTAATTCAAAACTTAACCTCGCAGAAAGAAGGTAGTCAATTGACTGCCTCTCTTATTGACCTTTCTGTTAAATTTTGTGTTATATTTCTTGCAAAATCTTTGATTGAATGATCTTTTATCACTTTTGTCACTCGCAGAATCTGAAAGAAGTCTTCATTCTACCATCATTGATCTTACCAATAAATTGGATAAAGTTCGCAAAGAGAACAAGACTCTTCTTTCCAATTATCTTGAAGCCCGCGACAAAGCAGAAAGAAGACTTTATTATCTCGAGTACTTCAAAAATATAGAGATTAGGAATCGTGATAGAGGTTTCCTTCGCAAGGTCCAGCTCAGTGCTGAAGTTCTTGTGAACGATATTCTGCTCTCCCATTCTCTCCCTCCTGTATCTGTTCCTCCTTTAAAAGTTGATGATGATGAAACTCCTCTTCCCATGGATAAAGAATTAGAATTCAGTAATGATGAAGAGAATACCACTCAAGAAGATGATGAATAAGAAAGAATCCTTCCTAAAGAAGTAACTGCAAGCGGTGAGAAGAATACTGATGAAGCTGATAATTCTAGCAAGAATAATGAATCTGGCGAGCAAGAACACTGGCGAGACAATCGTCAAAACTTGAATTTCATTTTTGCTTTCTTTTTCTTCTTCTTTCTTGCGAATAATGTAACTTTTGAAATTTTGAAAATTCAACTTTTGATTTTGTTTACTTTGAATATCCTCAAGGAAGATAATGAAATCTTATTTCTCCACTCCCCTACTTTCCCTTCATTATCTTTCTTGAAATGGTGAATTATTTCCCGTGTCTCCTTTCTGTGAACTGTGAAAATATGAATATTTCTACGATGTAATGAGTACAGTTGCGATATTCCGAAAAATTCTGAAAGAGTTTACGATGTTACGAATCTGCCTTCTTATATATTCTCCTGCGATGAAAAAATCTTTCCTGCATCTTAAACTATAATAGTTAATTGTTTAAGATTATTATGTTGGTCTTATTTTGCCTTCCTAGTTAAAGGTCTTATTTTGCCAAAAAAAAGTTTTTCTTTCTGCGACAAAATCGCAGGACGTCTTTACATTTGCATGTATTGACCCATTGATCTTGTCTTATCAATATTTTTTTAACATCTCTGCGACAATATGATAAGTGTAAACCCTCTTGCAAGAATTAAACCTTATGATAAGTGTAAACCCTCTCGCAGTTCTTGCTTTGCTTTATTATTAGGAGAACCTCGCAATCGTAAAATGTTTTTTTTTTTTTTTACAACGTACCTGTATCTCTTATCTTGCAGAAATTGGCATTAATAATACTTTTTCAGATATAGTCTATTCCATGGTCTGTCAAGTCTTTTACCAACATCTCTCCCTTCAGGGTCCATTAGTTTTTATGCCCAGGCTCCAACTATCTCTTTAATTATGTATGGTCCATCCCATTTTCTCACCAACTTTCCACCATTCTCTCGCTGATAACTTGGTGTTTCTCGCAGCACTAAATCGCCAGGTTGAAATTCACGTTTCTTAACATGTTTGTTGTATTCGCGAGCTAATCTTTGCTGGTAATTTTCCATATGTTGCTAAGTTTTTTCTCTTTTTTCTTCTAATTCATCCAATTTATTTAAAATCATTCCAGCACTTAGATTTATTTCCCAAGCCTCTCTTTTTGTTGTAGGGATAGCTACTTCTGTTGGTAACACAACTTCAACTCCATATGTCAAACAAAAAGGTGACATTCCAGTAGCTTCTCGTCTAGTTGTATTGTAGGCCCATATTGCATTATGCACCTGTTCACACCATGCTCTGTGGTATCCTTCTAGTTTCTTTTTTAAGATATCTGCGATTGTCTTATTAGTAGCTTCAGCTTGACCATTTGCTTTTGTATATAGAGGAGTAGATTTTCCACACTTTATCTTAAATGCATTGAGTAGCAATTCTATATTCTGCCCTTCAAATTGCTTTTCATTATCAGATACCAATTGTCCTGAAATCCCAAATCTGCAAATTATATTCTCAAATATGAATGTAAAAATATCTTTATCGCGAATATGTTGTACTGCCTTTACTTCTCCCCATTTTGTGAAATAATCTGTTGCGACAATCAGATATCTTCTTTGTCCATAACCATGTACAAATGGTCCCACAATATCTAACCCCCATTTCCCAAAAGGCCATACACTTGTTGAAGATGATAATGGTGCTCCTGGTGCATGTATCTTATTTCCATATCGCTGGAAATCTTCGCAACGCCTTGAGAGTTGTTTTGCATCTTCATGCATATATGGACAGTAATAACCTTGCATTTTTTTTATATGCCAAAGATCTTCCTCCACTGTGATTACCAGCGTCACCACTATGCAACATCTTCAATATTTTTTGTCCTTCTTCCCTCGTCAAACATCTTAGCGATGGACCACTTAAAGATCTGCGATATAATACTCCATCTCTTAATTCATAATTGGTTGCCTACTTTTTAATTTATGTGCTTCCAATCTATTTATTAGAATTTCACCTCTTTCCAAGTATGCATGAAAATCTGCTTGCCATTCCGTAATGTTGCTCTTTAATTCCTCTTCGCCAATTTGAACCATCATCACATATTCTTCTTCCTTTTCTTCCTTGTTTATCGCTGGTGTGAAAAGTGTTTGAATTTTTATGCATCTCGCGGCTGGATTTATCATCATACTAGATATGAAAGCAAATGCATCTGCGATCTTATTATCTTTCCTTGATATGTGTCTCCATTTTATTTTTGGAATTTTCGCAGATAATTCTTCGACTAACCTTTTATATTTTCTTAAAGATGGTTCATTTGTTGTGTATTCTCCTTTTATTTGGCGAATAACCAACTGTGAATCGCTGGTAATTCTTGCATTTTCCAACTTCATTTCTACCGAAAATTTTAAAGCATGAATCACGGCCTCATATTCGGTTTCATTATTAGTGGATGCAAATTCCAATCTAAATGAAAAAGCTGCTTTTTCTCCTTCTGGTGAAATAAATACAAATCCAATCCCATTTCCTTCCCCATTTGATGATCCATCCACCAGTATCTCCCATTTTTCGGGTTCTGTTAATAGCTCTTTTGGATTTCCATGTTCCTCTTCTACATCCATCATCTCTTCTACAGCTTCATCATCTTCTAAAGTAAATTCAGCTAAGAAGTCTGCGATAACTTGTGACTTTGGAGAGGATAAAACTTCATATTGAATATCAAAGTGTCCTACTTGTGCATTCCATCTCTCAATTCTTCCTGATCTTTTTGAATTTTTCATTACTGATTCAATGGGAACTTTAGTTAAAACTTTGACCTTATGTGCTTGAAAGTAGATGCGAAGCTTAAAAGTTGCATGCACCAATGCTAGAATTAATTTCTCAATCTTTGAATAATTTCTCTCTGCAGAATTGAACATTTTGATGATGTAATAAATTGGTTTTTCTACCCCCGCATCTACTCGCAGCAATACAGCACTTAGCGCATATGTGGTTGTTGCGAGATAAATCAATAGTTCTTCTCCTGGTTCAGGTTTCTGTAATATAGTTATGTTTATCAAATGTTCTTTTATTCCTTGAAAAGCCTTTTCACATTCATCTGTCCATTTGAATTTTGTTCCCTTCTTGAGTATATCGAAAAAATGTTTGCACTTGTCTGAAGATCGCGAAATGAATCTTCCTAGTGAGGCTAAGAGTCCATTCAATTTTTGTACATCTTTTACCGTCGCATGCGTTGGAATATCGCGAATTGCTTGTACTTTTTCCGGATCAACTTGTATTCCTTCTTTTGATACAATATACCCCAAAAAATTCCCCGAAGTTACTCCAAATGTACACTTATCGGGATTCACTTTAATATTAAATTGTCGCATTTGATCGAGAATCTCTTTCAAATCTTGCACATGATTCTCAGCTTCTTTGCTTTTGATCAGCATATCATCTACATACACTTCTAATGTTTTGTGGATCCACTTTGCAAACACCTTCTCCACCATTCTTTGATATGCTGCACCAGCATTTCGTAAGCCAAATGGCATCTTTGTATAACAATATAATCCTCTTGGAGCAAAAAATGCGGGATGTTCTTGATCTTCTTCAGCGAGAGGGATTTGATTATATCCTTTATATCCATCCAACGATGATATTCTAGCATTTTCCTCTGCTGATTCAACCATCTGTGGGATATCTGGTAATGGAAAACTATCTTTAGGACAAGCCTTGTTTAAATCTGTGAAATCTATACAAATTCGTATCCCCTTATTCTTCTTTGGGACTACTACCATATTTACAATCCACTCTGGATATTTTGCTTGCCTTATAATTCCTGCGTCAAGCATCTTCTATAATTCTTCTTCTATCCGAGAATGATACGTTGTTGCGATTTTCCTTATTCTTTGCTTAAATGGTCTTATATTTTTGTTGATTTCTAGTTTATGACATGCTATTGATGGATCTATCCCTGGCATCTCATCCATGCTCCACGCGAAGATATCTTTATATTCTCGCAAGAGATTTATAGTTCTTTCTTCCTCATCTGCCTCCATTATAGTCCCAATTTTCATCATTTTAGGCTCTTCTTCACTCCCAATATTTACTTCCTTGGTTGGTTCTGCTGCAATATAACTGGCTTCAGGTTCTCCCATTGGTTTCGGTGTTTTCATAATTCTCGCGAGTTCATCTCCTTCTCGCGAGATTTCACTGGGTATTCCTTTTCCTTCTTTTGCTCTTATCATGTAAACTTTAAATTCTTCCTCCTTTTTTGTTTCTCTCACCAATTTTCTGAGAGCCTTTAGTGGATTTGGACGCTCTTCACAATTTCTTACTTCAATTTGGAAACACAATTTCGCAAAATCCGTGTCTCCTCTAATTTCTCCAATTCCACTAGGTGTAGGAAATTTGATGCATTGATGCAACGTTGATGCTACAGCCTTGATTGTGTGTATCCATGGTCTTCCTAATATCATGTTATACGGTGATTCCACGTCTACCACACATAACGTTACTTGTGTTTCAATCTCCCTTAGTGGAATTCGTACCACTATCTCGCCTTTAGGTTTTGTTAAAGACTTTCCAAAGCTATGAACATGATATGTTGAATAAGACATTTCTTCATCCTTATATCCCATTTTCTTGAAAGTATGATAAAATATTATGTCTACAGAACTTCCTGCATCCACCAAAGTTCTATTCATAGCCCATTCTTCTACAGATTTTATTGATTCCTCCTTTCTCATTGGTATAGTGGATACTGTGACTACCAATGGAGATGCATGACTTAGATTTTCTTCTGGTATTTCTGCTACTGTAAATGTGATTTCCTGCTTTTCCCAATCTTTCAATGGTGATATTTTTTCCACCGTCATAATTTTCCTTCCTTCAAAATCCCGTTTGTGTATCTTCCCCTTAATATTTTCATGAAATCTATCAATCATTGTTCTCGTTACCATATCACACTCCAATTTTCTACAATCCTTATTTATTCTAATTATCCTTTCTTTAAATATCTCACTGATTTGTTTTATGATTTTCTTATTCTTGAACAATTCTTATCTTCTTCTTCACCTTTTTCTATGATTTTGCTAATTCAATCCCTGTTTCGGGCGCCAAAATGTAGTTGCAGGATTTCCCACACTACACCCTTGTTTAGATCTTACTATAATCAACTCACAATTGAAGATGAAAAACGACACTTTATTATTTTGTTCTCAGAAATGTTTACAGAAAATGGAAGAATTCAAGATTACAACTATTCTCTTGAAGTTTCTCTCTCCTCAAGACTTTCTTAACTCTCAAAAATACATCATCATTTTCTGGACACCTTGAGTCTATATTGATAGGGTAGTTACATAGTGGATGACATCTAAGTTGTCCTCTTATTTCGGGTTGATTATGCGATTGTACCGCGATAGTTACAATGTTAAATCTCGCAAGTTTTGTAACATCGCAGAACAAACATGCTTTTCTCATGTTTTCTTCAATCGTCAGATATTATGTCATTCTTTTGAACACTTTTGTGACACTCGTGAAGTGTTGTATAAAATCTTGCAGTGATGCCCACTGAGAAGTGTTGTTAATCTCGCAGAGAATAGATGTAGCGATATTCTGGTCCTACAGTTATCTCATCAACCCTGATTGGTCTACCAATTGTTTTGGCAATTATAAGTATATCTTCCTTCCAATATTCAATACTAAGCCCTGGAAATATCATCCATACAAAAGCACTAGAAGATTTTTGCAATTCAGGTTTAAAATCACGTTCCCATAATCTGAGTTTAAGATATTGAGATTCAACTTCCAAAAATCCTTCATATACAAATTTCATATCATCTTTTTTTCTAATTTGATAATAAAAAAACATGTCCCAATTGGAATGAATTGACAGTTACCTTTCAGAGTCCATTGTTTTCTCAAAATAGCTTCAGCAGCAGAGATCTTCAATTTCACAAAATTTAATCTTCCAATCAAACTAAATCTCCATTCATTTACACTCTCATCAATGATCTCATCCGGAATGAAAACTGATGGACTAAAAGTTTGAGGAATATAAGAGTCATCCGAACTGAATTTTTTTGAAATCTCAGATTCCAAACGAGAATTTGAATTTTCCTCCATTGACTCTCAATTTTTAGACATATTTATTGTAAAACACTTGAGATCAAAGAGAAAATAACACATCGAATCAATCAAGAATTTCACCTGAATTGATTATCCAGTAACACAGAAACTGAGAAAAAAATATCGTCGTCTCCGGTTTAGTTCCTATATAAGATCTCAAAAGGATGTAAGGCAAACAACAATCAATGGAGATACACCACCTTATTAGGTATACTCTATGGCAAACACGTTTAAGACCTCAAAAGTATGTGTTTGTAGCGATATGACTCTATGGACAGAGGTTCTATCTCTATTAACGTACCACCAGTCTTCGATGGCTCCATTTACTTATGGTGGAAAATTGTTGTTTATGGGTGAAAACTACTTCTGCTGGTTTTGGTAATTTGGGGTGTGTGGATGAGAAGTGAATCTAAACCCTAAACAAATGCATTGCGTGATGAGTGCTTTTGATTCGATAGATCAATCTATAAAATTATGTCCTAAACCAAGAAATGGCCGTTCCAGAATTGTTTCGGTCACAAAGTAAAGGAGATGGGGTTGATCTTAGGGAGGGAAGCGAAGAAGGTGTTGAGATTGTGAAGGTGTAGGCTTGCTTATGACTTGTAATAGAAAGGTGAGAAGGCTTACGAATAATGCAAGCATGTTATGGGTGTTTGAATACGTTGTGTATTAACACTTGGTTTTTGTGTTGTTTTCTGTCTTGTTGTGGAAATAGGGCGGAAAACCTATTTATACAAGTCACTTGAGCCTTATTCACGTCTCTCGTGGGAAGTGGAGGAAGTGGAGTGATGGATTAGTGGAGTTTTGTGTTAGTGTTACACGATCGGTCTTTCCCACTTCTCCCATCATCACTAATCGTGCATGTCTTCCTGACACGTTCTTGTGATGGCGTGTTGCACGATGCATGCTGAAAATCGCCAGACCAATACCCCAGTATGTATCCCCCAGTTTGTGACATGATTGATATCTCGAGTGTGTGGATTGTGGGAACCACAGAAGGTAGCATGTAATGCTAGTTAAATAACTAAGTTATTTAGGAGGTCGATACTTATAATGTATCGTGTGTGCATGTTATGCATAGAATGTATTCGGAATATATGAAGCATCGTTGTTGAGCATTACGCCTTGCCTACTTCATGTGATGGTTTGGAGGCTGCACTATAAAGCCTACCTTGGCCGACCATATGGTGTGGTAGAGCGGCGGACAGTGATCACGGTGATACATCACTTGTCGTCTAATTCCCATTCTAGGCTACCCGTCCGAGCTAGCGAAGTTGGACGGATGAGATGGATTGTGATCCTAATCTGCGACTGTTGGATTAGGTCTAGGGAGGTACGTAAGCTTCCACTTTCAACTCGAACGAATTCAAGCTAAGGGAGCGTTTCTGGAAGGACCGATTAGTCTTGCAAGGAGGTGGCGCGCTGGTGTTTATGCCTATGCTTGCTTGACTCGCAAATATCCGATCTATACCACTCAATTATGCCGGCAAAGACGAGTGGACGAGATTAGATTTCGACAAAAATCTTATGTCGAAAAGGATTTATCAAGCAGAGTGACACATCACTTTTGGGCGCGCGGACCGAGGTGCCTGACCAAGGCTAGCTTTGGCCGATCAGTCGGTCATGAAGCCGGTCCCACGGCGGTCATGCTAGCATGCTTGGCCTCCCTTGAAATTTTATTTTTGCCTCATTCAAGCCTGCGAAGATGAACGCTCGAGATGATTTTGCGACACGTGTATAGCGCCGTAAACCTCATTCAGGGTTTCAGACCGGCCTACTTCAACCAAACGGTTTTGGTGGTAGTGCGCCTCCTTTGGGGAGGTCGATTGCTCAAGAGGAATCTTGGGCTGACGGTGAGCATATGTATGCTTGCTCCATGGACCCGATCGTAATCTAATCCATCCTACCATGCCTGCGAAGTTGGATGGTCGTGATCATTTTGAAACACATGGATGATGTCGCAAATCCCAATTAGGGTTTTGGTCGGTTGTGTGTCATGCCTTGTTTGGGTGCACGAATTGTGATGACCAAACATAGTTGGTCTTGACCGATCGTTTATGTGTGTAGGCGGGCCTACGGTGATTGTGATGACATGCTCTGGACCCTTTGAATCTACATCTACACTCTCCATCTATGCCTGCGAAGATGGATGGTTGAGATCGTTTTGCGACACATGTAATGTGCCGCAAATCCTAATTTAGGATTTTTTGTTCATTCTACTTGGTTTGGACGGTTTGGAAATCTATGCCACCCCTTTTGGGGAGGCCGACCATGCGGGGCCGCATTGGGTCGGCAGTGAATGTTCCTATACATGCTTGGGGGTATTGGATTCGATCAGGACCATCCAATCATGCCGGTGAAGTTGGACTACCGTGATCGTTTCTAGACTGTTGTGGAAAGTCTAGACTCTCAATCGGTCTAGTATAACACACCGAGAGTTTACAGCCTGTACGGTTATTTCGTGTATGCCTCATTGTTGGTACTTGGATATTCATGATACTCTGCTGCGAGTAACAATCAGTCATCATGCCGTACCAACAACGAGAGTTCTACTATGAACATCACATGAAACACAAGGCATTTAATGCATTAATAAATAATGCTAAAATTCACAAAATATTCGGGGGATGGTTGCTACATGCTCCATTCTAGGTGAATTAATGAAGTGAGAAAGTATTCATCACTTATAAAATAATATCATCCTCTGCAGGATGGTCACACAAATACTGGTTATACAACTTTAGCCCTGAACTAAAATCCACCATCAACATTAAGTCCCCTGCCTATCACATGATGGTTACGCTATTGTGGCGTAGGCATGAGATGGTGACATATACATGGAAGAAAAACGAGATTAGGGGAGCTTACCCGAAAAGCTTTGATCATCAGCTATTAACCGCGCAGGTGAACATATTGTTTCAAGCATGGACTCTTGAGTGGGACCGGTTTCCTGCCTTGGGTGTTTGAAACAAAAGAGGAATCCTTTTTCATAAAGATTTCCCAATCACTTGTCTATAAAAAGGGACCTATCCCTTTCTCGCTTTTATATATATTTTTTGTTGGTCATCTTCCGTTGTCCGCGGCTCCTGTCATCGCCGAACACACCGTCGCTGTCACGATCTCGTCGCCGATCACATTGCCGTCATCGCCAGTGCTTTCCGCTTCCGTCCATTCGCTGACGAGTTAAGTGCATTCACGTTTTTTTTTTGACGCAAACCCTAGTTTTAGGTAAACCTTTTTTGTTTTTTGAGAAATTCATTCTTGGTTTGAATTTCATAGACACGATTCCCATGAATATAAAAAATCGTTCTATGATACATGTGAATGAATGCGGGACTGCTTGATTGAATGTGGGTCCCGTCGCGCACCTCCAGTCAGATATCAACTTTATACCAGCCGTATGACCTTGATCAACACATGTTTCGTGACCTCGACCTTTCTTGATGATGTGGCCTAATACCTGCCTCATTTGGATCCTAAAATGGTCTTTCCTGCTTTTCTCATGAGATCTGTTATGCGCTTGATCAAACGTGGGTCTCACCCACGCCTGCTTGCTCAAAGGACCTGTTGTGTTCCTGCTTCATTCGATCACGTTCATGGGGCCATTTTGCGCTCGTACTATCCCATTAGCCAAATATTGACATAATCAAGTCCTTAGGATAGAATTTGACCCGTTTCTTAGACTGGATGCGTTTTTTCTCATGCACAATGATTGCCTTCAAATATCTGATAAATATCTACTGATTGTTATCCCGCGTTTGTAGCCTTCACAAAAGGTAAGTGAAGACTCCTCTTTTCTCCGGGATCTTGTTAAATCGTGAAATATAAAAGAGAAGCTGGGTCTCCCCGCATTGCAGAATTATTTCTTTATTTGTTCAGGTATTGCTCCACCTTCATTGTATAACTTATCTTCCTAGTGATGACTTTTGTTAACATAATCATAGATCCTTTTTGCAGAATGGAGGCGGCTGGGAAAGACTTCTCTGGTATCTCTCCTGAAAGAATCTTTGAAGTGAACAAACCCGAGACTAATGGCCCGTTCGAGGAGGTGATGGCTAAATTGATGTTCCGCTTCTCGAAGTTGATCGAGCCATACGGGGCATGTCAATTCTGTACCTTCATGTCGCTCGAGAACATGTTCGTGATCTTCTGACTTTAATCGACAGGGAAGAAAAATGGAGTCTTGAGGAAGCGTCGCAACCACCGGTAAGCGCAAGAGCTGAGAGATTTGCTGCACGGCTACAAAGGCGAAGAGTTGAACATGAACGGGCTCCACGGGAAGATATGGGTGATTATCTGATCCGTGATGGTGTGATCATTCTTGATTACGATACGGATGAACCCGAGCTCCCAAAAGTTGTCCAATGTTGCATCGGCTCTTGAGGAAGATATGGAAGCTGCCCCTACTGGCGACATCGTGGAGAACGTGGTTGCAGAAATACCTGAAGCGGAGGCTTAGGCAGACCCGGAAAAAGCAGTAGCGGCACGCGATGGCGCTGAGGCAGACTTCAATGGTGGAGAGGACACAGTTGACCTTCTTGATGACTGAATCTTCCTGTTAATTCTCTTTTCTTCTTAGTATTTTCCCGTGATCTTGTGAAAACTTTTCTCCTTGTACTTAGTGGCGGCTGAGTTCAAGGTTTTTCTTATTTTTGTTTACTTGTTTGAACAAGTTTCTTATTTTTTTGAAATAAATTCTTCATTAAGACTGCGTCATAGTGATTGTGCCTTCATATGATTATACGCGATCCTTGTGAGAAGAGAAGTAATGCCATAATGAAATACTGCGGACCTGTTTGTTCCCTCCTAGCGTAATCTCGTATCCACTCCTCTGACGTTCAAGGTGCCTTCCTTTTTCCTTTGTATACATTTTATTCCTCCAACATTTCCCGAAAGGTGTGAAATAATTTTCTTTTAAGGTTCTATGGTTTAATCTGGTGGGCAATGATGACTCGGGTTGCACCTAGATCTTTGTGTCATGCCCAAGGGTAAAATTTCTAAAAAATTATACTTTGATTAATTGAAAAATTGGAACCCAAATAATTATGAATGCAAGTATTGCAATCATTTTTTGAAGGAATTACAAAATAGCAATGAAAGGGAAATTTTTGGAGGAACGCTGGAGAAATCATCACAAAGAACACTGGAAAGGAAGAGTAGAACAGCGTCTATAAGTACTGTAGGGTTAATCCACCGTGAGTGGATCGTCATGCCCTCAAGTTTGTCAGCGTTGATGATCTTGCAGTAGACGCCTAAGATGACATCCGCTACCAAATATGGTTCATCTTCCTTTGTCACCGATGGATCAGATTGGTCAGTCATCCTCACCGCCACGCTTCCAACTTCAAATGTGGTCCTCTTTGCTACCATATCCCCAATTTGAAATGGATTTGGACTTGGTACATTATCTTGTTTCTGGGACACGTTGTCTTTGACTGCTTCCAAGCTCTTAGTAAAACGTTCGAAAGGACCAGCACCCCACTCACATCTCTTAGTGGCGGTTAGGTTTTTGATTGAAACAAGTCCCCGAGCCTCAGCGGGAAGAGGCTTTTCTGTATGTAAAAAAGGGTTGTTCTATGAGACTTACATGGGCTCGGAACCTTTTAAGGTACGACTTCGGGCTTTCTCCAGGAAGTTGCGTCACGTTTGCAAGGTGTCGGTACGGAGACAAATAATTCTCAGGATTCGACGAATTGTTGGAGATTCTTTCAGGTACTGAAATAGGCAAAGGACTCACTCCTAGTGCTGCTTTGTTGTCGTGTATCCACGGGTGCCCCAATATCATGTCATAATTCGGATACTCTTTCACTATGTAAAATTTAGCATGCATTAGAGTATTACGGATTTTCACTTCGAGGTCGATGTATCCATAGGCGTCTCTGAATTCTCCTTCTGATCTCCTAATCATGGTTGGGCTGCGAGTAGCTTCTTGCTTTGAAATCCTTGCGGCCCTCAGAGTCTTGACAGTGATGATGTTGAACTCGGAGGCTGCGTCAATCAACGTGCTGTCGAATTCGACATCCTTCAAACGAGTGATGGTTAGGATCCCCCGGTCCCCTTTGCTGGTCGTGTCCTCAAGGAAAGACTGTAACTTCAATACTGCTTCCTTTTCCAGATACAAACGCCTGCCTGACACAATATGATTGAGGGATGTGAACATGTCTTGACGTTGTACTTTTGAGAGATACAAGATTTCACACAAACGCTCCATCGTAGTTTGTACAGTCTTGCGAACGGAATCTCCCGAGATCATGTAGTTTCTAACGGGAAGAGGATCCCTGTGAACGCCCTTGTTTCCTAACTGGAGTTCCCCTGCTTCCACCTTTTCTCTGAAGATTTGCTTTAACTTGTTGCAATCTTTGGTCGGGTGATGGACAAACCTATGTTAGTGGCCGTATTTGGGATTTGTCATTTCATCCTCGGTCGGTGGGCGTCTGATAGGTGGTAGCTTGATCGCGTCATCTTGAATACATGCTTCCAAGAGTTCTATCACTTCATTCACGGGAAATGGGAAGTTTGGAACCGTATCTCCGGACTCTTGTACATGAGCTTTGTCCGCTTTCTTTCGAGACAGAGTCGTATGTGCTGATGCTGCACGCTTGGGAGGTTGTTCTGTTGCCGACGCTTTCCTATTTCCTCCTTCGCTCACCACACTCACAGAAGGACCTGTATTATATTGCTTGTTGATGAGGCGCCTGCTTCCTTGGTTTTCACGTGTTTCTTCGTTCCGAACGATTTTTGTTCTTTCCAACAATGTTGGGGCTGTCGTAACGGAGCGCTTAGCGGCTTCGTGAAGCTCCGAAAATGTTTGGAAGCCCAGATTCTCTAGCAAAGTACGGTATATGGGAATCATCTCGTTGATGCATAACTCCACCAGCTAGCGTTCGGTGACACTCGGATCATGACAATCCAGCGCTTGAGTTCTAAACCTTTTGACGAAATCGTTCGGATGATCATTACTCCGTTGAAAGATTCTTCCCAAATCTGAAAAGGTGACCTGCTCTGACACGGAGAAATACTTCCTGTAGAAGGTGTCGAACATATCACTCTAATTGGATATATTGTTAGGTGCGAGACTGTTGTACCAAGTGTATGCTCTTCCGGTAAGCGTCTTTGAGAACTCTTTAAGGCGGAGAACATGATTGTATTCGTGTTCTCCTAAATATTCCAAAAATCGAGATACATGTTCACAAGCTTTACCAGTACCATAATAAATGGAGAATTGAGGAGCGACATAGCCTTTTGGGACAGGAATTCGTTGTACATCTTGAGGGTATGGAGGCTGGTGTTGGTGCATGTCCTCCATATTTCCTTTGCCCCGGCTTCGGAGGAGTCGCTCCAGGCCCTCACGTGTAATGAAGTTGGATGGTTGGACTCTTTATCTTGAGCGTTCAGGAGTGTCATGAGTTTCCTCGTCCATGCGGGTATGCGCCATTAAAGTGCCTGCCCCGGGTGCATCGAACACGTTCCTCATTGGCTCCAGGGGATGTCATTGCCCCTGTGGGAATCGTTCGGTTAGGGTTTTGAGAAAAGTAAGTACATATTTCTGAGTCACATCCATATCTGTTTTGGTTATAGAAAGAACCTCATGTCTTTCCATCAAGTCCACCATGGTGATAGAGGGTTGTCCTCCTCTTGCTCCTCCATCCCATCCTCCTGATGGAGGAGTAGCGGTTGCCCTGGTGACGACCGTAGGCGTTACACTTGAAGAAATACCGGGATTTGTGGTTGCTCTGGCTCTAGTGATAGGCGGTGTCATGCCTACTGGAATATCCACTGCTCAGCTGGTGTTGATGGTAGAGGAGACGGCTCCAAGAGATGTATTGGTCACATTCTGTGCGGCATCTCCACTGACAGGGACATTAATACCAAGAGTGTTATCGGCACTGGTTCCATCAGAATTGATTGCTGATCCTGACCTAAGTTCTACCATCTTGCAATTCAAACGGATTGAAATGAAGTTGATAATTGATCCTACAACCGAGAGATTAATCTCCCACTTTGGTCGCCAATTGTTTATGGGTGAAAAACTACTTCTGCTGGTTTTGGTAATTTGGGGTGTGTGGATGAGAAGTGAATCTAAACCCTAAACAAATGCACTGCGCGATGAGTGCTTTTGATTCGAGAGATCAATCTATAAAATTCTGGCCTAAACCAAAAATGGCCGTTCCAGACTTGTTTCGGTCACAAAGTGAAGGAGATGGGCACTACACCAAATTCTGGATTTAGCAACCTAGATTAGAAACAATGCTAGAGCAGTTGCTAATTCGCAACTGGTAAAAGTAGTTTCTAAATTTTAGCAACAACTAATTTCTGTTGCGAAACTCGCAATTGCTCATCTTATGTTGCTACTAGCAACTTCGGAAAATTCACGCATGCCACTCGTCTGCGTGCCAAGTAACACCTATTGCTATTTTTCTACCCAGTCAACTTAAACCATTTTGAATCAGATATATGATTCCACCCACACCCATAATTTCTCTAACCCTAGACTTCCGAAAACTTATCCCTTATCTATTTCCTATTTTCATTCTCTCTTTTCAGCCACAAGAAGAAGAAAAAGAAGAGGACGAAGAGATAAGATCAGAAGATGGTGGTGAAGATATTGGTGCACAGATCGCACCTATCATTAAACTTGAAGAAGTTTACAACTGGTGAATAAGATCTTATCTAAATCTCAATGATTTAGTTTTCTAATTCGAATTTGATTTGATTTTTATTGTTTTGATTTTTTGTTGTTGATTGTGTGTAGAAAAGAGAAACTATACCGATTTGATAAAGATGAAAATCAATAGAAAGAGGAGTTGAAATTTTGAAGATTCTTAAACATAAACAGACTCAGAAAGTTGGGTTGGTTATGAGACAATATAAGCCATTCAAGTTATGTGCTAATCATCTAGGTTTGTTGTTTTCTGTTTCCGAATTCATTTTGGTTCTATTTGTTTAGGGTTTTTTTGTTGTTGAGATTTATCGCAATAGGGTTATCATTCAAGTTCAGAAGAAGAAGGAAAGGAATGTGTGAAATCTGAACCCTAAATTCCCAATTTTAGGGTTCTTTTTTATATGAAGCTCCAAATGATTAGATCTTGATATCTTCATCTGATGGTGTTTTACAGAGATTTTGGTTTTGGTACGGTAATTCCTAACACTTTCTGTTCAATCCATGTGTTTTACAGAATTTTTGGTTTTTTCTTTTTGTTAATTAATTTGGTTTTTGGTGGTATTGAAGGATGTGAAGCTTCCAATAGTAATGGAGGGATCGATTATGATCAAATTATTGCCGAAGTAGAACAAAGGCTATGAGGAGTTCGGACAATTTAGACTTTGGGTCAGGGTATCTTCCACTAAAGTTGTTTTTTGATTATGTACTTACATTTTGCGGGAGATTTAAGAAGACAGTCTAGATAGGCTATTCCTTGGTGTTATAACTTTATTGTTGACAATGCATGGTGTCTTTGATGTTGTGTTATTTTACTGCCTCAGAGGCATTAACCATGGAATTTTTGTTGCTAGGAAGGATGCAAGTTCGCAAAGTATTACTGCGATTTTTCCCTGGAGAATGGGTATGTACTGCTAAGATTTTATAATCTCATTTTTCTTCTCCTTCTTCTGAGATGATGGGATTTTGGGGATTGTTGAAGAAGAATTCCAGGCATAGATGAATGTTAGGACAGGGATGCAGCTTCAATTTGTTGGTGATGGTTTTGATCTTACCTAAATCATAAATCCGTGTGAATTTTTTGCTTCTTATAGCCTACGGCATAATTCAATGAAGGATAAATATCATAAATCCGTATGGTCAGGAACTTACCTAGGTGTTCTTATGTATGTAGGCTGAAATGAATCATTATGAAGTTTAGGAATACTAAATTAAAATCACTTTTTTGGCCTTTATAAATTACTAATTGCAGTAATAAAATGATTTTTCTGGCACTTTGATTTGTAAGTTTGTTTGAATGTGGTGATGTCAGCCTCCATTTTGTCGAGTCACCTGCACTTGCGTCCCCTGGGGTTGGCAGGTAGGAAAATATGATCTTCCATTTTGTTTTTTCTCTTCCCTTGAATTTTGTCCGACTGATATTTTTATCTCTTATTTCGTTATAGTTTCTGAAGGTACTCTTTATCATGGTTTGATTTTACTAAAGATTTTTATTCGAAGTTGGAGGAAAAACACCAAGCTTTAGAGGCAGAGCGGAACCAATGTGAAGCTAGGACCAAGGTAATTTACTCTTCAGTTCCCAAGAGTCTTTCCTCACTTGGGGTCAAGTGCATCATACTCTCTAAAGCTAGAAGCTTAGAGTGTCTATAATTGCATCAAATCCATCAAATACCTATCAGTTTAGAATCTAGTGAAACTACTTTCACATGTCTATATTATATGACTGAGTTTTTTTAATTTACCATAACTTTCTACCCTACATATTACTATATTAGATTGAAATGACTATTCTATTTGAATTAATTATTAGTCTCTTAGCTTGTTTTATTTTACAGGAAGAGCGAGAGGCTGCTCTCAAGCATCTTAGAAAGGGATTGACGTTTAAAGCTAGTCTTATGACCAGCTTTTATCACGAGGGACCACCTCCTAAAGTCGAATTAAAAAAGGTATATGTTGTGCTTCCTCCATGTTCTTTATTAACTCCATCTACAATGGCATTCAATATTTTTTCTCCAGTATACCAATTTGACTGATTAATACATACTCTGTAGTCTGAGAGTTAATTTACATATTACATATCCAACTTCAGGAAGACGTCCATAGTTATAATATTTCTGTTTTATACTCTCAATTCCTTTTCTTGAAAAATTAAGCGTGTAGTGTTACTCAGACATTAGATATACCTCCAAAACTAGATTTGACAATTGGCATGTTTGTCTCCTCTACAAGTTTCCACACATTGATGCTAGGAAACAGGGATTTTATGTTTTCTGTTGATTTGTCTCCAGATGCCACCAACTCGTGCAAAATCTCCAAAACTAGGTCGAAGGAAAAGTTGCAGTGATGCAATCAAGTCATCACATGGAGATAACGGAGTATTATCTCATGATCGAGCGAATAGGCAAAGTCTGGATACTTGCAAAGAAGATACAATCACTAGTCCTAACAGCAGTAGTAAGTATCAGATCAATGGACATAATGTTAATGGGAGTTGCAGACTGAAAGGAGAACAAAATCCAGTTAGAGGGACCCGGAAATCATCTCCTCCAAGGATGACTGAGCAAAGTAATGTGGACATCACAGTTCAGTCTTGACTCCTTATTCCCTCAGTAAGTTATATCTAATTTAGAAGAATTTGTATTCTTTCTTGAATTTTTATGGCTTGCTTTCTTTTCCTTTTTTCTCTTTTAACTTTTGTTGTTGTTGTTAGTGGTATTCTGGTTCTTGATGAGAAATTTGTTTGAAGTTCAGAACTGACTCTGAAGGGTTGCATCATCAAGAGACTCTTGAATCCCTCCCTAAAGCCATTCGTTCGAGCATTTCACATTTTCTCTTCTATAATCTCGTTAATAAGGCGTACTTGTTCCGCGGGGTATCAAATGACCTTCTTTTCCGGTTAGTAAGTGACCAAGAACTTTGTGAACTTTCTATTCTGCTTCTTCAACTTTGTGAACTCTGTAAGTGACCACTGATTTGGGGGGATCTAGTGAATATTTAAAGTTAAATATCTTTATGATTCTCTGGTGATACGGGTTAAAAGGCTAATTCAAGGGTTTCGACGTGTTATCATTTTGCAGGCTCTAACTGAAGGTGGGAAAAAAAACCTGACCAAATGTACATCATCAATCTAAAGGTTGATTCTCTTTTAATTCTTATTTGTTTCCAAATTCTTATTATCATGGCCATCGAATTACCATTGTCTTAGGCTAATGTCATCATAAACGAAACAACCTCAGAAACACAATCCAGAAATCGTCGTGAATGAAGAGATGAGATGGAAGAACTTAAATTTGATTGGAGCACCATAGGCAGGTACTTCATGTACTTGTATTTCAGTTATTTTTTTTCCTTAGAGACATCTAACAATGTAGAGTTCATTTTCCTTCAAAACATTTTATAAGATTCTCTTTTTTTTTTTGAAAGCATTGTAAGATTCTCATGTGTGATGTTAAGTTAGTTATATATATTCAAATGATAATTCTTGTTGTGTCATGAATTTTTTGTTGTGGGTTATTTGATTGAATTATCAGAATAGATACAATCAGGGTAATGATATCTGGGTGTTGCATGATAAATTGGTGGGGTGGGGGTATTCTAATTGGGTCAAAGAAGACTAGACCTTTTTTTTTCTTGTTGCGAAAGTTTAGCAACGGTGAAAATATGTTACTAAATATGAACCAGAACAACTATATCATGTTCTGATAAAAAATATCCAGGAATAACTCTAAAGTTAGCAACAGAGTAGCAACAGCTTTTTTCTGTTTCTATATTTTAATTTCGCAACAGACTTGTTTCATTTGCTACCGCGTGTCTTGACCAAATTATCAATGTAGCTAGAGCATTGCGAAAAACTACGACAAGGTGTTTAGCAGCGGCAAAAATTTGTTGCAAGCCCAGTCAGCAACATATTTAAGCTGTTGCTAAACGTTAAATTTGGTATAGTGGGGGTTGATCATAGGGAGGGAAGCGAAGAATGTGTTAAGATTGTGAAGGTGTAGGCTTGCTTATGACTTGTAACAGAAAGGTGAGAAGGCTTACGAATAATTCAAGCAGGCTCTGGGTGTTTGAATACGTTGTGTATTAACACTTGGTTTCTGTGATGTTTTCTGTCTTGTTATGGAAATAGGGCAGAGAACCTATTTATACAAGTTACTTGAGCCTTATTCACGTCTCTCGTGGGAAGTGGAGTGATGGAGTAGTGGAGTTATGTGTTAGTGTTACACGATCGGTCTTTCCCACTTCTCCCATCATCACTAACCGTCCATGTCTTCCTGACACGTTCTTGTGATGGCGCGTTGCACGCTGCACGTTGTAAACCACCAGACCAATACCCCAGTATGTATCCCCCAGTTTGTGATATGATTGATGTCTCGAGTGTGTGTATCGTGGGACCCACGGAAGGTAGCATGCAATGCTATTTAAATAACTAAGTTATTTAGGAGGTCGATACTTGTAAAGTATCATGTGTATTCTATGCATGTTATGCATCGAATGTATTCGGCATATATGAAGCATCGATGTTGAGCATTACGCCCTACCTACTTCATGTGATGGTTTGGAGGCTGCGCTAGCAAGCCCTCCCTTGGCCGACCACATGGTGTGGTAGAGCGGCGGACATTGATCACGGTGATACCTCACTTGTTGTCTAATTACCATTCTAGGCTACCCGTCCGACCTAGCAAAGTTGGACGGATGAGATGGCTTGCGATCCTAATCTGCGACCGTTGGATTAAGGCTTGGGAGGTATGTAAGCTTCCACTTTCAACTCGAACGAATTCAAACTAAGGGAGTATTTCTGGAAGGACCAATTATTCTTTCAAGGAGGTGGCGCGCTGGTGTTTATGCCCATGCTTGCTTGACTCGCAAAGATCCAATCTATACCACTCAATTATGTCGGCAAAGACGAGTGGCCGAGATTAGATTTCGACAAAAATCCTATGTCGTAAAGGATTTATCAAGCAACGTAACACATCACTTTTGGGCGCGCGGACCGAGGTGCCTGACCAAGGATGGCTTTGGCCGATCGGTCGGTCATGAATCCGGGCCCACGGCGGTCATGTTCGCATACTCGGCCTCCCCTGAAGTTTCATCTTTGCCTTCCATTCAAGCCTGCGAAGATGAACGCTCGAGATGATTTTGCGACACGTGTATAGCGCCGTAAACCCCATTCAGGGTTTCGGACCGGCCTACTTCAACCAAACGGTTTTGGTGGTTGTGCGCCTCCTTTGGGGATATCGATTGCTCAAGAGGCATCTTGGGCTGACGGTGAGCATATGTATGCTTGCTCCATGGCCCCGATCGTAATCTAAGCCATCCAAACATTCCTGCGAAGTTGGATGGCCATGATCGTTTTGAAACACATGGATGATGTCGCAAATCCCAATTAGGGTTTTGGCCGTCCGTGTGTCATGCCTTGTTTGGGCGCACGAATTATGATGACCAAACATAGTTGGTCTTGACCGATCGTTTATGTGTGTAGGCGAGCCCACGGTGATTGTGTTGACATGCTATGGGCCCTTTGAATCTACATCTACACTCTTCATCTATGCCTGCAAAGATGGATGGTTGAGATCGTTTTGCGACACATGTAATGCCACAAACCGTAATTTATGGTTTTTTGTACATTCTACTTGGTTTGGACGGTTTGGAAATCTATGCCACCCCTTTTGGGGAGGCCAACCATGCGGGGCCGCATTGGGTCGGCATTGAATGTTCCAATACCTGCTTGGGGGTATTAGATTCGATCAGGACCATCCAATCATGCCGGTGAAGTTGGACGACCGTGATCATTTCTAGACTGCTGTGGAAAGTCTAGACGCTCAATCGGGCTAGTATAACACACCGAGAGTTTACAGCATGTACGGGTATTTCGTGTATGCCTCATTGTTGGTACTTGGATATTCATGCTACTCTGCTGCGAGTAACAATCAGTCATCATGCCGTACCAACAACGAGAGCTCTACTATGAACAGCACATGAAATACAAGGCGTTTAATGCATTAATCAATAATGCTAAAATTCACAAAATATTCGGGGGATGGTTGCTACATGCTCCATTCTAGGTGAATTAATGAAAAGGGAAATATTCATCACTTATAAAATAATCTCATCCTCTGCAGGATGCTCACATAAATATTGGTTTTACAATTTTAGCCCTGAACTAAAATCCACCATCAACATTAAGTCCCCTACCTAGAACATGATGGTTACACTATTGTGGGGTAGGCATGAGATGGTGACATATACATGGAAGAAAAACGAGATGAGGGGAGCTTACCCGAAAATCTTTGATCGTCCGCTATTAACCGCGCAGGTAAACATATTGTTTCAAGCATGGAGTCTTGAGTGGGACCGGTTTCCTGCCTTGGGTGTTTGAAACAAAAGAGGAATCCTTTTCTCATAAAGATTTCCCAATCACTTGTCTATAAAAAGGGACCGACCCTTTTCTCCCCTTTATATATATTTTTTGTTGGTCAGCTTCCGTTGTCCGCAGCTCTTGTCATCGCCGAACACACCGTCGCTGTCACGATCTCGCCTCCGATCACATTACCGCCATCGCCAGTGCTTGCCGCTTCCTTCCGTTCGCTGACGAGGTAAGTGCATTCACGTTTTTTTTTTGACGCAAACCCTAGTTTTAGGTAAACCTCTTTTGTTCTTTGGGAAAGCCATTCATGGCTTGAATTTCATAGAAACGATTCCCATGAATATAAAAAATCGTGATATGATACGTGTGAATGAATGCGGGACTGCTTAATTGAATGTGGGTCCCGTCGCGCACCTCTAATCAGATATCAACTTTATACCAGCCGTGTGACCTTGATCAACACATGTTTCATGACCTCGACCTTGCTTGTTGATGTGGCCTAATACCTTCCTCATTTGGATCCTAAAACGGTCTTTCCTGCTTTGTTCATGAGATCTGTTATGCGCTTGATCAAACGTGGGTCTCACCCGCGCCTGCTTGCTCGAAGGACCTGTTGTGTGCCTGCTTCATTCGATCACAGTCATGGGGCCATTGTGCGCTCGTACTATCCCATTAGACAAATATTGACATAATCAAGTCCCTAGGATAGAATTTGACCCGTTTCTTAGACTGAATGCGTTTCTTCTCATTGCACGATAATTGCCTTCAAATATCCGATAAATATCTACTGATTGTTATCCCGCGTTTGTAGCCTTCACAGACGGTAAGTGAAGACTCCTCTTTTCTCCGGGATCTTGTTAACTCGTGAAATATAAAGGAGAAGCTGGGTCTCCCCGCATTGCATAATTGTTTCTTTCTTTGTTCAGGTATTGCTCCACCTTCATTGTATAACTTATCTTCCTGGTGATGACTTTTGTTAACATAATCATAGATCCTTTTTGCAGAATGGAGGCTGATGGGAAAGACTGCTCTGGTATCTCTCCTGAAAGAAGCTTTGAAGTGAACAAACCCGAGACTGATGGCCCGTTCGAGGAGGTGATGTCTAAATTTGATGTTCCGCTTCTCGAAGCTGATCGCGCCATACGGGGCATGTCAATTTTGTACCTTCATGTCGCTCAAGAATGTGTTCGTGATCTTCTGACTTTAATCGACATGGAAGAAAAATGGAGGCTTGAGGAAGCGTCGCAACCACCGGTAAGCGCAAGAGCTAAGAGATTTGCTGCACGGCTGAAAAGGCGAAGAGTTGAACATGAACGGGCTCCACGGGAAGACATGGGTGATTATCTGATCTGTGATGGTGTGATCATTCTTGATTATGATACGGATGAACCCGAGCTCCAAAAAGTCGTCCAATGTTGCAGCAGCTCTTGAGGAAGATATGGAAGCTGCCCCTACTGGGGACATCGTGGAGAACGTGGTTGCAGAAATACCTGAAGCGGAGGCTAAGGCAGACCCGGAAGAAGCAGTAGCAGCACGCGATGGCGCTTAGGCAGACTTCAATGGTGGAGAGGACACAGTTGACCTTCTTGATGACTGAATCTTCCTGTTAATTCTCTTTTCTTCTTAGTATGTTCCCGTGACCTTGTGAACACTTTTCTCCTTGTACTCAGTGGCGGCTGAGTTCAAGGTTTTTCTTATTTTTGTTTACTTGTTTGGACAAGTTTCTTATTTTTTTTGAAATAAATTCTTCTTTAAGACTGCATCATAGTGATTGTGCCTTCATATGATTATACGCGATCCTTGTGAGAAGAGAAGTAATGCCATAATGAGATACTGCGGACCTGTTTGTGCCCTCCTGGTGTAAGCTCGTCTGCACTCCTCTGACGTTCAAGGTGTCTTCCTTTTTCCTTTGTATACATTTTATTCCTCCAACGTTTCCCGAATGGTGTGAAATGTTTTTGTTTTAAGGTTCTCTGGTTTAATCTGGTGGGTAATGATGACTTGGGTTGAACCTAGATCTTTGTGTCATGCCCAAGGGTAAAATTTCTAAAAAATAATACTTTGATTAATTGAAAAATTGGAACCCAAATAATTATGAATGCAAGTATTGCAATCATTTTTGAAGGAATTACAAAATAGCAATGAAAGGGAAATTGTTGGAGGAACGTTGGAGAAATCATCACAAAGAACGCATGAAATGAAGAGTAGCACAGCGTCTCTAAGTACTGTAGGGTTTAAGCCACCGTGAGTGGATCGTCACGCCCTCAAGTTTGTCAACGTTGATGATATTGCAGTAGCCGCCTAGGATGACATCCGCTACCAAATATGGTTCATCTTCCTTTGTCACCGATGGATCAGATTGATCAGTCATCCTCACCTCCACGCTTCCAACTTGAAACGTGGTCCTCTTTGCTACCATATCCCCAATTTGAAACGGATTTGGACTTGGCACATTATCTTGTTTATAGGACACGTTTTCTTTGACTGCTTCCAAGCTCTTAGTAAAACGTTCGAAAGGACCAGCATCCCACTCACATCTCTTAGTGGCGGTTAGGTTGTTTATTGAAACAAGTCCCCGAGCCTCAGCGGGAAGAGGCTTTTCTGTATGTAAAAAATGGTTGTTCGATGAGACTTACATGGGCTCGGAACCTTTTAAGGTATGACTTCGGGCTTTCTCCAGGAAGTTGCGTCATGTTTGCAAGGTGTCGGTACGACGAAAAATAATTCTCGGGATTCGACGGCTTGTTGGAGATTCTTTCAGGTACTGAAATCGGCAAAGGACTCACTCCTAGTGCTTCTTTGTTGTCGTGTATCCACGGGTGCCCCGAGATCATGTCGTAATTCGGATACTCTTTCACTATGTAAAATTTAGCATACGTTAGAGTATTACCGATTTTCACTTTGAGGTCAATGTATCCGTAGGCGTCTCTGAATTCTCCTTCTGAGCTCCTAATCATGGTTGGGCTGCGAGTAGCTTCTTGATTTGAAATCCTTGCGTCCTTCAGAGTCTTGACAGTGATGATGTTGAACTCGGAGGTTGCGTCAATCAACGTGATGTCGAATTCGACATCCTTCAAACGAGTGATGGTTTGGAGCCCCCAGTCCCCTTTGCTAGTTGTGTCCTCAAGGAAAGACTGTGACTTCAAGACTGCAACCTTTTCCAGATACAAATGCCTGCCTGACACAACATGATTGAAAGCTGTGAACATGTCTTGACGTTGTCCTTTTGAGAGATACAAGATTTCACACAAACGCTCCATCGTAGTCTGTACAGTCTTGCGAACAGAATCTCCCGAGATCATGTAGCTTCTAACGGGAAGAGGATCCTTGTGAACGCCCTCGTTTCCTAACTAGAGTTCCCCTGCTTCCACCTTTTCTCTAAAAATTTGCTTTAACTTGTTGCAATCTTTGGTCGGGTGATGGAAAAATCTATGGTAGTGGCAGTATTTGGGATTTGTCATTTTTTCCTTGGTCGGTGGGCGTCTGATAGGTGGTAGCTTGATCGCGTCATCTTGAATCCATGCTTCCAGGAGTTTTATCACTTAATTCATGGGAAAGGTGGTGGTGGTGGTGGTGGTGGTGAGAATATGACACGTGTCACAATAGTAAGGGCGGTCAATTGCTAAGAAAAAAAAGTCAATTTAAAGGACTAAAAATGACTTTTCTTCACGTATGCAAGTTCACATGTGTGACAATTTCATTACTCAACTAGTTTTGATGGAAAACTTGACGAAATGGGCATTTTAACTTTTACCAAAAACTCAGGTATTTTTGAAGATGACCCCTCTGTAGACACCCTAATTTTGCACGATCACAAAAGTATACCGCGAAATCGGATCTGTATATTAGTCGTAAAAGAAGCCTATATTAGGTCCACCGCACATTATAATTCATGGTTTACCCATTGTTTGTGCACCTATTCATAGTGCCTTGTTCTCAAGTGGTAAAGGTCCAAGGATAAACAAATTTTTCACCTAGACCTAAGGTACGCCCACTAGGTAGGGGTGTGCAACGGACGGACGGTTATGGATTAGGGTCACCCGCAACCAAACCGTCAAAGTTGCGGACTTCGAAAATTGAACCGTGACCGGCCCAATCACCCACGGATTTGACCTCTGCGGATCAGCAGATTGTACGGTCCGGATGCGGATTGACCGCAGATTTAGTCGGGGAAAAAAAATATCGTAGAACACCAAGCTTTTCTCCTGATGGATAGGCAGTATGAGGAGGATGACGACGACGGCGATGATGATGATGATGATGACGACGACGATGGCAATAATGATGATAATGGTGAGACTGTGGAAGAAGAGAGTTTAGATCTTGATGAAGGATGGCATTCCAATAGCCAAGACGATCAAAATCAACAAGGGACTCCCGTACCTGTAGTAGGTTACTACCAATTTTACAACGAAGATGGATCAGTTAGAACTACTGGAAATTTTATTGCGACAATTTCGTTGTTGAACAACACCGTTGGGTCATCAGAAGATGGCCTGAGTTATGAAGAACTAACGCAATTGCAAGAAAGAGCTGGCATAATACAAAGAGGAATTCGCGGATTTAGCAATTTTATTAAAGAACCTTACTTCCTAACGGTGCGGGTGAATCCACGGATTTACAAAACTAACCGCAACCAAACCACTAAACCTTGCGGATTTGAAAACTCACCAGTGTCCGGCCCATAGACTCTTGCGGATTGGTTTTCACCCACAATTTTGCGGACGATTGCGGGCGAAATCTGCGGTTTCGGTTTTTTTGCACACGCGTAGGTGTTAGACTTGATAGACTAGTGCCCATTAGTCCTAAAGTCCAAGTAAGTTGGACGTACACCAAAATGAGATCTGCGTATGGAACCCACTATATGTCCGAGTATAACCCAAAGCCTACCAACCACTATCTACTAATTCCAAGTCTACAAGGCTGTAAATGGGATACCATTTTGCTTTGGGGTGTACTAACCCAAAGGCAACTATTTTTTTGTCTTATATGCATATCGGTACACCCCCAAACAAAACGATATCCCTCATCAGCAGTCTTATAAGTCTAGGTTGGACGTCCATCTCTGGCTTACATTTTAGGCTTAAATGAAAATCTTTTAGTTTAGAAAATGAAATTGGATAATATAAAGAATATAAGAATAATACATGTTAAAATGGGAATGATATTTAGGTTTTTGTTTTGAGCCGGTGGATCAATAGATTAGTAAGTTGTTTAAGTCGAATATTGGGTCCGGATACGATTTTGCGACAATAGGTTAGTACTATTTCTTTATAAATTTACTGTGTTAGACTTAGATTGTCTGATTGTGAATAAGATTCATGATCAATAATGGCAATTGTTCATTAAGTTACCGCATCAGCGTGTCAACGTATTAGGGATCCTTTGCATTTGTCCTCCTCCTGTCATCTTGATTCATTCACATGCTTTAGATACTGCTTGCTTCCGCACATGATTAATTTCGACATCAGTATTTAATTTGATCACTTGGTTCCACTAGTACTAAGAAGGTATCATTTAATTTCAGAATTGGAGTAGTTTTGATTAATTAGTAATAATAATTATATATAATAGTAGGAATTACCTATATGTACTAGTTTAGTGATACTAGTTAGTGGCAGGTCCACCCACTAAAGCCCAGTAACTAGAGGTCCATGATAAAAAAAAAACATAAAAAAAGACCTAATTTTTTAATCCCATGTCATGTACACGTGCGGGATAAATCATGTGAAATATGCAAATACCTAAACTACCCTTTCAATCCTACATATATTTAAGCCGGCTATTTCAAAGTTTCTAAAAAAAATTGCAACGAATTCGGATCCGGTTTCTGCTCTCTTTCTTCTTCTGGCTTTGTGACTAGGTATGTTGCTTAATCTTTCCGTTTTCTGAAGATTTCTTTTGTGATTTTAACATGTATGTTGCTTATCTTTCCGTTTTCTTCTTTCTGCTACAGTTTCATGGAGATCGGTTGTGTTCTGTTTGTTTTTTATGATTCTTGTTCGTATGTATTCAGTTATTTGGTTAGATTGTTAAGTTTTTAGCTTATTTTAGCTTTCGATTTGATTATCTTTATGTTTTCGTTTCAAAATCAGGTTTGTTTTCACTTTCAGTTCGGATTATCCAGCAGTACATATGTGACATACTCATTGTTTATGTTTGTTTTTTATGAATTTTGTTCGTATTTATTCGGTTATTTTATTAGATTGTAAGTTTTTAGTTTATTTTAGCTTTCGATTTGATTATCTTTCTGTTTTCGTTTCAAAATCAGGTTCGTCTGCACTTTCAGATCGGATTATCCATCAGTACATATATGAAATACTCATTGAAACTACTCTTAGATTCTGTTTCTTGCATAGATCTCTCACTTTTTTTAGTTTGATCCATCAGTACGTATGTGTAATACCGTATTACTCTATATCTTCATCATCTTCACTATCCGGTACTTCTTCATCACTGTCAGATTCAGAATTCTTCTTCTTGATTCCAGTACGCTTGAGCAGGTTCATAATTGCATCTTGTAGCATTGGCCTTGTAACCGTGTTGCTATCACCAAAGTGTCTAATGTAGAATGGTTTCTGTCTCCATCCACCACCTCCCATCAAAAAGGTGTCATCAGTTCATCTTCCTTCCATTCTTGGCATTCCAAACATTACACCCATTTTTTCTGGTGTCGACGTGATAATGTGTGTTTCACCTCTTCTAACAAACTCAAATGTGAGCTCATTCTTGACTCGACCCCTTTTGTAACACTTCAAGTACTTCTTCACAGCACCTTCCAACTTTCCCAATGACTTTCTGTGTACTTAGTGTGCCAGAACATCAAGAAAATCTGTCCATAAGAAGATTCGACCATCTTTTGCAATGTGGCTTCACTCAAAGTATAGTTACTCGCCTTCATTTTTGCAACCAGGCTATGTAATGATGTGAAACCAGACCTATACAATTTCCTAACCGATTTTGGCACAACCTTTCCTGCAAAATTTAATTGGTTTTATTTCAGTATAGCAATTATGGACTGCACATCCATCGTTTCAGAAACACAAACAATCAGTATTAGCCTTATGTACTGCATATGAAAAGATCATTATCACCGCATAAAGGAAAAATAGACACATAAACAAAGAAACTGATGAATTTAGAGAACATAAACACTACAATGTCTCAGTATTTGCAAATATAGGCATGCCACAAACTGTTTTTCAACAGTTTTTTTATTATGTACTGACAATCCAAGATTATTGCCTCAACAGTTTTTTGAGTTATCTACTAACAATGGTAAATAGACACATAAACAATGTTACCCATTCACTATTGGACTTATGTACTGGTAAAAAAGACCCTAAATCATAAATAAAAAAACCTCAGTACTTCACAATGTACTGGTAGTTCTATGTATCAGAAACAAACAAATAACATTGGAAATCACTTTTGATTATTTTTCTACAGTTTTTTAGTTATGTACAGCCAAATTTAAGTGCAAGAAACACAAAGTCGAAGTTGCATTTAAACTATGATAGGTATTCATCAATTTTTCATCAGTACCTCACATATGTACTGATGGATCTATGTCCCAGAAACACAAAAAGCATACTAAAAGTGTTAGAAATAGTACCTTTTCTCTGATTTGGTTCCTTTTTACTCGTTTTTCTTCCTTTCGGGTTATTACATCTGGAGATTCATCGTCCGATGAACCTTTAGAAGCTTTTTTCTTTGGTGTTTCAACCTTTTTACTCTTTTTCCTCTTTGATTTTCGTCTTGAATTTCTTGAATCGTCTTCTGATGTTCTAGGAGCAGTGCTATCATCCATTATTGTTCTTCTTCTTGGATTTTTCTTGTGATTTTTCTTTTTGTAACCATTATCAGAATAGAATCTAGGTTTTAGGGTTTTTCTCTGAATCAGAATTGTTGTTTTCAAACTATCGAAAATATCTGAATGAATTTGGGTTTTGATTCTCTGAATTCTCTCTGTGAAGAGAAAATTTTTCTCTCTGAAAATCTCTGAATGATTCTCTGTAAAGTTAAAATTCATTTAATGAATATGACCGTTTTCAGCGGTTTTGGTACGGGAAAGAGAAACCGTAAGAAAGTGGTGGAGTTCACACGTGAGTGGTGCTGGGGTAATGTGGTCATTTTGCTTGTTTCAAATAATTATGGACCTAGTGGTAAGTCTAAAATCCGGTTGGACCATAGTATAACTAACTTAATGGGCTTTGGACCAACCAACAAATTTTCCTATATAATAACTATGATAAAATAATAGTTTTGGTGATAATATTTTTTGATAATAATAAAAAAAAAAAAATTTAAAAATTGATTTAATTATTCAATCGTGTTGTCTAATATTTTGGTATTTTGAAGGTGATAATCGCTACCAACTAAAGCCTTGTACGATTCTTAATTATTGTATGGAAATATTTTTATTTTATTCATTTATATATTTTTGCAATCCAAACCCTAGTATCTCGGTTATAAAGTAGAGGCCGATCTTCGGATTAGACGGGTTAGGTGCCTCACACCTTCCTAGCCTGTATCTTGATTCCCGGACCATTTCTCTGTTCTGGACCGGTGCTTGTATTGGGTCACAACTCCCTAAGTTGGGTGACGGCTTCCTTTAATATTAGTTCCAAGTGTCTTTCCATTTTAGATATTGAGAGATCTTAACGGATTTCAAAGGTAACTACACCCTCCAAATTATGGAATTTTAGCTTTTTGCTCAAAATGAAAAGGTTGGAACTCAGAATTTGTTGCGTTTTTTTGAATTTGTGAAGATATCAAACTCAAGAAGGGTAATTTAGGAAAAAACAATGTTATATAAGCAATACATATGCAAAATGCGAGCTTTTTCAATGGAATATATGTGAAGATAAATGTCTAAATCCATATAGGATAGACGGATTTTTGTTAGAGGGAGAGCAAAAATGGATCTGTGGAGAACGAAAATCGTAATCAACTCGGTATTTATAACCTAGTCAATATATTTTCTTGACTCTGACAAAATTACCCCTACGAAAATTCACCCATTGACAAACAATTCCACCAGCAACACCGATATTGAGGACAAACTTATCGCGAAGATAACCTGCTTACAGTGGAATTAGATATTTGATACCATGGAATACCTCCTCTATGTACAAATTGGAAATTAGATACTTCACACCTGCTTGCAATGGAAAAACAATATTCATTAATGAAAGAACAGCGTAGCATTCAAGCAAAGCAGAAGATAACCTAAAAAAAAAAAACTAATTTCTTCACTGTAGAAATTCAAAATTTATCAAAAACATTATATGGATCAAGATCAACCGGAAAATAAATTGAGCTTCAATGTACGCATACAAGATCTATATACTTGGATGATCAGTGGATGATTTAGACATTTATGTTTATAGATTGAAGTGCACACCAAAACGAGGAATCTTTAATAAAGATCGGTCAATCTGGTTCTTCATGTATCACCATCAAAGGCAACATAGTATGCATAAGATTAATGGATAAATAAATTGAATCTTAGAAATTACGACATCCATTGGTCCAAATCCAAAATAAATTTAGACTAAAAGCACCCATTTCGATCAATTCACATATCAATTAATGGTGGAATGTTATTTTCACAAGCACCATTACACGAACCAGAAGAAGAATATCAGTGCATATTTAATCGACTATCATGAACTCATAAGTGATGGCGGTTGAGTTTTTTCCGGAGATAGGCCTTTAGCAAGGTTAGTTTGGTCTGGAAGAGAGAGATATGTCAACTAGGTCCTAGTTGGCGAGTTAACTACAATTTTCGCTCTCCTCGTATCTTTTTTTGCTCTCCCTTTAACAAATTTTTTTATTTTCCCTTAACTTCTTCTCCAACCCCAACTTTTTAAACTAATGTGAAAATGACATGGTTTAATTTTTGTTAGACATCCTCGAGCCGAATATTAGACATCCTAATTTTTTGTTAGACATCCTCAAGGTAATTTTTTGTCGATGTCAAGACATTCTAATAAGAGCTTCTCTAATAGTGGTTGTGTGTATTTCCTAGGTGGCAACGCAAACAAATGCGCATAGAATGAGACTATATTGTGCAACACAGTGCAGTTGTCAAGAAGCCTTGTTGCGAAGTTCAACCTATGATAGTTTGGGTATCAAAGCTCTGGTTAAAGGGTCTCTTTATTCACAAAATTCAACATTGAAATTGATATATGTATACGCACACGTCCGGCTTACAAGACTCTTTACACTTGAGAATTCATTCATTAGAATGAAACATGGACAATGCTTATTATTTATAAATACTTTATATATGAAATTGCTAACTTAGTTTAGGAGTTTCCGGGATGGGGTTGGGACTTTCTGATGATATTCTCCTAGTGCCCATAATGGAAAAATGTTCCTGAATGCCGCATAGTGTAACATACAGTTCTTCATAAAAACTCCAGTAATTTCCTGCAAACAATGCGTATGTGTAAGTCATAGTGGAAGCATTTGACAAAATTCCATGTTGCGCATAGTCTATTGTGTTGTAATACCTGTTGTGGGAAATCTCCGTTTTCCATTTGGTTATTGATCAAAACCTTTGCCGCGCGATGCAGAGGTGTTGGATCCCTTTGGGCCTATTTTACAACAGACAGAATGAAAATCAATTTTACATAATCACAAGTAAATTAAGCTTCATGCAACACAACTCGATGCCCAATCTCGAAACAAAGTAAACATGTTGAAGATTGAATATTACCTGACCGCCATAAATAAGACCCATTAACGCCCATGCCGTATGCACCAAGTTGGTTTTGTTGTCCTCCAGAGGAATGAATTCCTGTTTCAGTAAGTAGCAAACATGTTAATTTGCGAAATTAAAAGAAAGGAAACCAACACTGTTATTCACATTTTGCTCGAAACAATTACCTTCTTTGGGCAGGAAAGATAACTTTCCCCCCAACCTCCGGATTCTCTTTGTGTTGATAACAGAAATTCACAAGCTTTACGGACGGTAGGACTATTGTAGTAGTTCTTTCCAGCAGCTGCTAAACCACGTAGTGCAAACCATGTCCCATAGATAAAACATATTCCCCAGTTGCCATACCATGAACCATTCGCATGTTGTTGATCCTCGAGGTAACGAACTGCCTTTGCAATAAAAGTTTCAATTTCTTTCTTACGATGTCCAGGATGTAACTTCATAAATATCACAAGGGCTTGAATTGCGGATGCAGTGCATTCCACGTATCTGTAAAGAAATAACGTCATTCGGCTAAGTAACACAAATAAGAAATGTGTAAACAGAGAAGTTAACTAAGATCAGTATTCTTACTCATGTTCGACAACAATGTCCTGAAAGAACTCAGTTGGATTAAGAACCTCCAACCACTCATGTGACGTTGCCGGCTCCCATGCTGCCAAGCCACCTTTTGGACCCTATAACCCCCCCGAACATAATCAATAACGATTAGAAGTGAAAATCTTCCTCTTAAAAGTTTAATACCAATTTGGAGTCAAAATATGAGTCTAATGATGTGCTTACCTGCAGGGAAAGAAGGATTTCAACAGAATCATACAGTCGTTCGTTCGCCATTTTTTCACCAACAATCTCAGGTGACATTTGCGAGAACAATAAACAGCCCTATTAAACAAAGGAAAATTTACATTAGTCATTAGAATCATAAATCACAGTAAATATAAAAACATTTATGGTTGAAACTTTCCAATTAGTTACTTACAATCAGTCCTTCTGCAGTACAATCTGAGACTTGCCACCCATGATCTTGATCCGAGAAAGTCCACGAACCTTTAGAAATGTGACGGTACATGCTTTTAAAGTCTCCAGAAGGGTTGTCTTTAACCTGTGAAGCTTTTATGAATTCATGTCCTTTCTTAAGGGTAGAACCGATCTCGTCAGTAAGATCACTAGCTATAAGGGCTTGAACTCCAAAACCAGTGTCCCACATTTGACTTCCAAAGCTCTGCATGCGCAGCCCATCTTCTGCAACCCACAAATAGTCAGGAACCCTTGCCAGATGTTTCTTGAATGCCTCCGAATTCGGATCTTCCACCCAACAAGCAAGCATGCATAATGCCTGTTGATTCATAAAAACAAAGTACCATGTATGAGCTCAAAACTTATCTAAGTATTTTTCCCGTCTTCGTAATTACAACTAGAAAGAATTTGTACCTTCTCTACGCAACCAATAGTAATGTAACGACTATTCTCATCCTCGTAGTGAATGTGCTTCATCGTAACTTCTAAAGCTCTTTCTCTTACTATAGAACCAGGCCACCTTGTTAGCATTGGTTCGGTTATATGGTACAGAGAATCCCATATCATGTTCTGGACTAAAGGATGCGGATAGTAGAGATCCTCCTGCAACACAACATGTACATATTTATATTCTGAACTTATTATGTACACATTTTTTCCTTGAATTTGAAAAATGATAACAAACCTTAGCGCACTCATGACGTGTTCTGTTCCATTCGATTTCATCGTAACGTTGAACATGAAGCTCTTCTCTCAACGACAAAATGAGATCCGTGATTGGACCAACAAACCTCTTCCCGTATAAATAAGACATTGGCATGTAAACCAATCGACAATAACACCACATCTTTGCTGCATTGGCATAAAACATATATGTCAGATGGGAGGATGCAATCTCTAAACCTTAGCTTCCTATACAAACTGAGGACAAAATTTAGACTAGGGTCTAGCACCAACCAGGATGCATAGGCAACATCGATGGAAGAAGCCAAAATTCCGGGGGAATTGGGTTGCACCCTTCCCACTCGTAAACTCCAAGTATCTGCATTCATTAATTTACCAACCCCAGAGAATTGTTATTCACACTAAAAAAATATAAAATAAAATAAAAAGAGCTATTTTAATTTGACATACCGAAAGCCATGTCTTTCCCCAGGATGGAATCGATGTTACACCACCGTGATCAAGTATCCATTCTCTTGCTCTTGAACAAGCATTGTCAAGACCATCCTCGGGACCTAATCCTAATATTCGCATGCAAATGTAGTTCAATGTAGTACCAAACATAGTACTATGACCCTCAATATGAAACCCAAAGCCTCCATCTTCATTCTACAAAAATCAAAATGAAACAAACATTAAAATCAGCTGAGAATAACGTACTATAAATCACAAAGACTCGCGAATTTGATTCACAGAAACATACCTGATGACAATACATGTAACGAAGAGTCTCCTTTATATGTTCGGTCGATAACATAGTATGTAGCGTTCCCGTGATATACAGGGAAAATACCTTCATGTTGTAACAAAAATAACGTCATTATTATTTCTCTTTTCGTTTCACGACAAGGCTCAAATTATAGGCGACTAACATCATCAGATGAATAAACTCACCAAGGGTGGCATGAAATACATAGGACCACCAATATCAGCACCCCAATGTCCATCATCCAATTGTAATGCAGAAAAGAATTGAACTGCTCTCTTTAATGTAGTTTTGGTTGCTTCATAGGTTACTTCTTCGTCATCACTTAACTTCACTGGTGGTATGCTTATATCAAATTTACCTTTGTTGTTCCTTAATTGCTGTAAACCACGAGGAAAAACAAAACAAAATTAATACAATTGAAATCTTCATCAAAGTAGAGTTGCACATTTTGGCAGAAAGTACCATGAAGCCCATTTCCAAGCCCAAATGATAGCAACCACCAAATCTCTTTTAGGGCCATCCACTTTCAAATTTAAGATGAGAGAAAATAACAAGTCATCCGTCGGCCGTCGCTATACAAAATGAAAGAATAGTTTTTTTTTTTTGGGACCATGGTTTTTTTTTTGGGGGCCATGGTTTTTTTTCCTAGCGACATGTTCGGTTGGGAAATATTTTTTGCGACGTAACCGAACTAAGATTCGGTTGGGAAATATTTTTTGCAACTAACCGAACTATTGTTCTGTTTGGAAATGTTTTTTTTGTAACAAACTGAACTAACAAATTCAGTTGGAAAAAGTTTTTCGCAACTAACCAAACTAACCAGTTCGGTTGGGAAATGTTTTTGCAACTAACCGAACATATTTTTGGTTGGGAAATTTTTTTTGCAACTGTAAATGTTTTTTACAACTAACCGAATTTATGTTCGGTTGGGAAAAATATTTTTTTGCAACTAACCGAATTTAGGTCTAATAAACCATGGTCCCAAAAAAATGATTCAAATGAAAGCTCAGATACTTTTCTTATCGTGTTTGTGCATTGTGTCACTCATCTAACTTCTAGATTTAGAAATGGTGAAATTTTTTTAGGGTGGTGAGTCCTACATGAAAGCGATGCGATGGATTAGAGGTAAAGTTTGCCATTTAGAACGTACAACAATGGCCAGATGGTGGTCAATCACTATTTGCTATTGAATAGAACTTTTAAATGACCTTCCGTCAAGTCACCTCCTGATCCTCTCCAAGTAATTCCCCTGTGCCCCTACCCCAAGGACAGAAGACTTGAAGCCGGTTGAACGGTGGGTCCTACATAATTCCAATTCCTAACCGACACCTGTGGTGGATTAACTTTGGGTGCAAACACTGGGTGCAGCTTGTTTGGGCGAAGAACGAACATATGACACATAACTTAGGAAAGAACGAAGATATGACACATAATTTTCAGATGAAACTAGTAGAGATTTTATAGTACTATCTGGTATACCTGTAGACGCAAAAGAACGTCCCCACAAGGCTTAACTTGGAAACGGTTTCTGTAAAACTCATCACGAGCTTTTTCGACTTCAGCTCGTTCTTCATGAGTACCGGCATCAGGATCGAACTCCCAAGTCTGTCTTCCGACGAAATTGTTAGTACTGAAGAGCCATTTGCTAAATGGACCTTCCCTGTCAGCCACCTTAAGCTTCCACATACTTGATGATATCGGCCGGACGGTGGTGTATTCTTCCTAATTAGTGCCCGGTGAATCTTTGTTGAATGAATCGGTATAACTTGTTTCTGTAATATTAACTAAAACGACTTGATCATGAAAACGAGATGAGACAGAGCAAGAGAAAGCTAATATCTATGGGGGAGAAGATGACAGAAAGTTGGGAGAAATGAGAGGAATGAGACTTGTTATATAGAAGATAAGCCGGTATTATTATATTGGAAAGGAGACATGTCCTTAACGTGCCTTTTTAAATTTTAACCCATGCATCCCTTGATCCAATCCAACTGTTTTCTTTATGTACTGACTTTAAATCTCGGAAGTCGGAACTGATATAGGCCCAGAAGAAAATCCTAGGAAAATACCATGAGAGGCCAGTTTTACCTTTTTACAATCCGGATGTTAGAAGGGCTCATCCTCGATAGTTATATTATCCTTCGAGAGAATTCGGTTAAATGCATTCGAACATTGAATTATTATTTAAGTTTAAGGTCATTGCCATGTCATTACAAGAATACATGCAACCTATTTAACAAAACTGTGATATCTCGCATGTGCCATTGTTGGCGCATATTGCATTACGAACATAAATAATAGATGAAAATTGAATATACGAAGATAAACATTTTTATTTTTATTTTGCTAAGATAAGATGGATTTTGCAGACTGTACTTTTTTACCCGAAAAATTATACTCCTTCTGTCACTAATATATAGGTGGAGAAGATGAAATTTTTTAGAATAAGAAAATGCATGGTTTTTATAAATTTTCATATTTTTTCTTGTCTATACCATTTGTTTTATTCTCAATACAAATTCTCATACATTATAAATAAGGGCATATATGTCAAAAAGCACATTGGAATTAGAATTCCAATGGGACTATGAAAATTCAATATTCCGCCTATATTATAGGGACGGAGGGAGTATGTGACATCAGTAATTTCAAGACAGTTACATATAAATATGTGTGTTTTGTTTTAATTCCTGCAAATCTTTATTGCAGAGAACTGAAAACGCCATTATTAATTTTGACCCGCCAGTATTCGTCATATGCAGTCCTTCTGGATACTAATATTTGTCCAAACTAGTAAATATATTGCATCGCTACTGAATATTAATTTTTTTTCTGTGAATTATGGAGTGTGTCCAAATTTATGCCTAACAAGTTAGGCGCATTACTGTGAACGGAAAGTGCAAGGTAAGCCATTTTCCATATTTATGAGAAAAGTCATCACATTTAGTGGCTACAGAATCTACCAAGTAGTAATTGCCACTTTGTTATTCAAATATGTACACTCCAACAGCTTTTACTAACTTTTAATATCCAAAAACATATTAACTAAACGTTATTTTCCTAATAGTAATCTTTAATGGATTCCAACATAAATGTTTTGAAACAACTACTACCAGATTTACATTTTCTAACTAGAATAATGTTCGACGATTACTTGGGTTTTGAAGATTCGTTATGTCATTTTCAACCAAGACAAGAAAAAATAGAAAGTAAATGGTAAATTATGGACCTATTATTAGCCAATAAGAGGTGTGCTTGATTAACTCGGTTATGATGATTTTGAAGAACGATATTTGAAAGGATCAGTTCAAACTTCAAACTCCATGCCTCCAATATAGCTGGGATTTGGGTTGGAACTTGGAAGGCACGGTCACAATCCTTTTTTGTTGTATGGACTTTTCGTGCTGGACGTCTTAAAGACTTTTGCAAATATATTGCATTATTTCGAGGAAAGAAACAAAGAAGAAAATGTTGGAAAAAAGATTTATTGACTCCTTTTTTGTGCTAATTTGGATGACTATTTTGAAGAAGAAAAAAATGGTTCATATTTAAATAGCTTTTTCCTACTCAACATATCTAGATGAAAACCATTCAATTCAATTTTAGAATCCATTGAGATACCAAAAAAAAAAAAATTGTGCACCATATTCACCTCTACAATTAGCAAATGATGAACTTTATGGTCGTATGCATATATTATTATTCCATTTTTACTTCTAGGTGAAAATTAACTCCTAATCGTAATTGAGTTTCCAAAGCCTAATATTTCTTTATAAAAGCCGTAGTCGTAGGTTAAAAAATAGCATCTTTGTGGCTAGGTTTTAAACATTAAGACATAGCATAAGGATATTTACAAATTAAAGAGTTACTTACTGATAGGTTGAGGATAATGATTCTCAACCGCTTCTACGCTAAGAATAATCACCTACAGATAGGTATTTTGTGAGGAAAAAATAAATATTGAGTACGTAGTTCCTATTAGAATTTCTTCATTTTCTTAAGAAGTGTTTACTGCTAAATATGACATAGTCATGGACTGACCCGAAAGTACAAGTAAATAAAAAAAATGAAAATAATAGCAAATTACTAAGAAAAATAACAAAATAAACACAAAATAAAGAAAATTATATGATAATATAGATTAGTCAAGGGCAATTTAGTCAATTATCACATATTAGGACACTCCTTAACTACATTGATTGTAGACAGTAGAATACTAGGAGAGCAGGTTTCATTTTTAATTCGGGCATCTCAATGACTCAGGGCCGGCCGTGTTTAAAATTCTACCAAGTCTTCACTCCCCAGTATATAGCATGGATGGAACCGCATGCAACGTCATCAGTCAGATCCGCGGTGAGCTGTAAAGTTATCATTAAAGAGCACACAGATGACACATCTCACTATCTTCAAAGGACCATAACGAGTATCTGATCAGTGGCCTGGAATGCTATTTATTGTGAACACGATGATTAAGATACCACAATTAATGAGCAGATAGTAATGCTATTCTGTGCTTTAATCACCGCCATATTCGTTGTCCCAAGCAAAATTGTCTACTTACGTATGTAAGCCTTAAATTATGTAAACAGGTGAAGTCATCCATGTGGGCAGAGATGTAAATTGTGTTGTGCCAGCAGCATCAGCACACCCCAGCACAGCATGCTAAAAGTTGAACATAGTCCAGTCCAGCACGGTACATCACGTTAGTTTTATGAGACAGGTTGTGTTTGACTAATCGGCACAGTAGACCAGCACAGCACGCGGCACGGATAAGCACATGGCACGGCACAACACAGCACGTCATAATATGTATAAAATACTACACAACATGGCACAATACATCACATTTTGTGTACACTTCACAAAAGATCCTTTATTCTAGCCAATTTATTGACATTTTATTATCGTTATGTTGACTTATTTTCATAATAACACAGACAATACCTAAATATTTGGAAAACATTAATATTGAAAAATATAAAATAAATGTGTTTGTCACAGCACAACATGACACAACACGTTTATTTTTCTGGCACATCCCAGCACAGCATGCCCTAGCACGGCACAACACTGCACGTCATAATCTTCGGCACAACACAACAAGACACATAGCACGCTAAGCACGTGATTTCGTGGGATGTGCTGGACCGTCACGTTATTCACCTCTACATGTGGGTGCTCAACTCAAAGGAAGCGTGAATGTGTCCTTCGAGCAAGACATAAAAGTACAGCTGAGAGTATTGATTTGATAAAAGAACCTCTGGATTTATGGTCTTGTAATTCAGATACTTTCAATTTTGTGAACTCCAGCTTGTGAACTGTTTTAGGAGCATGTAATTGTTGCTCTGAGTGTTATGTAATTTTTTCGGATTCTAGAAAAGAAATTCTACAGTAAAAACTTTATATGTTTATATACTCTATATATTTTAATAAACTTTATATGTATTAATAAAAGATCATAGATGAGCCAACCGACCGAGCGAAGTGAGGGAGGGAGGATCTTCTATATGGTCACTTTTTTGTAAAATGTAATTGATCAATTGACACAAAAGACTGGAAATGGTTCGGGACGAAAAACCAAAAATGCCCCTCTGAATCAATTTTTTTTTCTTTAAACATTTTCGTAAATAAACCGAAGAGGAAGGGTAAATAGGTATTAGACATTTTCGTAAATAAACCGAAGAGGACGGGCAAATAGTGTTAGATATTTTCGTAAATAAACCAAATGGGAAGGGTAAATAGGGACAAGAGTGAAATTGTATTGTAATTCCTTATGTATCATATTTTTTCAGGGAATAATTAGCAAGCAAACTAGAATATAACATATCTAAAAATTCGTGTCTTGAAATTTTACAAATTTTATCTCGTTGGAAAGATTTTAAAGAGATCTACTCAATGAGTACAAACAACAATATCAAATTTAAAGTTTTTACGAAAAATTCGGAGGTGTTTATCATTTTAATCACAATTTTCAAACATTGATTTCATAGACATTATGCAAACCACCACAAAGAATGCATAACACATTATGTAGCCATATTTTGGTTTATGCATCAACTAATTTTTCCATTGCAAATAATAAAACGATGTACTCCATCTGTTTCAAGAAAAGTGATACTTTCATTTTATGCACAAATTTTATTTTACAGTCCAATTGGAGCGGTGTTTTCTTTTCTCTTCGGTCGGCCCTCCCCACCGTGGTAGCAATGTTCTAGTCCTAACTTAGGCCAGTTATAAATAGTACTTTGCATTATAATATTAATATATATTTTTTAGTCCCGCTATAATAAATTTACATATTAATAGAATCAACATTATATTGGAAACTTATAGATTTTTTATTTATTTTTATATCATGTAACGTCTTAATTCGTGGTAAAATAGAGGTTACATGGATGTTTAGAAGATAATCAAAAACAAGAAAAATAAATTTCAAAAACAAATAAAGACACAAATTACGAATAAATTGCGAAGAGAAAGAGCGATGCACTGCGATAGTACACAATTTTTTAGAAAAAAAATCTGAGATACAAAAAAATACTTATCTATAGTTGTTTGAGAAAAAGATGTAATTTTTTGAATTGTTATCGCATATTTTAATTTGTGGGATGCGTAAGACCTCATTACTGTGACACCTTTTTGTTAAAGCCAAAACATTTCCAACTTGTCGAGCATGTTTAAATCTTCTTGGCATGAAACTTTTGGTATCCACGTACTATCATCCTCAAGATTATCTCCCTTTGCTTCTTGTCTAATTTCATCGATGATTTCTTCTTCGATTAGAGCAACTGCATATATAATTCCATCAAGGACGTATATCTTTAAAGGTTCTAAAACATAGTCTTCAATTCATTTCAAAGAACCCTTTACATATATTCAATTGGCTAGAAAAAGTATCGAAAAATTCTTAAAGGTCTTATAAAGTCATACATAGATACATGTATTTTTGTATTTGGACTACAAATATTTGTATACATTATATCCAATATTATTGACATACTTTGAATTAGAAAAAAAAAGGAACTGGTATACCTCCATATATTAATAATTTTGTGAAGTCCCAATGCTATTAACATATGGAGTTTTTACCGTATCATTTTAGTCTAAAAATAGGTCAAATTGAAGAAAAAAATTGATTGTATCTTTTATCTAAAAATGAAGGGACTATAATCTTTCTTCTTCAATTATATTATAAGGGAATTTTTTATTTTTTTACTTATTTATGAGGATGTAATTGTTAGTCTAAGCGTTTTATGGGTTTTCCCTTTTAGTATGATCTAAATTTTCTATGGGAATGTTATTTTTTTTCTTTAGATAAACATAAAGTGACCATATAGAACCAGGTACATATGGTTTATTAATATACGGATCTTTTTGTTAGAGCACTGCTCGGTAAAACTCGCATGTGTTTCTACCTCAAGCATGTTTGTCAATCTTAGTGATCAAAACTATAAAGTTTTGATTTATAGTCTACTATATCTAAGGTCTCGGACTAGGATAGAAAGTTTAGTTGAGCTAAAGAACTCCATGGCGATCATCATACAAGACGAAGGGATACTCAAGGAACCAGTGGATCTTCATCGACTAAAAGGTATGTGGAGACTTGAACTTATCTATCACTCAAAAGTCTATCTACTCTATCTCCTATCTTGAGACAAAAGTCGTTTTACTATATAGACTAAGAATATGCACATGTGACATTTCGAGCTGAGTATATCTCGCTTATCTATTTCTCAAAATGGGTGTTGGTAAAGCTTTTGCTTTATCCAAGTTCATCTTTGCTTAGTGACAAAAGTCACGTTATGTTTCAATCACTTTGGAAATCTCTCTGACGAAAAATAGTTTGTGAATAACAACTATATAACGTCTTCTGAGAATGTTTCAATGATTGAAATGAGAGTTTAGACTATATAACCATTGTGGGATATAAACATTGTTGTGGCAACACATATATGTATAAGTCCTTAACACTTGAACCGAAGTTTGCGAACTTTGTTGATTAAGTGGAACCGGAACTTGAGCAGCAACTCAGTCGGCGAACCCAGTCCACGAACTGGCGTAAGTTCTCGAACCCTAGAATATCTGCTGAAGTTGAAGCTCAGGTGCAGTCCGTGAACCCAGTCCGCGAGTTGACGGAAGTTCTCATCTTCTGAAATTCTGCTGGAGTTTATTAACTTCAACCGGTTAGCTTGAGCCCGCGAACTCAGTCTACGAACTCAAGAGGTTATGTCTGAAAACGTTGTTCGTGAAATTATCTTAAATTACTAAGGAATGCTTTTGCAAACCGTGGATTTATAGTTCATGAAATGATTCGAGTGAATCACATCATTTTTGATTCCATTGTGTCTTGTGTAGTACATGAGATCTCATAGCAATTGAATAACTATGTAACTAGTTCATTTGAGTCATTTGGACTAGTTATGGTAAAGAAGAATATGGATGATATAAATTTATCATTTGGATAACCATTTGGTTGACTAATATTGAACCAACCATTGTGCATGTTTGGGTACGGTTACACAAACCCAAAAACGTCAAGTACATGTGTGTATGGCAAGCTAAGTTTTCAATCTAACGGTTGAGAGATATTAGCTTGTATCTAATCAGGTTTTCATCTAACGGTGAATATTGAATGCTTTTTTAATAAGCTAACATTGATTGCAAACCCTGATTTGGAAGACTATATAAGGGAGAACTCTAGCAACTGGAAAAATTAATCCCCACACATTATGTGTGATACTAGTTTTCTAAAGCTAGAGTCGATTCTCCTTTAACCTTTGGTTTTCTTCTTCTAAAACCAGGTTAACGACATAAAGACTTCATTGGGATTGTGAAGCCAGACCGATACTACTTTTCTTGTAGTTGTGTGATTTGATCTTGCTGTTTCTATCATACAAGTACAATTGTAATAATTGGCTTGAGATTTCTATCTCCGATAGGCAAGATAAAAGTAGTCACAAATATCTTCGTCACATTATTTTTGATTCCTCAATAATCTTCTTCGCTTCTTCGATTAAGTTTATTGTGAGGTGATTAATGAAACTGAGCTGTTCTTCTGGAATATAAGTTTGGTTTTATCGATTGGTTCATGTTCACCTTGATTTATCAAAAGACAGAACAAAACTTGTAGGTTTATTCGTGGGAGACGAATTTATCTATTACCTGTAGACTTTTCTGTGTGAGAAAGATTTGTTTATTAAAGTCTTCGACTTTGGGTCGTAGCAACTCTTGGTTGTGGGTGAGATCAGCTAAGGGAATCAATTGCGTAGTATTCTACTGGGATCAGAGGCGTAGGAGCATACTGTACCTTGGATCAGTGTGAGATTGGTTGGGGTTCAACTACAGTCCAGACCGAAGTTAATTTGGAGTAGGCTAGTGTTTGTAGCGGCTTAATATAGCGTATGTTTAATCTGGACTAGGTCCCGGGGGTTTTCTACATTTGCGGTTTCCTCGTTAACAAAATTATGGTGTCTGTGTTATTTCTATTCCGCATTATATTTTGTTATATAATTGAAATAATACAGGTTGTGCGTTGTTCAATCAATTATATTATCCGACCTTATTGGTTGTTGATTTAAATTGATTAACACTTGGATATTGGTCTTTTGTACCATCCAAGTTATCTCTCTTTGATTAGACTTGCGAATCACATTTGCTTTAGTAAATCAAATTGGGAGATTGAGATAATAACTCCTTGAGTATTTTCTATTAGTTGAGTCTAGTTGATTCTCTAGAAAAATAACTGGGAGTTGTCCATACAGATTGTTAATCGAAATATTGGGTGAGGTTGTTAGACCCCCGCTTTTTCAATTGGTATCATCGCAGGCAAACACGTTAAAGACCTTACAAGTCTGTGTTTGTAGCGATATGACTTTATGGATAGAGGTGCTATCTCAATAAACGTACCACCAGTCTTCGATGGTTCTAATTACTTATGGTGGAAAATTGTTATGCGAGCTTTTCTTCAAGCACGTGATTTTCAATCATGGGTATATGTTGTTAATGGCTATGATCCTCTCGTTGCTGCAAAAGAAGAAAATGTTCCAAAGAATATTGTTGAATATACTCCTGCAGAGATTCTTGATGAAAAGCAAAACTCCGACGGTTTGAATGTGATCATACATGTCATTACCCCAAATCTTCAGCACCATGTGTCTAATTGCACTAAGTCGCAAGAATCTTGGGATATCTTAGCAACCGTATTCGAAGGAAACTCCAGTGAAAAAGATGCAAGGCTTCAGAACCTTAATTCCGATTAGGAAAACCTTCGTATGGCAGATGGAGAAACATTTAATGAGTTTAATCACAAAGTGTCTGAAATTGTTAATGCATCTTTTGCATTGGGTAAAAATATTCCTGAAAAGGACATTGTGATAAAAATTCTCAGATCACTGCCATCTAGATACGATGCTAAGAAGCATGCCATCGTTGAGGGAAATAACCTAGATTCTCTCTCCAAAAATACGCTGGTTGGAAAGATTAAGATCTTTGATTATGAACTTTCATCCAAGGCTAAGGATGTTGCGTTCAAAGCACTAAAGGACACTAAATTAATTGATAAAAGTAAAAATGAGTATATCTCTGAAGATGATCACTCTGAGATAGATTTATCAGATGAAGATCTTGACAAATCGGTCTCGATAATCACAAGACAGTTTAAGGATCTTCTATTGAAGAGAAGTAAACGGTTCTCCAGAGATAAGCCTAAGGCATCAGTCAAACCTCATAATCGTGTTCCTCTTAAAAACAGGGATATTGATGAAGTTTATATGAGGACATGCCTCAGTGTTTTAAGTGTAAAGGATTTGGTCATTTTGCAAACAATTGTCCAAATCGGAGAAAATACACTGGGAACAAAGGTTTTGCTGCAACTCTTGATGAAATGTCTGACGACTATGATTCAAATGAAGATGAGAAATCAAGTGTTGCGCTTCTTGGTGAAAATATTGATTTTTATAATTGTAGCAATACACATATCAATTTTGATATTCTTTCAGAAGATAATCCAACTGTTCTGGAAGAAAAAGTTGACCATTTTCTTGGAAACACTGTTTATAATGTCTTAGGATCCACTATGTTCCTAGTCGCCTGCACAATTCAGAATCCTGGTTATTATCCAAGTGTGACGTGCTCATATTTTTCATTAAAAGGTCATGAACTCTCGAGGTGTTACAAGTTCAAACACAAGCAAAGACCACGTCAACAAACTTCAACGAAGAGCAAATCATCTAGCAAGAAAGCTCAAACTTGCTCAGAAGACCGCAGAGGTATGTAAGATTTTATCTTCGTCTAAGAAGTTAATTTCCAAGAAAAAATCAAGACCCTGTGAAAAGAAAATATGGTCAAATCATTTTGACAGACAGAGGTCTATGGATTCCTCTCAAGAGGAAATTGGTGGAAAAATTGTTGTTCACCACAGCGCAACTTAATTGTGTTATTTCTAAAATCTTTTCTCATGTGCCTGATCAAAAGAGACAATGATTTTATACCTCTCAGGTTTTAAGAAAAGTCTTGTTCTTATTTTCTTAGTTATTTCTTATTTTTTGTCTATAAAACAAAAGAAAAATGGTATTATCGACAACTTTACTCTTGATGGGGATAAAATTGATCGTTTACGAACCTATTTTAGGTTTCGAACCCTATATTCCTTTTCCTTCTCTAAAACCTCTTTTTATCACTAGACTACTTGTTGATCCAATTGTGAATTCCTCTCACAAAAACCATTCATTGATGGACGCTCCAATAATGATGTCTTGCGATGAAAAAGAAGGTAATGTGATTGTTAAGCCATCAATCATGAAGGAAAAAGAAAAATCTCCATTTCCTCCAACCTTGAAAAGAAAAATAAGAAATATGAGGAAACCAAGGGTTGTTCCTTCAAATTCTCAGAATTTTTCTGATGTTCTTGAAGTGTTGAAGGAGTTGCGTAAGTAGATTCAACAAATAAAGGCTTTTGTGTATAAGACTCATGAGATTCATAAGGCCCTGGTTCGACACAACAACCAAGAAGGTTCATCGATATAAACTCCTTTCTAAATGAACCCTATGTTCCAATGGCTATTGACAACAAGGAGTTCGGGGACTATAATAAATTCTTCAAAGGTCTTAATGTCTAGTAAATCTTCTATGTTTTCTGTTTTATTTAGAAGAATAACTAGTGTTTTGGAATAGCATGATTGTGATTACACATAGCTATATCCAATGATTTCATCTTCTTGTTTTTAGATTTATTGGTTTTAATTCTAAACTGGTTTGGAAGATGATGGTTGCAGTATTAATCTTTATGGTTTTATATATTGCAATATTTTGATGGGATATGTGTGTTTGCGTCCGTGAACTTGATTGTCCCATATTTTGTCGAAAGTAAAGTCGTTCACATATTGGTATGCAAATATTGATAAAGGAATGAATGGACTTTTGGCAAAACACAAAAGTTAAGCCTATATTGTCAATTGTTGATGTAAGATAGGTTAAAATCTTTTGTAATTCAAGGATAAAGTCTAATATGTCACTTTGTGATGGAAAAATAGAATAGGTCCTTGTTTTGTAATCCACGGTATAGAACTTAATTGTTCCATATTATTATGTATTACCGTGAAGGTTCCATCTTGTATCTTATGTTGAGCACGATACGACTAAGTCGATTTCTTATTGGCATGGTTGGTTGTTCCATAAAGATGCAAAATGTTGAGCATTAAGAACTAAATTAATTAACTTGTGTGGTTATTTAGTTTATATTCCATGAGTTCTCTCATGTTGAGTACATGTACGATTAAGGTTGTCATTTCCTATGATAATCTTAGTCGGGGTTCCATAATCTCTTATGTTGAGCCTAAATGAACTAAATCAATCGTCTTGTTTGATTATTTAGTTAGCACTCCATATATTTTTCTCATGTCGAGTGTGGTCAATTGAATTGATCACTTTGTGATTTGTTTAATTGTGTAATCCAGTTAGAGTATTTATGGGTTCTCTTGTGAATAATCTAATAGATGAATTAAGTCTCCATAAGTTTACTTGTGTTGAGCATATTTAGTCAAATTAATCTTGGTTCGCTTTGGTTAATATGATTGAATATTTTGGATTCCAAATTCATACTTGTATGCAATTTATTGATTCTAAAGAAATCCTTCTTTTCTCTTGAAATTAAGGTCGCTCTTGTTGTTCCCTTAGGAATGACATCTTATTGGGGAGAGTTCTTTTGAACTTGCGCTTAATTTCCAAATCTTTGTGGGGAGTGCGGCTGTGGAATTTTTAGGGGTTATCTTGTATCTTTATAAACTCCTTGATGAATGCATTTAGCCTCGGCTTTATGATTGCATATAAACAAGATGATAGAACATTTACCTTTGGTCATGAAATGTCTCTTACGGAAATTTCATTAGGATCTCGTTCTTGTACCTTTGCCAATTTTATTGACAAAAAGGGGGAGAATTAATTGTAGTCCATACTACAAATACATATGGTTTTCAGATAATTATGTAAGGGGGAGTGAAGTATCACCATAGTATTTTTTTTGATGTTGTGATATAATTGGACTTTGACGCTGTGTAATAATACTATGACATTGTATAACAATGATTGAGAACCAATGCTTTTCTCATTGTTATAGCTACGGATTTTCAACAACGATGATGCTAAACTTACAACCTTTGGGATCATTGGACTACTTGGAAGTGACGAAGATTTCGAGTATTGTTGAAGATTAGACATGTGGAATAGGAGCTACAAAGTTTATTTATATAATTTTTGTATTCCATATGTATTAATAGTTTTTCCACTAAAATTGACAAAGGGGAAGATTGTTAGAGCACTTCTCGGTCAAACTCGCATGAGTTGCTATCTCAAGCATGTTTTTCAATCTTAGTGATCAAAACTATAAAGTCTTTATTTCTAGTCTACTATAGCTAAGGTCTCGGACTAGGATAGAAAGTGTAGTTGAGCTTAAGAAATCCATGGAGATTATCATACAAGACGAAGGACTACTCAAGGAACCAGTGGATCTTCATCGACTAAAAGGTATGTGGAGACTTGAACTTATCTATCACTCAAAAGTATATCTACTCTATCCCCTATCTTGAGACAACAGTCGTTTTACTATATAGACTAAGAATATACACATGTGACATTTCGAGCTGAGTATATCTCGCATATCTATTTCTCGAAATGGGTGTTCGTAAATCTTTTACTTTAGCCAAGTTCATTTTTGCTTAGTGACGAAAGTCCAATCACTTTGGAAATCGCTCTGACGAAAAATAGTTTGTGAATAACAACTATATAACGTCCTATGAAATGTTTCAATGATTGTAAGGAGAGTTTAGACTATATAACCATTGTGGTATATAAACATTGTTGTGGCAACACATATATGTATAAGTCCTTAACATTTGAACCGAAGTTTACGAACTTTGTTGATCAAGTGGAACCGGAACGTGAGCAGAAACTCAGTCCGCGAACCCAGTCCGCAAACTGGCGTAAGTTCTCGAACCCGAGAATATCTGCTGAAGTTGAAGCTCAGGTGCAGTCCGCGAACTGACGGAAGTTCTCATCCCGAGAAATTCTGCTAGAATTTATTAACTTCAACCGGTTAGCTTGAGTCCGCGAACTCAAGAGGTTATGTCTGAAAACGTTTTTCGTGAACTTATCTTAAATTACTAAGGAATGCTTTTGAAAACCGTGGCTTTATAGTTCATGAAATGATTCGAGTGAATCACATCGTTTTTGATTCAATTGTGTCTTGTGTAGTACATGAGATCTCATAGCAATTGAAAAACTCTCTAACTAGTTAATTTGAGTCATTTGGACTAGTTATGGTTGATATGAAAGTTATCATTTGACTAACCATTTGGTTGACTAATATTGAACCAACCATTGTACACGTTTGGGTACGGTTACACAAACCCAAAAACGTCAAGTACATGTGTGTATGGAAAGCTAAGTTTTCAATCTAACGGTTGAGAGATATTAGCTTGTATCTAATCAGGTTTTCATCTAACGGTGAATATTGAATGCTTTGTTAGTAAGCTAACATTGATTGCAAACCCTGATTTGAAAGACTATATAAGGGAGAACTCTAGCAACTGGGAAACCTAATCCCCACATATTCTGTGTGATACTAGTTTGCTAAAGATAGAGTCGATTCTCCTTTAACCTTTGGTTTTCTTCATCTAAAACCTAGTTAACGACTTAAAGACTTCATTGGGATTGTGAAGCCAGACCGATACTACTTTTCTTGTAGTTGTGTGATCTGATCTTGCTGTTTTTATCGTACGAGTACAATTGTAATAATTGGCTTGAGATTTCTATCTTCGATAGGCAAGATATAAAAGTAATCACAAACATCTTCGTCTCATCGTTTGTGATTCCTCAATAATCTTCTTCGCTGCGTCGATTAAGTTTATTGTGATGTGATTGATAAAACTGAGCTGTTCTTCGGGAATATAAGTCTGGTTTTATTGATTGGTTCCTGTTCACCTTGATTTATCAAAATACGGAACAAAACTCATAGGTTTATTCGTGGGAAACGAATTTATCTATCTTGTAGACTTTTCTGTGTGAGACAGATTTATTTATTAAAGTCTTCGACTTTGGGTCTTAGCAACTCTTGGTTGTGGGTAAGATCAACTAATGGAATCAAGTGCACAGTATCCTGCTTGGATCAGAGGCGTAGGAGCATAATTGTACCTTGGATCAGTGTGAGATTGGTTGGGGTTCAACTACATTCCAGACCGAAGTTAATTTGGAGTAGGCTAGTGTCTGTAGCGGATTAATACAGTGTATGTTTAATCTGGAATAGGTCCCGGAGTTTTTCTGCATTTGCGGTTTCCTCGTTAACAAAATTCTGGTGTCTGTGTTATTTCTATTCCGCATTATATTTTGTTATATAATTGAAATAATACAGGTTGTGCGTTGTTCAATCGATTATAATATCTGACCTTATTGGTTGTTGATTTAAATTGATTGACACTTGGATATTGGTCTTTGGTACCATCCAAGTTATCTCTCTTTGATTAGACTCGGGAATCACATTTGCTTGAGTAAATCAAATTGAGAGATTGAGATAATAACTCCTTGAGTATTTTCTATTGGTTGAGTCTAGTTGATTCTCTAGAAAAAAAACTCGGAGTTGTCTGTACAGATAGCTAATCGAAATATTGGGTAAGGTTGTTAGACTCCCGCTTTTTCACTTTTATTTAACAAAATTATTCATAATTTAAGGAGTTTATTAATATACGGAGTATATTAACATATAAAGCTTTTACTGTAGTATTTCTTTTCCAAAATCAGAAAAAATTACAAAACACTCAGAGCAACAATTACATGCTCGTAAACAATTCACAAGATGGAGTATATGTTGATATACTCTGTATATTAATAAACTCTATATATATTGATATACTCCATAATTTGATAAACATATCGAGCCCAAACCTATTTATTTAACAAAAACCGGATCCATGGAGTGTAGTCATGATACTCCTCAATGATTAGTTTTTCTCTCATAATTTTCTTAAAGATGGTATTAGCAATACTATTACCACCTCTTTTAACAAAAGAAAATTTTCCAAAAACTAAAAAAAGCAAGTAGAAGTTTTATATCTTTAATAAATTTGTTATTCTCACGTCTGACGCTAACATTGTCAGAGACGATGAACTATACATCTACATCTACATCACAGTCTGAGATGAGATGAATCTTATTGATATGTAAGCCTTTAATCCAGCTCATGCCTCCAGAACAGCCATGAACTCTCCATCTTTAAAATCAATTCTAAAGCTCATGCCTCCAGAACAGCCAAGAACTCTAAGCATAATACGGAGTGTTTAACATATAATAAGTATAATACGGAGTTTGGTATCTAATTTACTGATTTCAGAAAACAATAATATATTATGAAGTACGAAAAAAGTCCTTTGTTTCTAGCTTCTAAGACAACACCTAGCGTTTTTTCTTCTTCTGATTGTCAAAGACATTCTAAGACTTCAAAGGGAACGTTATAATTGAACAATAAATAAGTCTATGGAAAATCAAAAAAAAAAATTGTATCCATATTTTTAGTACAAACTAGAGGAACTGTGCTTTGATGCCAATAGAGAAAAATGCAATATGGAGGTGTTGAATATTCCACCGGTTGTAAATGAACCCACGTTTGGGGATACCCTCATGAATTAGGGGATGCTCAGGTTAAATGCATTTGGTATATCCTTTATTTCCCAGGTAGGCTTTTGAAGAGCGAAAGACAATGATCATACGAGAAACCGACCTACCCCTCTTTTTTTTTATATAAGATTTCATTCCCAACTTTTGGGAGCAGAGTGCTTAGTTTTCCATATGGTATTTCACGGGAACCGATTGCTCTAAAGAACGATTTATTACGCATCTGTATGGTGTTCCAAAACTATAAAAACAGTAAAATACCCTTCTGTATTTTATTTTTTATTATTTTTTAATTAATTTATATGCATTTATTTGTATATTTTTTTGGAAACACCGTCAACATCAGCCGGTAAGATAATTGATTAACACCATGTCGACGGTGTACAATGTGCACTGTATATCTGTTCAATACCCTGCCAAAAGTTGATATTGTTTTTCATCAACAAAAATTGACATTCATCACATAAACAATGTCGACTATATACATAGCCAGCATTGAAAAAAGTTGACCATGGCGACTATAGTGTTAAAAATTTGGACAGAATCGTCATGATCAACCTTGATTTTACTGGAAAAAAAAACATTACATCAGTAGGCATGGTGTTCATCTGTTTCCATACCGATTGTCTAGAATCATTATGGTATTCTTCATTTTAACTATGAGAAAATAAATAAATTAAATTTAAAAATTAAATTAAATGTACAAAGGTTGTTTAGCCATTACAAAAAATATATAGCTAAGGGGTTCATCATTTTACTTAAAAATGTCTCTATTTTGTATTTTTAGTATTCCTTAATTCAGTAAATATTTTATTTTTATTTTAAAAATCATTACAAAGAGAGTCTGACAAAAAAACTGGAGGGATCCTAGCAACAAGATGGGCTCTTACATCTTTTTGAATCAGTATCCCTAATCTGTGAAAAAAGAAATCAAATTTCTTAGCACTAACATCAAACCTAGACAAATGATTATGTAGTCTCTTTAAGAAATTCACCATATCATCCACAAGATCACCTACCATCGAGAAAGCCAGAGCACCAAAACCATAACCTTGAGCCAAACACTTATCAAAATATTTCTTGTGTTTACGAGTAACATCAGCACTTAAGGCTAACCCCAGCTGCAAAAAGTGGCTTAATTTACGAAGGTATCCTTAAAAAGTGAGTTTTTGTACTTTCTTTGCACTTATTTGCAATACATTAATATCAATCAACTTCACGAATTTTGGGTCTCGATCTTGTGTCGGGTGGGAGCTAGACAACTGGTGGAGTATTAATATTACCACATGTGTATAAGAAATACTCCGTCCGTTTCTAAAATATAGACATGTTTTCTTATTTGGGTATGTCAAAAAAAAAGCTTATTTCCATATGTGGAAAGTCAAATGTTATGATTTTACTACTATACCCATAGAGACCACTTCTCTCTCTCATTTTTCTCACTAATACAAAAAGGGGACCACTTCTCTATCCTCTTTCTCTAATAGCAAGTGAGTGGGGACCAAAGGATAGTTTAGGAAAAAATATGAAAAAATGGCTATAATGATTGGTTTCTTAATTTTTGTGAAAACCAAACTTACCTATTTTTTTGAAATGGGGGAGTAATAAGTTGGTTAGCTGCTGAAGTTATCCATCGTATCCATTTATGACATTATTATGGAATATAAGACTGTTGCCATACGTATCTGTTGGTCGGTCAGTTCCATGAGATGTAATTTACCGGCTTCCACATCCAAATACCTGAGCACTATAAACGGGTACCAGTAGGCTGGTATAAATTCAAAAACTCAATAATCAAGATTGTTTTGTTTTATATATATCGGTAATTGCCCTGGCAACGATATCAGTACCAACATTTAGTAATCGGGTAAAAATATCAGCACAAAAACTAAACTAGGAGATAAAGTATTTTATATAAAAGCCTCTAGATTTCTCAACTTTCAATTATTGATAAATGATGGATGAAGCGGTTTTGACGTAAGTTCCACACCTCAAATCCCAATGTTGCCCTCGGGCATTTGTATTTGAACGGCATTTTTTTTTAAGGAAAATGATTTTGGATTGAGATTAATCAAAATCAAGCAAATACTTATAATAAATGGTATCCTGAATTATATAAAATGACACAAAGGTCTTTTGCATCCAATAATAAAATAAAAAGTATCATACACACAAAATATATTTTATTTCAAGAATCTACCTAATCAAAGAGAACAGTGTCAAAGATTGAGACGTGGATTTTGGTTCAGAATACAATACTGTGGATGAAGATTTGAGTTCCTAGGTGTATTTGTGTTCTCTTTCTCTTTCTTTTTTTATAAGAAAACAGAGGTAGTGCCCAGAGAGATCAACTAACTCTAAGTAACAAAAAGGTGTTCAGATAGGCTAAGTCTCGCACCATTCTGAACATCCACACTCGGATGAGAGTCATAATTAAGAGTCTCAGCAGTCGAAGCATGAACAGAAAATTGTTGGAAGTTAGAACCCTTCCAATATAAGTTATGCAATATAAGTTTGACTGAATGGAATTTTTTGCTAAACTAATTGCTGAGAGGTTCTGATCAGGAGATATTTTGATTAAGTTGCCTAGGATTGTATTTGTGCTCTCGAAATTTACCAATTATGTAGATTTTGGGTCTCTATGTGCTCTCAAAATATTTCGCTTGATTTTGGGTCTCTAAGCAAATATTTTGGGAGCACAACTTAATTTTGTGGTGTGTTGAGAAATTCTGTATTTGCAATTTACACAGAAAGTCACGGAAATATTTTTGATCATAATTTGACATTTAATTTCTCAAATAACATACCTTTTGTCATTGTATATTATGCAATCTTGAAGAAACACTCATGACTCAACAATCATTATTTCTATATTTGGCCGTCATTTATTTTTTTGTGAAACCTAAATGATAATAACTTTAAATCTCTACATTCTTCTAATAAACATCACTTGTATCGGCACGTTGTAACCTGTTTTTTTATAATGCGTACGTATATGGTTGTTGGGACGTATTATCACTTCTCAGCAGAGATGGCCAATAGCCCCAACCAATACCATGATCTCGTTAATTAAAGAAATCTAGTTGGAGATTACTGGTATTAGGCAGCATACGTCTCTGCACAGTGGTATTAGGCATAAATACACCATCATTATGCTCTTCAAAGTATACGAAGATGACAACACAAGTTCAGCTACTTGAAAATGAAGTCAGAGATTTTTTCTTTGTCAAAAAGTTTTGCATATAATCTTTTAGTAAACCAAATGAAAGACCAAATATAATATGGAAAAGTTTTATTTATTTTTTTGTTCAAAGTTAAAAAATAAAAGGATTTGTTCGTCTGTTTACCAGTCCATGTTTCAACCTGTTATATTTGGTTTCTTTCGCGACTGACTTTTCAATCCTTTGAAAATTTTGAAGTGTTATACGACTTGCTTTTTAGGCGTTTCCATTTGACTAAAATGTCAATTGAAAAGATAATGATTCAATTTGTGAGCTATATCTTGGTAAAGGTCAATAGTTTTGAATATTAGGTAAAGGCAGCCGCAGTGTATCAGTAGATGCTAGTATTAACCTATAACTAGCATTATCATGCAAGGAAAGTTGGGTAAGGTTCCACTGTATAGTCAAACGGTAATTTTTTCCTCGGTATAGTACGACGGTGTATAGTGCAAGAGCAAGAGAAAAGAAATCGACTGCCACTAAGAAAGGATTGAACTGGGTTAGCCCAATTGCAGGAGCTTAACTCTCATACTTGAGGTTAACTCAAGAGTTTGATGCTCTCATAAAAACCTTTTATCCAATAGAAAGAAGAAAAAAACGGTTTAACTATATCTCCTCCATGGATAAGGTCGAGATTGGACTTTGTTAGTGGAACATGGTTGGATCAACGAATAACTGATCCAACTAGCTGGATGTGAGTTTGTCTTAGATGTGCCCTGCTTAAAAATAAGTGTTATTTTAACTTTGTGTCCCATTAAATGATACATTCTTGCAATTAGGTTCTAATTTTTTCCCACTACTCTTAATTATATTTGCGAGTGATTTATCATTCAAGATTGAAAATCAAAAACAATCTTGAGTTACTCCGTTTAACCATAATCGGTCGACGTTCATGTCCATGTTTACCAATTTTTATGAAAATCGACCGATGTTCATGACCATGTCAACCGGTATATTCTATATGTGTTATTTGGTTGAAGAACATTTAACCAAAATCGATCGATGTTCATGTCCACATCGATCGATTCTGGTTATAGAAAATACCCATTTTGTGTTAATTTTTTAAGCTACAAACGGTGAAGTATGATTGAATGAGAAAGAAAATTTTGTGAAAGTTTTATACCCGAACTGAAAACGAGTATATTGAAAATGAGTATGATTTATACTTGAACTAAAAATGTGTATGACTACGTAATGAGTATGATTTCATACCCACTCTTAAGCCGAGTATGGATTGAATTATGTTTTACACCTAATTTTCAGAATGTTTTTATTTTTTGCTAGAATCGGTTCATGTAAATGTCTGCATAAACAGATTATTAGTGGAGAAAATTCCTAACTTGTCTGCATACTTTTTAACCCGGAATCAGATTACATGAGCACTCGTATAAACTAAGTCTTTTCGTGCATTGAATGGAATCGGTCTATGTGTGTGTATCGTGCTCACCGATTCTTACAATCGAGCTATGTAGTAAGTAATATTCTCTGTTTCTTGGTGTTCTTCATGAATTAAAACATCAATCCAGTCTGTGAGTGCATGAATATCCACCGATTCTGGGTTAATTTTTGTCAAAATAAAAAAAAATCATGTGTTTGATGATGAATTAACGTTAGTTGATTTCAAGATTAACTTGAGTAAATATCTAATAATCATCTGAATTAACACTAACTAATCAATGATAAATTATCCATTAAAAAAAATAGTTAACTAAGTGGTTTTTCATTTTACTTCAAAATGTCTTATGTCTTATTTTATCATGTAGTGATAAGCCCCAAATAATTCACCTAGCCCCTACTAGCCAGGTAAAACAAAGGGTCATTGAAAGTTCTTTTTTTTGTGTATTGAATACTTAGTTATCCAGATAATAAACTAAAAATGTATTCAAGTGCAAGGCATTCAGGTCGTATTATGTTGACTAAAGTCCAATAGTCCATAGAATCACAACTCATTTGCGTAGCGTTTGTGTTCCTGAGAGAGTTCAAATAACTAAAGAAAGTTCATCAACTTATCTTGCAATCAAATTCATCTCATCCCACGGGAAAAACCTCCAAGATTGGTCAATTGGGTTTATGGATATCACGCACCCAGACTAAGTCATCTCCAGTTCACTCCGCTCTTTATTCTCACAATTCATCAACCAATAGCGGAAGCTCCACCGTCCTCCACCACCAATGCATGCTCACATAATTCACCCAACCATCATGCAACATATACGCCACCTACACACGCATGAATCACTTTCACAGGAAATTTAACTAAAAGAAAATCACAATGATTTCCTTTCTGCTAACCCCAAAACTTCTTCAATCAATTTTAATATTCACAACACAACTTCGGTATCATATACAAACCCATCATCTTTCATCTCCTCTGCCTATACCTTCTCAAAAAATAAGGAACAGAACAATACCTCACCGCCTCCATATCAGCTCAGAGTAGAAAGTAAGACTCCACTGCAGCAGCAAAAAATAAAGATTCAAACACATTTACCAAAAGAAAATCATCACCCACTTTACACAAAAAACTCCAAAAATCAAAACAAAAAGCTACCTTCCAAGATACGCATATTTTCCAGTTAACAGAAAGCATGAAAGACCTCATGCATGCACATCACAACAAATGCTTGGTACTCCATGAATTGGGAAGAAGAATGCCTTATGAGACGCTAAAAGCTGCAATAAAAAAACATTGGCATCGTCTCACTTACAAGCATATCCATACGATAACCAACACTCCATAATATAAGGTATTCATGTTTCATGAAAGCGAAAAAGAGATGATACTTGAACACGAACCATGGATTATCGAGAACCTTGTAATGTTATTTGAAGACTATGGTAAGTACCAAGAAAACCCTACTGCATGCTTTACTAAAGCTATGTTTTGGACCTAACTGTTATATCTTCATGTCTATCTTGAGGACCAAACAATAATAGAGGAACTAATGGCAGAAGCAGGTAAGGTCTTAGAGGTAGACCTTTGTGGAAAACCTGTTAGATAAAAAATGGAGATGGACTTAACAAAACCTTTTTCACTAGGAGTTTTATTAAATATTGTTGGACCAAGTTGGGTTCAATTTGCTTATGAATATCTCCCAACCCTCTGTTACAGATGTGGTTTCCTAAGACATGTAGCCAAATATTGCACAAAATTTTTAAGTTATGAACATGCCTTACGAGATCTCAAATATCCTCAGTTTCTTACCATAAGCTTAATGGCAAGATGAGAGCTCAGAATCCAAAACTAAAACAAATCATCATTTTCTAATCCTAATTATGGAGATACTTCATCAACACCACCCTCACATTCAAACCATCACTTGCATCAATAGATTCACGATGAAGCTCAATGTCCAAGAACAATATATTGACAGGGGTGCAACCAAGAATAGAAATACCAACTTCACAAGAGCCGAGTCAACCAGTAACTTAGCCGAGTCAGAAACCAGTTTAATTGTGAGGTTGTTATGATGTGAATTACGACAGTCACCCGTGAATTGTTATTATGCATACACGATTGTGCATACCCATGCTATAATATTCACAAATTTTTTAAGTTATGAACATGCCTTACGAGATCTCAAATATCCTCAGTTTCTTACCATAAGCTTAATGGAAAGATGAGAGCTCAGAATCCAAAACTAAAACAAATCATCATCTTCTAATCCTAATTATGGAGGTATTTCATCAACACCACCCTCACATTCAAACCATCACTTGTATCAACAAATTCAGGATGAAGCTCAATGTCCAAGAACAATTGACAGGGGTGCAACCAAGAATAGAAATACCAACTTCACAAGAGCCGAGTCAACCAGTAACTTAGCCGAGTCAGAAACTAGTTTAATTGTGAGGTTGTTATGATGTGCATTACGACAGTCACCCATGCTATATCATGACTGTCGTAAGCAATATCTCTCCACCATTAGATGATCTTAGCTTGCTACACACAAATTAAATATACCTTGGTTTGAGGGGTTAGCCCTTGGTTTCTTCATATTCTTCCTTTTTCTCTTTAAAGTTGTAGAAGGATGAGATTTACCTCTTTCCTTCATGATTGATGGCTTAACAATCATATTAATATCTTTTCTATTAAAAAACATGATGCTTGGAGTCTCCATCAATATATGGAAATGTGAAGAAAACACACAAAACTGACTCCACAAGAACCCTTTTGATAAAAAGAGTTTTAGAGAAGGAAAAAAGGAATGTAGGGTTATGGAACCTATATACAGAGTAGGATTCACATACGACCAACTCTTAACCCTAAAAAAGGTAGAATTATCGATTTTAACCCTTTTTTAATATCAAAAATAGGGTAAAGCTTTTCAATATCAATTATGAAAAGAATAACAGAATTCCAGAAAAAAAAAGAAAAAAAATCTTTTCCTAAAACCCGATTGTGCATGAATCTTGTCTTTTTTTTTTTTTTTTTTTTTTTTTTTTTTAATTCCGGCACATGAGACAAGATACACTTTCAGCACAATTAAGCTGTGTTTCTGAGTATGCTCAAAAACTGGTTTCTGAGTATGCATACCCGATTGTGCATGAATTTACAGGGGTGCAACCAAGAATAGAAATAACAACTTCACTAAGTATGCTCAAATATTGGGTGAGGTTGTTAGACCCCGCTACAGACACTAAGTTAATGGTCAATTATTATAAACTCCTATTTCAATCATTGAAACATTCTTAGAAGACGAGAATAACTGTCTCACACAAACTATTAGCTTCAAAGAAATTTTCAAGTGATCAAATAATCAATACGAAACATTCCGAGTCTACACCAAATGACTGTCTCACACAAATCATATAAGATGTTACCAGGAGATTTTCACATGATCATATTTTGGCAATTACACACAAGTTCAATTAAGAACTCTCCCCCATAAAATGTCATTCCCGAAAGAACAACAAGAGTGACCTTACTTTTACTAGAAAAGAGGGATTTCTTTGGACATTAAAAAATTACATGAAACATGTGTATCCAGAAAACTTCAATTAAATTAACCACAAGAGAACCCATGATTAATTTAATCAGAAATTCTCAGCATAAGATAACTAACGGAGTCGTACAGTACTTTCACACAAAAGTGGATCAGAGAAAGATCACTACTGCGGAATATTCAAACATTCATTGTATTTTCATCAATATTTTGCATAATGATACCATAGACTTAATCTTCGTTATAAAAAGTTCATTCTGTTTTCCATCAATATTTGCTTAATGATATATAATAGACTTAACTTTTGACATAGTTCACGAACGTAAACACACATATCCCATAAAATTATTTTGCAATATATAAAACCAATAAAGATTAATACTGCAAAATCATCTTCCAAATACACTTTAGAATGCAAATAAATAAATCTAAAAACATTGCAAGATGGCAATAATTGCTATTCCAAACCCTAGTTATCCTTCTTAAAATACAAGAATAAATTATCATAAAAAGTTTCCTAAACATTATCTAAGCAAGTAACAACAACAAAAAAATCATTTCACTTACTTTGAAGACTCTTCTCATATTCACCATAATCATCAAGTTCGTCTTCGATTAGATCAATCCTGGATTTGAGATTATCCATCTTGTCCTCAAGTCTTTTGGTTGAAGATTCAAGTTCACTCTTCAAAGTACGTACTTGTTCTAAGACAAGATTCATAGTTAATGAGAGTTTTTCAAAATGAGAGACAATAGGATTCTCATCAGAAGAGGAATCACGTTTGTCTTGACACGTCTCATTTTCGGAGGAACCAAAACGAACTTTCTTAGAGGGAAAAAGAACAGTCCAGACATCATCTTATTTACTGGAAATACTTGATGATGACATGATTGGAGAAAATTAAATGCTTGCTTAGAAGAATAAATCTTCCACTCTTATAAAGAAGAAGATAAAAACCAAATTCCTAAAAAGATCTTTGACAAAAACCCAAACAGACTTTAGGATAATCAAAAAATAGCTTTATTAGGAAAACCGTTTAAGCACAGAAACGGTTCTTGACTTCAGACACTACAGTTCCAGAGAAAGAAGAAAAGAATAGAGACAAGACAGAAAATAACAAAAATATATTCACATCCTTTTTGAAGATTATAGTCCTTGTCCAAGGGAAAACAAAAACAATCTCAGAACGTATTTCAGATTGTAATTTCTCCCATCCAATAATGGATCGGGTGATTCTTATGAGAAGAGGACGATTTTGTTATTCCTTGTTCCTGATATCTTTTTATGGGGAGACGATCATGATTAGGCGTCTTCCTTTCTTGTAGTGTACTGAAAGCCCTTGTTTATCGGTTTTCGTAAACTATGAATGGTTCTAACAATCTCTTTCGAAAGTGATGTAGATTTCTTATGAGATTTTCTTTTTTCCTCCTGATAACATGAATTATTAGAAGGATATTTTTTAAGAACCTTTGTGCACACCAACTCTTGATGATCCTGGTTTTTATACAAGGGACACAGTTGATTTTTTGTGTCAATGTATTTAATGTCTTCCTCATTACAAGAGAGATTTGAGAGAGACGTGATTTTAGGAGTAATATGTTGATTTAGTTTAAGAGAGTTTATCGAAGTTGGTCGATTCTTCTTCTTGAAATCACAATTGCGAGATGTCGCTTTCTCTTTTCTTAATTTTTTCAGTTGATTTTCCATACTTTTCAATCTTTTTAATCCATGCTTCCTTCTCCAGTTGAAACATTCTCTTCATTGAGTACAAATATTTGGTTAAAAGATCAATTTTGTTTTCTGGGGAAGGTAGATTGTTTATCATGGAACAATCAGAGTTGTTCGAGGGACACGTGTGACAATCAACATAGTAAGTGAGAGAATATTCACAGGATTCTTCCTCAGGACAATAATCAAGAGTTTCCATCCATGCTTTGGTTAACTCACTAACCTCCTTATTAGAAAAAACAGAGCACATGGAACAAGTTCCATTATCATAGTTTTTGTGAACTTTTCTATCATTTTCATTGATTGGAGACAAAATTCTTTTGAGACTTTCTTTTTCTCTATCTTAGAGTTTTCTTTAACTGTTGTACAAATAGTGAAAGGGTTAAATTAAAGAAATTCTCATCCTTTGTATCAATCAATTCAAGACAACGAGACTTTACTTCAAATGTAGTAACAACATTACAAGACATGCGAAGTTTTTCTCTTCTACTCAATTCAAGATAAAAAAATCTTTAGCTTTTTAACAAGTGTATTTCTGGAAAGAGTATTAAGGTTATTTCCTTCAAAGATGGCATGTTTCTTAGATTCATATTAGGCTGACAATGATCTGAGAATTTTTATCACAATTTCCTTTTCAGGAATAGTCTTACCTAATGCAAAAGATGCATTAACAATTTCAGACACATTGTGATTAAACTCATCAAATGAATCTTCATTAGCCATACGAAGGTTTTCCCAAACATAATTAAGGTTTTGAAGCCTAGCTTCCTTTTCAGAAGTATTCCCTTCGAATACAGTTTCTAAGATATCCCACGCATCTTTAGACCGAGTGCACGTAGTCACATAGTGCTGAAGATCTGGGGTAATGGCATGAATGATAGCATTTGAACCTTAAGAATTTTTCTTTGTAGCGAGAATCTCATTAGGTTCAAATATACCAATATCCTTTGCAATAGAGACACCGTCTACTGTAACTATTGGAGGGATTTTATCCATGAACAACATAAACCTATGATAGAAAATCACACACTTAAAGGAAGGCACGTATAGCAATTTTTCACCATAAGTAATTTGAGCCATCGAAGACTGACGGTAAGTTTACAGAGATAACACTTCTGTCCATAGAGTCAGATTTCTACAAACACAGACTTATGAGGTCTTCAACGTGTTTTCCTGCTCTGATACCAATTCAAAAAGCGGAGGTCTAACAACCACACCCAATATTTCGTTTAGGCATTCTGTGTGGACAAACTCCAATATAATTTCCAAGAGAATCAACTACACAGTCAGACTCAATCAATGGAAATATATCCAAGAGTTGTATATATGTTTCTCAATGTAACCAGCAAATCAAACAGATATAATCCATGAGCCTGATTATTATGTGAAACAACTTGAACGGTGCCAAAGACCAATATCCAAGTGTTAATCAATTTATATCAAAAACTATAGGTTGGATTATCTAATTTATTGAACTATGCACAACCTGTAATATTTTAATTATATAGAAAATATAATGCGGAAAAGGAATAACACAGACACCAGAAATTTTGTTAACGAGAAAACTGCAAATACATAAAAACCCCGCGACCTAGTCCAGATTTGAACACCACACTATATTAAGCCGCTACATACACTAGCATACTGCAAGTTAACTTCGGACTTGAATGTAGTTGAGCCCTAACCAATCTTACATTGATCAAGGTACAGTCGCGTTACTTACGCCTCTGAATCCCAGCAGGACTCTACGCACTTGATTCCCTTAACTGATCTTACCTACAAATAAGAGTTGTTACGACCCAAAGTCGAAGACTTGATGAACAAATATGTATTACACATAAAAGTCTATTGAATAGATAAATATGTCTCCCACAAAATTACCTATGAGTTTTTTCCGTCTTTTGATAAATCAAGGTGAAGAGGAACCAATTGATATACCATACTTATATTTCCGAAGAACAGCCTAGTAATATCAATCACCTCACAATAATCTTAATCGTATGGTAGCGAAACAAGATATTGTTGAATCACAAATGATGAGACGAACATGTTTGTGACTACTTTTTATCTTGCCTATCGGAGATTAAATCTCGAGCAAATCTTAGAGAAGATAATACTCAATACGATAGAACAAAGCAAGATCAGAACAACAACTACAGAGAAAATAGTTAGGTCTTGCTTCACAATCCTAATGAAGTCTTTAAGTCGTTAACCTATAATGGTTTTAGGTAAAACCTAGGTTAAAGGAGAATCGACTCTAGTCGCAACTAGTATCACACAAGAGGTGTGGGGATTAGGTTTCCAAGTTGCTAGAATCCTCCCTTATATAGTCTTCAAATCAGGGTTTGCAATCAATGTTACCTTGGTAACAAAGCATTCAATATATCACCGTTTGATGAAAACCTGATTAGACTCAAGCTAATATCTTTCAACCGTTAGATCGAATTTATATATACACAAATGAAAAGTGACTTCATTAAGATATGGGTACCCGTAACTAAATGTGTACACCTTGTTTCCACAACAATAGTTAACCGAAGTTAGCCATATGAACACTTGCATATCAACCTTGTTCATCTTAACACAACTAGTTCAAATTAAACTAGTTATAGAGTTGTTCAATTATTTATATTCTCATAGAAGTATACAAGACACAATTGAAGCAAAATCGATTTTGATTCACTCCAATCAATTCATGAAAATTATATCCACGGTTTGCAAAGGATTGCATTCCTTACTTTATAAATGTATTAGTTAATGAACAAACCGATATTAGAATATAACCTACTCAAGTATGCAAACGGGAACGCATACCTGAGTAGCTGGACTTGGTCTGGGTTTGGCGGTATGCGAACGGTACGCATACTGTCGTACAACCAAACTCAGTTGAATTCCCAGACTTGAACTGTTACGCTAGTATGCTTACTAAATTCTCAGACTTCAACTATCACACCAGTACGCATATGGGTATGCATACTATGGGTTCCCTGACTTGGAATAACTTACAAAAGTTAGCATACAAGTACGCATACTATGTTATATCCAATCAATGGTTAATTGTTCTAAACTCCCATTTCAATCATTGAATCATTCTTAGAAGACGGAAATAGTTGTCTCACACAAACTATTAGCTTCAAAGAAATTTTCAAGTGATCAAATGATCAATACGAAACATTCCGAGTCTACACCAAATGACTGTCTCACACAAATCATATAAGATGTTACCAGGCGATTTTCACATGATCATATTTTTACTTTCGTCAAGAATATAAGATGAACTTGGTTAAAGCGAAATATTACCAACACATATTTCGAGAAATATATAAGCGAGTTAAACTCAACTTGAAATATCAAATGTGTATAATTGAAGTCTATATAGCTATACGACTTTTGTCTCAAATAGGAGATAAAGTAGAAATAGACTTTTGAGTGATAGATGAGTTCAAGTCTCCACATACCTTTTGTGGATGAAGTTCCATAAGCTCCTCTTAGTAGTTCTTCGTCTTCAATCGATGAACGCCGTGAAGTCTAAAGCTCAACTACACATTCTATCCTAATCCGAGAATTTTCTATAAGTAGACTAGAAAACAAGACTTATAGTTTCGGTAACTAAACTTGATAAACAAGATTGAGATAGCAACGCTTGCGAGTTCGACCGAGCAGTGCTTTAAAAATATTTATGGCTAGCAAGAAATTCTCAAGTTTACCAAAAGAAAAATCAAACCATCTTACAACTCAAAAGTATAATTCTAACAATGTTTACAGAATTTCAATGGGCCCAACATCATTTGACTCCAATATATCCATGACAACAACCTCAAGCAACACTAACTAGAAGATGCAGAGATATCACGATCCAAATCACTTGGGAGGCACCACAACAACAATGGATCAAGATAAATATGGATGGAGCGGCACGAGGAAATCCAGGACTGGCAGGAGCAGGATTTATTAGCAGATCATATACAGGACAAGCAATCATGGAAATGGCTTCACCACTAGGAATCACAATAGCAATAGCGGCAGAGACATGGGGAATCTTATTAGCAACAAGAATGGAAAGACATCATCAATGGCCTATGGTGTGGTTCGAAGCAGATTCACAAGCTTTAGTGCAAATGCTCACAAACAAAGATAACTCCATACCATGGTAAAGGGAATGACGCAGGAAATTAAGTTGTTAGTGGAAAGCATTCCACACGTAAAACTGACGCATGCTTACAGGGAAGCCAACCAGGCGGCGGACAAACTAGCAAATGAAATGGTCGATCACCAACAACAACACCCAACTACATCAACAACAAGAATTTAAGAATTTGGGACACAATTGCCCATCCTTTATTTCAAATATTATAACAGATGATAGAAATGGGGTAACTTACACCCGCACTGTTAAAATTGTACTTTAATGTCTTTTAATAAAGCTACTTTCTTTTAAAAATATAAAAATAATAAATTAAAAAAACGCATGGTTCTTGAGCAATCAAATGTCTCTCATAAACGCTTACTGGCCCTGATATAGTTGGTAAATAAATCAAGGATCGGTTAAAGTTAAAAATTTAACATATTTACTCTCTATTGAATAATTAGGATATTCAAATACAGTAGAAACTTTTTTAATTAATACTCGATTATTTAATAAACTCTCTTAAATAATATTTTTGGCCCGTCCCAAGTCGGGGACAACGTGCCAAATTAATAATTCGCTAAAATTATAAGATAATACATTTTTGATTACAATATAAATTAATAATGCATATATATATTTAGTACATTAATGATTTATGAAGACTTTTTGAAAGATGATTTAATTGTCCTTTGTTTTTTTCTAAAATCAATATCGCATTGAATTTATCATTGTAAGAATTTTTGGTGTTGTTTTCTCATAGCTCAACAAGAAATTATTTAATGTGATTGTCGCTTTAATAGCCTCGTTTCGTGAAGGGGCTCTATTGTAGAACTTTCATCATATTCTTCCTCATCTTTATTAGTTCCCATAACGCTCTTGATTATTTCTTCATCAATCAAAAACTGTGTAACTTCATTTTCTTTCGGATAATTTAGGACGTCTTTGACATTCATTGAATTGAAATACTTCTCGATCAAAAATTTCAAGTCTTGAGTGATTTCACTGTCTGTATGTTCATCCAAATTGTCTAAACTTGTGTTATCTGTTGATCGAAGTTTACAATGACGAAAGCATCAATTTTGTCTAAACTTGTGATGTGAAATTTATCTATAAGTTAATAAAATATTAATTAATATATAAATTATTAATTTATCGTCAAATTAATATCTCGTTTAATTAATAAAATTTGATGGTCCCGACATCATTCATTTAAAGAGTTTCTACTGTATGGTCAATCTCTCGACCTAGCCAGAACATAATTTTGGACAAAGTTGGGGAAATCACAAAGATATACTCAAAATAATAGGCTTGTTTCATGATTTGGAAGGGAGGGAATACCATTTAAGGAAATGAAAGGAGTACAATCACAAAGATATACTCGCTCATTTATATATGAAACCAACATATTATTTTGCAACGGAGGGAGTATCATTTAATGTAACCTAAAATCCAAATATTCCAAATTACGTGGTATTTTTTCCGAGTAATTTATTCTTATGACCCTAGAAATTATGGATTTTACTCTCTTGATCCCAGGGTTATTTAATAAAACTTGCAAATTATTCCAGTGGCCCTGGAATATTATAGGAAATATGATTAACAAAATAACCGGTGTGCATATTGCATGCACATAAAATCAGTGTGATATTGCCCTGCACACTATAAAATATGAAGAAAATTTAAAAAATTATTTACAAAAAATAGTGTGCATATTGCCTGCACACTATAAAATATGAGGAAAATTAAAAACATTATGTACAGAAGTCAGTGTGTATATTTCCTGCACATAAAATCAGTATGCATATTGTCTGCACACTATAAAATATGAAGAAAATTTAAAAAATTATTTAAAGAATAAAAAATTATGTGAAATGAAAATTTGATAGTTATATTTAGGATCGTTGTGTAAGTCTTTCAAAAAGCTTTCCAAATATACAAAATTTGTCGAATTCTTATATATGATTCGTGAGACATGTTATGTTTGAGTAGGCATGACAATTATACCTTTAATAAAAGATATAGTTTATTTGATAACATCATCAAACATCTTTATCCAAACGACATTCCTTCTTTTTTAAGGGTTATTTCGACAAAATGGATTAACTTTTTTAAAAATGAATTTGAAGTCAAATGTCATTTAAGTAAGAGAGAGTGAGAGGAAGGCCTAACACTTAATTCCCACTTTTTTTCCTTTTTTCTTTTGAAGACTTTGTAATCAAGTAAACCTCTCTTACTTTCGCAGCATCTTTGAATGTTCAACACCAAAATTCTACTAGTTACATAACCTCATTGCATGAAAAGTCCAATTTTCAGATAAGCTCTCATTGCTACGCAAAACTTCCATCATTTTCAAGGTTTCTTTCTTTCTGCGGCAATGTGATTATCATATTCATTTCGTAGCATTAATTGCTAACTTGCCGTTTGGTTAATGAACTGCTACTTGGAGTAGGCCTGAATCAAGAAAGCAGATTTTGATCGAACTTATCGACAGTAACCTACAATCCGAGCAGACCTCTTAATAAATTTGAATTGACAATAAGACTGTGAAAGTTTTTCTTACATAAATCATTCATTAGGAGAATATCTGTTTTCCTGCTTCCTACATGTCTTTACATGTACAAGAATACGTACACATTTTGCTTGATCTGTATGCTCCTCAATAATAATCTGATTGGTCTGAGTCATTATCTACCCGTCGAGAAGCATTATTGCTCATACTTGAACGTTGAACCAGCCTCACAAGTGCTTGCACCACTTCTGACATTGGTGGTCGAAATTCTGGCTCCGACTGAACACAAGCATGCATAACTAAACATTAACGGCGACTGAATGAAACAGGACTCTGCTTATGAGCCACCAAGAATACTAAAGGGTGACAATGTCATATAGCAAATAGGCGGAGGATTCCTTACCTGAACACAAAGAGCAATGACATCTGCAAAACGAGAAAGTGACTTTGGAGGGTAAAGCCCATGCAGAGCAGGATCAGCCATTTTTCCCAGTGCGTCAATATCGTGAAGTTGCGGTGTAGCCCATCGAACTAGAGACTGTTCCGATCTCGGTTTCTTGCTAGAATATTAAAAGAAAGGACCGAAACTGTTAGGCCAAGTTCATAAAAGTCGAACAAAGTCAGCTATGTGCTCTATGTGGTAAGTGTATTATAATAGAACGGAGAAGGCTAGATTATATGTAATATACCTGTCAAAAGGCATTCGACCCGTTAAAAGCTCCAACATAACAACCCCAAAACTATATACATCGCTCTTCATTGTATATGCGGATGGCTTGGTGCACTCTGGAGCATTATAACCAACTCCAAGATTTTGGCTTGTTCGCTGTCAAAATGTAACCAGTAAGTATGCCAACAGACTCCAAGATTATAACTCTAAATATCTACCTTCACAATCTGGAAATGCCTACCTGGTAAAACGACCCAAGACCACAGTCAGAGAGGCGTGGATTGAGTTCAGCATCAAGCAAGATATTGGGTGATTTGATGTTCTTATGTACAGAAGACGGAGAACAAATCTCATGGAGGTACCTAAAAATGAAAATATTATACCTCAGAAGAATCAACAATTTTTATTCCCAATTATAACATGGGACTTGGATAGTAATCCAACTTACTCAACTGCTCGAGCTGTGCCTAGAGCAATCCTGATTCGGGTATTCCATGTTAGTGGTTTGCCGTAGTCATCTGATTGGTGTAGAAACTCATGAAGTGATCCATTTCTGAAGTACTCATAAATTAATAGGTTATGCCCCTGCTCCGAACAATAACCAAGAACTTCACAAATGTTTGGATGGTGCAGTTTTGATATATTTAACGCCATTTCTACGAAATCTTCTGAGTTCATGCCGGCGATTATTGAAGAGTCTATCTTTTTTGCAGCCATAACCTGAAAAAAGCGAATGATGTTGTACAGTTTGATGTATGTCAGAGAGAGTGAGAAATGGAGAAAGGGACAGAGCTATACCTTTCCATCAGACAGTTTCGCTCTGTAAACACGCCCGATGGTACCCTCACCAAGAAGTCGACCGCTAGCAAAGTTACCAGTTGCGGACTGTAAATCTGACAAGGTGTAGACCACTGCGCGAGGAGCAGATGTGCTCCTTTTGATATTCATCCGGTTCCCAAACTCATTATCAGTTACTGATTTAACCCGATCAAAAGGTGGAACCTTAAAACCTACAGAAGAAGATGACTGCAAACTCTTCGGACTCATTGAAGCAGACGAATCATATGACTTCAGCTCCGGAGGAGGTACAGGAATTCTTTGGTTGTAATCTGATAAAACATTGGTGATTTGTGGACATTGTATGTATTAGAACACTAACAACAACATATAACGGAAATGTGAATCAAAAGAGATGAACGAGGAAAAATCCTACCTTTGAAATCAGTTGGAATCTCATTTGACAGTTCATGGGATACAAGGGGACTAAAATGTCTTCTCTGACTAAGCTTCTCTTCATCAAGAAAATGTGAAGAAGAAGAAGCTCTATGCGATCTTCTTGCGAAAAAAGCAAGTATAAAGACGATTGCCAACAACACACCTATAACTATTCCACCGATTGCTACCCAATTGAGAGCCACAGCACCTCCTGAACTTCCATCACCATGGCCACCAGAGCCAGATTTCCAAGAATTTCCACCAGTTCTTATAAAATCAAATAACAAATTCAACCACTTCAAACTGAAAACAGTAACATCTATTAATAAAGACATAATAAGGGTAACTCACTCGGTGATATCCTTCAAATCTTTCGGGATCGTACCACTAAATTTGTTGTTTTCAACATCCCTGCCCAAAAAGAATAAGAAAGACAGCAAAGAAATGAACCTTCTGCGGACTGAATTTTGAACAAGTTGGTTTGACACATAAAAACTCAAATAAGTCCTCATTAACACCACAAATTGGTGCTACTAAGAGAGTTCGCCTTCATTAATTCTTGAATTTAGCATTATAGTGTGTACTTACAGTTCTGCAAGTTGCAGTTTGGCGAGAACATCTAGCGAACCTGTAAAGTGATTGTTTTCCAAATGCCTGGACATAAACGAAACAGTGCTGTCAGCAAAAAGATATTCAGGAAAAGAAAGCCGTTAAAGTTTGTTTCTCACAGTTCTTCAAGATTTTTCAGTGATCCGAAACTCTGCGGTAGGTTTCCTGAAAAGCTATTGGAGGAGAGATCCCTGTTAAAAAAATGCACAACTAGTAAGTAAAAGTTTGTATGTCGGAGACAACTAGTGCTAAAAATCAACTTGTATCGAATGCGTACATAAAAGTTAGCTTATGGAGATTCCCAAACATATCACTCAACTGACCACTAAGTTTATTGTTACCTAGGTTCCTGCATTCAGCCAGAAATTCACTGATGAAAATCAAGAACAAATAGAAAGAAGAATAATGTTCAAAAGGAGAAAATAAAACGCTTCTTACAAATATTTAAGATCAGACATTTGAGAAATTGAATAAGGTACACCGCCTGTTAAACTATTCTTCGAAAAATCTCTGCAAAACAAACTCCCTAAAGTAATTGTCTCAAGATAAAATTACTGAAGGTAGAGGAAGAAAATCTTCATTTTTTATTCTTCTCAAAACGAAGTTATTGAAGGCTTACGAACACACCATAATAAGGTTAACTTACATGTGAGCTACATTTGGAGGAAGCTGATACGGTATATCACCGTTAAGGTTGTTATTGCTCAAGTCACTGTACTATGACAAAACAAACGCACGGCCTTTAGTTGAATCAAATTTGTTAAAAAAAAAACGGTTAATGTATAAAACCTGTGTATTTCTTTAGTAAAGCCTCACAAGTAAGTTACTGATGTCAAGCTTGATAGTTGGTATCCCATCGATCCTGACAGTCCAAGACCAGATAATTTTCTGCTCAATTTTCAAGAAAGATTTCATCAATGCAGCTACTTTGTTTACTGAAGTAAAAATAAATAAAAAGGACGGTTTCACAGAAAAAAGTTACTTACATTTCTGTTACAGATGAACCTTTACACTTAATTCCTTCCCAGTTATCACCACATGGATCGCCTCCGCTAGACTTCCAACCAGTTAGTTGGCCAGGAGAATTTAAGCTAGTAAACATGACCCCTAAAGCAGACACTGCATAGAAAAATACCGGAGAAAGACTTGAATACATTAAACTCCTCACACAAAAAGATTTAATATGCAACCCAATGAATTCCAACTCCGGTTCTACATTAAAAGTTTCAAACTATTACATGTAGGTTTTCCAATTTAAATTATATGGATATGCAGGTACATTGTGGTTTGAAACATGCATTACATTGAACACACAAACCACATTAAGCATACAAGAAAAAAATTGTAGTGGAAAACTATTATTCTTACCAAAATTCGAAATAATGTACGAATAGAAAATTGAAATTAATTACACATACAAATGCTATTAGCAAAATATATCAAAAGTTAAAGCAAATACCATCGGGTGCATCGGTTTTTCCATTGACACAGACTAAGATCCTCAGAACCAAACTCAAGAAAAAAAGAGAATCCCTAACCATTTTCTTCAAAGTAACGCGAAACCAAAGAATTAAGATCTTGTTCCCTTCAAAAAATTACCCAGAGATTGAATTTTGTCCATTCAAAATGTCTTCTTGATTCTGCCATGAAAATTTTGTACAGCAAAAACCTTGAACAATTTTTTTATTCTTTGAAATGTTGGAATTTTTTTTTTCGGTAAATGTATTTCCAAATTAAATTAATTTCTGCTAAATTTAGTAAAAACATTGTCAATTTTGGAGGGATTAATGAGGACCATTTAAGATTTTTAGAGTCAAACATGAAAAAATAATCACTCAATTTTTTTCTATCTCCACCCAAGGGAAACGAGGGAAATTTTAAAACTAACAGAAAAGTTAGTTATTAGTTTACCTATTGACCAAAATACCCTTCTTATCAATGGTTCTATTAGACTCCAAGGATTGGTTGATACTTGATAACCAAAAGCAAAAAAATTGAGCATTTTTTATGTAGTAGCAACACAACCAAACGTTGTAAAATAGGAACGACATTTATTCAATTCACTTAATTTGAGCAGGGCTACTCAGGTTTAGTTTTGCCTGACAATATGAATAAGGGGCGGAGCCAGCTCAGTGCAGGGGTGTGCAATTGCACCCCGAGCCCAGATGGCTCCAAAGCCTAATTACATATTTATTTATTTTTCTATGTAGAAGCCTTCTTTGAACCCTTAAAAAAAAATTGCACCCCCAACCAAGTCTTGACTCCGCCCAGTATCAATTTTAAGCAATCTTTCGTGCACCATAATTCATCCAAATTCGTTTGACACCTCGACAAACGTCAAAGTGCAACTCTGGTTGACATGGTAAAATCGTCGGAAGTTAAATCCAAATCTGAAGTCTGAACTCATCTACGTCCTACTGTCTAACAATAGAATCAAGTACCTAGTATGTGTTATAAACCAAGTTTATTTACTAAGATGACCTTCGTGTCTAAGTTTAGGGTTTACATATCTTGAACACCAAGTCTTCTATCTATATAAATAGAGGCTTAAACATTGTATTTTACACACAGATTAATAGAATTTCCCCCTTCTTCTTATCTTTACTCTGTGTCTTCTTCTCCTCTTATTCTATATTACAAGACGTTATCAGTCACGTTGCTCTTACCAACTGATTCATGAGAACGAATAGGATTCTCTACATCTCTATCTAACTTTTTCTTTCGGTTTAATTTTATTTATTTCTGTTTCTTCGATCCTAATTAGGGTTTTTCCAGGCTATGATAGGTTTGCGCCATACACTCTATGGAATCAGCGACCAAGAAGGTTTTTTTTTTTAATCCTTCACGAGTTGATGATCTGCCTATGTTTCGGCAAAACTGCAGTGGCGCCCAAGTATCCCACTAATGAAAACAGGGAGGTTTAACAACCTTTTGTTTGTTTGGTAATTGATTTATATTATTATTTTATTAACTGTTGTCCTGACATATGAAGTTCCCAAAGCATTTCCCCTGTACAAATTCGTTCACCGTTGTGGATTTCATATTTTAGTAACACCGTCTATGAGATATGGTTCCTCTCAAATTTATTTTTCTTGGTGCAACTGAGATCAATTAGCTATTCCCTAATAAAAGGATATTGGTGATCAATCAAATATTTTTTTATTTTTGATTGTTTTTCTTCTAAATATTTTTCTTTTTACTATAGAGAAAAGAAAAAAAAATTCATCTAAAAACGGTTTACAGTTTCTATTTGTTTAATGAAACTGTAATCACCAAAAATTGGTGTTATCGCAATTCGATTACCTTTACGGTAATTAATTACATGCATGGTTAAAAAACCTCCGGCCAATTAATATTTGTATCTTTGTCAATTGGACAATGATCATGTGATTTGCATTTGGTTTCTATTCTCTATACTTTTCATTGAGAAAGAAGAAAATAAATCCATCGAAAGATGACTTACAATTTCTATTCTTTTAATGAAATTGTAATCACCAAAATTGGTGTCATCGCATATTTGGTTACCTTTAAAGTAATTAATTACATGCATGGTTGAAAAACCTACGGCCAATTAACTTTGGTATTTTTGTCCATTCGACGAAGATCATGTGATTTAATTATAATTGGTTTCTATATATCTACAAGAAACCATCCTCAACACGGAATGAATTTTCCATATGCGATAACTAATGCAGCAAATTATTTTTCTTTTTTGTCGATGTAATTTTGGTGTACCATATAAACCAATCGGTATTAATTTTTCTCCATCATTTTTATAAGATGTGAGAAAATAAATTGGCATATTCTCTAATTCTTTTTGCCATTTTCAACCAATAATGGATGTATTTTTTTTCTTTTCCAAAATTGATAACGAAATGATTTATTTATTTTTACAAAAGAATCATATATGCCAATTGGAATTGGTTTCTCTATAAATCCTAGACGGATGAAATGTCGTTAGCATATTATTCACAATTGCAAACACCAATTGCTGCATTCCTAACGGATATTGAGCAAATTTTTCTTCTTCCTAATACTAATCTCCTAAATTAAGACCATTCAACTTTATGTTGAAATACAATAGGACACAAAAGATCAATGGGTGTGCACCGGGCTTGTTAGCCTAAATCATTAATTAGTCCTTGTAGTGACTATATTGATCTTGATATTAATTTTTTTTAAATGAAATAAAGTGTCTATAATTTCATTCTTAGGTGAATGAATATCTCGTCGGCCTTATAGGTCATTGGAGATTTAGATATTTCTTGCTCTAACCATCCATGGTTGATTTTAAATTTGTACGTCAAGTAGACTATAATTTTATTTATTTATTTGGACATTTCTTTTATGACTTTTAAAGTCATTATCTACGGTCCAACTGGTATTGTTAACATCCAAAAATTATTATAAGTATATGTCCTCGAATTAATCGGATAATACTTTACGAAATTTGTTTTCGTATATGAGATTAAAATATTTTCCGCCATAATCAGGGGGACACTATACACTATCAAAAATATTGTGTTAATTAACTTAAATATTATATCAATTTCTCTCCCATCAAGATCAAAATGGTAAAGGCTGTCATTATATGATTGGTATGAAATATCTCATTTTGCTTTTATATAAGCGTTTGACTGTTGAAAGGAAAATCCAATCACATATAACAAGAAGTAGCATTTTGGAAGAGGCTACAAATAGTATTCCAATTGAGTCTATCAAAACATGATCCACATTCCTATAGTTCATATCTCTTCAATAGAAGATAGGGAGATTATAATGCCCGCGGGCGCTGGTACCAGTAATTTTGAATTTTTTAAAGTATGCATACACTGGAAATTGTGTGAGATCGTATAAACGAATAAGTGTCGAATATTCATTTAAAGTAGCTACTAGAAATAAATGGTGGTTGTTAGCCCCTATGCAGAGGAATATCGACATATGTGATTGGTTGGCATACAATCCAATTAGGTTGGATTAATTTCTCGAATGATGCAATTTTGGATCCAAACTTAACACCTTAAACATGCCAAGCCTATTAATTACAGGTTGGTATAGTGATATTACGTCTTCATATGAGAAATATTTTCGTTGTAAAAACTATTTGAGGGTTTTATTTATTTTTTCTCTCAAACCTCGGGATTGGTTTAATAATTATATTGTTCTCTTTATATGATGCATTTGACTGGTAGTCTTTGAATGTCTCGTTTGTATCCAGAGACCATATTCGTATTTGTAATCCTTGTAGGATTCAAATTATATTCTGGCAGCCACCTGACTTAATTATCAGGTTTAACAATCCTTTTAAGTGTTTATATAAATTTGGTACAAAACCAAAAATCCGGATTAATTAGTTGAAGATATCAACTTTATAGGTCTCTTGAAGGGTCCTTAAAAACACGAAAATCCACGTTTTAGCAGCATAAATTCTATTTTCTTTCCTTTCTTAAATCTGCAGTAAGAATTATGCTAGCTTAAGCTCGTCTAGAGTTGTTATTTTGATGCTTGTCTTCTGTAAAACTCATATAATTGGGTTAACATCGATAAATACGTCAAAAGTTGTACTCTTTTCCCTTGGTTTAAGGTTTTGTCCCATGTGGTTTTCCAGACAAGGTTTTAACGAGGCAACATCTCATTGACGTTTAATTTTCCTTAAAAATGTTGATATTTATGCTCTTTTTCCTTCGCCCAAATTTTTTCCCATCTGGTTTTACTAGCAAGGTTTTAGTAAAGCAATTTAATTCAACATGATGGTCATCCAAGGGGGAGTTGTATCAATTTTGGTTGTTTAGTGGATGCCCACATTTGATTAAATCAATTCAACTTAATCATCTCCTAAGAATTTGGATTTCCTTCTCACAAATACGATTTTTGTTCACGCATGATAAGGTATTCATATCTTGGCACTTTGTTGAAGAAAGTGCCATGATAAGGTATACATCAACTATTTCTGCAAATCATCTCCAAGAAATTATCAATCCAAGACACAAGTACTTAATGTATTGAAAGAAACATGAAGACTCGAGAATACTACTATTAGAAGACTAACGCAAAAGAAGACTTCATCAACTGACAGATTTCTCACGAAAGCATTACTGTCTCCAGCATTCAAGAAATTCGTTTATCGAAATTGGGAAGTGTCGACTCGAAGATTTGCAAGCCAAGACTTAAATGAAGTACTTATCAGTGGGAGCATCATAGTAAAAGATATTTTACTGGACTATCACGTTGTACACTTTTTCCTTCGTCAAAGTTTTACCCCCACTGGGTTTTCCTTATCAAGGTTTTAACGAGGCAACATATGCGTGTCCAACGCTGTCTAAGTCTTTACATGCTTATGCAATTTCAGGTTTTTCTCCTTTGAGTTTTCCTGATATTTTTGTACTGACTTAGCCACAGTGGTCATCAGGGGGAGTGTTATAAACCAAGTTTATTTACTAAGATGCCCTTCGTATCTAAGTTTACGGTTTACATATCTTGAACACCAAGTCTTCTATCTATATAAATAGAGGCTTAAACATTGTATTTTATACACAAATTAATAGAATTTCCCCCTTCTTCTTATCTTTACTTTGTGTCTTCTTCTCCTCTTATTCTATATTACAATAGTATGGTTATTGTAAAGAAAAAGAATTATCCAGATTAAAAGTATTTGGATAAAAAATAAAAAATAAAAAAAAGGATTTGGATAAATCCATGCAGCCTACACTGAACAATCTAGTACTGTTCTGGGCAATGTTTCAAAGATCCCCCAGTACATTGGCTGGAAATGTGGACTAAAGAAGTTGTTTTGAATGTGGTTGTAATTCTACATCATAGAGACTGTCATAAAGGTTTTATATTGGCGAAACATGAACTAGGATGCTGATACGAACGTTGGCGTTGACGATGATTGCAAGAACAATGAGTTTCTCACGCACCTACAAGGATATCTTCAGATTGATTGATTTATTTTTTATTTTTGGACATTTTTTTGTGTGGGGAATATTCTCACCTATCATGTGCAATTGTACATAGTATAGGGAGATATACCTTGGTAGTGGTTGCATACCTAAACATTCTAGCAATCGTAAGCAGTGATGTACTTCCATTGTTTATTGATGAATCTAATGAACTAGTTTTAGACTTTCTCATGCACTACTTTTAGACTTTACCGCATTCCAGTACTTAATTCTTTACAGCCTGCTATGTGAGCCTACACACTTTGCCTAAGAGGCCAATGAACTAATAACCAGTAACACATCCTAAGGGTGTGAGCTCCTTGTTAGCAGAACAGACATGATCCGGAGAAGTTCTAAATGATTCAGATGACCTTTACGTTCATGCGATGATTTGACACTCAGAACTGATCAACAAAATCTTATATAAGCAAGAAAACTAATCACTGTAAGTACCTACCACGATTACCCTGTACCTGTTGGGATTGTGGTCTGGTGTTTCCTGTCCATTCAAAGGGACTTTCTTCTGCTCTTCGTTCTCCTTCAGAACTAGAGATAGTTGGCTGTAAGAAAAAGGATGCATGTCAACAAGGGGCACACCTTGGAAACACCAAAGAAAAGAAACTAGAGAGTTTAATACAAGGCAGAAGCACATGAAGTGTATCGCTAAATTCAAATTACAAATAAGACACAGGAAATAGTGTGAATAATGGGGAAGAATCACAAGACAACGAACTGATGGATAATTATATGAACAATAAGCCCCAATCACTAACACCCCACACAGTTCTATTTCTTCTCCTTACTAATTTTTAACAACAATAAGATTATGTCCAGTATAAAAGAAAGCTTATACGAAAGATCAATTACATACACAAGGCTTCAGTAAAATCACCCTCTTCTGTTATTGTCACTTTGTTATCCTCTTTTCAAATCCTTCTATTTTATTCTCAGATCAGTCTGAAGTCATGGGTTGCGTTAAGCAACACCTGAAGCGAGCCTTTCGAACGGTAGTCATTATCTCCTTCTCAGCATTCTCAAGCATACTAACAACCTCTGGAAAAGGTGGACGCACATCAGGATTTGCATCCCAGCAACGTGTCATGATATCGGTAAGTGCAGGAAGGCAGTCGTTGGGAATTATTGGCCTGACACCTTTGTTTACAACGGCAAATGCGGCTTGCACTGCCGTCATGTTCTGGAATGGAAGTAATCCTGTGATGAGTTCCCACATGACAATGCCAAAGCTGTACACGTCCACCTTATGGGTGTAATCCCTATGCTGGATCATTTCTCTGCAGAAAAATTGGGAGTAGGTACACTTGAGTGAACTTCGATTTCAGTTGCACAACTTAATTTATGATACAACAGATTCAAAAACAAGTGTCTTTGAATCATAAATTCAAAGCGAAAAGCAAAAATCGAATCGCAAAGAGACTAATGCATCACCATGAAGTTCACAACATTCAAATAGAAGACAACCATGAGCCTATAGGCGTCTTCTACAAAACAACGTTGATTCTTTCAAACAACAAAATACACATGTACATACTTGTGAATTTTTTTCAAGGAATTAATGTAAGTATGAAGCTCAGTCTCATAGGTTCGGCAACAAATAAATGATCAGCCTATCAGCATGTTACAATAGATTATTCTATATATCTATATGAGGATATACATGTAAAAACTTCTTTGTCACATATGGTAGAACCTACACTAAACAATACTGCTACGAAAAACATCGACCATTTAGCATAACTGATTAAGTAGAAACAATAACACATCGACATTTTAATTTGACACTTATGAGTTATGACTGGATGTGGTTCATCAACGGAGTAGAAACTATAGAACATAATCAATTAAGATACCACGGCAGGAGGTCAAAGAGCAGGTCATGACTCATGAAAACACGCAAAAGGTTGGCAGCATTGTACTAATTAATGTTGAGGAAGCAACAAAAACCAACACACTTGTTATTACTGCACAAAATAGCATATTTCCATATCAAATTGGGGAAAACAAATCACAAAAGAAGGTTTCAACAGCAGTCAGAGAAACAGCTAAAGTAGTTGCACAAAAGAATAGATGCTTGGACAAACATTAGGGAATCTAGAGTTGAAGAATATGACAACATGTTGGTCAGATAGCATGTCAACCATTCATATACATTAGCTTCTCATACACGGATGTGATAATATAAGTCAACAAGAAAGGCAAAAGACTTTGCAGAGACATTTCACATCAAAGAGTCAAAATACATGCTAAAATGTAAGAAGCCGCCCGAGATTAGGTATATAGAGAGCATCAACAACAAAGATGGGCAAGGGAAAAAAATCAAAAATAAAGCAAGGATTCAGGAAGCTTACGGAGCCATCCAACGGTAAGTTCCTGTCTCTGGAGTCATACCCTCTGTTTGAACCTCAATCCGTGCCACCCCAAAATCTGCAATTTTAATTGACTTGTCTGATGCAATTAGAAGATTATCAGATTTGAGATCCCGATGTATAAAACCGAGCCCGTGTACATACGCCATTCCCCTTGCAACGTCCAACGCCTGCTTGACTGCCAATTTTAATGGTACCGATCTATTTTGCCGCCTATTTAAAAACTGTCGAACTGATCCACCCCTCGCATATTCCGTTACAATGCACCAAACCATTGGTTTACGACATGCCCCAATAAACCGAACAATATTCGGATGCCTCAATGTAGCAAGCATCATAACTTCCTGCTGGAATTGCTGTTCCATTAACTGAGCTCTCTCAATACTATTCTCAGGCCTCTCCAATATTTTTATAGCAACATCTTCACCCTTATATGTTCCTTTATACAGCTTTCCAAAAGCACCCTGTGCAAACGCCATCCCCATACTGAGCTTCGTCAAATCAATCGTCCAATCGTCGTAATTCTCAAGTCCCTGAGTCGGTATACTAGCATCCATCAAAGCCTCAGCTAGTGCATCATCACTCAACACATGTGGATCTCTACCTGGACGATGGACACTATATCCCATTGTATTACTATTGTTAACAGGTTTGTTGCCGGGGTGATCAAGCATACGTGTGTGAGAATCATTTGATGCGACACTACTATCTATAGACATAGCAACGGACCCACCACCCGTATTCGTCTGCAAACTCGCCATACTATCAATTGACATATTTGAATCCTCACCAATCTTATAGTACGACCCTGGCGGGTATTCATACGTTTTGTTTTCATAATTAGAAGTTCCTATAATCCCTGTAAATTTGGGTCCTTCCACCATCTTAAATGCCAAAGTTACTCAACTCTGAACCGTTCTATCTCTTAAGCATCAATTCCTACACCTCCAAAAACAACCCCAGAAAATAATCCTCAATACCTCTATCAAATTCTCAGCACTTTTTGACCGGAAAATGTCACCTTTAAAGGTACAACAACAATGAAAAAATAAATTATTAAGATAGACATTTAATCCATTAAAACTAAGCAAAACCCAGTAATACTAACATGATTTTAATGCAAGAACCCAGAAATTTACACTAATACAAACATGAAAACCTTAGAAATTCAACCCCAGAGCTAAAAACTGAACGGATTACAGCAAAACATACCTTGATTGATAGGGAATTTTGTGTGGGATATAGATATACCGAGTTTATGATATTTATGGATGATTATAAGTAAAGATCGGAAAGAGTAAAACGGAAGTTTTTGAAGAGAAAAATAAACGTGTTTTTGTTAATAAAAGAAGAAGGAAGACGACGACCAGTACTACTACTAGTGACAAGAAGTAGAAGAAGAAGAATAAAGCAAAGTCATGGTTTATCGTGGGAAGTATATTTCCACCCAAGAATTTCTGTTTCAACTTATTCTTACAGCTCACTTACACTCACTTGTACGTGGCTCCTGCCCCAATGATATATGGAGTGGTAATGAAAAGATATGAAAATTCAAGAGAAAACCATTCCTGCATTTAGCTTTTCTCAACTTGTTACGGTAGTAATCTTGACTGCATGGTGCATTGTTGTTACTCCCTCCGTTTCAAAATAATATGTTGGTTTCAAAATAATATGTTGGTTTCATGTACAATTTAAACCATCATATCATTTTGAAACGGAGAGATTAGTATCATTTCGACTTAGAGAAAGCACACAACAAAGTATCGTACGAGTACGTGGTAGTCTCTCGAAGAAAAAAAAGATATTCACAAAGTATTTGACCTTAATCAAGGATATGTACGTGGACGCAGTAACCGATGTCCGGACTTGTGATGGAATGACGAGCAACTTCCTGAACAAGATAAGATTGCACCAAAAGTTATCCTTGAGTCCTTATACCTTTTCTCTAGTGATGGATCAGTTTACGAGGGATATTTAATGAGAGCTGTTAGAATATATCTACCATATACAAGGCAACCATGAAGATATAGTCAAAGATATTCTAGATAAGTGTTGGAATTACCTAATTTGTAATGTCTAATATGAACTAATATGAACAAGGTTTAAAGAAGTCTAGAGTTAGGTAGAGTTCAAAGTATCTAGAATGATCAAGAGAGGTTGGTCAAATACCATAATGTAAAACATGTGATAAAAATGTTAGTATAGTTTGTAGGCTAAGGAAGTAGAACTCAATTTGGAGTTGCTCACTTGGAGGCTTAGCTAACTAGTATAAATAGGCATTTGTAGTATCATTTGTAGTCATCCAAAGTTAGTTAGATTGGGTCCTCAATAAGTGAGAGTTGAGAGCTCTCCTTATGTGAGTTTTTGTGTGTGGGTTTTGTAAATCATCTCAGTGATTACTGATGATCAATATCATTCATCCTACGGGGTTTTGTCAGTGGACGTAGGCGTTAGTGCCGAACCACTTTAATCTCTTGTGTATTCTTTATTTCATCTTGATCATGTCTCTTATCATAAATCTAACATGGTATCAGAGCTCCGAAGTTTCATCTCAATTTCTATCATGGTATCAGAGCTTCGATGCATTTCCATTTCTATCATGGTATCAGAGCCAAGTTCGATCCAAATAGGCGTTTAAGTTTCCGCTACAAGATGAAGTTTAAGTTTCCACTCCTATCAGAGCTCGACCCCACTCAACGCTACCCGTGTCCATCCGCGTGTCAGTGGTTTCCGTACCACTCAGTGTCAGTGTATCCGTGATTTCCGTACCACTCAGTATCCTCCATCAGTGTATCCGTGGTTTCCGTACCACTCAGTATCCGCTATCAGTGTATCCGTGGTTTCTGTACCGCTCAGTATCTGCCAGTGTGCATCCGTGGCTTCCGTGCCACTAATTCAGTGAAGTTCTAGCATGGGAAGCAATCCGTAGGCCACAATCCGCGTGCAGCCACAGTTGGCAGGCCGAAATCCGTGTGCTACAATCCGTCTGTCATGCTTCAGGTCCAGGGTGTATTCAAACTCGACCCTCTCGAGTTTGAGGGGGGGTGTCAGAAATAGTCCCACATAGCCCGAATGCCCCCAAGTTCTCCAATCACCATTCCAACAAATAAGTCAGCACAACCACCCCAAGTTGTTCATGGCATCGTACCATCTATATCTCCAAGTCGTTCAATTGTTGTGTCGTCACATAAAGTAGCACCTAAGCAGGAACTCCCGAAAGGAATTGTACCATCCATGCCACCAAGTGTTCCTTCTCATGGAAAACCACCAGAGAGCGAGATACCTACCAAAATACCACTCGCTCTTCCCTGCCATGAACATCATCGTACTCCATAGACAGCAGACCGAGTTTGTCATCGTCCCATCACAACAACTTCCATCCAAACAGCATCATCATTACTGCCATGTTTTCTTTACTTCCTTCCAGCTCGAGCTCTTCCACCTGTAATCATGCCATCATGTTCTCCTGCCAAGATAAACCATCTTTTTCAACAACAGTTCAAGTTGATCACTTCAAAACATTTCCGTGCTCAACTTGAGGGGGGGTGTTAGAATATATCCACCATATACAAGGCAACCATGAAGATATAGTCAAAGATATTCTAGATAAGTGTTGGAATTACCTAATTTGTAATGTCTAATATGAACTAATATGAACAAGGTTTAAAGAAGTCTAGAGTTAGGTAGAGTTCAAAGTATCTAGAATGATCAAGAGAGGTTGGTCAAATACCATAATGTAAAACATGTGATAAAAATGTTAGTATAGTTTGTAGGCTAAGGAAGTAGAACTCAATTTGGAGTTGCTCACTTGGAGGCTTAGCTAACTAGTATAAATAGGCATTTGTAGTATCATTTGTAGTCATCCAAAGTTAGTTAGATTGGGTCCTCAATAAGTGAGAGTTGAGAGCTCTCCTTATGTGAGTTTTTGTGTGTGGGTTTTGTAAATCATCTCAGTGATTACTGATGATCAATATCATTCATCCTACGGGGTTTGTCAGTGGACGTAGGCGTTAGTGCCGAACCACTTTAATCTCTTGTGTATTCTTTATTTCATCTTGATCATGTCTCTTATCATAAATCTAACATGGTATCAGAGCTCCGAAGTTTCATCTCAATTTCTATCATGGTATCAGAGCTTCGATGCATTTCCATTTCTATCAAGAGCATTCTTGGTGTATGCTCTTTGCATATGATGTGGCACTAATTAGCGAGACTAAAACCGACGTCGATGAAAAAATGGAGTTGTGGAGACAAATTCTATAATCAATGGGATTTATACTCAGCAGGACCAAAACTGACTACATAAAGTGTGAATTCAATGTTTCTAGGTCCAGTGATGGAGATATCATGCTAGCCAGACAACTAGTATTGAGGAAAGATTTCTTTCGATATTTGGGATCGATCCAAGGCGATGGAAAAATTGGCGAGGACATAAGACATAGGACTTAAGCGGGGTGGGAGAAACGGCGACGAGCAACGGGCATCCTATGAGACAGAAAATTCCCGCAAAAGCTAAAAGACAAGTTCTACAAGACGACAATTAGACCGATGATGTTGTATGGAGCGAAATATTAATTGGGTCACTAAAAACCAACACATTGGAGAAATGCATGGAATAGGATGCGTATGCTGAGGTGGACCTTCGGACACACTAAACACGACCAAATTAAGAATGAAAAATATAGCAAGAAACTTGGGGTAGCACCAATCTGGGAGATGCTCATTCAATATCGGCTGCGCTGGTATGGGCATCTCTAGACCTCGTGATGCACATGTGCACACATGCATCATAAGGCGTGTTGAAAGAAAGATTAGTAGCAGAGGTTGTATGAAATTGACTTCGAAGGAAGTAGTGAAACGAGACCTAAATCTGTGAAACTTACTTGAAGGATTGGCGTTGGACAAATGTCGTGGAAAGCAGCGATCCACATACAAAAAACATGATATATAAACTTGACTTATTGTGTGGTGTCATTTATAGCGCACCCTAACTTATTTGGGACAAAAAGGCTTCGTTTTCGGGTTTTCGGTTGTTAGGATCATCACTAGCAATTTTATAATTTTATTCTATGCTTACTTATGGTGCATCTTAGTAAAATAAATTTATTTTAAGTGAACCTAAAGAAAAAAATTGTTGATATTTAATACATAAATTAAATCATTTAAGCCCTAACTACCGAAGAAGGTAGATGATGTAATGATACCAGTTACCTAAATGTGAAGCTGGCCAGCATCAATTTTTTGACAGATCAAAAAAAAAAAGAGATATAATTCACTAGCTAGGTAAAAATTCTTATAAATTCAAGAAAATTTTTTATTTTGGGGTTACTTCTGGTAATTACGAGTTCGAGCCTCTGCCTCCATAATGGGAGGGAGCATTCCAACTTGATGGTTGGATACAAATTTGAATTTGTTATGGTTAGTTTTGAGCAAAGTATTTAATATCGTGTATCAACATTGTATCGTCCAGGTCTGATACACCTATACAAAAGATTATATCGGTTTTTATCGGTGATACATCATTAAGACTGGAATTTTAAATATAAATATTTGAATCTAAAAAAATATGGCGCCATATGATGCATTAGCTCTCAAGATCAAAAGCTTCACAGTACAATTTTAATCTCATTCCATTATATATCTCATATTTACTACTCCTATTTCAGATGACCATGTCGTTGCTACTAACCTAAATTAATAATGTTGAAGATAAAAGCATCAACGATAATTGATTTTCATTTGATAAATCTTCAAAAGAAAGAGAAGGGACAATATTAAAAAACCATAGCTATTTCAAGGATAAGAAACTCGTTAAAAAAATGAAATAGTTAGAAAATTTTTTACTGAATTGGTTTGAGTTTTCAAAGGTGCAGAAGAAGAAAATTATTAGGAGGAACGGTGCAGAAAAAGAAAATTATTATGAGGAACGATTTTGTTTACAAATTTGAAGATCTGACTAATATATTCTAGAGCAAAGGGCTAAAATATTACACATTTCATGGAAAGGTGCAACCATAGTCCAACTCTTTAAAAACCAAACAACCATGTGCTTGTCCAACTCAGTCCAACTCACCCACTGACCCGTCCAACTCAATACCTAATCTACCCTTCCCTAGTCAGTTTAGTGCGACCGTACCCAATTTATTTTATATGACACTCTTAGTTTCGTACCCAATTTATGTTATAAGACTATCTTTGTTATTTACCCAATTTATTTTATTTACACCGAAAAACACATTGCCCATTGTAATTTATGCGGCCTTGTTAGTGAGGTATCTGATCCATCTCCAATTCATTGTCAGTTAGTAGTACTCTCAAAATCTTATCGAACCAACCAATTGAGATTTCCATCGAACACAACAGCTGAACCAAGATGCTTTCTAGCCACCACTGACTGCACAACTCATCTCGGTTCACAACCATGCTCTCTGCCACCACACAGAACCCATCGAACTCATGGCCTTCACTTTGCTTTGTTGCCTGGAGTCTCAACTAAACCCACTTTTTGTCCTTGATGCAACAAAAGCACTTCAATCATCTCCTGCATCTTCATGGAGCCAACACACAACGATTTCACTTCTTGCAACCTACATTTTATGCGCTACATCCCATATTCACCATCGTAGTTGTTTCCATAAGTACACCGACTCATCAAACCCATAAGATTCATTCCCAAACTGACCTCAGCACCAGCTTTTTACTTTCCATCCGCCTAGCACCAGCTGCAACTTACACCCATCATTCTAGGAAACATGCAGTAACATCTCATAGACGAGATACATCGCAAATCCATATATATAAACCAAAAACATTTAACCACAGACGCCAGTTTCCGTCCATTCAAAACAGCATCTCAAGTAGTTTGGTTGCTGCGAATTCTTTCTCTAACACAACCCAAGTGAACCAATTCATCGTACCCAACCAACACCACCAGCTCTGCCAATCCACCCAGTTAGATTCGAAGCCATCCAAGCACCCAATCTCTCAATTCTTAATCCTCTATTTTCCAATTCGAATCCAAAACATAACTCTAACTTATATGGATACCCAACAAATTTTATAGGACCACTCCACCATTCTACCCAACAAATTTATACTAACCTAACTAGGGTTAATGACCTAACCCGACCAGGAGGGTGGGTTAGGAATAAATCGGTAAAACTGAACTCACCAAATCAGTCGAGTCTGAAACACATATTGTTGTTACCTTTTTAAAGAGTTTATCCCTGCCCGGACCTTTCCACGAAATAGGCAATTTCGTTGCCCTTCGCTCTATATTCTACCAAATTACCCTTACATATACTATCAGTATATAGAAAAACCCGATATATATGTTTGTACCAGCCGATATGAATGTTTTTATCGTTTAATCCTTGTATTACATATATTTTAAATATCGTAAAGATTTTTTTCGATACACGATAAAAATTGATGATATCGGCCGGTACGACCGATACCGACTACCTTGGTTTTGAGTGATTTTGCCTTGGTATGTTGCCCTTTTAAGGATTTCACGCAGGCCCGTACCTAAGCATTAGGCGGGATAGGCAGCCGCCTAGGGCCCCCAAATTTAGGGGGCCCCAAATTTTTTTTTTTACCCGTGTATATATGTTGCTTTGTACCGTCTATTAGAGTGATCAGAGACTCAGAGTAAGAAAAAAAGAACCATCTTTTGGGCACCACCCAAAAACAGTGGGGGACTACCCATCAGTTTTTGGTGTGGATATTAGAAGTAATATTTGGTCACCCCTTATAATTATTATTTTTTATACTCATTCTACCCTTGATGATAAACTTAGTTAATGATTAGTGATTAGTTAAAAATTGATTAGTGATTAGTGATTAGTGTTTTATAAGTTGGATTTTTTGTTTTAAACATTTGTTTTGGAAGGATAAGAAGAAGAAGGAAATAGGAAGAAGAATATGGGTGAACCCAAAAAAACTTTTTTTGATTTTAGTAATTATGAATTGAGTGATTCATGTGATGAAACCTCAGAATCAAAACCCCCTTCACCTCCTTGTGTATATGTCAATACTTCAAATGATCCAAATATGAGTTATTTGTTAGAAGGAGAAACCTTTTTTCCCCAAAGTGAATCCAACCCATCAAATGATGGATTTTATCAGCCACAACCTGAAGATGAAGATATGGGTACTCAGGTATGTCTCATTTTTAGTTAATGTAGGTTGAATTGTGGGAAAAATTGGACAAACTCAAAATTTCAGGGTAAAATTTCGGCTAGGTCATCCTAGTTCGGTTACCAGATTTAAAACATAGGTAACCGAACGTTTCTGAAGATGTAGTTCGGTTATTAGATTTTGTAGAAGCAGGTAACCGAACTACACGTTAATGGTGGTTTTTGATAGTTCGGTTAGGAAATTCCAGAAGACATAACCGAACTGTTTTTATAGACTTTACAGTTCATAGTTCGGTTTAGTAGATTTTTATAAATTGGTAACCGAACTTTAAGTTCGGCAATATCGCAAAATATATGTATACCGCGTTGCTAACCAAACCAGTATGTTCGGTTTGGTCTTATTTTTCATTCTCATTACCGAACCTTTGAGGATAAAATGTAAACATAGAGTTCGGTAAGCTCGCAATGGTTTTACTAAAACATACATAATCGAACTTTATGTTCGGTAGGGTCGATGAAATTTTTAACATTTCTGAACTTGTACGTGTTTTTTGTTTATGTTATTGACGTTGTGCTATTACTTGTAGGTTCCATGTGATCCAATTGAACCAATGGAAAACCAACCTCCCCCGATTGGTATGTTGTACGATGACACATCCCATCACTACATGAATGACTTGGTATTCGATAATACGAAAGATGCAAAGACTTGGGCTAGACAACATGCACAAAAAGACATGTGCGTATTAGTATTAAATGGGAGAGAAAAGAATAGTCGCTTTGAAATGGTTTGTGAGAGAAGCGGTGATCCCGATAGAAGACACAAGAGGAAGGGTTATGTTTATGAAGGAAAGACAAATAGGAAAAACAAAGCTTTCTCAAAGAAGATTAAATGCTCATTCAAGCTTTCCTTTAATTACAACAAAAAATTGAAGGGATGGGTTCTCTACCGGGTTATGGAAGGTCGTCATAACCACCCTCGTCCGGAGCATCTTGAAGGACATTTCATGGCGGCCAAGCTAACTACTCAAGAGATGGAGAAGGTTGCTAATATGAGGAAAATGGGTCTTACACCGGTTCAAATGCTCCAAATGCTAAAGGAGGATAACAAGGATAACCACTCATCTGTGTCCACCATTAACAATGCAATTGAGACAATTATAAAGAAGGAATGGAGAGATAGACAAGTGATTCTCAGTCTCTGCCGTTTAGGAATCACTTTACCCAAACCGTTTCGTCTCTCAGTCTCTGCCTCTTTCGTCATTCTCAGTCTCTGGTAAGTTCTGTTCATCAATCAATACATTTTTTTTTTCTAATTTATGTTTAATTGTTTAAAATATGCTCGACATAGTTGATGTGGGTATTGATTTTTTAAGATTATTAGTAGATATTAGTAATTTTATTCAATTGCTAGTTAGGGTTTCTTGATGATTTAAGGAGGAGAAACCACTGGACTAGGACTTTTTGAGGAGCTGAAAAACCTTTTGGAGAAGCTTAAACTTGATTTTGATGATATTAGAGGACAAGGGTATGATAACGGAGCTAATATGAAGGGGGAAAACAAAGGGGTGCAAAACATGCTACTCAAGGAAAATCCAAGGGCAATTTATATGCCGTGTGCATGTCATAGTCTTAATCTTTTGCTTCTGGATATGTCTAAATCATGTCCTAAAGCAGAATCATTTTTCAGTGTTATGCAGCGGATATACAAGTTGTTTTCATCATCTACAAAACGTTGGCAAGTGTTTAAAAAAAATGTGAGTGGTTGCACTGTTAAGCCGTTATCGGATACTCGATGGGAAAGTCATATAGAGAGTGTTAAAGCAATACGATTCCAACTTCCTAAAATACGGGATGCTTTTCTAGAGTTGTCGGAATCCATTGACTTTAGAGAGAAAACAAGGGAAGAAGATGATTCGTTATTGACACGCGAGATCGATAATTTCGAATTTATTTTTGGCATGGTTATTTGGCATCATTTTCTTCTTGCAGTTAACTCCGTCAGCAAATTGTTACAAAAAGAGGATATGCATCTTGATGTTGCCATGGACCGAGTAAAAGATCTTCTTTCTTTTTTTGAAAAGTGCAGGAATACTGGATTCGAAGAGTTATTAGAAGAAGCTACTGAGTTGGCAGCAACAATTGGAATAGAACCTACTTTCTATGAGCCACGAATCATTCGAAGGAAAAAACATTTTGACGAGATTATGACAGAAGAAGAAGCACCATTATCAGGTAAGCGATCTTTTGAAGTTAACTATTTTAATTATATAGTAGACCAAGCGAGATCCTCAATGACTAGTAGGTTCGAACAATTCCAAGAGTTCAATGAAATTCTTGGGTTCTTGTTTCAAGTAAAGAAGTTATACTCTCTTGATGACACCACTTTAAAGGCATATTGTATCAAGCTTCAAAATTATCTAAAGCATGGCATGAGTTCCGATATTGATGGGCATGACTTGTATGCTGAATTGAAAGTTCTAAAAAGTTATTTAGGAAGAGGTGAAAAAGGCAATTGAAGTGTTGAATTTTTTGAAAGATATGGAAGGTTGCTACCGAATGCAGAAATCGCATATAGGATTTTATTGACAATTCCGATTCAGATTGCCTCTGCAGAAAGAAGTTTTTCAAAGTTGAAGCTGATCAAGTCTTATCTTCGATCGACAATGTCACAAGAAAGATTGAATGACTTAGCAATGTTATCTATTGAGGTCGATATGGTGAACAACATTGATTACGACGCCATAATTGATGAGTTTGCATCGAGAAGGCGAGGAAGGTCAATTTTTAGTAGATTAGCTACTTTTATGTAGTTGTTTGTATCTTCAAATTTTACAATATTATGATTTTGTTTTGAACTATCGGTGATTTTTTTTTAGGCCTCCATTTTTGATTTTTGCCTAGGGCCCCTAAATAGTCCGATTTCACGTGCCTTTGCTCGCACAAAAAGAACAGTAGACAATACCAAATGTACGAGCTTACTGTTTGGGTTTAAATATCAGATTCCCATTATTTCCATTTTTCATTTTGTAATATTCTTTTGTTCTTTTAGGTTTCTTAAATTTAACATTTGTTTATTCGATCTTTTAGACAAGATCTTCATTTTCTTTGAGTTTTACTGGTCCTCATCTTCCACGCGATAAAATTATGAATAAAAGTCGAATTCATCGTTGAGAAAATGACGGAATATTCTGGTGATACTTTGACTTGACTTGCAACCCAATAAGAATGCTTAGCTTAAATAAATATAAATATAAAAACATCAATAGATGCCTATTTTGCAAGTATCTCGCATTATTCCCAGTTCCCCACTATCGTATATCACTCCACTCTGTAAATATGAGATGAGATCTGTCGAGTGTGAGGCGAGGTGAGTGTAATCAAATTGAGATATTATTGGATATTTATAAATTTTTTTAAAGGATGGTTTTGGTGTGAAATCAAACGGATTTTGAATAATTCGATGGATAACGATGGTTCCTTACTTAATGATTGTGAATTTATTCTAGGAAGTTGTTTCTATTAATTGTGCAAGGGTACAAGCATCATTAGTTTACGGTACACTAGTAAAGTCATCCCGCCGTGATACCGGCATATTGGTGATCTAAGTACGTTGATCTAAATTCAAAATTCGTCAACCCGTCATAAATTCTTCTTGATTAAAAACATTATGCAAAATATAAATTTCTATAAAAAACTAAGATTAGACAATAAAAATGATATTGATGTAATAGTTTTGGCGGGAGGCTGTTGCAGTGATAATAGTAATGAGTGGTGTTATTAGGAGGGAAGAAATGGATATGCAGAGGGAAGAAATTCCATTTTTCCAAGTCAAGATTCGGTCAACCATTAATCATACTAAATAATTATTTCCTTATCTAAATACCTATCCTACCCTCACCCTCATGAACCCTAATCATCTCCCTGGATAGAACACGAGGAAAAACACCGTACGATATTTTTATTTTGACGTCAATCCTTACAGTATTAGTGCGTAAGGTGTGAATATTTAAATCCTACATCGTGACAAATCCAATTAGAGACGAAGAGGCTTCAAGGATGGACTGAAGCTAGAAGAAATTCTTGTCATTATCTATTGACAATTAATCATGAAAAAATCATGATTCACATCGCTCGCCTTCAATCTTCTTTTTTAGTTTTGATACTTTCAGATTTAAATAAGCATATCGATCTAACAACTTAACTTACGATATTGATTTGTCAAAACCCATTTTGGATATAATCAGCGATTACTATAGCTGTAATTTCCATTTCTACGTTTTTTTCTTAACACCTGTTTTAACGTCTGCCATTGTATTCTTAGATAAAGAACATTAACTTCGGTATTCAGGGAAGAGGATGAATATTTGATTTTAAATTGAAGGACATTTATGACATTTCCTCTCCATATTAGTAAGTCAATCACTCCCCTAAAATATTAATTCCCTCCTCATAATCTTTCCCTCCTCAAATCTATTGTTTCCCTCCTATTAACAGGACTCATAGTAATGTAAATGATATTTTAACTTTAAACTAGTCAGGTAGCGTACCAATATTCAAGAACGGGGATAGAAGGTGCAAGTTTTGAATTTTCCTAAGAATCAACATAGGTTTTGTATAATTTTAAGGCCTTGTGGGTGCAAATAATAATGGTAAAATTGAAGTTTATACGAGTAAGAGTGTCCACCCACATTCACGATCGAATTAGAGGATTATACTCCAAATACGGTATGTGATTCCATCACAGTGGGACAAACTAAACCCTAATATATCTAGTGTTCAAGGGTTTGGAAAAGTAATCGACGATGTAGGATCAGAATATCGCAAGAAGGATACATTTGTGAAGCTTGATCAACAACACTTTGCGAGCGTCGCATAATGATTTGAAGAATGACGTAACAGATGACGATTGTAGAACATGAGAAAAGTGTGATGACTTTGCGATGTTTAGAGTGTTTGCGAAAATTAACAATATAACTCTTGCGAGAATATCGCAAGTCAAATCCTAAAATAAATGACAGATTAGATGTCATCCACTATGTAATTCACTATATAAAGAGTTGAGTAAACGTAAGGAAAATGAGATCTTTTTCGAGTGTTGAGCAAGTCATTAGGAGAGAGAAAGTTAAAAGAGCGATTGTATTCTTGTTTTCTTACATTTCTTGTAATATTTCTGTGAATCAATTAATAAAAGTGTTGTTCTTAATCTTTTAAAGATGTGTTGATTATGATGAATTCTTGTGAGGGGTGTAGTGTGGGATTTCCTGCTACTACATATTGGTGCTAGAAACAGGGACTGAAGGTTATCAAATCAAGAAAATTTGATTAGAGATTGTGGAGATTATTGTGAAAACTGTTTAAATTGAGAAAATGATAAAAGAAAACAACAAATCAGTTGGAGAAAAAATGGTTAAGATCAGTGAGAATAAAATAAGAGTGGAGTGTAATGTAATCACAAAAACGATGGTTAATGAATTCCATGAAAACATTAGAGGGAGGATACATAAATGAGATTTTGAAGGAAAGAAGATTATGACGGTAGAAAAAATATCACCGCTGAAGGACTGGGAAAAGCAGAAAATCACATTCATAGCGACAGAGATACCAGAAGAAAATTTGAACCACACATCTCCTTTGGTAATCACAGTAACAGCTATACGAAAAGAAAAGGAGAAATCAGCAAAATCTATGGAAGAATGGGCGGTGAATATAACTTTGGTAGATACGGAAAGCTCAGTGGATATAATATTTTATCATGCATACAAAGGAATGGGATACAAAGATGAAGAAATGTCTCATCCAACATATTATATTCATGGTTTCGGCAAGTCTACAACTAAACCAAAAGGAGAAATAACAGTGAGAATTTCGTTGGGAGAAATTGAAACACAAATAACGTTTTGTGTGGTGGATATGGAGTCACCATATAACATGTTGGTAAGATCATGGATACACGCAATCAAAGTTGCAGCATCAACATTACATCAGTGCATCAAGTTTCCTATGCCAAGCGGGATTGGCGAAATTAGGGGAGATATTGAAGGTGTGAAACTATGTTATCAAATTGAAGTAAAAAATTATGAAGGACGAGTGAAGAAGCGAAAAACTCGCAGGAAGATGTCGAAAGAAGCAAATAAAGAAGAGGAGTTTAAAATCTACATGATAGGAGCAGAAGAAGGAAAAGGAATACCCAGCAAAATTTCGCAGGAAGGAGATAAACCAGCGAAAATTATAAAAGAACCAACACCAATGGGAGAAGCTGAAGCAAGTTACACCGCAGCAGACTCAACAAAATAAGTAAACATTGGAACTGAAAAGGAACCTAAAATGTTGAAAATTGGAACTAAGATGGATACGGATGAAGAAGAAAGAACTGTCAATCTCTTGCGAGAATATAAAGATATTTTCGCATGGAATATGGATGAAATGCCTGGAATAGATCCATCAGTTGCATGTCATAAATTGGAGATCAACAAAGACGCAAGACCATTTAAACAAAGGATAAGAAAAATCGCAACAACTTACCATCCCAAAATAAAAGAGGAATTGCAGCAAAATGCTTGATGCAGGAATTATAAGACAAGCAAAATACCCGGAGTGGATAACAAACATGGTTGTGGTTCCAAAGAAAAATAATGGGATAAGAATTTGCATAGACTTTACTAATCTAAACAAAGCTTGTCCTAAAGACAGCTTTCCATTACCAGATATACCTCAAATGGTCGAATCAGCAGCAGGAAATGATAGAATATCTTCTTTAGATGGGTATAAAGGATACAAACAGATTCCTCTCGCCGAAGAAGATCAATAACATACTGCTTTTTTCGCTCCAAGAGGATTATATTGTTATACAAAAATGCCATTCGGACTGCGAAATGCTGGTGCAACATATAAGAGGATGGTGGAGAAAGTATTCGCAAAGTGGATACATAAAACATTGGAGGTGTATGTGGATGATATGTTGATAAAAAGTAAAGAATCTAAGGATCATGTGGAAGATTTGAAGGAGATTTTCGAGCAGATGCGGCAATTTAACATCAAGATAAATCTGGAGAAATGTATCTTTGAGGTTGCGTCAAGAAAATTCTTAGGATATATTGTATCAAAAGAACGAATACAAGTTGATCCAGAAAAGGTACAAGCGGTTCGCGACATGCCAACACCAACAACAATTAAATATGTACATAAGTTAAATGGGCTCCTGGCTTCGCTAGGGAGATTCATCTCACGATCATCAGACAAATGCAAATATTTCTTCAACATACTCGAGAAAGGAACAAAGTTTATATGGACAGATGAATGTGAGAAATCTTTTCAAGGAATAAAAGAGTACCTGGCGAATACATCTATTTTACAAAATGTAGAACCAGGAGAAGAGCAGCTAATCTGTCTCGCGACAACTTCACATGCACTAAGTGTTGTGTTATTGCGAGTAGATGTAGGAGCTGAAAAACCAATTTACTACATCAGCAAGACATTCAATGCCGCAGAGAGAAATTATTCTAAGATTGAAAAAATGATTCTAGCATTAATTTATGCGACCTTTAAGCTACGCATATATTTTCAGGCACATAAAGTTAAAGTGTTAACAAAGATACCAATTAAATCAGTAATGAAGAACTCAAAAAGATCAGGCAGAGTAGAGAGATGGAATGCGCAAGTAGGACATTTCGAAATTAAATATGAAGTGTTATCTTAACCATAGTCGTAGGTTGTCGCAGACTTTTAGCAGAATTTCCTTTATAAGATGATGAAGATGTTGAGGAGATGATGGATGTAGAAGAAGAACAAGGAGATCCAAAAAACTTGTTAACAGAACCAAATAGATGGGAGATATTGGTGGATGGATCCTCAAATGGGGAAGGTAATGGAGTTGGAATTATTTTGATTTCACCAGAGGGAAAAAAGATGGCTTTTTCATTTAGGTTGGAGTTCGCATCCACTAATAATGAAACAGATTATGAAGTTGTGGTACATGCCCTAAAATTGGCAATATAAATGAAGTTAGAAAATGCTAGAATTACCAGTGATTCGCAGTTAGTCATTCGCCAGATAAAAGGAGAGTACACAACAAATGAACCATCCTTAAAGAAATATAAGAAACTTGTTGAAGAATTGTCAGCGAAAATCGCAAAAATAAAATGGAGGAATATATCAAGGAAGGATAATAGGCTCGCAGATGCCTATGCTTCAAGCATGATGACAGATCCAACTGCGAGATGCATAAAGATACAGACACTTTTAGCGCCATCAATCAATAAAGAAGAGGAAGAAGAGGTAGATGTAATGGTAGTAGAAGGTGGTGAAGAAGCGCCAAAAAACAATATCGCAGATTGGAGAGCAGAACTTCATGCATATTTAGCGAGAGGAGAAGTACCAAGAAACAGTTTGGAAGCACACAAATTAAAGAGTCGTGCAACAAATTATGAATTAAGGGATGGGATATTGTATAGAAAATCATTTAATGGACCATCACTTAGATGTTTAACACGAGAAGAAGGAGATAAAATATTAAAAATGCTGCATAGTGGGGATGCTGGCAACCACATCGGAGGAAGATCTTTGGCGTATAAAGCAAAAATACAAGGTTATTATTGGCCATGTATGCATGAAAATGCAAAACAAGTATCAAGGCGTTGCGAATATTGCCAGCATCATGGAAAGAGAATACATACACCCAGAGCACCCTTATCATCCTCATCCAGTGTGTGGCCTTTTGGAAAGTGGGGGTTAGATATTGTGGGACCATTTGTACCAGGATCTGGACAAAAAATATACTTAATTGTCGCAACAGATTATTTCACAAAATGGGCAGAAGTAAAAACAGTACAGCACATTCGCGACAAAGACATATTTACATTCATATTTGAAAATGTCATTTGCAGATTTGGAAGTCCAGCTCAGTTGATATCTGATAATGGGAAACAATTTGAAGGGCAGAATATAGAAATGTTGCTTAATGCATTTAAGATAAAATGTGGAAAATATACTTTTTTATACCCACAGGCTAATGGGCAAGCAGAGGCAACAAATAAGATAATTGCAGATATATTAAAGAAGAAGTTGGAGGGACATAATAGAGCATGGTGCGAACAAGTACATAATGCAGTATGGGCTTACAACACAACTAGGCGAGAAGCGACGGGAATGTCACCTTTCTGTCTAACATATGGAGTTGAGGCAGTGTTACAAACAGAAGTTGATATACCCACGACAAAAAGAGAGGCCTGGGAGAAAAATCTTAGTGCTGGAATTATCCTAAGAAAACCGGATGAATTAGAGGAGAAGAGAGAAAAATCTTTACAACATATGGAGAATTATAAACGGATATTAGTACGAGAATACAATAAGCGTGTCAAACCACGTGAATTTCAGTCAGGTGATTTGGTTCTTCGCGAGACGCCAAATTATCATCGAGAAGGTGGTGGAAAATTAGCGAGAAAATGGGATGGACCTTACATTATAAAAGAGATAATTGGAACAGGGGCATACAAATTGATGGATCCAGAGGGTAAAGATGTTGGTCAGAGACTTGGTAGACCATGGAATAGATTATATTTAAAGAGATATTACCCGTGAGGAACTTTGAGAATCACTAGTTGATGAGATGATGTACGATGCAACAAAGTAAGTATTAAAAAAAAATTATGAAAAAATTACTGCGAGATTATTCAAGATCAAATTAAAATAAGAATGCGCGAAAATTTCTCAAGAAATGATCATTTAAGATCCAGAATGGGAGGAACCTTTATGACGTACACCCTAGTTCGCGAATAAAATTTCGCAATGTAAGACCTAAAGTACGTCATAAAAGTGGGTATCTGTTGCATGACTCAGTGATAAGGTTATATCGATGCTGGAACCTGAGTCATGGAGATTTGGGGTCAATGAAAGCCCATCCAGGAGAGGCACCTTGGATTCTCAACTTAAGAATATGAATTGAGTTGGGCGACTAAGGTAAGAAGGACTCTCCTAAGGGGTGCAAAGTATGACCAAGGCGCTGAGGTACACGGTTGAGCCAAGGGTTCCCGGGGCGTATGAAACTACCCTGGCCATTCTTGGTAAGTCTTGTCTATGATGCACTCGGCCCGAAGAAAACCCCACTTAGGGTGCAGTCTCGTAACCATAAGCCATATAGGCAAAAGGGATAAGAGGATGTGAACACAACTGGTTGTTGTTAAGAATGGATGGGAGGATCTAGTCTTGTATGGCCGATGTACGTCTCCTTGAAAGGGCAACTAGGGGGAGGATAAGGGCGGCACCCTCCATTAGGGAGCTGATAAGTGTCTTAAGACGCAAATGTCATGAGAATTTTTACTCACGGGAGTATTAAGACTTGTCATATTTGTGCAACATTCTTGAAGAGGCAATAATACAAAAGAGAAGATAAGACGAGATCAAGGGGTCATTACATGCAAGTGTAAAGACGTCCTGCGATTTCGTCGCAAGACGGAAATGTCATGGGACTTTAATTTCACAAGAAAATTTAGACCTTTCATATTGTCGCAGCAAAATTACAAAAGAATAAAAAGTTAAGGCAAGATCAATGGGTTTCCACATGAAAGTGTAGAAACGTCCTACGATTTTGTCGCAATACAAAAGATGGAAAAATAAGATCTTTATCTAGGAAGGCAAAATAAGACCACACAATAAAATAAATTCTTTTTGTAAAGTACTAATCATTTTTCATGCAGATCATATATCACAAGAAAGATAATGAGAGGCAAGTATGGGAATCAATAAATAAGATGTCATTATCTTTCTCGCAAGTTCTTAAAATACCAAAAGCAAAATTGATTCCAAAAGAGGTCCAAAGTGCATTGTTCGCAAGAGGAGAAACAGTAGTTCAAGAAAATAAAACTAGAACTCAGACTTCAAGATCTTCTTCATCATCTTTATCTTCTTCGCCCACCTTATCATCTCCACCAACTTTATCATCTTTGCCAGTGTTTTCCTTATCTTGGTCGACTCTGGTTTCTTCTTCATTTGGCTCATCACCAGCAATTTCTTCATCACCATCATCTCCTTCCTTAGTAGGGATTTCTTCTTCTTCTTATAAAATTTCTTGGGAAGCGCTTTCTTCACCACTTTCGTAATCAAAGTCACTGTCACCAGCATGAGGAATTTTATCTTCATCTACTTCCAGAGGTTTGAGTGATACATGAGAAAGATATTTGGACAAGAAACCTCATTCACAAGAACTTCAGCACTGAGATGAGCTTGGCGAAGGAAAGCTCTGTCATGATTTCTAATCTCCATGTTTTTGAAATATTCAAGATAATCATATTTTTTTTTCTGCTCGATCGCGAGAGCGGGCAAGATGAGCAGCAAGCAAACCATTTTCTTTGCGAACCTTGGCAAGTTTAGAATCCAAAGTATAAATGGAAGACTAAAGCTTTCTTTTAGATTCTGCGAAAGGTAAAAACAAAAATTATTTAGGCGAACACCTCGTAAGGAAAATATTGCAAATAAGTTTGACAAAAGAAAGATTTTTGAGGCAGTCAAAATGACTACCTTCCTTTTGAAATATTAGATTTTGAATTAGTGCCAAGCAAGTATTCTCCCAATGACTCATGGCATCATTAAATTTATCCCCAACTAGACCTTTCAGACGAGATTTTAAATTATTTTCTTTAGAAATGAGAAAAGTGTTTTCCTTCGCAAGAGAAGAGTAATATTCTTCTAATTTGGAGTATTATTCTTGAAGTTCATTTGCTTTCACAAAATTATCCTACCCTGCATAAGTGTATTTTTCTCATCAATAGATGATTCCGTTACTTCTTTAAGTTCATTTTTCAGCGAGTGAATAGATTGTTCTTGACTATCACACACTTTTTGGAGAACAATTAGTTTCTGCGAAGAGATCACCACCATATTTGATAGAGCTCGCTTCTCCTGAGATAGAGTTTTATTTTCATCTTATAAAGTTTCCATCTCTAAGTTAGCTTTAGTCAAAAAATAAGAGAGACGAGATATTTTGCTGCTTAATGAGTTTTGCTCTTGAATTAATTTAGTATTCTCTTTGGTAAGATTATCTATTTGATCAACAGAGTATGTATGAAGATTATTTAATCGGTTATATTGGTCCATCCAACTATCTTTATCAACGCGAATTTCTTCAGCGGCAGATTCAAACTGAAATCTCTCCATCATTCGTTTATGGTTTAAAGCTTAACAAGCGAAAAAAGCCTTTAAGAATGAACACCATGAAAAGAACAAATTTGTTAGGAGGAAAGTTAAGAACAAAGAAAATAAATTCATACCCTTTAAGTCATTATTTTTCTTGCGAAGAATTTCGCAGTCTAAAGAAGCATTTTAAAACTTCTGTTGTTCAAGGCGAAGAGTCTCCTTCAAGACTTCAACTTCCTTCTCTAAGGATGTTTGCGAAGCTGTCCTATTAGAACCAAGATATTTACCTAAAATTTCGCAAACACCAGATTTGACAGGGTCCATAGACGACTTCTTGGCGTCAACCAAAAGATCAGATAAGACCTTTAAGGCAAGAGCCACTCCGTCTGCAGTTTCCTTAGAGAAAGCGAGAGACTCAGATGAAGAAGTGGTAACAATAGAAAGTTGATGATCATCATCTTTTGGTAAAGAGATGTCATTTGAGGGTAAGGTGTAAGGAAGATCAAGGGTTGAGGTTATGGTGGAATGAACTTGAGAAGTATTGGTTGTATGGGAGGAAGAGGTTTCATTTGCAACAGGTTGTACAATAAGTATTTCATCCATAGAAGGATTAGTTAAAATATCAGAGCTTATTGCGATATTTTTGCAAACAAGAAGTGGAGGTTTAGTTTGCGAAGAAGAGGTTGAAAAACCAAGTTTGGGAAAAGAAACAGAAACATCAACAGTTTTAGCTTGGTGAGATTTCTTGAGAGGTTTAGTAGCACCCCCATCACCCTGCGAATCACAACTTAGATAAGAAACAGAGGCAACAATATTTTTATTAAATAATAATGGTGTTTCTTACTACCTTGTCATTCGCAGACTTTCTCTTTCTCGCAGAAACCTTGAGTTGTGAACTTCTGGGAGCATTAGGGTTTGGGACAGTAAATTTAGTACTGGAAGCACTTTTGCTAAAAAAGAAGAAACAGTATGGGAATTATACAAAGAACAAACAAGATGATTTCAGCAAAACAAAATCAGTTTCAGCAAAATCAATAGAAGAATTAACCTTGGTGACTCCATGGAAATATAAGAGAACAGTAGCAGAAGATGAATTTGATAAATAAGGAAATTTGCAGATGATGAAGATTTGCAGAAGATACGAAGATGAAGAAGATGAAAACGAAACAAAAGAAGAAAACTCTCTTTCTTCCAGATCCCTCTTTAAATATGCAAAGGAAGATAACCAGTTAATGATAAAACGTGCTAGTAATTAAAGGAATATTTAACACGTGTTGACGGTTATGCTTAATTCACGGAGCCTTGTCGATAGAAAAATAAGTTGAAAGAAAAGATGAACAGCTGCGCCATTTGAAAAACAGTTTCTCATGACATTATCTTCTTTGCAGAGAAGACATGAGAAGAAGCAAGATGTAGGATCAGAATATCGCAAGAAGGAAACATTTGCGAAGCTTGATCAACAACACTTTGCGAGCGCCGCAGAATGACGTAACAGATGACGGTTGTAGAAACATGAGAAAAGTGTGATGACTTTGCGATGTTTAGAGTGTTTGCAAAAATTAACAATATAACTCTTGCGAGAATATCGCAAGTCAGATCCTAAAATAAATGACAGATTAGCTGTCATACACTATGTAATTCCCTATATAAAGAGTTGAGTAAACGTAAGGAAAATGAGATCTTTTTCGAGTGTGGAGCAAGTCATTAGGAGAGAGAAAGTTAAAAGAGCGATTGTATTCTTGTTTTCTTCCATTTCTTGTAATATTTCTGTGAATCAATTAATAAAAGTGTTGTTTTTAATCTTTTAAAGATGTGTTGATTATGATGAATTCTTGTGAGGGGTGTAGTGTGGGATTTCCTGCTACTACAGGCGACCCAGACTAAAACCAAATTCAGTGAGGCATAGATATAGTGTATGCGCATGTGTAGACATAGGTATAGCGTGCATTTAGAAATAAATTTTGTTATAAGTAATGTTTGCTATTTTAGGTATAACTTGAAGTATCGCTTGAGTTGGGTGTGGTTATTGAGTCCGCCCACTTATAAGGGCCCAACCCAGGGGTACCTTACAATGGTGCCTGACTATTTTAGTGGACGTCTGCATTCAGACGTTATCTATATTTTGTCTTTTCCCATTGTGTTTGACCTCTAAAAATACCATTTCTTTTAGTATTAGGTCTGGTATTTGGTGGTTGGCCAGCTCCATGATTGTGGACGCTCTAAAGTGGTCAAAGTGTAAACTGATCGATTGTAGTCATAAACCATCTTTGTTCAAATAACTATGTAGAGAAATATTTACCTATAAGCATTAGGTGATTGGCAAGAGTTAAACGTTTCGCTTTATTATTTGAGAAGAAACCGAGAAAATGAAAATATGATTAAAATATATCGAATAATTGTTACCATTATGATCCCTAACTAAAAGATGTCATCAGAGATCAAACTCCGAATGTCCCTGGCATCGAAAATAATATCCATATTATTAGCACCGGAATTATCAGTATCATCCCCACTATCAATATTTTTATCCATATCATATATAACGGGATCTTCATTTTCACTGGTATTTTCAATAGGACCAAGACTAACCATTAATTTTCTTAGCCCAGACCTATGTTTTAATTCCTCGTTAAACAACATCGAATGAAACCACCTTTTTTTCCATAGAGCTTGTGATGCGTGTCGTATGCGTCAAAAATAATTCACTTCCTCACTTTACTAATTATAAATATAGTATTCGATAATAAAGAGTTCGTATCCACAGAGAGGCGATTGTTGTTATGCAATTTTCAGATTCTTATGTAACCAATTAACCCAAGGTGTGTTTTGTTTTTATCTAAGTAATAAAACTAAATAAAGCAAAGTATATAGTTGGAATAATCAATAAGGAGAAGATATTGGTTAAGGGATAGTATCATTCATAAACATGTATTTTTCATCTATGATTAGAATTGGTATTTAATCTCTCAATTATCAAAAGTCCTAGGATATCTTGATCGCAAGAGTATCCCGTTTATTTCCTGATTTTATCACAAACAACATTAAAAGATGCTATTGAGAAATCTTCTTAAAAAGCAACCTAAAGTGTAAAAGCACAATTAGATTTAACTCCCTAAGAGCAATAAGTTCTATGAAATAAGACTAATCGATGCAAACAAACGTGTAAAAGCACTAATTCGTTTTAACAAAGGTTATGATTCATATGCGATTAAAAATATGTATCACTACAAGTATTAACCACAAGATGCTACTAAAAATCAGAG